>OU015752.1:38270354-38294858 GCA_907169655.1 Acomys percivali
AAAGAAAGAAAGAAAGAAAGAAAGAAAGAAAGAAAGAAAGAAAGAAAGAAAGAAAGAAAGAAAGGAGAAAAAAGGAAAAAGAGAAATGTACCTTGACATTTCTCTTTTTTAATATTTATCTTTATGTATATGAGTGCTCTATCTGCATGTACACCTGCATGCCAGAAGAGGGCATCAGATCACATTATAGCTGATTGTGACCCATATTATCCACTAAACAAGAATGATATCACACAATATAAACAACATGCCTTGGTCAAATCACTCATTAACAATATGCAACACTCTGACCATCAGAGGCAAGCTGACAGATGAATCTGAAACTACTGGACACTGTTATAGCATTAGTGCTCTCCAGCTGTCCACAGGAAAGAAAATATGTGACGCTTGTTGTTGTTCGAGACCATACTAGTCTCTCAGGTTCCACCTCCAGTCCTTTAGATACACTCCACCCCACTATGTATATCAAGTCCTATATTTCTAATCTGTAATCTGTATATTAGAGAGACCATATGCTTATCATGCTAAATTTGGCTTACACTCAGTATGATGACCTCTAGTTTTATTTCTTTTCCTGAAAATCATACAATTACATTCTTTACAGCTCAATAAAACTCTATTGTTTGTATGTACCACATTTTCTTTACCCATTCAATCCTTGATGGACATCTAGACTGGCTCCGTAACTGGGCTAGAGTGAGTGAGTGTCACAGTAAATGTTGGTGTGCAAGTATCTCTGTGGTTTTCACATATTCTTTTACAGAAAAACCACTACCAGTGAAAGCACAGAGTTGTGGAGACAGTCCCGGTGGATACGTCTACAAAGAACTCCCTCATCTATGGGTCAGGGAACACTTCAAAACAGGGGACAGGAAGACTGTAAGAGCCAGAGGATCAGTGAGTTTATTAGATTGTGTATTCTAGCAATGTCAGGGAACTGCACCCTGCGTGACAGCCCACATATTCACTAAACACTGACAACAACAACAACAGACAGGCTAAAATGGATAGAGGAAGGCCTGGGAGACCTAAATCCCACAAAGAACCACAGGTAACTAACGCTCAGAAATTCTAAGCATGGCAGAAATGGTCCTCCCCAGGGAAGAGCACACCCAACACCCAATAGTCAGCCCTGAAAACACTCATAAAAATAACATTAAACAGACTGAGTTGATTATATTTATATATATTATTATTATTATAACATTATATAGTATATAGTATAATATTATATTATATTATATATTAATATATAGTATATTATGTATATTATATATTGATATTTATTACATTATATAATATATTAATATTATATTATATATCACATGCATATATACATATACACACATATATATGCATATAACAGAAATTAATGAAAAGGAGTCAATTCAAAGGAGAGTGAGAAGAGGGATAGGGGAGGGTTTGGAGAAAGGGAAGGGAAGAGAGAAATCATCCAGTCATATTGTAATCTTGAAAATAAAAGAAATAAATTTTTTTAAAAAGTCAAAAACTTACAATAAATTAAAAATACGTAAATAGAATAGATACACAATAATATTTTCTTGTCCACCCATATGTCAAGTGTTTTAAGTTTCTTTAAGTATATACTTGTGAGAGGTTGGCTGGTGATGTAAATCGACAAAAGCTGTTTAACAGACCATATTTCTGTCATAAGTGCAGGAAATATATTAATAACCAAAGGGCCATTGTAAGTAACGTTGGCAAAACTGAGTGAAGATGTGAACGTTTTACCGGCCACTAGCTCACCTCCTTCAAGGCGTCTCTCGCACTACTCACAACCGCATCTCCTGCTTGCAGACGCATCGGAAGCTGAACCACTGTGGTTCTTTCATCGGACTGTTTTTCTTTTTCACTTAAATGTTTCCTAATAGTTTTATAAAAGCAACGAATACGTCTTGTCTCCTCGAGTTCTTTAGTTAAAGTAGACCTGAAGTTAAACATGGTCATCATGAAAGTAAGTTTGCTGGAAAAGGCAATATTCACACTGATCTTTATAGGTTAATTGTTATTATGATAAATTGTATGAAAAAAATCAATTTCCTATAAAAGAAAAAACAAATACAAATTTGTGTTGTCAAATACTTTTACTTTCTAGCCTTGTATTTAAAATTTTGTAACTTAAGACTAGGTTAAACATTATATAGACTGAGCAGCTTGTATTTAATAATATGTATGTATTAGTTATATATACATGTGATAACAGTTAATAAAATACAGGG
Source organism: Acomys percivali (assembly GCA_907169655.1). NCBI lineage: Eukaryota > Metazoa > Chordata > Mammalia > Rodentia > Muridae > Acomys > Acomys percivali. The sequence continues at coordinate 38,272,595 of OU015752.1, forward strand.
GCAACCAATTTGAGAGAGAGCATTCAAGGATATATGAAAACGTTTGGAGAAGGAAAAGGAAGGAAGAATTGTAGTTATAATTTCAAAAAATTTAGTTAAAAAAAAACTAGATTAAAGATTCTAATATCAAGCCGGGCGGTGGTGGCACACGCCTTTAATCCCAGCACTAGGGAGGCAGAGGCAGGTGGATCGCTGTGAGTTCGAGGCCAGCCTGGTCTACAAAGCGAGTCCAGGACAGCCAAGACTACACAGAGAAACCCTGTCTCGAAAAACCAAAAAAAAAAAAAAAAAAAAGATTCTAATACCACTTACACTCTTTATGTTTGGGGTTGTGTTTTTTGTTTTTTTGGGGGGGGGTTGGTAAAAATGTCAGCTTATTTTGTTGGTTATCAATATTTTATGAAAGACTTAAGCGTTCTACTTGGAACAGGACAACAGCAAATAGTTAAACCTCGTGATCTCTCATGATAAAGAACAGCCCTACAGATGTGCTAGCATGTGCCAGGTGCAATAGAGCGCTGCGGCCCGGGTGAAGGATTCATCCTGGTGCCTATAAGCACGCCAAAGCTTGCGCTGGTCTCCGGTCTCACTCAGAACCTGTGGCTCCTCCTCTCGGCTCTTCTACCCCACCCCCTACCCTGCACCCCTCCAGCTCACTCTCTTGGCCCGTTTCTCTCCTGCATTGCTTTCATCACATGATCAGTAATTGTTTCCCATTGTGCTTTTCGTTTGATGTGGGATGACTGAAAATGAGCCCATTGTTTGGGTAACCATCAGCCCTGGCTGGTTAGCGGGCACAGAAACATGAGTTTTATCTTCAGCATACCCCATCCCCAACAAAGTATCTTTCTTGAAAAAAAAAGTTTCTGGGCAATATAATCATTTCATGCACTATTTGTAGAATTATGAACAGATATAAACTTACTTGAGAAAAATTGAGAACTACTAATCAAAGACATTTTAAACTCCCTAGATTTTATATACTTCTATATTGATAAACTCATTTAAAGTAAATAGTCAAGAACGTAGAAAATTTTTTATCTAAATTATAATATTTGGTAAATTATTTCTAAATCAATAAAATAAAATTTTCACACGGTACTATGTTGTAAATAGTCAACTTTCTATATGGAGGATCTCTATTATATACACATTAAAACTGGTATTTTAAAAAGTATATATTTAATTTTTACTGGTATCCATGGTTATCATGAATATGGCATGGAAGCTTTTCTCCTGAAAAAAAAAACTCTAGAAGGAAAAATAACAATTACAACACTCCCTCTTCATATCTGTAACAAAAAGAGTTCTCATATTTCATTAAGAGTAGGATGCCATACCTCAGGTCCCAGAATTCTGCAACTTGTTTCACTGTTTCATCCTCTAACTTTGCTTTCTTCTCTTTTACTTCTGATATCTCCTTCTGTAGAACACTATTCTCATTTCCCATTGTTTTATATTTTTCCCTAAGTAGTTCACTCATCTTTTTAAGATCTACTAATGTATTATATGAATTAAGTGAGTCGTGCATTTTTAATGAGCTTCCAGAATCTGGGTGAAAGGAAAATGAGCCAAAATAAAACACATGATACTATATTTGTTATAGACAGCTGAGCAGGGAGGTAGGGTTACTGCATACAGCTAAGTAAGGTGGGTTGAGCTAATCTCAGCAGGAATGGTGTCTGTAGGGGAGCAGTCTCAGAGAGCAATCAGGAGAGAGAAAGTTGTGCTGGACATTTTCTACACACACTGGGAGCAGAGGAAGACATTGCCATCAGTCTGAGCCCCACTCAAGGAAGGCTGTGCCATCCCATAGGCATGGCCATGGCAAAGGCTACACATTCGCTTGGGACCGCACTAGCTCCCTAAAGTACTCTATGGTATTCTTTTAATATATATGGCATAGAAAGGAAGAAAAACTGTGTGACTTTATTAACATACTTGAAATGAAAATAAGTCTGATATATGGAAAGCTTATATACAAAAACACCTATAAAATATTTCTGACTAAATTAAATCCAATTTATGTAAATGGAGAAGTAAACTTTGTTGAAGAATCCAAAGATTCAATATTAAAAATTGAAATCTTCAAGTCCTCAACAGGATTAATTGGCAAGCCGATTGTAAAGTTCATTTGGAAGTAGAAATGTAGCTCCAGGATATATGTGTATATTGGATACTGTGTATATAGGACCTAGACTCCATTTTCACTGATGCAAAAAGGAAGAAAGGAAGGGAGGGAGGGAGGGAGGGAGGGAGGGAGGGAGGGAGGGAGGGAGGGAAGGAAGGAAGGAAGGAAGGAAGGAAGGAAGGAAGGAAGAAAGGAAAGATTACATAGGAATGTGGGGTATCTGGAATACTGAAACCCATGAAAAATAAGGAGGAACAGACAGCTGATTTGCATACATATTCTAATAAATTAACATATTAAGTATTTTTGTGCTTAGACAACTCACCATCCCCTGAGATCGGTTCAGATGATGGAGTTACACCAACCATAGCTCTAACTTCTTTTGTTACCTAAAAGATATTGCAAAACATCTTCAAGATATTCATACCGCATAGTGTTTTTTAAAAGCAATTGTCTATTTTTGTGACAAGAATATGCATCTTAGGTGCAACAGATAGATATGACTCTATAGAAAGATAAGGTAAAATAGTTAGATAAGGTCTTCAAAAGCCTCAGAGACCTGCAAATATGTCATTTAAACATGTTTTTATTATTTTAAAGATTCATTGATGATTAGACAGCTTAACTCCTGGCAACACCCAGCCTACCTCAAAGAAGATGATGAGCATCAAAGAACCTCCTTATGGAGACAGCTTCAAATGTGGCAAACAAGCTACTGGGCAAAATGTACTCATTTCTACCACAGTCAGAATTCTGCCTTAAAAAGAACAAGTTTGGGTGCAGGCAGAGTCAATGGCCAAACTAGGCCAAAACAGGGTAAACAAGTCCTCAGTAGTTCCTGCCTCACAAATATGTCTGTCAGATATATTGGTCCAGAAGGCTAAAGATGATGCTCCAACATTATAGAGAGTTTTGGGTGGCTCTTCACGTAGCAAACTGTCTCTGTCATCTTCTCATTTGGAAAGCTACTAACCAGCACTCCCAGCATACTCAGGTAATCAATTTTATGCCTTCTCGAGTTTCTCATGGGGTTGAAGACTAAATAGTTTAGTTTTACAGTTAAGCTTAGTTGTTTAGAGTTTAAAATCCACTTATAAATGAGTAAATATCATGGGTGTCTTTTTTTCAGTCTGAGTAATCTCACTTAGGATGATGATTTCTAGTTCTATCCATTTGCCTGTACATTTCAAGATTTCCTTGTTTTTAATAGCTGAGTAGTATTCCATTCTGAAAATGTACCACAGTTTCTTGATCCATTCTTCGCTTAAGGGACATCTAGGTTGTTTCCAGATTCTGGCTGTTACACTACTAGGCATAGCTTTCCAGGCCAGTCATTACTGTAGTTCACAGGATTCTAGAGAGTTGAAAATAGATCACCCATAAGATCCAGCTATACAATTCTCAGGAATATGCACAAAGGCTTCACAGCCTACTGTGAAGATGCCTGCTCGCTTATGCTCAGTGCTGCTTGACTCACACTAGGTAGAAAATGGAAACTGCCTAAATGGCCATCAGCTGAAGAATGGATATAGAAAATGTGGTGCATTTGCACAATAGAATTTTATTCAGCTAGTAAGACAAATAACATTATGAATTTAATAGGTAAATAGATGGAGCTAGATACAATCATTCCGAGTGGGGTAATCCAGCACAAATAGGCAAGTGCCTGATGCTCTATATAACCTGTTGATGTTAGCTTTGAACTTCAAGCATGTGTGTTTAATTGGGAAACCCAGAGAGCTCAGGGAGCCATGGCCAGGTGCTTTTAAGGGGGAGGGCTATGAGGATATAAAGTGTTCACAAGGGAATAGTTAAGGGAGAGCAAAGGGTAGGGTAGATCGGGGGATCTGTGGAAGAATAAATAGTAACAACATTTTAAAAAAGACATATGGAAACCTATTACTGTAGAAGCTTCCAGAGAGAGAGAGAGAGAGAGAGAGAGAGAGAGAGAGAGAGAGAGAGATAAAGTGGAGCTACCTGATAACATGGCAACCACACCCCTTCTAGATACCAGAGACTAACAACTTAGAAGCCTAGTACCAGGAAAGGGTTTCTTCTTTTGGAGTTGTTGGCCAGTGAGTTCCCATAGAATTCCAAATATTACAGCCTATTGTCATTGCTCTCTGTTGCCTCTAGAAGTTAACAGTAATGTGGATACTTTTATCAATAACTACTTTTTAAATTTTTAATTAAAAAAATTATTCACCTTACATCCCAACTGTAGCCCCCTTCCTCGTGTCCTCCCAGTCCCACCATCCTTCACTCCTCCCCCCTATTCCAGTCCCTTAGCCCTCCGAGAGGGGGTGCCCTTCTCCCCTACCAACTGACCCCACCATGGGAGGAGTCATCAAAGTGCAGGCAACAGAGTCTGCAACAGGGACAGGCTCTGCTTTCCTTAATATGAGAACCATATGGAGACTGAGCTGCCTATCAGTTACGTATGAGAGGGGACCTAGGTCCTCTCCATGCATGGTCCTTGTTTGGTGCGTCAGTACCCGCTGGCCTCACCGGGCCCAGATTTGTTGGCTCAGTTGGTCTTCTTGTGGAGCTCCTGTTCCCTCTGTGTCCTTTATCCACCCACTCATCCATAGGGCTCTCTGTACTCTGCCCAAAGTTTGGATGCAAGACTCAGCCTTTGTTTTGATCCTCTGCTGGGTAAAGTCTTTCATAGGACAACCATAGTAGGCTCCCATACTGTTTCCTCTCTTCAACTGCTTCCAGTGTCTATTCTATTTTCCCTTCTAAACAAGAATTAAGCATCCTCCATAGGGTCCTTGTTGTTACTTAGCTTCTTTAGGTCTGTGGATTATAATATGGTTATCCTGTATTATATGGTTAATATCCATTTCTAAGAGCATATATACCATGTGTGTCCTTCTGGGTCTAGGTTACTTCACTCGAGATGATCTTTTCCAGCTCCATCCATTTGCCTGAAATTTTCATGATGCCCTTCTTTTTGATGGCTAAATAGTATTCCATTGTGTAAATATACCAATTTCTTTATCCATTCTTCAGTTGTTTCCAGTTTCTGGCTATTACATATAATGCCACTATGACCACAGTTGAGCAAATACCCTTGTTGTATGGTGGAGCATCTTTCGGGTATATGCCCAGGATTGGTATAGTTGGGTCTTGAGGTAGAGCTGTTCCAATTTTTCTGAGAAAGCGCCATATTGATTTCCAACATGGTTGTACTAGTTTGCACTCCCACCAGGAATGGAGGAATGTTCCCCTTTCTCTATATCCTTGCCAGCATGTGCTATCACTTGAATATTTTATCTTAGCCATTCTGATAGGTGTAAGATGGAATCTCAGGTTTTTTTTTAATTAATTTATTCTTGTTACATCTCTATGGTTATCCCATCCCTTGTATCCTCCCATTCTCCCCTCCCTCCCATTTTCCCCTTATTCCCCTCCCCTATGACTGTTCCTCAGAGGGATTACCTCCCCTTGTATATGCTCATAGGGTATCAAGTCTCTTCTCAGTGACCTGCTGTCCTTCCTCTGAGTGCCACTAGGTCTCCCCCGCCAGGGGACATAGTCAAATGTGAGGCACCAGAGTACTTGAGAAAGTCAAATCCCTCTCTCCACTCAAGTGTGGAGACTGTTCTGTCCATGGGCTAGATCAGGGTAGGGGTTTAAATTTTACCGCCTGTATTGTCCTTGGCTAGGGTCTTAGTTTGAGCGGGACCCCATGACCCAAATCTGCCTATCATAATGTTCTACTTGTAGGTTTCTAGGACCCACTGGATCCTTCTACATTGCTATTCTCCCATTGTTCTCTCATCTAGAGTCCCAATAGGATGTCCTCCCCTCGGTCCCAGTTTCCTGGTAAGGGAAGGCTTTCATGGGACATGCCCATTGGGCTAGTATGCAGATATAAGTGAGTATATACCATTTGAGTCTTTCTGCTTCTGGGTTAACTCACTCATTATGATCATCTCTAGCTCAATCCATTTGTCCACAAATTTCGGGAATTCCTTGTTTTTAATAGCTGAGTAGTATTTTGATCTGCATTTTCACTGTTGGTTAAGGACATTGAGCATTTCTTTAAGTATTTCTTGGCCATTTGATATTCTTCCATTGAGAATTCTGTTTAGCTCTGTACCCCATTTTTAATTGCATTAATTGGTTTGTTGCTGTTTAATTTCTTGATTTCTTTATATATTTTGGATATTAGCCTTCTGTCAGATGTAGGGTTGGTGAAGATCGTTTCCCAGTCTGTAGGCTGATGGTTTCCTTTGCTTTTCAATTTCAAGACATCCTACTTATTAATTGCTGATCTTAGAGCCTAGGCTGTTGGTGTTCCATTCAGGAAGTTGTTTCCTATGCTGGTGAGTTCAAAGTTCTTCACCACTTTTTCTTCTAATAGATTTAGTATGTCTGTTTTTATGTAAAGGTGCTTGATCCTCTTGGACTTGAGTTTTGTACAAGGTGATAAATATGGATCTATTTGCATTGTTCTACATGTAGACATCCAGTTAAACCAGTAACATTTGTTGAAGATACTATCTTTTTTCCATTGTATGGTTTTGGCATCTTTGTCAAAAATCAAGCATACATAGGTGTGTGGGCTTATTTCTGGGTCTTTGATTTGATTCCATTGATCCACCAGTATGTTTGCAGCCTATTGTGAATACTCTTGGTTAATCTCTAGAATTTAATAGTAATATGGAAACTTTTATCAATAGCTACTTTTTCTTAAACACATTTTCAAAAAGTGTTTTTGACAAAAGAATTTCATATTCTCTTTACGTGTGTGTGTGTGTGTGTGTGTGTGTGTGTGTGTGTGTGTGTGTGACACTGGCCTGAAACTCACTATGTACTATAGGCTGGCCACACTCACATGAAAATCTCCTTGCCTTGGACTTCTAAGTGTTGAGGTTCCTGATGTGTATGGGTTTGGTACTTTTTATATTTCTTAACTTTATGTTTTATGATGTATTTTAACTTAGAGTTTTATAAGGTTTCACATGTCTTTTATATAACACTTTGAGTAAAAAACTACTTTTGATTCTTTTTCCAGTACCTTATGTTTTTCCTTAGATGTTTTCTTTCGGAGCCTACAAAAACCACAAATTATTATTACAAAAATGATAAATATATAAAATAAAATAATATATAAAAGTATTAATTATGTATACAAAGCATACCCATTTCCAACTATTCTATTTATTGATTATACATAGAAAATCATGTTATTTGCATTTTGATAGAAGCAATAGACATGATTTAATGATTTTTTTAATTTAAACTTTATAAACAGTAAATTTTATTTGAAAAATATTGCTTATTCCCTAACATGAAGGAAACAAGATAACAATGTTAAGAAGTAAATTTTCAGGATCAATTTTGCAATTGCTGTACATTATTCTAATTATTCCAATTACTATAAATATGTTGTATTAACTTCAGTTCTGTTAATTCGGGACAGATTTGCTATTTTATAAAGTAAAGATCTAGACAAAGAAACACCAGATAACTTTCCCAAATAAAAGCAGCTGGTCAATTACAGATGAGAATCCATATCTCAGAAGTCTCTCTGCACAGCATATGCTGTAAAATACTATAAAGGCTTTATTATTTTTCTTAATGAGATCAAAATGAAAAATATCCTCATAACTTTTAAAGATATAAATAGGGTCAGTTGCTTTTCAGCAGTCATTAAGGTGAATATACCAAGCTTTCTTGTGCTTGGAAATACAAGCTGAATTGAATGACTATATCACCCTCAAAAGCATCCTTTCTAACATTATGCAAACATAAACTAAAAATACTAGTAAAAGAATCTAATATAACTCCCACATTCCACTCCGATCACTATTGTTATTTACTATCTTTCATGGTAGAATTTTCCTATGGAATTGGCATCACTTAGTTACTACATTGAGGCTTCCATAGTGACCCATTCTTTTTTAATTTAAATAATTTATTCAGATTACATCTCGTCTGTTAACCCCTCACCTATATATTCCTGTTTCTCTCTCTCTCTCTCTCTCTCTCTCTCTCTCTCTCTCTCTCTCTCTCTCTCTCTCTCTCTCTCTCACACACACACACACACACACACACACACACACATACACACCTCTTTCATCCTATTCCCCTCCTCAAGGCCTGTGACAGAAGGGGACCTCCTCCCCCACCATATGACCACAGCCTATCCGGTCTCATCCGGATAGCCTGCTTCCCCTTCCTCTGTGTGCCATCAGGCCTCCCCACCAAAGGGAAGTGATCAAATGGGGAGGTGGGTAACCAGAGTTCATGTCAGAGTCAGTCCCTGCTCTCCACACAGCTGTGGAGAATGTGCTATCCATTAGCTAGATCTGAATAGGAGTCTAGGTTCACTGCATGCAGTGTCTTTGGTTAGTACAGCAGTTTGTGCAGGGCCCACTGGGTAGTGATCCATTCTTAAACTCTTCATTGTTAGCATCTCTTGCCCACATCTTAACTCCTCAACATGAATATAATGGAGTATACTCTTTGTTCTGTTCTTTCATCAAGAAAAATAACTTAATAAATAATCAAGCCTGCCTGTGTACAAGTTCTCACCCTTAGATCAAAAACTAGAGATGGCCAACGGCTGATGAGAAAAGGATCCATTTCCTCCAGGGATAAGCTCTCACAGGGACAAGAACTTATGTTGTCTAGTTACATGGCAGCAGATATATGAACACATAAGCAGTACTGAATAGACTCAACGATTGTATGTACATGTGTATGCATACGTAAGGTGTACATGTAAATATACCAGTAACACTAATCAACAATAATAGGTCATAAATTGGAAAGACGGAAGTGACATGAGATAAAGGTAGGGTTGAGAATAGTGTAGATGCCGTACTCATATATAAAGCACCTAAAAATTACATTTTAAAAATGCTGAATTTTGCAATAGAAGTAAAAATTTAAAAATTCTGTAAATAATGTGATTAAAGCTTGAGTTTATGTAAGATGTACATGGAGTCACTGGGGAAAAATCAGCATAGCAAAATATCTTATATATGGGTAATGATATCATTAAAAATACGCTTTGTTTCATTAACATCATTTTGCACTTTTTATAGGGTAGCAAGTGTCTGACTCTGTGAGCTAGATACAGGCTTCTGCTTCTGTTTTTTGTTGCCCAGTTTTTACGCATGTTGCTTATGCTTTGAACAAAGTGGTATGTGCTGGTTGGTTTTTGTCAAGTTAGCATGAACCAAGAGTTCTCTGGAAAGAGCCTCAATTGAAAAAAAATGCCGCCACTGGAGTAGCTTTAGGCAAGTCTGGGGGCTGTGTTCTTATTTAATGGTTGATAATAGGACATCCCAGTTCACTGTGGATGGTGGCATCCCTAGGCTGGCAGTCCTGTGTTCAAGAGAGTAGGCTGAGCAAACCTTGAGGAGCAAGCCACCAAGCAGCGCTGCTCCATGGCTGTTGTCCCAGCTCCTGCCTCCAAGCTTCTGCCCTGTTTGGGTTACTGTCCTGACTTACTTGGGTGATGTATAAGCCAAATAAACCCTTTTCTCCTGGAGTTGCTTTTGGTCAAGTTGCTTCACCACAGCAATAGAAACTTAACTAAGACAAGCCTCAATTATGGCACACACAGTTTTGTCTCTAATCTGTGTTTTAGTGAATGAAGCACACTTATTCACACATTGCCTATACCATATTTTCAACAAATCTTATACATGCTATGAAATTACATGATGCTTCTGTACCAGTTTTATTTGGAAATGATTTTATGAGAACATCTTTTTTTTCTTCAGACTTGACAACCCTGATTACTGTCTTTTCAATAAGATCTGTAACAATATAGTTTGTATGCATTAATAAAATCATAAAATTAGTTATGGAAATTACCCTAATTTAGAATTTGTACAGCACAATAGCAATTATCGACTACTAAATATTATACTCTTACCTATCATGCTTTTCACTCTCCTTAATAAGAAATCTCTGGTTATTAATTTCATCATATTTTCTCTGCAGAACCAGTTCATCCATTGCAGACTCAGCAACAGACGCTGCAGCACCAGCAGAAACAGCAGCAGCAGGAAAAACAACAGCTTCATAGTGGTGCTTTTCTCTATCTGTCCCATGGCTTGCATGCTTTTTTGTTTTTACTTCAACCTGCAATGAAAACACACAAGTCCATCGTCTCTCCTTACTAGCTAGCAGTTTTGTTTAAAAAACTCATTTTTAGGAATGTCACATTTTGGAGCATCAGCAACAAATAAAGATTCCCCCGTTTTCTACTAAGTTATTATTCTCTCACCAACTTCATTTTTTATCTTTTTTTTCATTCAGAGATTGAACTATCAAAAAATATATAAAATAAAGGTGCTCAAAAAATTATATGAGTCAGTTTGTCAGAACTTTTAGACTTTAGACTCAATCCTTTAGATTAAATTAGGAGAAAAAAAAACTTGAGCAAGTTTACCAGAAGTTGTCACATAAAAAGTATAATAACTACAGTTGGCAAACTTTATGTAGAGACAAAGCAATCTATTAACACTGTTGGAAGGTGGTAGCAATGCCAGTAATCCCAGCACTCAGGAGGCAGACGCGGGTGGATCTCTGAGTTTGAGGCCAGCCTGGTCTACAGAGTGAGTTCCAGGACAGCCAGGGCTACACAGAGAAACCCTGTCTCAAAAAACTACAGCAACAAAAATATATTAACACCAATACAAAAGAAAAATTACTATATTTTAATTCAAAGTGTGTATGGTAATGGTGTTGCACATTTATGTGAACTATTTGCATTATGTCCAATGTTAATATATTCCACTCTACTAAAGATGTGATAAAAATTAATAAATATTATTAATATCTTATATTGAGTTGAAAAGGATTATTCCTTATAAACACTAAAAGCACCTTCTGAAAGATAGTAGTACTCTGTTACAATGGACAGCCAGAATGGTTTATTTTTTTGACCTTACAGTCTCCCTCCATGTAAACACTGAAGTCAGTGTCCACAAAGCACAATTAAATCTTCAACAGAATTATTCTCGAATGAAGCATTATCATTATTGAATAAAATTAAAATATTAAGCCATTCCACCCATTAACATGAGCACAACATAGTGCTCATAATTGTTCCTAATTTAAACTCTTTAATCCTAAGATTCAAAGTTTAATTTACCTTTTTCTCATGTAAGAAGATTCTAAAAATGGAAGCAAAGCCATGATTCCAAATTTTTGGCTTCATGGAGCATAAAGTTTATCTATGTTATTGTAGACTCAAAGGCTATCTTAAACTCACAAATACAATATTTTTAAAAGGAAATGATTCAAAGGCGAAAATTAGATGTAAATATCTACATACCAATGACTGATTACTCTCACTGCTGTAACACCTGTTTTGCTCATCCATTGAGTACACTTCTAAGTCTGAAGTTGCTGACAAAATAATATTTATAGTTAAAAATTATATATATTTACTATATGTGGCTGAACATATATATTTATAGCCAGCTATAATAAACAAAAATACCACTTTGTAATGTAACTTACTTCAACCCATGATATCCTCCCAATCACAAGTCAGACAAGAAGCTTGGAGATGTCCTCTCTATATACACTTCAGACTTATCCAGTAAGTGCTGACCCAAGAGATTGTTTTGACTTTCCACTCTCTGCATTCGTTAACTTTCCTGTCATCCATTCATTATACTCTATGTTTCCTGATCTCCATGTGTCTTCTTCCTTGAACATGCTCAAAATGCAGTCGCACTTCACCTCCTGTCATGTCGCTCTAAACTTAAAGTCACTGAAATTTCATGAGGCTTATAATTTCATAAAGGGTATATTTACCATGGGCTCCATCATATTCCTCTCTAATCATCCATAAGGCAACTTTCTTTTCCTAATAAAATATATATCTCCTCTTGTCTTCAGTAAGAATTATGCTGAATGACTTATATATGACATATACTTCTTACCTTCTTCTTCGTCTTCGCTTATAATATTTTTGCTTCTTTGACCCACAGTGATGGATAAATGATCACCAAACTCTGGTTGAAGATGTTTAAGTGTATTCTGGAAAAAATAAATATCAATAGTGATTTGTGTGACTATTTTCTAATTACTTTGTACATAAAAAGCTGAATGTTTTACTTTATAAGCTTGTATTCTTGAAAATGAGAGAAGTATATGTTGCAAACTCAAAAGCAAACTGAATAGAGAAAATAATATATGTTGTATAGATCAAGTTAATTTTAATTTTAATTGGATGACTGTGCAAACTGAGAATGGAATGAAGAAATAAAAATTACAAACAGTAGTATCTATTAACTTTAGAATACATAATTATTACTTATATCTCATAATTGAGAGACACTTAAATATACATTTGAATATATTCATTTCACTTGCTTTTCTACAACAATAAGTATCTAGAGAAATTCCAGTGACTATTTTATTAACAAAAAAAATATATGTCACAGAATACCACATAATATAGCAAAGGAGACTCAAAGAATAATAAGGAAACCCACTGAACACATCCCATAATAATGTTTAGCAATATACAAGCTACCTTGGACTCCAAGTTTAAATTTTTACAACTAGTTAATTTTTTTCTAGTTAAATTTTCTTGAAATAAATTTGGTTATGGTCTATTAATTGTATGGAAAGCTTTAACTCTAAAATACCAATCCATCTAGCCTGTAGTGAGTTATTTACTAAAATATTAATGTAAAAATAAAATAGAATATTTACATACAACTGACTGAATATTTTCATAGGCATGACTTTGTTGCTTTTCCTTTGATTTCACTTGTAAGTCTTCTCCTGGCAAAAAATAAATATATACCCTTAAAGAATTAAAATCATTTATATAGCATGAGTCTTTGTCACAAAAATATTAAGTAAGTTATATACAAAAGGCAGACTCAGTAGGTCATAAATATGTTTATACTTAGGCATTTGTGGACATATAATATATAGGTAAAAAAGAAAATATCAATTTTAGAAAGAGAAGAGGGGGATGTGGAAGATGTTGGATGAGTTAGAGGGAGAAAAGAACAAGGTGAAGTGATTATCACTGTCTTTTATTCAAAATATATTAATACATATAATAAAATTAATTATACTAAAAATTAAAATTTACTTTGCTAAATTAAAACCTGCAATTAGGCTCAACTTTCAACTTGGCATTAACTGACTTATGAAACACTTATCATCAAGATGTTCACTACAAATTGCTATCTCATTATTCAAATTTGCAATTCTTATATCATTGAGTATTCATAGTATCTCACAGTTGGGACTTTCGTGTCTGTGCTTTCTGTTTCTTCATTTTACTGTGACCTATGCCAAACTAGATGAACGTATAATTTAAGTAACAATACAATAAGCACTAACTGATCCACCACCCAATGTATGGGGCAGAACACTCGCGTCCAGTACAAGTCACTGTATGGGTCTCCTCGCTGACTTCCTCCCCTGCTTCTGCTCTACCCACAATCTAACATGTGTGAGCATCATTTCCTTAAAGTGTTCTGTACGGCTCTGCCATGAAGTCATGTGTCTCTGAGTAACTACGTCTGCCTTACAGTTTTTAAACTGCACCACTGGATTATCAGTGAAGGAGCAGAGGCTTCACCTCATGGTTAAGATAGTACAGAGTGCCTCCCTCAGCACCTGCACATGTGTCTCCCACACATGCACATCCACACCCACCCAACATAGACACATGTAGAAGCTCAACAGAAAAACAACACAGAGTGAAATAAAGTCAGAGTGAGCAACATTTTGTACCTCAAAGCCATATCTTTTCTAAGAAACAAGCTAAGCACATCTCTTCACTTAATTACTCTCAACACTTTACGCTTCATTCTTTGAGCTTCTACATTATATATCTAGCATGATTTTACCTGCTGTTAGGAAAAGGAGCACCTCTTTTTCAGCTCAGCATAATGCATGACATCTGTGGTTACAGCTTCCCCCACCCTCACTCCTGCCTCTGCCCCCACCTCCAGGTAAGTGCACCCTGCTCTCCTTAGAGTTATACAATTTTTTTTGCCAGAAGTTTTTAAAAATATATATATTAATTTATTCATATTACATCTCAATTGTTATCCCATCCCTTGTATCATCCCATTCCTCCCTCCCTCCCATTTTCCCCTTACTCCCCTCCCCTATAACTGTGACTGAGGGGGATTTCCTCCCCCTGTATATGTTCATAGGGTATCAAGTCTCTTCTTAGTAGCCTGCTATCCTTCCCCTGAGTGCCACCAGGCCTCCCCATGCAGGGGACATGGTCAAATATGGGGCACCAGAGTTCGTGTGAAAGTCAGTCTCCACTCTCCACTCAACTGTGAAGAATGTCCTGTCCATTGGGTAGATCTGGGTAGAGGTTCGAAGTTCACTGCATGTATTGTCCTTGGCTGGTGCCATAGTTTGAGCAGGACCCCTGGGCCCAGATCCGCCCATCATAATGTTCTTCTTATAGGTTTCTAGGGCCCTCTGGATCCTTCTATTTCCCCATTCTCCCTTGTTTTTCTCACCTAAATTCCCAATAGTTTGTCCTCCCCTCTGTCCCACTTTCCCGAGAGGTGAAGACATTTAATAACTGCTCAATTGCTTCATTATCTCTTGACTTGTAAAGTATTATTTTACAGATCTAAGCCTTCCATCATGGATTGCAGTAGGTAACTCTACATCATTTATGTTACTCAGTAGTCACTTACTGGGTTCATACTGGATTCTGGCCCTGCAGTTTAAAAGGTATGAAAGTATTACAGGAATTCATGTGCAGAGGTATAGTTGGATGTGATGCCTAAAAAGAGAATTTAGTAAGGAAGAAAGGAAGGAAAGTGTAGAAGCATAAAACATAGTAGCAAGAAAGACAGATAGGTATTAAATGACAGAAGTATCAGAATCAGTGAACAAATAGAGGGAATGCTTTGGAGGGCATTTCCAGTGATGTAACAATGTCAAGTTGAAACATCAAAGAAATAAACGCTTTGAAAGTTGATGTAAAGACCCTAAGTCAGCATACCACAGAGATAGTTTCATTATACTATCTACATTAGTCGTAAGGCTAAGATGGGATATAAGCTTCAATAACTACAAAAAATAGATAAAAATAGATATATGTGTCTATGGAAGTTTATTCACATGTAAAATAGAAGTCATGATGCATGTGGAAATAAAGTTAAAAATAGAAATATTTTATTAAGCAAAATAAGCCAGAGTCATAACAAATATCATATATATTATATTTTCTATCATACAGGAAGTCTAGATTTAATTTTGTATAAGAATATGTGGTGTGTGTGTGTGTGTGTGTGTGTGTGTGTGTGTGTGTTTGGTTTTTCATGATAGAGTTTAACTGTGTAGCCTCGGCTGTTCTGGACTCACTTTGTAGACCAGGCTGGCCTTGAACCCACATCAACAACCTGCCTCTGCCTCCCTGGGTGTTGGGATTAAAGGCGTGTGCCACCACACCCTGTGACTTTTTATTATAATTAGTAAAATTGAATAATTTCTAAAATAGAAGAGTGAGTAGGAGTCAGATATATAAATTGTATATATAACCTTAAATAGTTAGAAATAAATTACTAGAGTGCTTTGCATTTATTTTTTTCAACTGAACTAGATCACTGTGCATGTGAAGAGAAAAGTAATGGATGGCATGATGAGAAATTGTGAGAAATGATTTAATGGAAGAAAGCAGTGTGCAAAAAGAATGCAATCCTGAACTCTGTGATCCCTAAAGGATTAGATGCTGGCATTAGCATCAGCATATGGGATGTACAAAGCCTGCATAAATGATGATGGTTGTGTGTGCATTGATGTCTTCTATCTATGGGCATCTTTGTTGGCAGAAGACTTAGAAGATTTCTCAGAAATGTCTGATTCATGCAAGTAACAGCCTCACCGAAAACTAATATATAGAACAGAGCTTAGTCCACTGATAGAAAATAAGAACATGTTGTGAGGGGGCCAGAAGCTAGTGACAAACAAACTTAGGTAAATAAACAAGCAAGCCAACAGAGAACTATAATCACAAAGAGACCAGAAGAAAAGCAGCCAAGGTGAGAAAGTGAGAATGCTGTGTGAGTCTCTGAGTTTAGATTCGCCGCTGTCCGTAACTATTGTAAAACATAATTGAACACCTTCTGTAAATAGACTGGCAATGTTACACCAGAGGGCAGACCCAGATTGCCGCATCATATGGACACATTCTATAGACTTGACCCATGGTGTCCAAGGAGAACTGAATTTAGCAGTATATAAATTACAACAGAAAATATATAAAGTGTGCCCAGTACACAGTGTTTCCAGGCTGAATGTGAAAGTACACCTGTATTTTTAGAACAGTTGCTTTGTGTGTAACTCAAGATCACTAAAAACCTCTATGCATGAGAAATGTTTGCCTCAGTCTACCAAGTAGCTGATTATATACACATATAAATGATTTTTGAGAAAACATTATTAATATTTTTTAAATGTGGATTTTAAAAACTAAACTTCGGTAAGCCCTAAGAAGCACTGTGCTGCTAGAATGGGACTGTAGACATATTAATATATAAAAGTTGAAACTTTTGTCAGATGCATCTGGCAATTACAGACACTCTGTCTCAAACTCCCATGTTTTAGCTTGCTATGGAACAATGATGCCTAAAATGATATTTGAATCATTTACATAAAATGCATCTATCAAAACTGAAGAGCTGAATAATTTCAATTCAAAGGCTGATCATATCAAATGCTCATAAGCACTTGTTAAAGGAAATTCCTATTTCTACATTTACCTGACACTGATGATATTTCATGCTTTATTATTAGGTCCCCAACTGGTACTGAGTCTTGCTTTTCAGTGGTAGTCTGTGTGGGTTTAAAAGGAGACATTAAATGATGTTTGCATAGGTTATATATTAGGAAGTTAATGGTGCAAAATGAAATGTAAACATTATTACCTTCAGTTCAGGATGTTTATCAGGAGAGTCTGAAAAGCCAGAGACATGTAAGTAATTATATATTAACATGACAAAGTCAATCAGAATTTCATACTGAATTAATGTAGAAAATCATCATCATAGTTAGCACTTGGAATATTGCATTAAGTCTGGAGTTCAGTTTATTTTCACATTGCTTCTTCTGTCTAATGGGGACAGAAAAAGAATTGAAATCCAGTAGGGGAAATGGATACTACTGAGAAGTAAAGGCAGATACCGTTAAGGTGTGCAAACTAACTGAAAGGCTACTGGCCATACGACACTGTAGAGTTTTACGGTTTTCCCATGACATTGCAATCTAGGAAGCAAAATCAGTCATAAATGTTCAATGAAATGGATGCATTGTCTTCAAAGAAACAATTTTCAAAATAAGCATCCCACATATTTACTTGTAGACTACTAATGCATAAAACATTCCATTTTATGCACTTGGAGAGTATTAGAAATATGTTCCATTCCTTCTAGTTTATAGGAACTTTTAGCAAACAACATGTAGAAGGTGTGTAAACCTACACTACAACATAAAGCCTACATTTTACATTGTCACAATAAAATATAAACCAAATATTCAGAAGTATCTTGAAATTACTAAACGTCTACATTTGAAATCAGGAAAATGTTTAATAGCAAGTACCACTTTGATATAAACAAATGAATGCTATACAGTTCTTTTTTCCTTAATTGCACTGGTTTTGTGTACTGTGAATCATCCTAGGTCGTCTTTTAACATACAACAAAATCACTGAGACTCTATCTGACAAAACAAGGGAAGGTGCTGCTTTCCAGTACGTGGCCTTAAGTTCAAGGGAGTCCCATTCTTTCTGGTACCACCTAGGTGGACTGGAGAGATGACTGGCTGAACCTCACTACTA
Source organism: Acomys percivali (assembly GCA_907169655.1). NCBI lineage: Eukaryota > Metazoa > Chordata > Mammalia > Rodentia > Muridae > Acomys > Acomys percivali. The sequence goes on from OU015752.1 coordinate 38,290,549, forward strand.
GATTTTTTTTTCCTCTATCTCAATGAAAATGTAGCAAAGCCTTCCTCATAATGCTCCCCAAAGTTTCCTCATCATCAAACCCAGGTTTTCATTCTCTATTTCTGTCTTTCTTCTTCTCCCATAGGTAATTCCTCGTTTTCAAAATAGTCTGTAGGGCGCTGAGCTCTTAGTGGACTCATCTGGAAGTTTCCCCCTTCTTGTGCTCCTTTCTCCCTGGATCAAATCAGGATTAGAGACAATCGCAAAATTCTTACTTCCTAATGCATCTTGGGCTGTTGGCCGCTGAAGCTTTCACCTGTTGTACTGACCCTTTATGAAGATCACACCAACAGCATCTGCATCCACTGAGACTTTGCAAGCACACAATCCAGGAGTTGCTCGATCAGATGTGTGCTTTATACAGGGGCACCCAAGGCCATTCATAAGGATGAGAGTTCTCCTCCAGATTTGTGTAAAGTAACTTATATTTTGCGATGCAACCTAGGTGTTTGTTTGTTGGTTTCCCTAGAATCTCTCTCATACTGAAAACCCATAACTATTCCTATCAACTATGAGCTATTGGTGGCATTCCTGACCATGTCATAACTAATTCCATATTTTCATCTTGGTCTATGTGAAAATACCCTGGCAAGTAGTAGCAATTGCTCATGGCATTAACTCCTGTACATGTACAAGTGACCATAGATGTTTATGTTTGCGTCTGTAAATGAAAAGTGGTTCTGTGTGGCGTGGTAATGCAATCCTTTAATGCCTTCCCTAAAGTGACGAGGACAAGAAGCTTGGGGGTGTTTTGCTCTGACTCTCAGGTAGTAGTAGCTTCCCTCCTCCTATCCCACCTCTGTATAACACACAGCCTTTCACTCCCTCGGCTTGTTTTCACATGGTCCACTGTATACACCGACCCAGCTCTCCTTGCTTTATTTCTCCATGGCATCTACCTTCTTAAGCCTCAATCATTCTCTTAAATGGTGCTCATTCCCTAGTAGACCTCAATTAAAAACCTAGGCATACTTAGACTTTGTCAATAATTCTCCCAATTTAGCCTGAAAAAAGGAAAAAAAGAAAAAGAAAAGAGACTGGCGGTGGTGGCGCAGGCCTTTAATCCCAGCACTCGGGAGGCAGAGGCAGACGAATTTCCATGAGTTCGAGGCCAGCCTGGTCTACAAAGTGAGTCCAGGACAGCCAAGGATACATAGAGAAACCTTGCCTCGAAAACACAAGAAAGAAAGAAAGAAAGAAAGAAAGAAAGAAAGAAAGAAAGAAAGAAAGAAAGAAAGAAAGAAAGAAGAAAGAAAAGAGATGGTATGTAAGCATTACACGGGCGGTTTCCGGTGGTAAGGAGGATTTCCCAGCCCTCTCTTATGAAACACAGCTCTTACATGTCATCTGAGCAGCTTTGCGTTTGGCTCCTCCTTGTTTTGCCTCCGCACAAACCTGAACACTCCACTTTCGTTGAAGTCGCTCCAGGATACGCTGTTAAATTTAATGTCGTAATGAATCGAATACAATTTCCCCAGTTATCCCCCCCCCCAAAAAAATCTCAATTTGTTCTTTTATAAGCAATAGCTTTTTTAAGTATTAAAAAAAATTAAAAGGAAATCCTCATAAATGCCCTCTCAATCAATTTTACCTTCATTGTATTTCTGACTGCACAAATTGACCACAGCTGTCAGATCACATGCATACATACATACATACATACATACATATATACATACATACATACATACATACATACATACATACATACGCAGCAACAATTGAATTCATGGAGTTACTAAAATAATAATAATGCCCAAAATTGAGAGAGGTATATGATAAGGAAGCGCTAGAGGGAGATGTTGGGGGCAAATATGATCACAATACATTGTGAGTATTTATGAAATTCACAAGGGAAAAGTAAAAATCTATCATATTTTTAAATGACCATTGAAGACCAGAAAAGACATATCTATAGGTAGAACAGACTCAATATGTATATTTACATAATAAAGTAATTTCATAATTCTTTTTTTTCCTCCTTCCACTTTTTAAAATTTTTTTAATTAATTTATTCTTGTTACATCTCAATGGTTATCCCATCCCTTGTATCCTCCCATTCTTCCCTCCCTCCCATTTTCCCCTGATTCCCCTCCCCTATGACTGTTCCTGAGGGGGATTTCCTCCCCCGTATATGCTCATAGGGTATCAAGTCTCTTCTCAGTAACCTGCTGTCCTTCCTCTGAGTGCCACCAGGTCTCCAATTTCATAATTCTTACATGCCTTCCTCAAAAACACTGAGGAATTTGCTCTGCCTGGTGCCATATGGTCCAGTCGGGCAGAGCAGACCTTAGATGACCTCTGCCCGGTGACACATGGTGGGGCAGGGCATAACACTCTTGAAACAACCTCAGACACCCAGACGTCTCAGGAGCCACTAAGATGATCAAGTAAGCAGTATAAAGATGGACGAGAAGGAGAAGTGCAATGTGTGGGCACAATTAGGAGAGGCAGTACTGGAGACTCGAGGGGAGTGAGGGACAGCCTGACGTGAAGAGCCAGTGATGCCACCTGGGGCCATGGTGAGGTCCTGCTGCTCGTTCCTGCCAAGGGCCATGCCTGGGTCTATGGCTCTGCAGCAGCCAAGACTTGTTATCACCAAAGGCCATAGAGATGTTTCTGGTCTGGTCTACTGCATGGAGCCATGTTGATGTCTGAGGGCTGTGCAAAGCTGCCCACCCCCGCCCCCACAAGCTGCAGCACTCAGGAGAGGCCCAGTAAGTGTCAGTAGAGCTAGCCTTTTTCCTGGGGCTTGCAGGTGAACTGGCCTCACCCCTCGCTGGTCAGTGTATAGCATATTCTAAGGAGGGATGCCCTCCAGCCTTGTTCCTCGCCACTGGCCCACCCTCTTGCTGGCTATAGCACTCTGGAAAGCAGGCCTGGCACCTCGCCTGGGTAACACAATAGAGTTCGCCCTGGTGGTGTAGGCAAGGGTGAGCAGGCCAGAAGGCAGGAAAGTGAAAGGCAGGCCCCAGCCCCTGCCAGCTGTGGCATTGGATGAGCTAGCCAGGGCAGTGCTAGAGAACAGACTGACCAGCTCAGGTGCCATCCAGACCCAGATCCAGATCTGGGGCTACGATCTACCCTCTATGGACTACTGGAGCACATGAAGGGTCTATTCCTACACAGCCAAGGCTACAGGTTCTCCTTGACACAGAGCATCAACAGGGTATCTGAGAGGAGTTCGAGTCAGGTGCCAGTATTGATAGAGCAGCAGAAGCCAGAGGCCTCAAATCAGACCAATGACCCACTGCAATGAACATTTGCAAGCAAAGAAGCAAAGGCAAAAGGGTGCACTGTGGGACACACTGTGACACAGTACAGCTTCCACAATGAGAAGTTTGTGTTTTTTGTTTGTTTTCTTTTGGGGGGAGGTTGCAAGGGCAGAGGACAGATGTGAAGAGATAGGGAGATGAGGTATATGATGTGAAATTTACAAAGAATAAATAAAAATAATAATGAAGAAAATAAAGAAATAAAACACAAGATTCTGGGCATTTTAAAAACATGTATATAAGCATATTTTCATATTCCAATTGTTATAAAACATAATTACATATTTAGAATTCTAAGGACAGAAACACTTTTTGTTGTAAGAAGGCATAGAAGAGGAAGAGAATATGTTGTGTGATGCCGGGTATACAGTCTCCTTTAGGGATTAAAGTCTAAAATATTTGGCGGTATTTGTTTTAAATAAGAAAATAAATCAGAAAGAAATACCTCTTTCTCATGAGAAAAACTTTCCTTAGGTTAGGGTTAAATAAATCATGCAAATATTAGATATCATACAAAGGTCTTATTCAACCTTTCAAAACGAATATGATGAGAGGTGAGAGCTACATTTACCTAGATATATAAAGAAAAATTAAATATCTATGTGTGTGTGTGTATATATATATATACATACATATATTAAACTTAGAAATTATGCTAGGCTAATAAAGTGCTAGCAGAAGGTCTCTTCTAAAGTCCACGACCTCACTAACCCTGGGAAGTCAGCTAGATTTTCAGCACCAAGCATGATTTCCCTCCTGTTGAACAGGCTTTAAATCCAATTAGACAGCTGTTGGATGCCACCAAGACATGAGCATCACTTTTTCCCCCTTAGGGGAGTCTTGCTATGCTGCTCACTGTCATGGATGATAGGCATCATGGCTGAATAGGATGACTGGCTTCCACCTTGTATGTTTACTTCTTGTTCACTTGGTATCAAAAGAGTCTAGCCGTGTGTGTGTGTGTGTGTGTGTGTGTGTGTGTGTGTGTGTGTGTGT
>OU015752.1:38294868-38310188 GCA_907169655.1 Acomys percivali
GTGTGTGTGTGTGTGTGTGTGTGTGTGTGTGTGTGTGTGTGTGTGTAAGAGACAGACAGACAAAGACAGAGACAGAGAAAAGAAAAGAAGCCATGAAAACATAATTGCATATTTAGAATTCTAAGGGAGCATGAATTTGAAAGGGAGCAGGGTTTTGTGGCATGTGAGGGGTTGAAGGAAGGAAAATAAACAGGAAAGATGTTTTTATAGCTTAATTTTTGAAAAATAAAAACAAATTAAAAGAAAATGCAAAGCCTCACATGCATAAAGGTGCATGACACACAAGTCTGGTGATCTGAGGCCAATCTCTGGTACTCAAAAGCAGGAAGAAAGAATGAATTTCACATAGTTGTCCTATGACCTCCCTACACATGCTCCATGCATCATGTGCACAAACATAACAGGAAAATAGGATACATGTGAAGTTATGTTAAATCACTGGTTGGTACATTTTGTTGTCTTCATTTTATAAGAATAAAAATGATGATGGTTACATAGCTGGAACTTTGTGGGTCCGTCGTCCTTCCACCATTCTCCACCCCCCTTCTTCTTCCCTTTCAACCCTCTAACACTAGACAGGAGAAAAGTAAAGGATAGAGATGAAAGGAAAGAGATCCTGGAATAAAGTAAGGGGTCAGAAATGGAGTGGCATTATCAATAGATTACTTCCTGCTGGCTAGGGACATCGTGCTCCTTGGGGCAAGTTTTATCTTTTCCTTCAGGATATGTAACTTCTTCTTGCTGTTGATTCTTCTTTGCACATAACTAGTTAAGAAACTGCAACCAACACCAACCAACAACTTGAAGGATCAACGTACACCGCCCCCGCAACTGGGGCTCCAGCATTTATACACCTTCTGGAAAATCCCCAGAATTCCAAATGTCACACCATCACAAAACCTATCTGCAGCGAGCACAATCACACCCCTGCTAGAGCACAAGGAAAATCACAGTCAGCTGCTGCGAAGCAGCCTCACGTACCCACACCTGGGATTTAAACAAAAACACATTCTTCTAGTCCTCTGCTTTTAAAGAAACCAAAATTCCAAAATTCTCACTATTGGTGTATTACTTCTTGCCTCCATAAATAAACAAGATGCTAAGATACAAATGAATAGATAGGATACAATATTCTCTGCCCACATGTCCTTCCCCATCAACTCTTCCTACTTATTTTCTTGGTAGCAAAACAAACACTGTCACCCTTCAGGCAACAAAAATGGCTAAGTGGACAAACGTACATGGCATGCAAGCATGAGAATCAGAGTTCAAATCCTGAGAACTCACTTAAAAACCAGATGCACAGTAGTACTGTTTATGGTCCTAATGCTTCTGCAAGGAGATGGGACACTAAGAAAGGAAAATTCCCAGAAACTCTAGAGCCAGCTATCCTGAAATTCACAACAGAAAAACACTAATAAAACCCTGACTCACCAACACTCATATTTTAGTGTATGTGTTCCCATGTTCACATGCATGAATGCACACATAAACACACTGAGCATCCGTATACATGAAGTAGTACACAGACATGCAAGAGATACACATACAAATGACCTTCACTGGATTTCAAGAGTCTCTGTCTGTCTGTCTGTCTGTCTGTCTGTCTGTCTGTCTCTCTCTCTCTCTCTCTCTCTCTCTCTCTCTCTCTCTCTCTCTCACACACACACACACACACACACACACACACACACACACACATACACACACCTTGTAATTATAAAACGTGGTTTATAGATTGGACAAAAACACAGAAATGAAACATAGTGACAAGCTATCAAAAATAAGGGTTGGTATTAGTCACTACAGATGATTAAAAGATGCCTTATTGGGAAAGAGCTTGCAAGGTGTTAAATTACACATTAATTTATGATCAATTGATTCTGTGGTCAGTCTACAAAATAACTGGACCCAGATTATGACCATATTTTTACCAAAGAAAACAATATAAAAGAATTTTTCATATTCACATACCAATTGTGGCTTCCTCTCACGGCCAGGACATCCTGTTCGTTCTTTTGATGCAAGTAGTATAGTGGATTCTTCTAACAAATTCACACAAATGGTTAAAATTAACAGTGTGAACAGTCAGTAAAAAAAATTATCATCTATATAACCAGTCATTTGAAAACCTATAAAACTAAGCAAAAAAAAAAAAAAGGTGGACTTTAACAATTAAACATTTCTGTTAAGTTTAATGTTCAACTGTATATTTATTTACTGGCTTATGAAATGTATACAACTACCAAGTATTTCATATAACAAATAGACATACAAGAGGGCCACCACATTGAAGTCATGGTCATATGTCAAAGATGAATGCACAGACGGTCCAAGTAAGCAGAGATGAACACATACATAGAAACAGAATTGATACTTATGTGGAATCACAGAAAGCCATAGTACACACTGTTTCTACCTGGAGAGATGAAAATGGCAAAGACCCACTTTCCTACAAGTTCCTATATGTCATTCTTCAAATACCGTCTTCCTCATATTGCAAATGCATGTCTCTACTATTCTGACACACCATTTCTTTCTCATAAGATTCAGCAAAGGATGTGAAGTCTTCTTGGGTTCTCATTCTGTAGGTCAACATTCGCCAAACTACCTTGGAGTTTCACACTTTTTCAAATGTCACCTTCCCATTTGAAGTGTCAATTATTTCTTTAGATATCTAATTGTTTGCTTCTGGCCTAAAGGTGACAATGTTTGGACCACTTTTTTGTTTTACTTTAATTTTTTAGTGATGTTTGTTATTACTTTATACATATGGACGTTTGGTCTGCTTGTGTATCTGTCACCATGCGTGTGACTAGTGACTACAAAGCACAGAATCATGTATCAAATCCCTCGGTGAATCAGTTACAAAGGGCTGTGAGCCATCTTGTAGGTTCTGGCAGTTGAGCGCTTAGTGAGCTGGTTTGTGTCCTGGAATGTGTTGGACATAGGCGAATGATTCTATGGTGTTCATACACAGGTACTTCCTAAGGTGACTGCTGAAGGGTGAGAACAGGAACCTGAGGAGGTGTGGAAGGTGGGAGAAAGAGAGGCAGAGAGTGTTGGCTGGAAGGAGCCACTGTCCTTGATAATAACTTGAGTACATGTACCGCTGTCTATAGCTGCCTACCATCGTTTACTGTAAAGAAAACCCTCCCACTGAAGACTTCACATGTCTTCCCTCAGTGCATTGCTAGCCACGAGGGAAACAAGGCGCCAGCTGACTTCTGGTTCTACTGTTCGCTGCTGAGACCTTTGGCTGCTCCTGTCTTATCTACATTCTTCCTGCCCTTGTAGCACAGCTGCCCTTCATTTCGTCAAGGATGTATTTTCAGGATCTCCACTAAAGTCGCCGGCATGATTTCCTTGTATTTATTCTTTGTAAACTTCACCCATTCTAATCATTGTTGCCTCTTCTTAAGCACTCCTCTGTTTCCTAAAATGTTCATTTTAGATAAAAGCCTGAAGCTCTTTATCCCACAACAGCTTTCTCCACTGACATCTGGATGCAAATTCTTTCAGAAGCTGTGAACACCCGTGCATGACTGTCACTCAGTACTGTCTCAATTCCTCCATATTTATGGGGCAACTTTCTTTGGAAAAGAGAATGTCTCTGTCTTCTTGACTTAGGGGGCATTCCCTGTGAGGACATCTAACTGTGGTTGTGAGCCTAACCTTTAGCAGCTGAGCCATCTCTACAGCCCAACAGTGGCTTCTGAGTAACAGAGTCCTCACCTTTATCTTTAGCAGCTCCTGTGCTTTCTCTTCTTTCCTCAGGACCCACAGACACTCGAGCGCTCCACTTCTGCCGCTCGAAGATGGGCTGATAAAATGAGCATCAGTAAGGAGCTGCCGAGATTCCCCGACATCACATTTTCCTTTCTCAATATCAATTGTATATAAATAAAATTTGTAAAAAAAAAAAAAAAAAACCAAAAAGCAAAATTTGGAAACAGATCCTTACAAATGCTATCTAAACACATCTATATTTTCTTTCATTTGGTAACTGACCATAGGAGTCCATAATTGTATGAGTGTATACTGTGCATCCTTTAACAAGAAGTTAACTTCAGGATGCCTAACTAGCATTTACAATAACCACAAGCCATTAGAATCATGAAAAGGCATGAGGACAAATCTTATTCTCATCTTGCTATAACAGGATGAGACACTAAAATGATTTCGGTGGACAGAAATGCTTCTTGCTGCAAAGTGAGAAATGCACAAGAAAAGAGCCTTTTCACCATGTCCTCTTGAAACTATCATAGTCATTGTTATAGACCTAAAGTTCTAAATATATTAGCTAAAACTTTTATTAAGAAAAGATCTGATTGCATAAAGAGACTAGGTCATATGGAAAACTTCCTTAGTTTACCAGTTAAATAAAAGCATGAGAAAATAACATAGACTACACGAGTTCTTTTTTAATTAAGACAGAATAATAAAACTGTGTAAACCATTCATGAGGGATGGGACATAAAACCTTTTAAAAACTGAGCTCCTGAAATGTGTCTAGCACTGAGGGCCACATTTGCACCCACAGGAACACGAGTGAGTAGTGGTTGCTTCTTTTTCTTCTGCCAAGACAGCTGAGGATGTGAAGACACCAAGGAAGAAAGGAAATGCTTTAGTCATCTCTGTGTTGATGGCGCATTAATGAAGGAAACTACAGAAATTTCCTCTGTGGTTGATTTTATGAACTGTGAACCTAAATTCTCCTCCTCATTCCCCGTGTCTTCTGTCTGTGTGTAGTTTGATTACTTGTCTGTCTGTTCCCTTTCTAAAGTGTATGTTGGTCTTTCTGTTTTGTATCTGTGCCTGTGCATGTCTGTGCCTCCCCCCCCCCCTCTCTCTCTCTCTGTCTCTGTGTGTGTGTGTGTATTTGTGTGATTATGTGTATGTCTGTGCTCATGTGTGTCTGTGCCTGTGTGTGTCTGTGCCTATGTGTGTCTGTACCTGTGTATATCTGTACCCATGTGTGTCTGTGCCCATGTGTATCTGTGCCCATGTGTGTCTGTACCTGCGTGTGTGTCTATACCTCTGTATGTCTGTACCTGTGTGTGTCTGTGCCTATGTGCATCTGTGCCTAGGTGTATCTGTGCCCATGTTTGTCTATGCCCCTGTGTGTGTCTATACCCATGTGTTTCTGTGCCCATGTGTTCTGTGCTTGTATGTGCTTGTGCCTGTGTGTGTTTGTACCTGTGTGTGTCTGTATCCATGTGTGTCTGTGCCCATATTTGTCTATGCCCATGTGTGTCTGTACCTATGTGTGTCTGTACGCATGTGTGTCTGTGCCTATGCATATCTGTGCCTGTGTATGTCTTGTGCCTGCATGTCTGTATCAGTGTCTGTCCCTAAAAGGGGCTTTGCTCTCTGTTTTTCTGAACAGCATAAAAAATGCAGGAAAGGAACAAGGATATTTTAAACTGAAATATTTAATACAAGTTGAAAGGGACAAAATCACCTTAGCGACCTTGAATACCACTCAAAATGGCAAACATCTGCTATCAACTATGTCCACAAATTACTTCCAATGCTTATGGGATACATGTTGTTTAAGGTTACTGACATGTTGAATGCTCTCAACCAATGGTTATCACAGCACACATACACAGATGCATTATCCTGTGCAAGGGACTGGAATAATACATAGCTTAAGGTTAATACTGTGCATTTAGGTAGGTTGTAAAGCTGATTACATGAATAAGGCAAGTAAAGTTGGCTAAGTTGTTCTTTTAAAGGCCGATTAAGCTTAAATGGGCTGAGCATACAGTAGAGTAGGCTAAGCACATGATCGTAAATGATCTCAAGGCACATCATTAACTTGGCTGCAAAGGCCAGCAAAAGTTCAGTCTCTTTGGAGTCAAGCGATATTTTGAGAAAAATGTGCCACCATAGAGCTCTGTATCCATCTTCTTCTTAGTAGAATTTTTAGTCATTAGGAATGATCATCTTAGCATTGATCAGTTTCAGAAGGGGCCACACTTCTACTGGTCCTACTCTAAACAGCTGAGTCAGCAGTTCAAATAGGTCTGTCTCTGCACTAGGATCTTATGACAATAGAACTTCAGCAATAAAAAGAATGTGAGGGGAAAATTCCAAGGTTAAGGCTGAGGAGGAGATAGTTACTGAAGACTCTGAAAATGTTATACATGCTGCAACTGACGTGTTCTGAGATTAGATATTATATATTGGACATGATCCCACTATTATAGTAAGACATGTCTCACCAGGATGGTGACACCTAACCATCTCAGCCTGTAGTGAACATTCACCAGTAAAAATGATCTTAAAGGAAAATCTAAGGTTCTGAATACCTTCCGTTGCTTCTTGCCACTGCCAGCCCATCCCATCCATTCCTCCTCTGGTTTCAGTTGTACTGTTGTGGCTCCTGAGAGATATATATGTGTAGTTAAAATCAGACATTAAAACAGTGAAATAACTGTGATCATCTACTTAAGTGTTGATACAAATGTTAAGAAAAGAAATGATGAAGACTCTCACCAATGGACAGGTCACCGAGACAGAAGCTAAACAGAGAAATAATGAACTAATGTTATGAGTCAATTGGACCTAACAGATAACTACAGAACATTCCATCCAAACACAAAAGAATATATCTTTTCCTCAGCACCTCGTGGAACTTTCTCCAAAATTAACCACATACTCAGTCACAAAACAAGCCTCAACAGATACAATAAAATTGAAGTAACACTTTGTATTCTACCAGACCACCATGTATTAAAGCTCGATTTCAATAACAGAAACAAAAGAAAACCTACAAACTCATGGAAATTAAACAATAGTCTACTCAATGACCATTGGGTCAAGGAGGAAAGAAAGAAAAAATTAAAAATTTTCTAGAATTCAACAAAAATGAAGGCACAGCATACCCAAACCTATGGGACACATGAAAGCAGTCCTTAACTCACAGCACTAAGCGCCTTCAAAAAGATGTTGGAGAAATCTCATTCTAGCCATTTAAAAACATACCTGAAAGCTCTAGAACAAAAAGAAGCAAACACACCCAAGAGGAGTAGGAAGAAGCAGACAGGAAATTATCAAACTCAGGGCTGAAATGAACAAAGTAGAAACAAAGAATACAATCCAAAGAATCAACAAAACCAAGAGCTGGTTCTTTGAGAAAATCAACAAGATAGACAAACTCTTAGCCAAACTAACTAAAAAGCAGAGAAAGAGTATCCAAATTAATAAAATTTAAAATGAAAAGGGGGCATAACTACAGATACAATGTGAGAAGTTATAATTTTTTAATCCTGTCATCATTTTTAAGCCACGGACTTTAATTTGAGCTGCCTAAATAACCATGAGTAAATGAGACACTGCTGACCTTGGCAATGGTTGACAGAATAATACCTTCAAAGAATACTTTTCTTCTCCCAAGATCTTTTAATTTCAAATAGCTTCTCAGCTGGGGGTAGGACACCATACCAACTTCCTCTCTCCATGGTGAGATCTTAGAACTTGTGCAGATCTTGTACATGCTGTCACAACTGTGAGCTTACACCTATAACTACCCTGCTATGCCTGAAATGTATTTGGGGTTTTGGGGGGCTTTTTTATTCATCTGCTGCCTCCTGGATCTTGTAATCTTTTCATTAACTCTTCCTCAAGATCCCTGAGACTCGAGAGGAAGTAATGTGACATAGATCTGTGCTGTTTAGATCTGAAAATGGCACAATCTTACTCTCTGATGGTCAGTTGTGTGTCTCTGTTAGTCATCGTTCTCTCCAAAAACAGGCATGGCTGATGAATATTGAGAGTGCACCAACTTATGTTTATTGCAATAAGCTATTAATTGATGTTTTATTCCATATACCTTTAGCAAATAAGAACAGTATGTTCCCACCAAGCACCTATGCAAAGGATCATGGGACAATAATGGCGGCAGGTGTAGGCTCCATTTTGTGAACTGTGCCTTAAATCCTGTCAGGAAGTTATTAGTTACTCCTCTAACATTCCTGTGGACATATCTCGCCAGGCCAGTCATTGTAGCTCATGGCTTTCACAGCTAGGTAATGATGAGGGATATTTTTCTCCTATGTTTCTTCTCCCAGCCACATAAATGCTAGCCAGTAGGGATGATATTTCTATATAAATACCGGCTAGATTTTTCTTTGTTATTTGATTAAATAAGTTTTATCTTCGGGTGTAGGGTCTTACTATAAAGTTATTGAGGGCAACCAAGTAATGGCAATAGCCTCTAATATTTGGGGGGGTCTTTGTCTCTCGGTGCCAACAATTGGGTTGTACTTATTGGCCTGTGGTGTCTAGCAGGGTCCGTGTATCACTGTCAGAGAGTAAGTCCATTTAAACTCTCAGCTTCCACAGCAAAAGGTTCCCATTTGCCTGTTTTGAGAATCCTTTAGTGTTACTTGTCCGCCCACATATTTACTCCCGTACCCTTACCTCCTGTGCCAAAGCCAACTTAACCTTTCTTGTCCCATTACTCCTCACCACCTTTATATCACACTTCGTTCTTCCTCCTCTCCACTTAGAGCCCCTCTCTATATGGAGTTTTACTATTTTCCTATCCTCCTTGGATATCAGAAGTGAAACAGATATATGTAAAGGTTCAAAGCTGGCTTCCACATATGAAAGAAAACATACGGCATTTTTGTCTTTCTGAATCTGGGTTATCTCATGCAGGGTGATTATTTCCAGCTCCAGCCATTTACTTACATTTTCTTCTTTTAAAAATAATTTTATTTTTACTTTTTTTACATAGGAGTTTTTTTTTAACTGAATGTATGTCTGTATAGTACATGCATGTCTGGTATCCACAAAGCCAGAAAGTAGCATCTGATCTCCTGAAACTGAAGTCAGCAGTGAACCACCATGTGGATGCTGAGAATCTAATCAAAGTCCTCTGGAAGAACAGTAAGTATTCTTTAAACCGCTGAGCCATCTCTCCAATCCTTAATTTTGATTTTTAAAGCTGAATAAGAATTCATTGTACAATCGTACCACATTTTCGCTATCCTTACCTCAGTTGATGGGAATCTTAGCTCGTTCCTTTTCCTGGCCGTTGTGAATAGAAAGGCAACAAACATGGATGAGCAGGTACCTCTGAAGAATAGCATCCTTTCGGCATATGATTAAAAAACGGTATACCTGGAACCTCCACAGGGATTTCTGTTGTGGCTACACCAGTTTTCACTTCCGCAAGTGGGGAATAAGCTTTAAGTTTTTCTTTCCACACAGATGAGCCAACATGTGTTGTTATATGTGGCTTTTTTTTCTTTTATATTGTATTTGTTTGGCTTATCTTAGCTATCTGACTGTGACATGATGAAATCACAGAGTGATTTTTGTTTTCCATTTCCCTGATGGTTAAAGATGTTGAGAATTAAAAAAAAGAATTCTCAACCATTTCCATTTCATCTTTTAAGAACTCTCCGTTTGAGCCAGGTGTGGTGGTGTATGCCTATAGTCCCAGCACTCACAGAGGCAGAGGCAGATGGATCACTGTGAGTTCAAGGCCAGCCTAGTCTAAGTGAAACCAGGACAGCCAAGGCTACACAGAGAAACCCTGCCTTGAAAAACAAAAACAAAACAAAAAGAGGACTCTCCATTCAGTGGCTTAGTCCATTTTTCAAAAGCATTTTTCACCAATTTGTGTTATTACACACATATACAATAAACTACCTTTGGCAAGAAGAATCACAAAGCAATCAGGAATTATATAAATGTTACATTCATAGTGCTTTGGCTATTTGTATTCGGCAAGCTTGAAAAAAATCTTTCTTATCTTGGTGCATCTAACATTCTGAATGGCTTAGTCCATTTTTTTTATCAAGTTGTTCGGTTAGTTGTTTTCAGATCTTTAATTTTTTGAGGATATCATAATGACTACTGTATCTAAATCATGTCCTCCATCATTCTACTCCCTCCAATACCTCCCACGTCTTCTTCTTCTATCTCAAATGCATACCCTATTATTTTGATCAACACACACACACACACACACACACACACACACATATCTTGGTCATCCCCTTTAATATTGCTTTCCAGCTTACTTGTTTAGGGATGAACACTCATCACTGTATAGCCTATCAGACTTTGTATGTTATAGTCACTAACCCCTTGTCAGATGTATGTAGCTAGTAAAGACTTTTTCTCTAGGCTACTTCTTCACTGAAATATCTTTGGCTATACAGAAGCTTTTCGTTCCATGTGCTCTCATTTGCCAAGCATTGGTGTTGATTCCTGCATTACTGGAGTCCTGTTCAGAAACATATTTCTTATGCCTGTAAGCTTAAGCATAGCCCTTTCTTTCCCCTCTACCAGGTGCAAGGTACTGAGTCTTTTGATGAAGTCACTCACTTGATTGAGCGATAAGGGTGTAGTTTTGTTCTTCTCCATGTAGATATCCACTCTGGCCAGCCACATTTGCTAGAGGTGCTGTCTTTTCTCCAATGTGTAATTTTGACATCTTTGTCAAAAATCAGAGGGCCATAAAAGACTGTGTGTTTTTGGTTTTGTGTTTATGGATCCTTGGTGCTTCTCCATTGTTCCATGTGTCTAGTTTATACAGTGCTAGATGTTTATATTTCTAGAACTCTAAAGTACAATTTGAAGTCACAGGTGGTGATGCCTCTAGCAGAGTTATCACTGTTGAGGACTGTGTCATATAGTCTAAGGTTTCTAACATTGACAAAGGTATGAATGGATCAGATGACATTTTATGAGGTTCTCAAGGATTAATAAGAATATTTTTAAATATACGCCTTCAAAGCTGTACCAAGTTCACCAAGAAGCTGCCATGAGCAAGGTACATCCTCATATGCCAAGGAAATATATGAGCAAGAAGATATCATTCAAGTTAATTGGAGGCAGATTTGTCCAAGCAATGCTATGCTGTGGGGCTTTGATCCCTTAATGAATCATGTGGTGATGGGGGTGCAATGATGACAACTAGTGCACAGTAGATGAACACTGGAATTGTGGTCATACAAAGAAACAGTGCCAACATGTTAGAAAGCCTTGGGATTACTTTGAACAATGGCTGTTCATCAGAGGGGTCCACATTCCCTCTCCAAATGCCTGTTTTATAATTATGCATTATTGTATTTTATATATGAAACTCTTGTGATGCCCAAAAATGTAAAAATAGATATAGATATAAGTGACATTTAGTGCTTATTTTTAATCATAAATATTTGGGGGCTATTAGCAGAGTTCTCACCTTTCCTTTCAGTGGCTCTTGTGTTTTCTCCACTTTCTTCAGGATCCATAGACACTCCAGCACTCCACCTTGGTCGAAATTGCTCAAAGACGGGCTGTTAAAATCAGTGTCGTTATAAGGATCTGCACAGAGCAACTTTCTAAGATGCAGCTCGACTTCCTTATCAAAAGCAACTAGATATAAATTAAGGATGCATGTACAGAAAAACAATTTTAAAAAAGCATGTGACGAGATCCTTATATACTCTCTCCATACCATATCTGCATTTCCCTTCATACAGCAGCTGCCCACAGATGTCCTGAGGGGACATTATCATAGGCAGGAGAGTCTACACTGTGCTTACATTATCAAGGCTCCTTCCCTTCAACATTTGCCCCTTTCAGGGGGAAGCACAGATGCCCTAATAAGGACCAGCCTGTAAGGACAGCCACTCCCACTCTTACTCCCATCCCTGACCCAAATCCTACCCTCCTAAGAGGTTGCAAAGCTGAGACCTCTGTTCTCTAAGGGAAGCTGTAAGGCGGCTGGTGGTTTCTCCTCTGGCTGCTCTCCCATGCAGAGCCGACTCTATACTGCCCAGGGTGTCATAGCAGAGCACTTAAAGGATTACTCAAGGTCAGAGCAGATAAAATGGCCATAGCAAGGCATTACGCATCATTGCTGTGCCTGGATAGCATGCGTCTGTCACGGTTTTCTACACATTAGATAAACAAACTAAAACAGCCAAGACTGTAAACGAAGAGTACAAATGCAATGTGTCATAATGACAGGTTAAGTCAGTGTGTAATATTTAATATGTTTGTTGAAGTTCATCGCTGAGACAATGATAACAGTGAAAGTTATTCTGTGAACCTTAACACCAAAAGCCACATACTGGAAGACCGTGTTCTATTTATTGTTTGTGGGGTCCAGTGCACATCCCCACTTTCACACACACCTGAGATCATGAAGACCGCAAGAGCCCATGGAAAAAATAGAACCCTGCCCTTTGCCATGCTGCTGGTTAGTAGGAATTCTTGGGTGAATTTTCAGTCATTGGAAATGAACATCAAAGCATTAAACATGTTCAG
The DNA here is from genome assembly GCA_907169655.1 of Acomys percivali. Classification (NCBI taxonomy): domain Eukaryota; kingdom Metazoa; phylum Chordata; class Mammalia; order Rodentia; family Muridae; genus Acomys; species Acomys percivali. The sequence continues at coordinate 38,307,151 of OU015752.1, forward strand.
GGAGGTTCGCTCTTTGCTCTTCGCACGTTGAACTACTTACTCACCAGTTCAAAGCTGCTCTCTCTGTGCTGAGTACCAGGTAAGATGTTATAAGAATGGAACCCCAGTAATAAGAAAAGGTTGTGAAAGAAACCCAAGGATGGGGCTTAGGGAGAGTTAGTCACTGAGGGTTCTGAAAATGTGCATGCCACATATATTAGATAATAATCTTTTTTTCTCTAGAATAACGTGATTTGTAACTCACTTATCCTGTATTAAATATTCATCAGTGAGAAGAATCCTAAGGAGAAAGTGTGAAGTCCTTAGTACCTTCCATTGCTTCCTGTCACTGCCAACCCGTCCCATCTGTGCCTCCTCCGGCCTCGGTTGTACTCTTGTGACTCCTGAGAGATACACATGTGTAGTTAAAATCAGACATTAAAATACTGAGATAACCATAACCATCTAATTAACTGCTGATACAGGTGTTGAAAAAATGAAGTAATAAACAATATGGGGTTTTGGTTTTGGTTTGGTTTTTTGAGACAGAGTATTTTTGTGTAGACCTAGCAGTCCTGGAATTCGCTCTGCAGACAAGGCTGGCCTCAAACTCACAGAAACCCACCTTCCTCTGCCTCCTGAGTGTTTGAACTAAAGGCATGTGCCACCGACAAGAGGTTTGGATTTTTAATTTAACAATTAAACGCTCGTTTCAGTTTAATATTCTACTAGTTTGGGGGGAAAGTGTGCAGTTATCTAGAGATCCATATATAAAATAGATACACAGGAGGAGGCACAATGTTGAAGTAAAGCATGCACAAAAATGGGCCCAGTGAAAGAAACAAACACGACTTAAGAGGCAAAATATGGGGGCTGGAGAAATGCCTCACAGGTTAGGAGCACTAGTGGCTCTTCCAAAGATCCTGAGTTCAATTCCCAGCAACCACATGGTGGCTCACAACCATCTGTAATGAGATCTGGTGCCCTCTCCTGGTGGGCAGGCACACATGCAAGCAGAGCACTGTATACATAATAAATAAACAAATAACTTTTAAAAAAGAAACAAAATATGGAAGTATGTGTAATCACATAAACATTACAGACTATTGCTACTGCACTTGGAAGGTAAGTTTGCTGAACACACCATGTACTTCTGACACAGGGTGCAGGGGTTCCTCTATGTTTTGAGAGTTTCTTGGACAACCCTGACCAAGAACATAACAGAGGCTTTTTCTCATGCCTAATCTTGGGGATTTTATCAGAAAGTCATTGGCTCTTGCAGGTGGCATTTTCAGCCAGGTGGAAAATATATGTTTTTTTATTTAAATAGATAGGTAGATAAATGGGATAGATAGATAGATAGATAGATAGATAGATAGATAGATAGATAGATAGACAGACAGACAGACAGACAGACAGACAGACAGACAGACAGACAGATTACACAGACTTACACGTTTTTATCTTCAGGAGGATAGTCAACAGTATGATTCTTTACACACACACACACACACACACACACACACACACACACACACACACACCATCTGGACCCTGGGGGTTCTCTAGCTTTCTGCCCCTAGCTCTGCCTGACAGATCACTGGAATTGAGGGTGTCCATTCTAGCCCCTGGTTACTTTTTTTCGGCTGCTTTCTGGTTGTAGATAAAGACTTATTACCAGAAACTAACCTCATCCTTACCTTGTCTAAAATAGGGTCCAAGATCTCCATTCCTACACACTTTTGGGTTGTCTGTAAAACCAATCTCAAGGCATTAGTATGCCTGTCAACTGAGATCTGGGCCCAATACAAACTGGAAAATACTTTCACTTTGATCAGACAAACTCATAAGAAGAATGGCAAATGATTGAAATCTCCACCTTCGGAGCCTCTTTTCTATCTCCGCCCCTGTCCTTCATTTCTGCACTTCAGGCTTCTGCACAGAAGGTTGCCAGCTCAAACTTCTAAACCTAATGCCCTAAATGCCCTTTCAGGATGTGATAAAATGTTTTGATTCTTTTTGCATGATGCATTTACAAGCTCCTAAGGAGAACATAAAAGTTAGATGAGATCACCCACCGAGTGCAATACCGGATGCTGCCAGTGAGGCACTTGCTACAGTGGGCTGTGCTGCATCTCATGCTTCATCATGAAAAGGAAACGTGACATAGAAATCTTTAGTAAACATAGTGGGAGATTGGGCAGACAGAAAAGCAAACACATAAAGCAATGTACTGAGACAGGGAAGGAACGTTTTATCTCAGAGGAAAATGGGCCTAGAATTATGAGACAGAAATAGCAGGCCTCCTCAACAGGAAGAAAATCATGCCTGGTACTAGAAACCCAGCCAACTACCCGAGGCTAGGATGCCATGGTCTGAGAGGCGGACCTCTGCCACCACTTCGTTATACCAGCATTAACTTCTAACCACGTTTTAAATTCTTATCCTTATGCACACAGATACATGTAGTTCTCAACCCTCATCCAGGAACTTTCTCTTTGTAACAGACAGAGACCATCACTGAAAACCACAGCTGGTCTAAATACAGAGAACAAATCTTAGGATAAGGGAATATAAATGTAAGCACATAAGGTATAGAATATACAAAAAAAAATTATTTCTGTGGTTTTCACTAGGTTCATGCTCAGGAACGCACTGGATATAAACAAACATGTCAGTGCTGGTCATGTGGTAGTAAGTGAATCCAGTGAAAGGAACCTTCCTCCTAAGGTGTGAGTTTAAAAGAGTAGAGAGGAAGAAAGCACGAGAGGAGTGAGGAAGGCAGGCCAAGAGTGGCAGAGAAGCATTGCATGGAAGGAGCCACACTACTCATGACAACAATGTGTACATGTACAACTGGTCGTAGCTGTTCACGTTCATCTACTATGAAGAAAACCTAGCTGTGTAAGACCTGGTACTTCAGCCCCTAATGCTGGGTGGGTGGGACCTGACGACTCTTCATCCTACCCTCAGACTCTGGAAGGCTCTTTGATGCTTCTGCCTTGTATATTTTCACACACACACACACACACACACACACACACACACACACACACACA
>OU015752.1:38310198-38352227 GCA_907169655.1 Acomys percivali
ATATATCAATTGTTTTTCATTATATAAAGACATTCTAAACTATATGCAGTGGCCTCGTTTCCCTTTATTTACACCTTATAACTCCCCCATTTCAATGTGTTCCATCTTCTGAAATACTCTTCCATTTCCTACAACTTTTCATTTTAAACAAAAACTCTGATGATTTTAAGGCTACTTTAGCTCTCTCCCAACATTCACAATGTAACATTCCTTAGAAGCTTAAGAATTAAAGATTAACATTATTTACTGTGTACTATGTTCTTTAGGTTAACAACCATGTTGAGCAAAGGATGCCCACATCTTCCTGTTTTAATAGGTAGTCCTTTAAATGTCTTCTTAGTAAATGACTTCTCACCTCTCTCTTGAGCGGCTCCTGTATTTTCTCTACTTTTTTCAGGATCCATAAATACTCGAGCACTGCACCTCGATTGAAATCGCTCAAAGATGGCCTGATAAGATGAATATTGCTTAGGAGCAGCACAGGGGTTTCCTAACACCTCTATCATACAGCTAGATTCATATCAAAAGCAACTAGATATAAAGGACACATGTACAAAAAAATGACACAAGATCCTTATTTATTCTCCCTACATCATGTCTGTATTTTCTTCATATGGAAGCTGACCACAGAAGTCCAGAAGAGACATCATAGTAGACAGAAACTCAGCACTAGGCATCTTTAAACAAGAACTTAACTTTAGAATGCCTAATTGGTATTTGCAATAATCACAAATATTGAATATATGTGTGTATATATGTGTGTAAGCATACATATATAAACAAATCTTTTCATTTTGCTATGCAAACTAGTATTCTCAATAATCATAAAAAAATCACTTGATTTGAACATGTAATTATGCTCATATATGTAATCATTAGTGACATTGCTGATGATCACTCATTTGCTTATCTTTGTTAGGGCTACCTTTATACATATATACATATATATATCTATAGATATAGATATAGATATAGATATAGATATAGATATAGATATAGATATAGATATAGATATAGATATAGATATAGATATAGATATAGATATAGATATTGCACTGAAGGTGTTTGACTGGGCAGCTATATCTCTGACTCCATTTCCCATACCTTTTTATTTTAATTTTTGAGATGATCCTTTGGTTTCAGCTTCCTAAACACTAAGAATAGGACATAGTATGCACCATCCTTTCCAGGATCCATTCTTTTAATGACAGTCTTATAGGTGAAGGCCCGTCTCAATGTATTCTAACACTAAGCAAAGTCAGACTGTAATATTTTGTTATATTTGCTGATGTCCATTATTGAATTAACAATAACATTAAATGTTATTATATAGAGTATTACACCAAAGGGCCCATTCTAGAAGACATCATTCTATTTACTGTTTGTGGGGAACATCTCATTCTTGTATATACCCGAAATCATGAAGGCAGCAAGAGTCTATGGAAAAATGGAACCCTGCCCTTTGCCACACTGCTGGTTAGTAGGAATCCTTGGGTGAATTTTCAGTCATTAGAAATGAACATCAAAGCATTAATCAGGTTTTAATCAGGTTCATGGGGGTTCACTCTTCTGCTCTTCGTACACTAAACTATTTAGTCACCAGTTCAAAGCTGCTCTCTCTGTGCTGGGTACCGGGTAAGATGTTATAGGAATGGAACCCCAGCAATAAAAAAAAAAAGATTGTGAGGGGCTGGAGAGATGACTCAGAGGTTCAGAGCACTGGCTGCTCTTCCAGAGGTCCTGAGTTCAAGTCCCAGCAACCACATGGTGGCTCACAACTCTCTATAATCAGATCTGGTGCCTACTTCTACAGATAAAGCACTCATCTACAATAAAATAAAATTTAAAAACCAACAGAAAAAAACATTGCTCACAGAAAAGTTGTGAAAGAAATCTAAGGATGGACTTAGGGGGAGTTAGTCACTGAGGGTTCTGAAAATGTTATACATGACATATATATATATATTAGAAGGTAATATTTTTCTCTAGAATAATGTGATTTGTATCTCACTTATCCTGTGTCAAATATCGTCAGTGAGAAGAATCCTAATGAGAAAATGTGAAGTCCTTAGTACCTTCCACTGCTTCCTGTCACTGCCAAACCGTCCCATCTGTGCCTCTTCCAGCCTCGGTTGTACTCTTGTGGCGCCTGAGAGATACACGTGTGTAGTTAAAATCAGGCATTAGGTCAGTGAAATAGCCATGGCCATCTGCTTAATTGGTGATAAAAATGTTGAAAAAGAAAAAACAATGATGAAAAGCTGTGTTTTTAACTTAACAAACAGTTCAGTTCAGTTTAATATTCAATGAAATACCCATTGCCTTGAGAAACTTATACAATTATCTAGAAAGTCATAGACCAAATATACACAGGAGGGAGGCATGATGGTGAAGTTGAGCACACATGTTGTAGATGCATGCACAAATGGCTCCATAAAACGGGAAGTAGCATAACTCTGGAGGCAGAATTGGCAGGTACACAGAATCACATACAACCACTCTGCACACTATTCTCTACCTGGGGAGAGGAATGCTTCTAGGCATTTTCTTAATCAGACCAGAACTTCTTACCCTTCTTATCTCCTTTCTATCGAAAATGCTTTGCTCTACTTTTTGACCTGCCTCTTCCTCCTTATAAAACTCAGCACAGTATCTGTCTTCTTCCTGAATAACAGTTCTTGCCATCCAGTATACATTCAACTACCTCTAGCTGGCCAGTTTGTAAAAATATCGTTTTCATTGGCTTTGCCAATCATTTCTTTAGATGTAACTCTTTTGTTCTTGGCCTAATAATAATGACCATCTTCTGCATAAGCAGTGTCACACTTATTTTACTCAGTAGTCATTTCTTGAGTTTTTACTAGGCTTATGCTCTCAGATTTGGAATACGTAAAGAAATATGACAATGGGGATTGAACATAGGCCTTGCCTGGGGTGAATCATAAACACTGAGTTTATGAAGATTATGACGACAGAGAGGAAGAAAGAGAAGGAGTGGGTATGTCATGGGGGAGGGGAAGCCACGATGTCTTACATGGAGGAGTAAAACCACATGACGCTAACTTACTTACATGATCACTTGGCCGTAGCTGCTTATGTTTACCTACTGTGAAGAAAACCTAGACCTAAAAGACCCAGTTTTCCAGCCTTTGATGTCCTCTCAGTACTGAGGCACACAGGATGCATGGCGACACCCTTTTGTGGCCTGCCTTGTATTATCTCTCCCTGCATTTCTTATAGAGCTGCCCTGAATTTGTTGCATATTCTCTCCCATACACACCTGCTCGACTCCTTTCATTTAATCCCTGTAACTTTTGTCTGTTTCAGTCTTTATTCTTTCTTTTTAAATAATCTTTCTTGTCTTAATATTTCTTGTAGATATTTCCAACCACACACCAACTCCCTCAGGGACAGTTTCAGTGATGTAACCTCTGTCACAGGCTTCAAAAGATACACAGATGATTGTCAATTAAGAATAGCTTTTAGTTCATGAACATTGGCTGAGCAATTGTCTTTGGTAAAGAGAACAGCTCCATCTTCCTGTTTTAACAGGCATTCCTTGCAATGACAATTAGTAGAGCTCTTACCTCTCTCTTCAACAGCTCTCATATTTCTTACACTTTCTTTGGGATCTACTGATACTAGAGCATTCCTCTTGAGTTGAAGTCTTTTAAAAATAGGCTGCTAAAATTAGAATTAGTAAAGTGTTACACAAAGATGTCCTAACTACTCCCCAAGAACATCACAATGTCCTCACTTAAAAGCAACTAAGTATAAACAAAGGAAACATGTCATGAAAACCAAACATAGGCATATAGATATATAGATGATAGAGATAGATAGATAGATAGATAGATAGATAGATAGATAGATAGATAGATAAGATAGATAGATAAGATAGATAGATGAATGATAGATAGGGAGATCCTTATATATGCTTTCTAAATCACATCTTTATTTCTTCATACAGTGACTGAACAAAGACATCCATCTATTTGTGTTTTTATTTTGTAAGTAGTTGAAATTTGAGCGGTGATGAAAAGATTGTACAAAAAATTCAAGGATAAGATTACTGTAGATCCTGAAATCAGTATATATTCAACAACTAAAAAGGAACAAGGATGCTAAAATTAAATCACACAGATGTTGGTCTCGTTCCTCCTTAGGGCTGTGCAATGATAGTGAACCCCCACTCTCACTGATGAGAAGAATCTTAATTTGAAAACACAAACTCCTGAATACCTTACGCTGCCTCTTGTCACTGCCATACCATCCTCTCTGTTCCTCCTCTGACCTCGGTTGTACAATTTTGACTCCTGAAAAAATACAGATGTATAGTTAAAGTCAGCCAAGAAATCAGTGAAATAAACATCATTTATAGAACCAGAGATACAAAATTTTCAAAAGTGAACAATAAAATGTTGAACTTTTATTTTGCAATAAAATCTTCAGTTAAGCTTGACATTCAACCAGATATTTTCTGATTCAGAAAATAAATGTCATTACCAAGAGCTTCATATATCATATTCATATATATACATGAGAAGCCACCATATTTATATGTGCACTTAGTATTCTAGTAACAGAAATGAGCACATCTTCACTAGTAGAATTGTCAATATGAGTCACATACACTCACATGCTCATTTTTCTTTACTTGCTAAGAGCAGCATACTGAAGATCACCTAGGCATATTCTTAATCTGGTTACCCTCTGTTTTACAATGCTTGAGTCCCTTAGTCTGTCAAGTTTGTCCTTACCTTAGGACATAATAAGTTAAATAGCCCTTGTTTCTATTTCCTTTTCTCTACATAAGCATGTGCTGTTTTCCTCACAGCATCCTTAGTATTTCTTTTTTTTTTTTTTCAAAGATTTCCTTCCCATTTAAAGCGTAAGTTGTTTATTCACATACCCAAGTGTTTTACTTCTTGTCAAGGAATGACATTGGTAATGTAAATGTAATATTTTACTTGCTTTTCTTTGTAGTTATTTATCGGATTTTCCTGATTTCTGGCTATGGAATTTAAAGGGGTAAACAAATGTTGTAGCAGTGTCCTTACATGAGTATTGTTTGATTTGTCTCTTAACAAATGGATTCAGGACTACAGTGACCAGGATGGTAAAGCAGCATGCGGAGCATACTGAAGGAATCACAGAGCTTCAACTTGTGTCTAAAAGTACAGGTAGGGTTGGGGTAGACACCATTGTCTCACTAGCAATGCGTGAGAAGTTCGTAGAGATGGCTAAGGGCTGGGAAGGGGCGGGGGTTGAATAGGAGTCAGGTCATTAGGGCTTACTATGAATGTCAAGATGCTTGAACACTAACATTGGAAGGAAACGTTTGTTTTTACTTTTGTAAACTGAGGCAGATCAACTCAAGATATAAGAACGACAGTATGTCTGAGTGGTATATAAAATAAAATAAAATGGAGACAAATTACTAAGTAGGTTACAAAACTGAAAACTCATGAAATCCTGAACTTGGGGAAAGGTCCCAGAGTATTTAACAAGAAGAGTTCTGAAAAGTACTCAAGAAAAAAAATCATTCAAAGAGTAAAAATATAAACTTAGACCCCTAAACAACTAGACACTAACACTGCTTTATTGTAAAACATGAGGCAAACTAAGCAAAATAACTGAACGGTTTCTATTTAATTTTACACAGTTTCCCTATCTTTCTGGGTTGGTGGATTTCATTTTTTTATTTTGTTTTTGTTTTTGTTTGTTTTTTCAAGTTAAGGTTTTCTCTGTGTAACATTGGCTATTCTGGACTCACTTTGTAGACCAGGCTGACCTCGAACTTACAGAGATCCGCCTGCCTCTGCCTCCCTGAGTGCTGAGATTACAGGCATGAGCCACCACACCTGCCTTGTGCTGGTGGATTTCATTTAAGATTTCTCATGAATGTGTGTTTCTTATAAAGAAAAATTCTCAAATAAATTATATGATGGATGGATTTCCATTCACACTCATTTTGTAATAAAAATATTATTACAGCCAAATCAGAAGAAAAATCATTTAAAAATCACAATTAAATTACTATATGGATTTGGATTTGCTGAAATCATTAAATGTGTTGGCATCTAGTTCCATACTGTTCTATACAATATACAATTAATCTGTTTGGTTAGGCATAGGTAAGACAACCTGTTTGCATTCTGTGAATTCCTGCTACAGTCTAGATGTCATGGTTTCCTGGAGCCACTGACTTAAGAAGTACATTAATTAGAACACAAATAACATACCCATAAACTGCTTCTACAATGGATTAAAAAATGCTAAGTGTTTTAGTAGACCCATTCTTTGTTTTTTACAATATTTCTTTGACAATTTCAAACAATGTGCCCTCATCATATTCACCCCCCGCTCCTCCTTCATCTACCCTTATACACGCAATTTTATGTCCTTTTTGAAAAAAAATCAATTCCTGCTGCCCAGATGTTCTTGGATATGCTGTATCTCCCATAGGAGCACATGGTGGAAGCTGCACTCTTTAAAAAGTGACTCTACCTCCCTCAGCAACTATCAGTTGTTATCAATGGTTCTTCAGCTAGGACTGGTTAAATAACACTCCCTGCCCAGCTCCCTTCTGCATGCTTGAGCTTTCCTTGGTTTGATGCATCCATGTCACAACCACGGAGAATTAGTAGATAAAGCTCAAAGGAGCGCTGGACACTCTCAGTCATGAGGGAATATCTTGCCTCGGCCTCCCAACCAGCTGAGTGCGCATGCATAGACAGCTGCAAGACAGTCCTCAAGAAGATAGGTATCCTGTTCTTTAATAACTGATTTCAGATAATCACTAGGGCACTTGTGGATTCCAAAATTGAAACACAAGTGAGCTGATACATAACTGTCAACGTGCATGAGTGGTACCTCAGTAGCTCACAGTGTTGGCACCAACTCTTAACTGGTAAATACCTTGTTTTTAGATAATAATGCTTAAATGATATTTGCATCTCTTATATTGAATCCTGTTAATAAATTTGAGATGTATCTTGTAGGGAATGAAAGACTGGACATTTCAAGTGTCCATAGTGCTTGTTTCAGGGAATTGATCAATTTACCTGTCATGGGTGATTTTTCCTGATTCATTGTTGTATCTTCAGTTAGTACAAAATCATGCTTTTTGATGCTACCCTGCATAGGTTTGAAATAAGATGTTTAATTACACTTTTTATATCATATATTAGAAAGTTATGAAATTAGGGATACAGAACAAGATGTAAACATTATTACCGTTAACTCAGAATATTCGCTGGGAATGCCTGAAAACCCAGAGACATGTATTAGTTGCATGTTGATATAACAAGATGAATTAAAACTTCATTCAGAATGAGCATGGAAAACAATTGCCATATTTATCATTGGGAATATTTCTTTTAAGACTAGAATTCGGTTTATCCTCACTTTGTTCTGTTATGGCCAGATTAGGACATAAAGTAAAAGTCAAGTACAAAATGAGGTTTTTAACTTCAATTAAATGAAACTTTTTAAAGTGAGATGATTCCAGTGAACACAGCTAAATAGAGAAGACTCTCATATCAATGCCTATGCTTCGTTCCCAATCGATGGAGGGAAAGGTGACCTCTTTCTTCACATGGCACTGTCTAACCTAGATGTCAAAACAAGCCGTAGCACGACACTGCATATACCGCCAGTCAAACATTCCAGAACAAGAACTTGTTTTCTCCATAGTATTAATTCAAGAAGCAGAACACACAAGTCATTGCTGGTATTGAAGGAAGCTTTCTGACTTGTTCAACATGTATATTAACATTAAGAATAATGATGCAGAGGCAGGCGTGGTGGAGCACGTCTTTAATCTCAAAAATTAAGGAGGCAGAAGCAGGCAGATCTTTGTGAGTTCGAGGCCAGCCTGGTTTGCAAAATGAGTCCAGGACAGCCAAGGATATATAGAGGAACCCTATCTTGAAAAGCTAATAATAATAATAATAATAATAATAATAATAATAATAATAATAATAATAATAATAATAATGAGGAGGAGGAGGAGGAGGAAGATGCACAAGACATTCCTCCTTTGCCCATTGTGTAGGTTATTATAAAGAGAATATTTCCTTTTCCCCTCTAGTTACAATATCCTGAATTTCTCAAGAAATATTTCTAATGAAGTATGAGAACTTAAAGCATAATAAAATCCACAATAAATTTACAGTAACAAAAATGGGTTATCAAATAAAAATAAACTCATTTTTCACAAAAAAAAAAAATAATTTCTGAGTTTTTAGGATTTACTACTAAGATATATCTTCCTACATGGCTAAAACCCTTCCATCCTCTAAAATAAGTATTTTCTTTCCACAGCGCATACTTAGGTAAAACTGCCTGGTTTGCTTCATGAACTTCCTGTGCTCTCTGATGTCTTCATCTTCATTTCAACTCCTCCACTGCTTCTCATTTTTTAATATTCATCAATTGAGAAGTGCTTAGTAATGAAACTCATCATCTCCAGTGTTACTCTCAATCTAACCTGTTTTTCAGAGTTGGTGAGATAAATTATGCCATTTATTATATTTATCATGTGTTCCTATATGTGAGCATGTTCAAGCTTATATGAGCAAATACATGTATGCAGGTGTACAAACAAATATGTATGCATATTTACATAGAGGAAACTTTGGGTGTCATCCTCAAGAACACAATCATATTCTTTGTAAGGCAGAGTCTCTCGTGTCCTAGAGCTCACCACCTAACCTAGACTGGCAAGTTACTGAGTGCCAGACATTCTCCTGTCTCCGCCTTCCTACAGGCACATGTGACCATGCCTGACATGCTTATGAGGGCTCAGAGGTTCAAACCCATATCTTTCTACTTAAAATGCAAGATCAATACCAACTGAGTGTTTCCCTCAGTCCATCTATTTAAAATATTATAACTTAAATATATAGTAGGCTACTTTGAGGGTGGGTAGGAGAGTATCTCACTCCCTCTGGCTTAAATAAATGTTGTCAGATAGATTTTAAATTTTGATAGTGTGTGTGTGTGTGTGTGTGTGTGTGTGTGTGTGTGTGTTAGATGTGGGGTGTAGATGTGGATATGTAGACATGTGTGTTCATTTGGCTTCGCACCTCCCACCTCATTGAGCCTAAGCCCGACTTTATCTTTTAGCAACATGACAGACTGGAGGTTAGTTGGCCTGCGAACTACTGGTTGAGTCTCCTGTCTCTCCCTTCCATCTTGCTGCAGATGTGCATCGCCACACTGGGCTTTTTAAAGGGCTCCCGAGGTCAAACTGGGGTTGTCACGTATGAATAACAAATACTGTTATACAATGAGAACTATTACTGAGCCTCTTGAGTGGATTTTTTCTTTTTTTTTTTCTTTTCATTAATTTATTAATTTATTCAGATCACAACTCAATTGTCTCATCATTTGTATCCTCCCGTTCCTGAGTGGATTTTTTCCCATTTTTTATTAATTTATTCATATTACATCTCAATGGTTAGCCCTTCCCTTGTATCCTCCTATTCCTCCCTCCCTCCTGCTTCCCTCCTTCTCCCCTCCCCTACGTCTGTGACTGAGGGAGACCTCCTCCCCCTATATATGCTCTTAGATTATCGAGTCTCTTCTTGGTAACTTGCTATCCTTCCTCTGAGTGCCGCCAGGCCTCCCCATCCAGGGGACGTGGTCAGAAAACGGGGCACCAGAGTTTGTGTGAGAGTCCTGAGTGGATTTTTAAAGGTAGAGTCTTACCTTTCTCTTGGTTGCTTAAGATATTTACTCGCCTTCTGTCTTTACCCATGGGGAAATGTGCAATGTCCTTTGGTGGTTGAGGTTGCTGAAACACGTTTAAACCAGTGTTAATGATAGGCTGCATACAGATCCCCTTATCAATGTTCAAAAAATTAATTTCTATTTTTAAACTAATTGTATTGAAAATAAAACAAGCATGAATGGAAAGATAAGTTTAATGAAAGTGAAAGAAGGAAGGAAGGAAGGAAGGAAGGAAGGAAGGAAGGAAGGAAGGAGGAAGGGGAAAGAGGAGATACACTTCATTGAGAAAATCATATTTAAAGCAGGAGACGAGTTATTCTCTTATCCCCACAGTTACCTATTGAACATTATTCACTAAGACTTTACATGTCTATAACTACATATCTTATCAAGCTTCAAGACCATTTCCATTGATAATATCATTAAGGAAACAAAAGCATGGGTCTCTTGGCCATTTACTGATATTTTCTCCTCTTTGCACTTTGACTGTGAATAAATGTGTCACTTATATTGTTGAAATTAGTGTTAAAAATCATTTACATAGAGATCACCAAACCCTTTCTAAGATAATATCTCAATTTCTAGTTTTAAAATTAATTATAATATTAAAAATAAAAAAGCATAAATAAAAATAAAATATCAAATATGTTTTCTTAATAATTTCTAAGTTTGATCTCCAGAGAATTGCTGTGTACACTGACCATGGAGATTCTGAGGATGTACATTCATAGTCTACAGAGTAGCCACTGTGCATGCTTCAATGAGGAACGACCTTCAGAATGCCAAAATATTATTCCTTTGGAAAACTACAAAGGATTTTTATAATTTAGGAGAATTTCTCTTTATGAAAGCACTGTTGATGTAAAGCATTTCCAATGACAAACATGTTTTGTGTCTAAAGAATTATGAAGAGGCTTTGGAGTGTGCGATGTTGAACACAACAAAGCTTTGTAAATGCTTCCCCATTTAGGTATTCTGGGCAAAATTTTATGAAGAAGAAAACTGATAGCACAAAGTGATAAATTAATATGAGAATATTTCCACAAGTTGTCTAAATAAAGGCAAAGAATATTAGATCTCATATATGGCTCTTTCCCAAGTAAAAGAGAACTTCAAAAACATGACAAACCTCATTAAGAATGAACACATAAAAACATGTCTTATTACATGTATGAAATGTTATAGGTTCTTACTTGTGTAATTCATCTTCATATAATATGAAAAATGAAATGGCTATGATGATGGTTCTTTTGCTCAGTGCTTCCTGGATAACCCAGGATATTAAGTCTTAACCAGTGAACAGATAAGATTGACTGCTCTCTTCCCCACATGATGCCCAGACAGACTTCCCTGCAGCTCCTTCTCCTTCCTTTAATCGGCAGCTTCACAGTCACATTCAAAGACTACTCTCCTGATATAAGTTAGTACATACCATTTGAGTCTTTCTGCTTCTGGGTTAACTCACTCACTAGCCCAAGGGGCATGTCCCATGAAAGTCCTCACTTACCAGGAAAGTGGGACAGAGAGGAGGACATCCTATTGGGTCTCCAGGTAAGAGGAGCATGGGAGAATGGGGAAATAGAAGGATCCAGAGGGTCCTAGAAACCTATAAGAAGAACATTATGATGGGCAGATCTGGGCCCAGGGGTTCTGCTCAAACTATGGCACCAGCCAAGGACAATACGTGCAGTAAACTTTGAACCCTTACCCAGATCTACCCAATGGACAGGACATTCTCCACAGTTGAGTGGAGAGTGGGGTCTGACTTTCACACAAACTCTGGTACCCCATATTTGACCACATTCCCTAGATGGGGAGGCCTGGTGGCACTCAGGAGAAGGATAGCAGGCTACCAAGAAGACACTTGATACCCTATGAACATATACAGGGGGAGGAGGACCCCCTCAGTCACATTCATAGGGGCGAGGAATTAGGGGAAAATGGGAGAGAGGGAGGAATGGGAGGATACAAGGGGTGGGATAACAATTGAGATGTAATATGAATAAATTAATAAAATATATTTTAAAAAGACTTCTCTCTAACTACAAATTCTGCTCTTACCACTGTACTCACACTTGCAATGTTCTCCAACCAAACCTCACATGGATTCTCCATCTGGAACACAAACATTGTTTTCTCGTTGCTTGCTTTGCTGTTAAAATGCTGCCTATATACCAATAAGACACAATCTACATTTGACAGCCTCATACATATCTGATACCAAAAAATCACAAATTATGCAAGGGGAGAGCAATTAAAGTGTGCACAGAGAAGCTCTGGTACTACGTGTTCTATTCCATTAGTACACTCCTTTGATGGTTTTATACAAACTAGAGAGCCACATGGCAGCATGTATTTACGTATTCTTGCTCTATTCTGTCTAGTCCTGACCTATGCTATCAAGTTAGGAGCAACATGTTTTATTATGCTTGCTGATTCTCTTCCTTGAAACAAAGACAAGTTTGAAATTTATTCTTGGGAGGATAACACCAAAGGCCACATTCGTTTTTGTAGGTAATGGGTTTCATTATATGTCCTAGTCTCTCACATAACTGAGACACTGGCGACAAGTGGCTGTCTTATGAAGACCAGCTTCAAAGCCTCAGGGTTCAAGGTGTAGATTGGCAACTGGCTGATCACCCAGCAGACTGTCTCTGAGGGTAAAAGGCTTGACTCCCGAGGCTGGAACTTATTGTTACCGACAGGGCTTCTATTGATACTGGGAGACAAGGAGCCAAAACTAATTGTTGCTGGCGGTGAGCCAGGCCTGATATCTCCTGGCTGGGGCTACCACTAATTGTGGCAAGCTCAAGCATGGGCCAGAACTAATTGTTACCGGCAGAGGGCGTGAGCTGGTAGCCTGTTAGTGGGAGCTTCCACTTGATTGTGGCAAGCATCTAGAAAAAGGAAAGAAAAAGGGGGAAAAAAGGCCATACACACACACACATACACTTATATTTGATGATGAAGTAAGACAGACTCCAGCAGATAGGTTCCAACAAGCTTCTCTAACTTCACACGTACATACATACATACATACATACATACATACATACATACATACATTTATTGCATACATGTATACCTACACATTCATACATTGAGTGGATGGAGCAAACTCCAAGCGCGAGTTCCAACCCAACCTTACACACAAGCATGAATACATAACATATCTTTGCAGATTGAAAAAGAAAGATTCTAACGTCTCCAGTTACTATATATATATATATATATATATATATATATGTACATTTGATGGGTGAAACAAACTGAGGAGTGAGTTACACTAGCCTTCATTATTTCTCCCATAGCTTACATATCCCATCAAGATCTGTCAGTCAGTACAAAAATCACAATGTGGTTACATTCTATTTTAAGTGAACAATTACAATGAGTATATATAAGAAAAACATGTTCCTCAATATCCTCATGTAGTCAAATATTTTATGTATTATGGGTAAGAAACAAATATGAAAAATTATTCCCAAGAACCCATATACATTTGTAACTAAGCAATTTGTTATATATTAACAGAGTGTGAGCAATCAGGGTAATTTCTCAGCCAGCTTTTCTTTACTGGCAGGTTGAAATTTGTGGTTATAAAGAAAGAAACATTTATCTTAAAAAAGTAAAAATCTTAGAAGAAATCACAAACCTAAACTTTTATATTTAAAAAAAAATCAGCCACATCTACTTTAAGTCCTCAAGATGTGCACCTACTCATTAATAATTTTTCTTAAGTCATATTGGGAAGCTGAGGGCAAACATGAGTACAAAAAAATTAATCATTGTCTCAATCACCAGCCCAGCTTGAAGGAGTCACATCACCCAGTGTTATTCTTGGCTATTTTTCTTGCTTGTCAACCTCAAAAAGTCCCCAGCTCAACTACTAAGAGTGTACTTTCCAAACTCTAAATTATCTCCTAAGATTTTCCACATCAGAGCAACTAGCAAAAACATCTTTACCTAACCTTGCTAAGCAATATATTTTTCTAAATCCCTTCTAATAGTAATGGTCACTGCTAACAATCTACATCTCTAAGTCCTTTTCAAGGGTGGTGGTTGAATCATTAATCTGCTCCAGCACCGATGCCTGAAAGAGCTCAAGCGATGTTACTGTGAGTGCCAGTGATATTGCCCAGTGAGGGGCTGGAAGCCCCCTTAGAGTTCTCATATAACTCATATATTATAAAGGATGTGGTAACCACAAGCAGAGCTATGATCCATAACAGCATAAAGTCCTCAGGACATGTAGTCCTCAGGGCTCTGCCTCTCTGAGGCCCACCCATTGTGGTTATGCTAACCAGTGGGCCACATTCCATGAGTTCTAAAGCTGTTTTCATATTTCTCCTCCACAGCCACCCATAGAAGAAGAAAACTAATGACACAAAGTTGTAAGTTAATATGTGAATTTATGTTTGTTGAATAATGAATTGAAACTTTAAGCTGTGTGGTAACGATTAGCAACAAGCAGCACAAATTTTGAGTCCCTACCATAATAACTCTTTAGAATGAATCAGATTCGGGAGAAATTTTGTTATAGTGCTCAAAATTTTAATTTCTTGCTCATACATTTCAAATGAATTGCCTTTAACATGTGAAGATAT
The DNA here is from genome assembly GCA_907169655.1 of Acomys percivali. Lineage (NCBI taxonomy): Eukaryota > Metazoa > Chordata > Mammalia > Rodentia > Muridae > Acomys > Acomys percivali. The sequence continues at coordinate 38,324,544 of OU015752.1, forward strand.
TAAAGAACTGAAACACATGCAGAGAGGATTTTTTTTTAATTGAAACAAATCCAAAGATAAGATTTCTCTTATATCACTGTTGATTCTAAAAATAGTGTATAGCCTAACTACCTAATTGAAATTAAATAGTAAAATACAGACTTGATTCTCCATGAAAGTCAAGAGTAATTTCATATAACCTATGGGTTCAATATTTGCCAGTGACAATCATAAAAAGAGAATTTGTTTAAATACTTATTTACCTTTAGATGTTCCTCTTCACTGTCACTAGGCCATTCTTGTTCTTCCTCTGATGATAAGTTTGCATTTGGTTCTGACAAATCCATATAATTAGTTAAAATAAGCTACATAGATAGTTTGATTAAAATGGTAGACTTTATAAAAATAGAGAGAGAAAAGCTAATAATTAACAATAATTCACAATGGCTCTTTTTAAGAAACTTTTGTTTGGGCTCAGCAATAGAGGAAGAAGAGTACATCAATATCACACAGCTACAAACTCTGCAACAACAGCGACCTGCCTAAAAAATATACTGGTGCAATAGTGGCACAAATGTTATGAGTGTAACCAACTGCTGTTTTAAAAAATTGGGCTTAAGGCCGACTCCATGAATAAATAATAAATCCAAGAATCTTGGAATACATAGGTGATGAGTCTAAGGAAAAACCTGCTACTACTGTTCTTCTAGAGGAACATGCAATAAAATGACTTCAAATGACAACGTGGTATAACCATAGATCAGTGCTTCATTCAACCCTCATCAGAGAAGCTTCTTCATGCTTCTTCATGAGACTCGCACAACTAGACAATGAGCAGAGTGTGAAAAGCACTGGAGCACTCAGTCCTAAATGGGATGTCTCAATCAAACCCCTCCCCCTTGGAGTTCAGAGGATATAGAAAAATTATAAGAGTCAGATATGGTGGAAGACTCCAAAGAAACAGCATCTTCCAGATACAACAGGACCAAAACAGATGAGCTCACAGAGACTGTGACAAATGTACAGACCTGTACAGATTCAAACTATACAAAATCGGTGGGGGAGAGAAGGCCCCTATTACAGACTTGGTATCATATCTGACTAAGGATATCTATTTAAACAATTGAGACTATAAAACTAAGTTCACTCATGACAATCAATAATAAATCAGCGGGTATGCTTCATTTTTAAAATTGTATTATTGGAAGGCCTGATGGTGCTTGCCTTTAATTCCAGCACCCTGGAGGCTGGTGCACAGGAACCTCATGAGTACAAGGCCGGCCTGGTCTATATTGTTAGTCCCAGGATAGCTGTGAGCACAGTAAGAGCCACCTTTACAACAAACAAACAAAACCCTGCACGTTAGTTCCAGCTATAGACCTGCTGTCACAATCGACAGGGAGTGCTGAGTTCTGTGGAGTAGGACACAAATTAGATGAAGATATACTGGTCTGAATAAGGTTGAACTTTACCATATTTCCTACTGAGTATATGGCATTAGACCACAACAGCTGAGTCTTGTGAGATGACACTTGCTTCTACATCATTAGTAAGCATATACTACTACAAACAATATTGATGTAAGTGGTTTTTTTACTTTTTTTCAGGCCTCAGTTTTGTTTGGAAGAGGAAATTTACCTGAAGAAAGGAGGTACTCACATGGTTCCCCCTGCTGTATGTAGTGTGTATTATGCATGTGTAATAATATAAATGTATATGGGAAAAATTGTAGATGGATGAATAGATTTTTGTCAGAGCAAATGTTTCAAACACTATGTAATCAAACATTAAAATGGGAGAGTGAAAATGTTGCAGCTGTCCTGAAAATTCTGTCTCATAGCAAGTGACCCAAACATAATAAATTCATAGGACATTAATTACTTGTAATTCTATGTGCATTTGGGTTTTTAATAAATATTTTTTTCTGTGAAAAAAAGAACCATAAACAAGATTTTGCTTTTAAGCCATTTAGGAGATTTTTGTGTGGTTTACTACTTTCTGCCTTGATCTCTCTATTCTTTTCTTTTCTTCTTCTTTCTTTTTAATCTAAGTGTTTTCAAACTTTGAAAAACCCTTGGACTTTTATACACAACTGCAGCTATTCCACAAGAAGCACAGTGATTCTAAAATGGGGGTGTTAGGGTGCTAAGACATAAAAGGTAAACTATCTGAGTTATAGTTATCAATTTGAAAGCATTATGTTAGGTTACTGAATAATGTTTTTTGGAAAGAGACTGCAAACAGAAACAGTTTATTGGTAACAAATTCTCACATAAAAATTGAAGAATCGAGGAAACAAAATTAGAAGACCATGCACCCTTTATATGTTTTGAAGGACTTTCCCAGAGAGATTGCAAAACATACCTGTGCCAAATGACTTTACTTCTTTCATTGCTGGTACTTCACATGGAAGGGGAATCTTCCTTTTATCCAAAGGCTGCATGGGGTTTAAAACAAGACATTCAATAACTGTTGTGGGCCTGGTTAAATGTCTCAGTGGTTACAAGCACTCGCTGCTCAACCACAGGGACCAGAGTTGGAAGTCTGCCACACGTGTAACAAGCCAGACTTCCACCCAACACATGTAACTTCAAGGAGATCCAGTGCCCTTTTATGGACTTAGTGCATGCATAGGCATATATGCAAATCACTTAAAGACAGGCATACACCCAGGTGTGCACAAAAAAATAAATACATCTTTTTTAAAATAGCAGGTCTTTGTTTTAAATAGGATTAATTTAATAATGCAAGATTAAGATATAAAACTTAGTACCTTCAGTTGAGGATTTTCCTCAGGAGAGTCTAAAAAAATCAAAGACATAATTATATGTGAACATGATAAAGGTAAACATTTTTAAACAGAATTAGTAGCAAAATATTCTTGATGGTTAGCTTTCAAACTGTTATTAATTTTGGTTTGAGGGTACTTCCTTTGTTTTTTCTCTTCTAATTGAATAAAAACAACACATACCAGTGTGGCATTCCTAATCATTAGGAAGCAAAATGAAACTGTAATTATGGGATGGTACCATGACTCAAAAAATAATATTTGAGCTCTAGCTGTAGAAAGAAGCAGAGTGACCCTTCGGCAAGAATCTTTTGTGTCGTTCCTGCTTTCCACGTACGATCGTTTGGAAGCTTGAAGCACCCCCAGTGTCTAGAGAATGGTAGAATCTTTTCAACAAAGTTTCTGAGCCGATGACCTTGCATACACTCATGAAAACATGATACTATATAGAATTGTTCATTTTTGCATGTGTGCGAACTATATTTAGGATCATCTTTCCGGGTTTCCTCTAGTTTTCACATCTTGAACATTTTCAATGAGCACTTTAGAAATGGTGTGTAACCCCAAACCATGTGGTAGGTACGAGAAGCTGCTGGTCCTGAATGGCTGTCAAAGTTTAAATGAGCCTAAGTTATACAGACTAGATTAAAGAGCTACCTATGAAGTGCAAGCCATGTTGACACAAGATGCAGTCTTGCTATTCCAGCATGGAAGACCCTGTGTCATGCTTCTAAAGTGCAGTTGGTTTGGTGTATCCTGTAAGTTATCACTAGATTATACCAAACAACCTGCTTTTCTACAATTCGCTGGCATCACGACAATGTGCTCGCTTCTTTCACAGGTATCCCACTACAGGCAGAAGGTTAACTGTGGCCTTTGCTGCCCACAAGTGATGAAGTGGGGAACTGAGCACCCACCACTCACCATAGTTTTCCCATTAATTTGCCTCCTATAATCTATGGAGGAAAATATTCCAGGCTTTAATTTAAATGAAAGTATATGAATTTCCTGTGAAATGAATCAAGGCTTCTCAAGCTCCTCATCCCTGGCTCTGAATATACGTAGGCTATTTTTTCTTCCTTGCTCCCTCTAATAGATGGGTTGGCCCATCTATTAAAATATTGTCTGCATCATTAATATTTTTACTTTCCAATTTTACATTTTAAATGGATATATCTGACAACCATTCTCTCAAAAGTAACCTCAAACTCTGGAATTAAATTTCCTGAGCCATGGTAGACATATGAGATTATTACTCAAGGAACGGACAAATTATTTCATCATTTCCCTCTGTGTTCCTTCCCATTGGCCACAGAAGAGTGAGAAGTCACTGTAAATGCTCATCTTCCTTCTGTCCCTGAGGGGTATTGAATCATTACCCAATGGCTATTTGTGCACGTTTCTTTAAAAAGATGTCTAGATGCTTGTCACTAAAATTCAGCTCAGTGCTATGGCAGCATCTGCATCACCTGACAACTTCAAATGGGGGACCAGAACTTCTCATCACAATTAGCATTTTGAACAGGGCTCCCAACATACTGGCCATGAAAGTTGTAGAAATTCATATCTCTGTGAAGTCTTTTTTTTTTTTTAATCTATAACCTAAAGCTTACAAGCTGTCCGAAAATGAACTGACATAAAGCTCCATAACCTTTTAACTATGATTTTGGCTGCCACATCATGCTTTAGTCAAAATCCAGCACCCAGGAAGGGAGTGGTCACAGAGTCCCATCCCTAACCAAAAAGCTATTTGCAACTGATATTTCTGGGGAAGGAAAAAATCATTTTTTTCCAATGGCATGAAACTGGATATATCGAATTCACTCCAGGACAGGTCCCATGCCCAGAAATAGTTGACTGACACAAATTGGACTCCATTGTTGTTGTTGTTTTTTCCTTCTCTGTTTGGTTGTCTTCTTGTTGTTGTTGTTGTTGTTGTTCTTTGGTGGTGGTGGTGGTGGTAGTTTGATTTGGTTTGTTGGTTGGTTTTTGTTTGTGTGGTGTGTGTGTGTGTGTGTGTGTGTGTGTGTGTGTGTGTGTGTGTCAGTGTGTTGGTGTGTCATTGTATGCCCATCCTTTTGTTGTTACTGTTATGGGTTGGTGTTTTTTGACTTTGAGGTTTTTGATTTGTGTTTTTGAAAGAGGAAAGGAACATGGGTGGGAATAGAGGTGGAGAGAATATGAGAAGACATAGGAGGGGGAATATAACATAAAATATATTGTATGAAAATTTTAAAATTATTTTTAAATGTAATATTAAATAAATAATTAGGCTTTGGGCCAATTCTGTTATTCCTCATACTGCATAAATAATCCCTGTATTTATAAACATAAATACATAGTGTTCTTATCTTTCTCTTATGTGGGACAAAAATTATTCAAATGCATGGCTTACCACAATGCTCAATGTAAATAAAATGCAGACATTTAATGCCCCATTACTTTAATCCTTAATGGTGTCCCAGAGGTCAAGATGACCAGGTTCATTGGAAGCCCTTTGCTCAGTCCACTTACACAGAATTTCAACACTCAGCTCCCACAACAGGCTTCTCATGTATCTGATACTATCATTTTTTAATTTTTTTATTTTTTTTATTCAGATTACAACTCAATTGTTATCCCATCACTTGTATCTTCGCATTCCTCCCTCCCTCCCGCTTTCATCCTCTTCCCCTCCCCTATGTCTGTGACTGAGGGGGACCTCTTCTCCCACTATATGGTCATAGGCTATCAAGTTCTTAAAGATCTTTTCACATCCGTTCCTATCTACTTCTGTTCATTTTTCTTAATTTGATTCCTACACATTTTCTTTTTAAATTTCTTATTACACTGATTTACTTTGAATGTGTGTGTATGTAAATGTTTGTGCCGTGAGGTGAGATCAGAGGACAATTGCCAGCAATCAGCTTTCTTTCCACCATGGGGTCCTGTGACTAACTCGGGTCACCAGCCCTGGAAGCCAGTGCCTTAACTCACTGAGCCATATTTCCAACCTATCTCTATCTTTCTTAATCTTCACTACTGGCTCTTACTCCCCAAAATTCTCATGTGAAAAAAATCTCATAATTTAGCTCATCATTTGGCATTCTCACCAATATTTGCAATTTTACCTGCTTTGAAAAATAAGATATAATCATTGCCACTGAAAATACCTTATTATTTAATAATTATTTTGAAAGTAATTTTCTTTCAGTGGGAAAATAGCTCAACATTCCTTGTAAACAAGCATATTATCAAGTAATGTTTATAAATACAGTTCTTACCTATCTCCTCATCTGGTATTGTGTTTTCATATCTTTGATCTTCAGGCAAAAATAAATTACCAATGACCTTTGGTCAAAGTTGTTTAAAGAAACAATGTTAAAATTATTATCAGTACTGAGTTGCACAGATTTAATAATCATTTTTCTCAGAAACTATATCAATTTTCTATTTTAAAAGTAATTATATTAAAACTAAAAGAAGTATAATTGAAAACTTGCACTTTAATAGATTCTCATATGTATTTTTCTGAGCTCCATTAATCTTATTGAGTCTCTGATTTTAAAATTTACAATGAAATTTCAGAGTAGACACATGCAGACAATAGAATTGCAGGAGACATATACGTAGATATAAAAGAAACCTCTATTCATAATTAAACAAGGCATTAATTTCAAAATGGCAATTATTTTTGTTCCTCACAAAATTACCATAGTTTTTTAATGTGTATAAAACCAAATTATAATATGTGTGCCAGCTGTACAATGCCATTACTTATAAGCAGTTCTAATGACATCAATATTTTTTAACAACAGAAGAAGAAATATGGAGTTGGTTCCAACAAAACTTTTGATTAGTAACTAAAGTACTAAATATTTGGGTGCATTTTCTTTTTTACTGATGAGAAAGCTAGCTGCAAAAAAATGACTAATATGGAATTTTTGTTAGGTTATGATTAAATAAAAGCATTCAAACATTAGGTATCACTTGTAGGTTTATAAGAAAAACCAAATTACAGAACTACAGCAATTCTTAATATAATAAAGGGGAACATAGTTTTCACTGATCATGAACAAGGTGCAAGCTGCTCATTTGCATTCTGTGTTGCCTGTACAACATAAAAATTCAAATAAGGACTATAAAGGCAATATTCCATCTTTGGTGAGATCCAGAAAGTTCTAATTTAACTGATATATAAATGTGGACCACTACCCTCTCTGTTCTCATGTCTTCTTGCTGGATTTTGTCATGGCTCATATTTCTGTTTCCTTAAATAGCCACTTAATCTTCAAGCTTACACAGATAACTTCTGAGCAAGCGGTTCACCCCTCACTCTGATACACACATTGAATACAACACTTGTCATTATTTTATCCACCCAGGTCAACTGTTTTCTCAGTCAGGTATTCCACATATAATGTTCACCAATGATGTTGACATTTGTGCTCATAAACTGTAGGATGGAACCTCATCTGCTATGTTCAGTGTTTAACAGCCTAATTGACAGTGACTTGAAATTATTCAATATAATATGTCTGCAGGAAGCAAAGCATCATTTGCTATATTTCAATAGTAAATTCTGCTAAAATTTCTAGGAGTTATAAATCCATCTGGTGGCATACATTGTGTAAATTTTCAGGGCTATCCACAGCCACTATATGTTGTAATGACAGGTAAACTCAGAGCACTGCAGTACTATAATTGATTAATTTCTTTATTGCAATTTTTAATATGCTTGCAGAACACGAAAGTCTCCATTCTGGAAGGAATCACTCTCTTTATAGGCAATGGGATTAATTATATATGTCTCTTCTCTCCCACAGCACAGACAAATAAGGACACTAGGAACTAAAATAAATAACTTAAGCTTTTTCCTTGGCAGTACTGATTGATAATAGGCAACATCAAAGTTTAAATCCCTAAAAATGATAGATCTTTAAAATGAGCCAAATTCTGAGGTTATCACTCTGATGATGCTTATAACTGTTACCATTCAATCATGAGTCTCAAATGTGGTATAACTTTTTAGATATCAAAAATAATGAAAAACATTTTAAGAATCAAGACACATGTTTAACTTAACTTATACCAATGTGCTTAGTATTTAAGAGAGTGTTAAAAACTGAAAATTAAATAATAATACACTGATTCTCCTGGGGGAAAGAATGGTATTTTCATGTGGCTCCTGGTACATTGTTCACCAAAGAAAATGGTCTTTAGAGGATTTTATTTAAATATTCATGTACCTGTCTTTGCATATTTCTGCCGCCACAGCACTCTTGTTCTCCTTCGGATACTTTTACAGCTGGCTCTGCTGTAATATAATTAGTTTTAAAAACTATGAACAAAAAGTTTGACAAAATTGATGGTCTTATAACTCATACCAATGGATACTTTTTTAATAAATTGAGCAGTTGTTTTTACATATTGAGTAATACACACATACTTACACACGTTTACATATATACATATATGTAACAATAGTTCTTTAGTTTTTATCATTGCTGACAGACACCATCCTAACTCTGTGCTGCAGCTTGACACTGCCGTGATATGCATAAGGTATGAGGTATGAAGCCATTGTTCGTCGTGGTTTTGAGTTGCATTTTCCTGATGACCGATAATGTTGACATCTTATCACAAACCTACTTAACAGTTTTATGCCTATTTTGTAAAAAACAAAAAAATTCTACAGGAACTACCTAAAAACAAATTTTCCCCAACAAATTATAAAGTTTTCTTTAAAATAAAATTTGAATATTAACCCTTTATTGTATATGTGGCTTATAAATATTTCTCACAATTGGTAGATTGTCTCCTCATATTGTTTCTTTATATAAAGAAACTTCAACATTTTGTACAGCCTTTTTAAATATTATTTTTTTGCTTTTATAGCCTAAAGCTTTCAGCAAGGTCTCAAAAATATTCTCAAGATTAAATCTACAAAAGCAAGAGTAAACCACCAATGGATACTTCTACAAAAGTCCCACACCTAAGGCCCAGGGAACATTGCAGGAGGATTGAAAAAATTATAAGAGCCAGAGGATCAGGGACTTTGCTTTGCGATTGTGTCTCATCATCAGATGCCACACTCATAAAGCTTCACCAACATGGCTGCATCAAAAACTTGAGCTGAACAAGGATGACACTAATGACCATACCAACTGGACAGAGAAAAGCCCAGGAGGCTTCAGGTCTGCACAAAGAATATCTCTGGTCCTTGATTTGATCACTTCCCCTTGGCCAAGGCGCCCTTCAGGCACACAGAGGAAGGGAAAGCAGGCTATCTGGATGAGAGCTGATAAGCTGTGGTCATATGATGGAGAGGAAGTCCCCTTTCATCAGAGGTCTAGAGGAGGGGAATAGGGCAGAAGAGGGAAGGAGGGTGGGAATGGGGAGATTACAATCGAGGAGATGTAATACATATAAATTATAATAAATTTATAATAAATTAATTTTTAAGAAAAAGAACTATAGGCTACTGTAGATGGTCTCCCTGAGGAAAGAGCACTCCAATTGAATGTCAAGTACTAAATGTTCAGCCTTAAAAACATACCTACAAATATCATTATACAGACTGAACATGTTATACACATATACTTATAGGAATGCAATACCAACTAGTGATAACAGAAGCTATGAAACTGAAAGAAAACAAGGGGGTATATGGGAGATTTTGGAGGAAGAAAGGAAGGAGAAATACTGTAATTATATTATAATATCAAAAGTAAAATAAAAATTAACTTTTAAATTGATATTTATCAATTAAGAAAATATGTGCAACTAACAAATCCTCAATAAGTAGTATAGATAGAGGGTAGAAGTTGTCAGGTTCAAGTGGTACACAAATCTCACAAACTATGCACATATTCAATTAACTATAAAAAAGCACACTTTCAGAAGCAACCCTAAAAAGCACATGGAATTAAAGAAACCATCCTGGATACTATTGGCTACCTTGTCAGACTAACAGTGTAAACATCAAATACGCATTTTCTTCTTACACATACACTTCAGTACCATGTTCTATTAAAATCTCATTTCATTACTGACATCTGAAACCATTATGTCCAGATTTTGACAAGGTTATTTTCTTCAAAAACACAGTAAAAAAAAAAAAAAAAAAAAAAAAAACAGATAAAGGCTTCCTTGATATGGTTCTTTTTTCCTAGATAAAATTATGCTTTTTTTCCCTTGGGGTTACTTTATAACTGTGTTGATTACATTTCCTTATAATTAAATATAAAATGTGGCTTCACATATCAAACCCTATTGCTCCTGAACTTGACGGAAATTATTGACCTAAATTTTGTAAACTCTATCTTTATATCATTTGACTCAATAATTAGTCATTGAATGGCTACCCTTGTAATTCATAGTGTTTAGGCAAATGTTTCAGAAAAAGTGTTTCAATGATAATGTCTGATAGGGATTCTACAGCGTGGCCTACACTCACAGAGGAACCCTACACAGGACATAAAGACACAAATGTTTAGTATGTTCAGCAAGAAACTTGGTGAGTAATGGCAAGTGTATCATACTATAATGTACGGAGGACTGAGGAGACATTGCCAGCTATTCAGTAATATTAGACATGATGTTTTCTATAAGGAACATATGGTGGGCATAAGAAAAGTGACAGACAGAATTCTGATTATAAAAATTTTGTTTAAATTTAAGCTTCAAAGCCACTAGTGACAAAATTAAAGTTGATGCATGTTTTTGTACATGAGGTAGTTCACTCTAAATGCAGGTAGCGTATACACTAATAAGAATGACTATATGAATAAGAGAGAATACAATGATCCAACTATGAACACCCGGGACATTTTCAGGTGTAGTCTATGACATTATTAGAGAATATGGCAGAAGGTATTTTATTGAATGAATATAAGCATATATATGATCCGATGAAACATATATTCTCATCATTATTAGCTTCAAATGAGATAGAAATGAACTGCATATAGTGGCCGAGTTATTTGTTTAATTTTTTCTGTTTTACACCTTCCTGGTTCAGGAACTAATCGAGGAGCTTTCAGGAGTACCTGCTCCTTGATGCACTAGGCCAATCAGGAAACAGTAATATATGGTAGAGGTAAGAGCAGCGTGTGTGGACCTTAGCTCCAATACTGAAAGAATTTTTAAAAGTCACATACATGGATGAGCAGTAAGTAAGTAACAATCACAAGTACACTGAAGATAAGCACAATAATAAAAGGAGATGGGAGCTGCAAATATGGATCAATGGTTTAACATGTGTGCCAATCCTGCCAAAGACTGGAGGTTGGTTTCCAGCACCCACAGCCGGTGACTCACAATCATCCATAACACTATATCCAGAGAATCTAATGTCCTTTTCTAATCTCCATGGGCACCTACACATATGCAAGCATACATACATATAAGCAAACACTAATACACACAGATTTAAGTCATAAAAATAATATAAAAGGTTAAAGAAGATAAGTAGAAGTGCATGGATTTGGATTTTGAGCTTATTATAATATACTTATTATAATAGTATCATAATCTAACACTATTATTATCTCTAATAAGAGCATTAGAGATCTTTTATAATACAGAATGATGTTTCTACATGTTAGGAACATATAGCTTATCCAGTTATATTATATGCATTCTTGATACAGACCTTCTACTATGACAGACTAAAGGCACTGAAATTGTCAGTACATAAATTAGTAGATACAGATCATCAGAAGACTGTATGCCAAAGCTCAACAAATGAGTCTGGGTGCTCCTTATAATGTGCAGGAATCACCACATATTCATGGTTTCACAGGTATTGCCTGCCACAACATCCCAGGAAGCTGGCCACATGTGTGAAGCACTGCAATCCCACTCCAGCAATGCTTTAATTTTGGAAACATGTTGGTCTTTCATAACCGACCACAAGTAATCCCTGAGGACCGTGGGGATGCACAAGTGAAACTGCAACTAAGACTTAAAGCTAATCTCTAATGTCTACGCCATAGTTTATCATCTCTGAATATTTTCAAGCTAAGTAATAATGTTTACAATAATTTTCATTCTTTTGTCAAACCCTTTCATGAAACTATAGGAATAAATGCATAGAAATGAGAAGGGAGTCATTTCAAATATTTTGAACTACTTAGTTCATAAATTATGGCAAAATTCACCTGTAAGGAAAGATTTCACATGCTTCATTGCTGGTAGGTTGTCTGGAGCAGAATCTTTTTCAGTTAGAGGCTGAATGGGCTTAGAAACAAAATACAAAATAACTCACATATCTAGTGCAATGAAGTTAATGATTTGGGACAAAAATATTAGAGGGATTACCTTCCATTGGAGATGTTGTTCAGGGGAATCTATAATGCCAAAGAGACACATAATCAATTATGCCTAAATATGATAGAATGAACTGTACTTTCACATAAGATTGGTATGAAAATGTAATCTTTATCATTTGAAATGGTTTCTTTTTAAATATATTTTATTAATTTATTCATATTACATCTCAATGGTTATCCCATCCCTTGTATCCTCCCATTCCTCCCTCCCTCCCACTCTCCCCTTACTCCCTTCCCCTATGTCTGTGACTGAGGGGGACCTCCTCCCCCCGAATATGCTCATAGGGTATCAAGTCTCTTCTTGGTAGCCTGCTGTCCTTCCTCTGTGAAATGGTTTCTTTAAGTTTTATCTTGATAGGATTTTATTTGGGCTTGCTCAGTCTTAGTCTAGTTATAGACATTGATATAAATTACTCTTGAAACCCATTACTATAGAATTAAAGATAAATATTTTCTTCTTGTAAATTTTTCTCTGAATTGATAGGGTTGGACATTCACTTACAGATGGTGGAACATGGAAGCATTCCATATCAGCATGCACATGCCTGTGTTCTGCTGTGTTGTTTTGTTTTGTTTTGTTCTGTTGAGAACTGCGTTTCTGTGTCTTTCCTCTCTAGTTTATACATCCTAAACGTTTCAGTTTACTACTCAGAAAGTATGTGAACCTAAATTACAAATCATTCACAGGAAGTACTAAAATAAAGTTATCCAGAGAAAAACGAGTTTCATTTTAATATCATAATGTGATGCAGTCTCTCGTTCCTTTGTCACCCACTCTAAGTTTTACATTTTTTTTTACATTGTGACAATATACATAATTTTTGGCAAAGTGTATTCTAGATGAGTAGCCTTTGAACTTTGCTCTTACGCAAATGTGCCTGCATTTTTATAATTATGAGATAACCTTTCTCTAAATACTTAGACACAGTGAAATTATTAACCCACAAGCCTCACAGAATTGTGTGTTGTCTGCCTTCACTGTGCTCCTGTTCTTTTGGCATGTATTCTACTCAGAATTAAGAGCAATATTTAGGCTTTCTTTACTTATGCTGAATTGTAAGCTGTTACATAATAGCTCCTTTTATAAAATCTCTTAAAAAGAAGCCTACACAATTGTTTTGAATATGAAGTGTTCCACATAGGCATGTGTGGTTAAACACTTAAGAGACAGTATTATAGGGTACTAAGAAGAGACTCGGTACCCTATGAGCATATACAGGGGGAGGAGGTCCCCCTCAGTCACAGTCATAGGGGAGGGGAGTAGGGGGGAAAGCGGGAGGGGGGAGGAATGGGAGGATCCAAGGGATGGAATAACTACTGAGATGTAATATGAATGAATTAATTTTAAAAATTAGAAAAAAAAAGAGGCAACATTATGAAAGATTATAGAACACTCAGCAAGCGGAGCCTTGCCGGAGTAAGGCTTTGAGGTTTTATAGCCAGCTCTCACTTGCTGTTCTGTCTACTTCCTGTTTGCGTATCCTATCGGATGTACATTCCGTAACGCTGAGAACTTGGGCAGCTGGGGCATGGCTCGTGGAGTTTTTAGAGGAGAATAAGGACTGTATTGGGAACTGGAATAGAGGCCATTCATGTGATGTCGTGGCAAAGAATGTATCTGCCAGTATCCTGAGAATTTACATGAGACTAAACAAAAAAGTAATGGAGTAATTTCTTTGGTAAAGGAAGCACCGGGACAGCACAACACTGGCCCTGTGGCATGGTTCTTACTCTTATGCATGTCCCTAATGGAAGATAGCAGGAGAGAGGCACAGAGAACTTTAAATATATATTTATTTTGGAAAGGAAAAGAACACATGGAATTTTAAGGTTGTAGCTCAGTGGCAAAAAAAAAAAAAAGTAAAGAAAGAAGGAAGGAAGGAAAGACAGAGGGGACTTACATTGTTAAAGATATTAGAGTCCGTTTTAAGAAGCCTTATGTGAAACCAGGCAAATTTCAAACTTACGGTAATCCTCTCACCTCTACCCTGAGTGCTGGGCTTATACCACCATGTCAAATTCAAATGAGAGTTCTATAAAATGGAGTTGTTACCTTCCTCTTGGCCTTCCGAAGAATATTCTGTATTTTCATCACTAGCCATGGATAAATATTCAGGGTCCTTTGGTTGAAGCTGTTTGAAGGCACCCTGTTAAAATCAGTATCAGTAATCAGTTACCTAGAGATTTTCTGTTTCCTTTCCCTTATTGTTTTAAAGATGTTACTGCCAATACAATTAGCAAGAACCAAAATTTAAGAAAAAGGGATACATCCCTTATATGTGTCTTCTAAATACAGACTATGGTGTATTTTCTTAGAAAACAAGCCAGGGAAGTCCAAATGAGATATAATCATGGACTGAAGGGTATAAGTTGGTGCATACTTGAATGAACACTTAGTTTCTGAATACCTAAATATTATATACTCCTCAGGAAACTGTGAGGATTTTTACAAGAATGATTTTTTTACTCTCTTAAAGGAATTTTCAATGGCACTGTGCTAAATATTAAAACATTTCCAGTGCTAGAAGTGTCTAAAAAAAGAAATATAAGGAGCTCCTTTTGGGATTAAAGACAGACATTTTTATAGTAAACTTTTTCTGTAAAAAATGGGCTGTATAAAATTGTGAAAAATGTGGAAAAATAAGATATATTTTAATAACATATAAATATGGATAGTATATATAGATTTTTCACATTGAAAAAAATATAAAATATAGCAAGCATTAATTTAAAATAGAGGCATTAAAAGGCATTTCTTCTAAGTGCATGAAACATGCCAGGTTCATATTTACATATTTTATTGTCCACATATTATAAGCTCCAAGGGGGCCATGATAATGGTTCCATTTCTTCAAGCTTCCTGGCCAGTCCAGAAGGTTGGGTAACAGAGGTAACCCATTGTAGTCTTTTTTCCTCACGTTCTCTCTTATCTTTCCCCATGACTCCTCCTTTGTCCTTTAGTTGGCAACCTCACAGTTACATTCCAAAATGTATTATTGGAATAAAATTTTCCCTGTGACTACCACACCCAACCTAAATGCAAATCCTTTCAACTCAATATTACATGGTCTCGTCACATAAGACATTTATACTATTTTCCCTAGAGTATACTGTTTTGCTCTTAGACTACTGTCTTCTACCATAACCCCTCCTCAACCTTCCCCCTGTGTTTAGTAGCTTGGTACTTACTTAATACTGAATAATTTCAAATTACTGAAAGTCCAAAGAACTGAAAGGTATTCAAAGTGGCATCAAATACCAATAGCTATATTACATCAGCTTGAGTCTTCAATGGTTTTGTATAAATTATAAAATCATGTGGTAGCATGCATGTGTGCTCTGTGTTCGATGCTGATTCCTGATACAGTCTAATGCCAAGGAAGTCAGTGAGTAACATGTTTATCATACTAGATGGTTTTATTTGTTGAAATAGATGTAAAAGTTAACACTTTTGTTGTGTTTGTAGCAGAACAGCACAGATTCCATTCTTAACAGCCACTGGTACTGCTCACTTCTTTTCTGCTACAATAGACACTGAAGATAACTAGACAACTTGAAAGTTAAAGCTTTGAAATACATGAGAAAGTCAAATCCCTCTCTCCTCTCAAGTGTGGAGACTGTCCTGTCCATGGGCTAGATCAGGGTAGGTGTTTAAATTTTACCGCCTGTATTGTCCTTGGCTAGGGCCTTAGTTTGAGCGGGACCCCATGACCCAAATCTGCCTATCATAATGTTCTACTTGTAGGTTTCTAGGACCCACTGGATCCTTCTACATTGCTATTCTCCCATTGTTCTCTCATCTAGAGTCCCAATAGGATGTCCTCCCCTCGGTCCCAGTTTCCTGTTAAGGGAAGGCTTTCATGGGACATGCCCATTGGGCTAGTATGCAGATATAAGTGAGTATATGCCATTTGAGTCTTTCTGCTTCTGGGTTAACTCACTCATTATGATCATCTCTAGCTCAATCCATTTGTCCACAAATTTCCGGAATTCCTTGTTTTTAATAGCTGAGTAGTTTGACTATGTCCCCTGGCGGGGGAGACCTAGTGGCACTCAGAGGAAGGACAGCAGGTCACTGAGAAGAGACTTGATACCCTATGAGCATATACAGAGGGAGGTAATCCCTCTGAGGAACAGTCATAGGGGAGGGGAATAAGGGGAAAATGGGAGGGAGGGGAGAATGGGAGGATACAAGGGATGGGATAACCATAGAGATGTAACAAGAATAAATTAATTAAAAATAAATAAATTTTTTAAAAAAGCTTTGAAATACAGTCTGGTATTTCAAATGTGAGTTAAACTCAATTTTTGTGTTACTGGGAATGATAATACATACGCATGAAATAAATTCAGGAATGAACATCTCTACATCTTTCGGGATTTTACATGTTTAGTCAAAAGCATCACAGCTGATTGGGTCTCTTTTGATATGTAAGGAACCTCGAGGGTTGGGACTCAAAAATAATGAGGGAAATGTGGAACCGAATCAGAGGACAAAGTTTTGCATAAGCTGTATAACTTATAAGGTGTTATATATTCTTAGATTCTGATAGGATGAGAAAGTATTAAATCATACTAAAGGTATTAAAATAAAATGTTAAACTATGATCTATTGATTCTTAAGAGCAATCTGAAGGAACTTTGCATGTACCGTGGTATATCATTACCCCCAGCCGAAAACAAAATCTTAAGCAGAAACTTAAATGTAAATACTTATGTACCACTGTCTGATTCTTTCTGTGGTCATCATGACATTTCTGCTCTTCCTCTGATGTCCCTTGTTCAGTTGATTCTGCTGACAAATCCATGTAATTAATTAAAATATTTGGAAAATTTTGTTGAGTAGTTGGTGTGCATATAGAATATCCAACGTAATGCAAATTGGGTTTTTTATTTCCCAGTTGAAAACTTCAGTTATGATTATGATTATTTGGATATTTACTATACTTACAAATAACTTCAGTAGGTCATATACACATACGCAACAGAGGGAGATGTTAAAGCCATGCATACAAACTAAAGCCCATGCCGAGTTATTCTACCAAACAAAACTAGAAAGCATGTGGAATCAAACAAAATCACACTGAATTGTATTCTCTACTTTGTAAAGAGTAGTTTGAGTGTTTAACTAGCTGTTTTCTTCAGCTAACTCGTATTCCCTTCCAAACTTCATCCTGTGGATACCCTGCTCCTTACATCTGAAACTTTCTTTCATTTGATGCTTTGAGAAGTTTCTTTTTGCATCTAAGACTCAGTATAATATTTTTAAAGTCCTCTATTGTGGTTATATTTTTATAGTAAAATATAGTTTGCTTTCTTGTAGTAGGCTGCTGGCACTTTTTGACACTTTTTAATTAATTAAACATTTTTATTAATTACATATACATTTATATTATTACACATATATACAATATAGCAAGAAGAATGAGTTTAAGCTATTTCTTTATATATAACTATTTTCTCCTGGACTAGAGAGCACAATTTTAACTTCATCTTTGTGCAGTCAGTATTTAATTCATCTTACTCAATAATTATTTATGCAGTTCTTAGTAAGACCTGGCCCTGAAAGATAAAAGTTATGAGCAAAAGTTTAATGACTGGGCTTAGGAAAGTCAAGCTTGATTTGACCCCTAAAAAGTAAGCACAGGAAAAAATATCACCATGAAAATCTGTAGCAAAAGAGACTGTCATCTGTTAAGTGACAGCTGTTATCTGTGTAAAAATGGGAAGAAAATGAATTGTATATGACCAGCTGTTCTGCCACATCAAGGGAGTTATCAAAGATTTATATAAAACTTAAAGTTTCAAAAAAAACCTAAAGTTTCTTGTACATTAATATTTGAAAAAAATCTTCATATTCATCTTTGCAACTTAGATATTGTAAATGTGAGGGCAGACTCAACATTAAATACTGTAAATGCAGCCAGGTGTGGTGGTGCACACCTTTAGTCCCATCACTCAGGAGGCAGTGGCAGGACAATCTTTGCAAGTCTGAGGCCAGCCTGGTCTACAAAATCACTTCCAGGACAGCAAGGCTGCTACACAGAGAAACCCTGTCTCAAAAAAAAAAAAATCAAAACAAACAAAAACTCCAAAACAAAAAACTGCAAATGTAAAAGCAGAATCAGTATTACTGACATGAAAAAAAAAAGGAGGGATGTAGGTTAGTAGCAGAAAAATACAAAAAGCTGTAAAGATTGAGATTTGCTGGATAAATAAATTCAAGAGCAAATAGTAAAGAAAATGCAACTTTTGAATGAGAACAAGAGTAAACAGAGATCCAAGTATGGTAGACTCTGTATTGTGGTATCAAATGATATGTGAAATAAATTAAATAAGATGATTAACATTTTGCCTTACACATTTAATAACTCCTCTGGAATTCTTAATGAATGCGCTGCTTTTAAGTATCAGGTCATCTACAAAGAATATAATGAAGTATCATTGAACAGATATGGTATAAACATAGATTATGTGATGCCTCGGGGTTTATATAAAATTAATATAATAATTAAATGACAGGGATAACATGAATAGAGTTTCTAATGATTATTCTAGGAGATATTCAGCCATTTTCTCTGACATAGAACATTAACTCTACATGTAGACAAAAAATAGGAAAGATGTTTCATCGTGCTATGTATTACACTAGTTCCTGTTGCTACAATAAGGACGCTGAGATAGGGAATAAATGGATTAAAATAAAAACTGTTTGAAAAAAATGAATAAAGTGTGTTTAATTAAAACAACCCATAATTTGAATTTGTAATAAGCAGTAACTTAAATTTAGTTCATATCCTAAATGTATGTTCCCCAAACCCTGTCTTCTAAGTAAATGATTTCAAGCATATATTATTACAAACAATAGTCTTATGTTTTTTATATTATTTTAAGCAACTAAATGACTTATTGTAAACAATGAGACTTAACAGTGATAATTTAGTCCCTCCAGTAAACTCCTTCCATCAAATTTGGAGATCACAGAAGTTAAAATCAAGAAGGCTATGTAGATTTCACAATTTTGAAGCACTTTTCCTGCATAAATCAGTATTGTAAAATTTACCTGAACAGTATGATTTTACTTGCTTTGTTGCTGGTGCTTCACTCATAAAAGAATGTCTCTCTTTAATGGGAAGCTGTATACAATTTGAAAGAAAATATTTTATAAAACTTGCGAGTTTCAAAGTATATGATTTTAATAACTCAGGATAAGATATAAACTTATTACCTTCAAGTGAACATATTCTTTAGAACAGTCTAAAAATCAGAGATATATAGTTAATGATATGTAAACATGATAAACTTTACCACAGTTTCATAAAGAATTACTGTGGTTAGCTTTACAGTGATTATGCTAATTTAGCAGTTGTGGCAAAATTTTACTTTTTGTTTTTCTCTAGAAGGAAATACACATGAGAAAAGTCTACTGATAAATTGAATAATTTTCACTAAACTGGATCAGTGAATATTTCTAGGAAAAGTTATATGGCTGCATTAAGGTGGCATTTCTACTGGGTGGAGAACAAAATATTTTTCTAATTTCAGGATGAAATCAGGAAACTAAGATAATACTTCAATGGTCAAAACTGATTATAGCATGGGACAGAAAGCATTTTCAGCAATGAACTATTTCACAGTCATTCATTCCAGAGTTTGATTGGAGGTCAGTTTATCTTTCACTTTATATCTAAGTTATAAGCACTTTTCAGAGAGATGTGAAATTTTTCAAGAATGTTTCTGAATTTATCACCATGATTATTCACTTGTAGAATAATAGCACATAAAATTTTCTTATTTTATACCCAGACATGTTGACTATATTTAGTATTGCATGTTGGATTTTTCTTTAGTTTGCATTTCTTTAATTTTTCGAGAACTTCATAGATAATTTCCACCCTTTCCTCTCCCCCTCCAACTTCTTCTGACTTTACTTCCTCTCAAATTCATAATCTTTTAAATTGTTATTGTTACACACACATACTTATTCACACACATATATGAAACCTACAGAGGCCATTAGTGTTGCTTATATGGAGATGGGTTTATAGCTGACAAGTTGGGATTGGGTAACAAACACATCAGGGAGCTTGTCCCTGGAAGAAACTGATTCACTAGCTATCAATAGCCACTGACTGGCCTGTAGCTCTTCCTCCACAGTCCAGACAGGTTACTTTGAGCTCTTAAATAACTCCGTTTGAAACATTAGCACTAGCAATGATATTGCATCATCTACATCAAATCCTTACATAAAATTTGAAGAACATGGGAATTAAAATAGATTTTTTAATTTCAAACATTTTACTAACTTATTTCATAAAAATTAATATTAATAACTCACTTTTTTGGAGCCATTTCCCATGCTTTATATCAGGGACTTCAATTGGAACAGAATCATTTTTCTCAACTGTAGGCTGTATGGGTTTATAATAAAGGGATTTAAGCTCCTGCACATTTCATACAACATGGGGTTAACTATGCAGGAAAAAATATAATTACCTTTGATACAGGATAGTCTTTAGGTGTATCTAAAAATGTGAAGGAGAGAAAACAATTAATTCCATGTAAACTTGATGTTGGCCATATACATTCATGTAAAATTAATATAGAAAATAATCTTCGTGGATGAGAATGGGTGTTTTAATGTTAAAGTTTGATGGATTTTTGCATGGTTTGGCCATGCAAGAAAGGCATAGTGGTTGTGATTGGCCAAGCCAAGAAAGAGCAATTCAAAGACATCAACTGGAAAAAATAACACAATAGCTTAAAATATACTTAGAGTTTCTAAAGAAAATAAGAGCACAATCCAACGTGATATAACACTGGTGCAATAGTGTCACAAACATTGTAGTAATAACCAACAACTGTCTGATTAAATGTAAGACACACTGCGTGGGATGGAAACCATGTCCAATATTGCTCAGGTGGCCACGAACCTCAGACTCAATAGGCCATCGACCTAAGAGAAAACCAAATACTATTTTTCTGCTAAAGAAGCATAGCAATAAAATTACTCCTGGTGATATCTGCCATATCCTTAGATCCGTGTCTTGTTCAGCCAACATTACAGAAGCTTCCTTCTACAGTAGATAAGAAATAACACAGAGAACTACAATGGACGATGTATAGAGGGTGAGAGACCTTGAAACACTCAATCCTAAATGGGATATCTTCATCAAACCCCTGCCTTCAGGGTTCAAGGAACTATGTGGAAGAGGAGGCAGAAAGATTGTGAAATTCAGAGGGGACAGGTAACAACAAAGAAATGGTCTCTTCCAGATACAGTGGGACTGACAGATGAACTCACAGTGACTACGGCAACATGCACAGGACCTGCACAGTTCTAAGCTAAATGGCGTTCCAGCACTGAGAGAGAGAGAAATGAACACAAGCTCCCATCCCTAGCCAAAAAGTTATCCCCAACTGACAACCACTTACAAAGAATAAGGATAGTCTTCACTCCTCATCAAGGAAGCTTCTCTTTGCAACAGATGGAGACCACTACAGAAAACCATGATGTATCAAAAGGCAAAGTTGTTGATCCCAGGCTGAACAGATACAACTACAGAAAAATATTCTCCATCACTTAAGGGAACCTTTCAGAAGAGGAGGTGGGAGGATCTTTCATGTTGCTTCTGTTTTGCATCGTGATCTTGGCATGTCAGCTTCTTTCGTTGCTTGTGTGGATGGTGTGGGATTATAGCCCACCTTGTGCTGAGCTCGTGCAGGAACTGTGTATCTGGAGCTAGGCTTTAGAAGTGTAGTCCTGGGGGGCAATGTTTGGGGGAACTCAACAAACAAAGCCAGAACTGAACGTCCAGAGAAAGACAAGGGTGTATGGAGGTGACATTAGCAGGCTTGACTCTACAGCAGTGGTTCTCACCCTGTGGGTTATGACCCCTTCGGAGGTTGCATAGTCAGATATTCTATATATCAAACAATTTATATTATGATTCAAAAAGGTAGCAAAATTACAGTTATGAAGTAGCAATGAAAATGATTTTATGATTGGGATCACAACGACATGAGGAATTATATTAAAAGGTGATAGGATGGGGAAAGTTGAGAACCGGTGTTCTAGAAGGTATGACCAGTGAAAGGCAGTACAGGGTTTATGACATGGCCGACATCTTAGTGTCTGGAAATGAAGTGTGCAGGCTTAGGAAACTTGTCATGGAAAGCTGGTACTAGGGATGTGTCCCTGGAACTAGACCTGGGTAGGTAGAGATGACACAAGTGAGCTTAGTTCTCGAGGGACTTTCCAAGAAAAAACATTTCAGAAGCTCCATGTCTAGGGCTGGGCTTGGGAGGGTGTACGGCATGGGCATCTCAGTTCTAAAGGTTACAGTTAAACTACTGAAGCTGATGTTTGAATAAATCAGCACATATTTTTGTTGTTTTGTGTTTTTTATTGTTTTGTGTTTTGTTTGGGTTTTTTTTATTTTATTAATTCTTTGAGAATTTCATAGATTATATGTTGATTATATTCACTTCAACTCCTCCCCGTAATTCCTCACAGATCCATTCACTATTCACTATACCCTATTTTTTTAATTTGATAACCCATCAACTCTAATTCATGCTGTCTATACATTTGGATTGGCAGCTATCCACTGAAGTACAGTCAACCCACAAGGAGCTTTGTATGAACAGATGTGATTGGCTATATACATGTAGAATGATATTATATCAAGATGCTCCTCTATATACTCACATTTTGGATATTATTGGGATTTCATTATGTTCTCTTACACTGTATACTTCTTAAAATTATTAGTAAATATTTCTGTGCATGTATGTAAATATAAATACAGGAAAATCTAGGGTATAAGGTTAAGAGTGGAAACTGTTCAATATGCAATATATAAGTATATAACAAAAAATTGATTAGTCTCCTTTGAAATTATTTACTATAACATTATTTATTTGCTATAACTTTTTTAGTATAACATGGTATATTTTATTTCAGTGTTCAATGTGAAGCAGAATAGGAAAGCATGACAGTTGAAAGTGCTGTTGACCTTTTGGTTGCATTCCTGACCACCCTCATGATTGAAACAGCAGCCTTTGCTTTTCACAAGGTGTTTCTCCAGGATTTAAAAAGACCTTACAATAGAACTATTGGAGGTGTAATTGTATTGATTATGGACTAGAGAGACCTCAGGGTTTGGGGGCACGAAAAATGTGCCAGTGTCACTTTAAGGCCTGAAAACAGAATTTTCCTCTTGGAGTAGTTTAACCAAGAGTGAATCCAAATTTGAATTCTCTTGCCTCTCTCCCTGCCTTCCCTCCATGATTTGTGGTCCCTGGCCTATCTGTAGCCTGTCTGTGGTGTGTAACTAACGTGTCCCTGTTGCCTGCCTGACCTGTATGAGTGTTTTTCCTATCCAGTCTGTTTATCCCTGTTGCCTGTTTGTTGTGATTATACATAACAAAGGTGCTGTATTACTGAACAGCACAAGAAACATGAGATGGAAGAAGAAAAAGGAATACAGAAATCTATAACAGGATTTGATAAGAAAAGTTACTCTACTGACTTAAACTGATGCAGAATAGCACTCAAACCATGCACAGATATCATTGACCCGTACCCACGCTGTTTCCAACATTTCTTGTCACATTAAACTAGCTAAGCATAGAGTAGAACAGCAACAAAAGTCTAGTCTTCTTTGATCTCAAGGCATATTATTTTCACGGCTGACAAAAATCCAGTTCCTTTGAAGGTATGAGATATTTTCAGAAAAGTATGTCACCACAGTAAAGACACATAAAAAAGATATATATGAGTTAGAGTTACCAACTTCAAACTAATTACCTTGAAGTCACAAGTTACTTCCTTGAAGCATTCAGATTAACAGGAAAAAACAGCATTATTTACTTCAAGTTATTTGATGAAATTTGGGGGAGGTGGAAAAAGTAATGAGCGGAACACTGCAAGCATTTCAAATATTTTGAGGTATTTGTTCCAGGGAAAGGAATATTTAAAAATTCACCCTCCAAAAATGATTTCATAGGAATCATATCCCAGGCCTCCTTTGAAACAGGCTCTTCCTCTACAGTGGTAAGCTGTGTGAATTTAGGGGAAAGATATTTAATGGCTCTTGAATAGGTTATAAAACATGAAATTAGTGATTCAGAATAAATTTAAAAGTAACTGCCTTTGATTGAGGACATTCCTTAGAAAACTCTGAGATGTCAAGAAGACCTATAATCAAATAAACACAAATATGAAAATATTAACTACAATAAAGAATTAATAAGAAAGATGGTCATAACAGGTAACTTTCTTAATAGCTATTAAATGTTGTTTTAATGGATTTTAACTTAGTTGTATTTTAGACAACTAAGGAATGTGACAGAAATGTAATGGACAAAATTAAACCACAGTTGTATTTATACTTAAAATTATCCCAAAAAAGTGATCTGAATGGATATAACTTAATAGGAAAGGCACATATATCAAAGTGAGGTTTTTAACTAACGGGAAGAAAACTGTAGTCACAAGAAGAAATCACAACTATGTGGGAACATTTCACTTACTGAGGCTATGGCTGAATAGATCAACACATATCTCTAATGAAACATTTCAGGGGCATTCAGACAATACCCAAGGAGCTCTATTCATGTCCTCCATATAAAAATCTAAGTTTTGCAAACACCTGTCAGTCATAAAACTTCAAAGAGGCAAATGATTTATGTACTAAAGTTTTCAAAATTGGTCAATTTGGGTATTCACATACAGGATGACATTGCATAAAGATTCTCCTCAAGGGACACACATGCACGCAATTATTTAGACATTTAGACTTCATTTCCTTTTTATAGGATACATTCCTTTTCGGTAAAGACTTTTCAGGAGATATATGAGCCTAAACTACAAAAAGAGAGAGGATACAAGAGAATGAATATTTCTCAAAATTAATGTGTGTGTATGTGTGTGTGTACCAACAACTACAAAATTAGTTAATTAAAAATATCTTTGTGAGATATGATAGTCAAACAAAAACAAACTAAGTTATCACAGAAGAATTGTAAAGTACTAATTTGCTACATCTCAGATCGGTGTTTAATAGTAGACATGTATGCAATAAATAACTCAATAAATAAACATCTCAGAGCAATGTTTAATATTAGACATGTGTGCGATGGGTCCTTTTTTCTCAATTATCTTATTTGGTGTACCATGGGATAGTGAAGTAGGATTTCATCAGTTAACAATCTTATAAGGAAGTTAGCTATCATTTCAAAAGCAGATGGTGATTCTACATTAAAATTAGTCTCAATTTAATCCTTAACATCAATGTCACCTATATTTCGATGGCTCAAATTTACAGAGAAAACTACATGTTATAGTTCATCACACGACTCTCACTCTCGGTTCCAATAACAATAATCTCATTTTGATTTGAACCAAGATATATCAAAGATTTCTGAGATGGTATATCTATAATTCCATATTATTAACTCTATATTTGCATGTTATTTCTTTTTTCCTGTACTGGTTAGTTTTTTGTTTTGGTTTGGTTTTTGTTATGTTTTGTTTTGTTTTTTGTCAACTTAACACAAGCTAGAGTCACTGAGAAGAGGGCACCTCAGTTGAGAAAATGTTCCTTTCAGAATTGCCTACAGCCAAGACTTTGGGGAAGTTTCTTCACTGATGACTGCTGTAGAACATCACAGATCACTGTAGGTAGTGCCACCTCTGGGGTTTGTAGTAAAGCAAACTGAGCATGTGGGAGGAACAAGCCAATAAGCATCTTTCCTTCATGATTCTTATTTCAGTTCCTGCCTCCAAGTACTAGTTTTGGCATCCTTCGATGGACAGAGAGCAGGGATACATAAGCCAAGTAAGCCATTTCCTCCTCAAGGAGCTTTTGTTCATGGTGTTTTATCACAACAAAAAAAGCAAACTAAGACCCTTGCCATCTTTAGCTCCACTGTGCAACCTTCATTCTAGCACATCTTTCCCTTTTGCATTCTTTTAGTAAATTGATTCTACAAGTTCCTTTCCTTTTTATTTGGTGCTGATATAACTGTGGAAATTATATTCTCAAACATGTAGACAGATATGGAATTGGTAATCAAGACATCTCATGATATTGCATTTTCTCTATGGTATTTCTATGTCCATTCTCCCCATGAGAAATAGTCTCAGAAATAATAACAAAAAAAAAATTGGTTGTTCTTAGATTATGTCAACCAAAGGTTCTTTCTGGATTTCTTTAATGACAAGTCTACACACTTGCTGCTTGTTGTATTTGGAACATCAACTACACCACTAGGCAGTTTTCTAGAAATAAAGAACCTCAGAAAATTTGAACCAGTTATTTTGAACATTGTCCTTAACAGGTTGACCATGAAACTTTGAGAAGCTCTGACCCATAAGGAGTCTCTTTCAAAATCCCTTTACAACTTAACTCTACAAAACCCAGTATCTATTTGGTGTGATTTTCCTACCATGCCTCACAATTTGAATTAGCATCATAAACCATGACCTTTGAATGCTCTTTGGATCTACTGGTGGCACCTTTGATCAACCTATAACTGAAGCCCCATGTTTTTCCTTTCCTTGATGCTATTTTTAGCCCATATGGTATTATATTGGGAGTTAAGAACACTTTACACTGACATTAAATAATATACACAGCTGAGAAAGGTATTGGTTGTACACAAAATATAGCGCTGAAGAAGGATCTAAATACGCCAAGTCTTTAGACATTCCCCCAAAGTGAGGAACCAACACTATGAAAACACATTGTTCAGTTTCTTATACACAATTCTGTATTTTCACATGAGCAATCCTCTACCCATTATTTTGATGTGAATTCCATGCCCTTCCCTACATGTTACCTTTCTTCATTGCCTTCATTGTCTCTATCCTTTCACCTATCTAATCTATCCCCATTCTCCACCACTTCTGCTTACTTCTCAACCTTCCATAGGGGCAGAAAGACCTGATAGGCAACTCCTATCCCTCCCACACACTTCTTTTAGCTTGCCTTAATTACTTCTTTTTTGACATGCAAAATACAGCAAGTTAATAGTTCCTGTGACTTACTGATAAATAAGTAAATAAGCCCTTTACTGTTCAAGGTGCTTCTGGTCATGGTGTTTATCACAACAATAGAGATCTTGGAGTATATGTAACTCCTTGTGTTTCAAACAAATATTCTGTTAAAGGACTTTTTATTGCAAGATTACTCACCTTTTTCCTGACATGCCACCATATTTTCTCTTCTTTGATATTCAGCCATTGATAAATACTCAACATCCTGTGTTTGGATTTGTTGAAAACTATTCTGTTAAAAAAAAAAAAGCATCAGTTATCAGTTACAAAACATTTTCTTGGCACTTTCCAGTAAAACCTCAGTTTTCTATTTAAAAACTAATCAAATTTAACTTAAGGGGGCACAGAGAGGGGAAATTTTTGAAGGAAATGATGTGTAGATCAGATCAAATACAGTATATATGTTAACAATTTTTAATTTTAATTGAAAAATAAAACAGATTTAAAATAAATATGTATTAAAAAGTATTACAAACAACATAAATGACTCAGTATATATATATATATATATATATATATATATATATATATATATATAT
>OU015752.1:38353718-38402334 GCA_907169655.1 Acomys percivali
TGTGTGTGTGTGTGTGTGTGTGTGTGTGTGTGTGTGTAGACACAGAAAGGCAGAGAGACTCAAGTAATGTTTATTGTTAACTCTTGTTCTTTTTCTGCATGTCCTATATTCAGAAATACTTTCTCTGAGTTCTTATTTCTGTTCATGCTATCATCCAGTCATAAATTTAAATAAGATTCATCACTCTTTTCCCACCTCTATCTCTTCAGGGTGTACTGTCAGAGTGTGCTACCACATCTGAATACACCAATTTTCTCTCTCTTGGCATCAAATGTGCTCATTTGCTGATCTTAAATTTTGCGTATGTATAATTGCCTAGTTCTTAGCTGATATTCAGTAGCTGAAATTATTCAAGGTCATACAATTAAAACTGCTTTTGTGAGGCCTGAAACCAATATATTCAAGCAGCGTATATTTTTCAATAGTTTTCTCCAATCTAAACACTGACATGAAATTCTCAAAGCATCTTGCACCAAATTTGGTCATGACACATTCTGGTGTCCAGTAAAGTCACTGGGTGACATTTTTAATATATCTTCTGACTCCCTTTATTGGAATAAGATGAGTTTGAAGGTTATTGATTGGAGCTTAGCACCATTGGCTCTAACAGATGATATAGTCTCTTTATAGGTAGTGGCGCTGATTGTGTATACCTGTGTTATCTCCCAGACCAGAGAAGCTGCTCG
Organism: Acomys percivali; assembly: GCA_907169655.1. Taxonomy (NCBI): domain Eukaryota; kingdom Metazoa; phylum Chordata; class Mammalia; order Rodentia; family Muridae; genus Acomys; species Acomys percivali. The sequence goes on from OU015752.1 coordinate 38,354,405, forward strand.
GGACCAAAATGAGTGAGACTTACACATTGATTGTACTGACAGGTCATATGAAACCTCAATTTTTTAGTTACTTGGAATGATAGCCTTCTCTAATACATCAAATTGTGGGGTGATCCCCCTGAAATTACTCAAACTTTAGAGTGCTTAGTTATCAGCTTCAAATTCGATCCATTCTTTAAGTAGGTATGTATGTTATAAGAATGGGAAACAACAGAAAAATTAAAATTTTTGAGATATACCCAAAGGTCAGGTTTCACTGTAAGTTTCTTTCAAATTGTAAAAACATTCTGCAATCCAGAGCTAAGTGAATGGCATTAAAACTAAACATTAACTCACAATCTATTGATTCCAGGAACAATTTGAAAAATAACTTTCTCTGGCTCATTTTACATCATTTTACAATGAGGAACATCAAGTTTGTAATTCAAATTTAAATACTTAAATACCAGTGGTGAATTCTTTTCAAAGCCATCTTGACTATTTGCTTCTTCCTCTGATGTCAAGTTTACATCTGGTTCCTCTGACAAGTTCATATATGTAATTAAAATAAGCAAGAAAAAAACTTAAGTAACATGATAATAACTATTTCATATATAGAAAAGAATTAAACATTAGCAATAACACTAGTCAGATTTTTAATTTTCCAATTAGAATCTTCAAGTAGATTTACTCTTCAACAGAATTAATGACTTATTTAACTGTCGAAAGCTTATATGCACTAGTTAGGCAGCAGTCAAATATGTGGTGTACACAACACACACACACACGCACACACACACACACATCTCCAAAAGTCTGTACTAATCACCCCATTAAACACCAATGAACCCACTTTTGAAACCAAATTGAAATATATATATATATATATATATATATATGAAAGCATTTATAGTCACAGTCTGCACTGAGTCACAAATTATAATCAATTATACATTTTCTTCCCTGACTATTCATTCTGTGTCGTTATAGAGCTAGAAATTTATGTTGGTAAAGGTGACTGGTTATGGGCGATCTCTAAGATCTACTCTACGATACAGTTAATATAACTTACAGCTGAAAGGCTGCGGCCACTGTTCCTACAAGCAGACTTTTCTCCTGTGAGGGCTCCAAGGCATAGGCCAAGTCTTCCTTCATTAAGGTTCTCTTTGCCTAGATGATTATACTTGTTTTCCATGGCACTCCCTTGTTGCTTCTGTTCATTTCTTCCTTTGTATCTTTGTCATTTCCATTGTAAATTATTTATTTATATGTCTATTCAATTTGTTCCTGGACTACATTGGCACTTTCATACATTGTCTTTGTATAAACAGCAATTATTCCATGCTGATCTTGGAGTTGGGCTTTAAATTTAAAAACTGGATAGAATATATATATATATGGTTTAAGGATAAGGTGACAGAATGATGTCATTACCACTATAGAAACACCAAGATATTTGGGTGGAAGTTATATTATGAAACCATACATAATTATAAGAGTCTTGAACATTGATATTTTCAACTAGCCCATGTTATCATGTGGACTAGCCCATGTGGACATGAAGGACTAAATGTGGCAGAGATGCCCATGTGCGGGATCCTTGAGTAAGTGTATGGAAATGATCTGCAACAGAGCAAATTCAAGTTGAGGCAGACCCAAACTGAGTGGAAGTTTCCAGAAAAGTTTGAACTATAATATTATCACCACCCAGGAAAGAATAAATTTCATTCAGTGAGTAAATTTATAAGCATTGTTCCCTAGAGAGTTAGATGTTCTTCAGTACTTGACAAAGGGTGTGGAGCAAGATGTGAAATGAACGTGCTACTCTATGTAAGATGGCTTCGCTGGGCTTGTCCATTTCCTAGCACATCTTCTGATAGTGAAGGAACTTGCAAGTGTGATGAGACATGAGAGATGAAACAACTAACTCAGGTTGCTTCTCCAAACTAGTTCCTTTACCTCATAAATGTCTTCCGTAAAGTCTATGTCAACAGTAACACTTGTGTAACTTAAAACAAATTCTGCCACCTAATCTTGAAGGAAAGGGAAAAGGGAGTAAGAAGTCCGTGGGGATTTCTTTCCAGAGTAACAAGTATGGCAGAACTTACCCAGTTGTACCATCCCTGCTTCCTGCGTCACTACTGCTTTATCTGGAACAGAATGCTTCTTTTTGTGGGTAGGCTGTAAGGGGAAGGAACCATTGAACCATAATTGTATATCTCATTTAATGTGATGTAAAATATTCAAAGTAAACACATAAAGGTTATTACCATCAATGGTGGATATTCCTTTGCAGATTCTAAAAAGCCAAAGATATAATCAATGGTACATAAATAAATCCATCAACCACACACTCATGCAGAGTTAGTACAGAACTCAGTCCCCTTGGCTACCTTTGTAAATGGCAACTTTATGTTAGGGCTTTGCAGGTTTTGAGTTCGCTTATTTTGCTTTTGGGTCTAGTTGGGATCATAACATGGAAAATGCATATACTAAAGAAAAAATGAAATCCAGTTTTAGTTAAACTTGCTTAGATTATCAAAATGAGATTATTCTGTAATGTATATAGCAGAAATATAAAAGGCACATATAACAATGTGAATATGCTAAAAATGAAGAGAAAAGAAATCCCTAATCAAGGAAGCAAATCATGACCTTGGGCTCACATTAACTGTCAAAGCTACATGCTGGCTTTTTGTTTTGTTTTCTGTTGTTCGTGTGTTTGTTTCAACTATACAAACTAGAGTCGCCTGGAAAGAGAGAATGTAAATTGCTGAATTGCCTCCAAAAGACTGGACTATGGAAAAGAAAAAAGAAAAAAAAAAGACTGGACTATGGGCATGTCTGTTGTGCATTTTCATAATTGGATGTCAGTGTGGGAGGTCCCAGCCCACTGTGGGTGGTGCTATTCCTAGGCAGATGGTCTTGGGTTGGATAAGAAGGCAAGCTGAATGTTCCACAGGAGCAACCCAGTAAGCAGTATGTTCCTTCATGACCTTTGCTTCCGTTGTTGCGTCCAGGTGGTTTAGACTACCTGCTGCTTCCAGTAACATATGACAGAGCACAATAGTATAGTCTGGTTTGAATGAGAATATACTTAAGGCATCTAAAGTACGCCCTTCCAAGTCTCTTCAGCATGAACTTTCATACCTACTAGGCAGCTTCTCACTTATCTAGACACACATTCTCGTAACAAACCACCTGTAGGTCTTGTTTCAATTTTATCTTAGTTAATGGATTATTATGACCACTTCTTTCATCTTTGTTCACATTTATCGATGATTGGCTTTGGTTAGAAGGAGCATACATCAGCCTCTGTTTATATCTGAGCATCACTCCAAATGACCTTTTCATAAGATGTATTTCCTACCTGTTGCCTGTCTGTTTGTCTTTTCTCTTTTGGGGTCTGCTGCCACAGATTCATTGCCGGATATTGGAAGATCCTCGTAGATTCTCTGTTACAATAAGTAGGGATTGTGAGTTATGCCAAGTCCTTCCAATCAAATTCACGAAGGTACTAAGTTTCATATTTTAAAATCACATAGAGTTGAATATAAAGGAAGTATGACTTGAAAACTAAAGTATTTGGAAATAGAACCTCATATGTGCTTTTCAGATCCATTCTAACTTTTATCTTCATGTGCTCATCGACTATGTAAGCAGAATGAAAGGCCAAAGGAAAATGCAAGTAGACAATAACAGATGATTTACACATTTCAGTCAGGAATTTACATCTGCATATAAAATTCTACTTTGCATTCTTCCACAAAAATAAGAGAATTTTTTCAAGAAAATACATATACTTAAACAATGTATCATAAATATCCTTGACATAATACAACATTGAATATTCAGGGCTTTAGGATCAGATATAATATGTGTCATAAACTGTTGTTGGCACAATCAGAACTGGTCATAAATTTGAAGTTTCTTCAGTTAAATAAAGGATAAGAGTCTGTTTTTAATTGCTTACAGGTTGGATAAAATTGGGGAGCAGAGACAAGATGATGCATTTGAAGGCACAACTGTGAGACAGGAATGGATAAAATTATTTTTTAAAGCTACTAGTAGCTAAGCATGGTGGCCCACACCTGTAATCCCAGCACTCGGGAGGTGGAGGCAGGCAGATCACTGTGAGTTCAAAGGCAGCCTGGTCTACAAAATGAGTCTAGCACAGCCAAGGCTACACAGAGAAGCCCGGTCTCAGAAAGAAAGAAAGAAAGAAAGAAAGAAAGAAAGAAAGAAAGAAAGAAAGAAAGAAAGAAAGAACGAACCAGCTACTAGTAGAGAAATGAGCAAGGTATAGAAATATGAAATAAAACTAGCTAAGACTTTCTCTACAAAGAAGCCCAAATGTTCCCCAAACATGGCAAAGGTGTATTTGGTGAGGTGGGTCTCACCACAGGAAAGATTCTCCAAGAACTCCAATCACCCATCACCACAAAATTCAGAAAGCAAGACTGTTCACATTGCTAAAACCCTAGACAGAAGGTGGGAACTCGGCCCTTGCAGACAGGAAAATGATGTGCAACTGATTAATGAAAATGGAATTTAATCCACACGCAAAGAAAAGAAGGCCATGAAGTTTGAAAGAAAATACATTTATTTGGAAATTATTACATTAAGTGAAGCAGCCCACACTCAAAAAGACAGATGCCAAATATGCATTTCTAAGCAGATCCCAGCTTCTAATTTTAAAAAAGGGGAAATAGGAAAAAAAGTAATAAAATATATGAGAAATGAAAGAGGGAGGGAGAACTATTGAGGTTGGAAGGGTCTGATGTGAGAGGAGAAAGGCCCGCCTACATTGTGTATGAAAACACCATAACAAAACCTCTTTGAATACTAATCTAAAAATATTTAATTAAAAAATATTTTGCAAAAGAAAATTCATTATGTTACGGCTGACTAACGTTGCACAAGTACTACATGTGCATGCACAACCAATGAAGGAGAAATCCCAACACGATGACAAGGAGTTTTGAAGTGACTGACTTGCACAGCTCCCTTAGTTGCACACCTCTGTGTACATACAATAAAGTGATTACTGTGAGGTTCATCCCACTCCCTGCTTCCTGGTTATGCCATGTAAAAGCCAACTGAAGAAAAGACATGATATACTCTCCTCCTGCCCAGCCAGTCATCTTGATTAGATTCTACTTGGTTGGTATGTCTTCAGCCTTAAAAGCTACTTCTCACTCAGAAAATACTTCTCTAAATTTAAAATTGCACTACCACCCACAACCCCGTCCTGAATATAAACTTTTTTAATGCTATGTAGATTACCATTATTTTCCTCATATAATTCCCATTTAAATGTCCTTGCTGGGTATGTCTGGGTTATTTAGTGTTTAAATATCTAGCTAGCATATCACTGACCCTCAATAACAAAAATTATTTGGTATTGTCTTAGTTAGTTACTATTGTGATGAAACACCATGACCAAAGCAACTTGAGAAGAAAAGGGTTTATTTGGCTTACATTTCCGTATCAGTGTTCATCATCAAAGGAACTCAGGATAATAGTTCAAAGGAGGGCAGGAATGTGAAGGGAGAAGCTGATACAGAGGTCATGGAGGAGTGATGCTTACTGGCTTGCTGCTCATCACTTGCTCAATTTGCTTTCTTATAGAACACCAGCCTAGGGATAGCACCACTCACAATGGGCTGGGCCAATCAATCACTAGTTAAGAAAATGCCTTACAGCCTTGATCACATGAAGGCATCTTCTCAATTGGGGTTCCCTCTTTTCAAATAACTCTAGTTTGTGTGTCAAGTCAACATAAGACTAGCCAGCACAGGTCTCAACACTTAAAATGTTTTCAGTAATGCCTCAAGCACTATTCACAGCATTTCTGTTGCGAGGTATTCTTCTAAATATTAGAGCTATGTTTAATATTTTCTCACCTATAGAAACTCTCTACGTTATGTTGTTCAAATAGGTTCTAACCCCCACTAGAGAGAACAGATCACACTTTCAATGTTTAGTGATTTGACCTTCTTCATGCTGGGCTCATCACTGGTACCTTGTTAATTCTTTTATTCATGCCCAAACCCAAGCCTCAAAAATGAGCATTGTACTTATCAGGTAAAAAAGATATACAGACAGTATTTGTTATAATATCTCGATCCTAAAGGTAATAAACACAGGGAAAATAACATTTCATCTAAGAATAAATGTTAGCCATATGTTCCATAAAATTGTAAAAATGTTCTTTAAAATTCCTTTAAGACTAAATGTTAACAGGCCGTAAACTTTAAACCCCTAGCCAATGGACAGGACATTCTCCACAGTTGAGTGAAGAGTGGGGTCTGACTTTCACACGTACTCTGGTGCCTCATATTTGACCATGTCCCCTGCAGGGGGAGACCTGGTGGCACTCAGGGGAAGGATAGCAGGTTACCAAGAAGAGACTTGATACCCTATGAGCATATAAAGGGGAAGGAAGTCCCCCTCAGGCACAGTCATACAGAAGGGGAGTAAGGGGAAAATGGGAGGGAGGGAAGAATGGGAAGATACAAGGGACGGGATAACCATTGAGATGTAACAAGAATAAATTAATAAAAAAAGACTAAGTATTAAATTATGATCCATTAATTCTTGGTTTTCTGAACCATAATTTCCTATGGTCCATGCAACATTCTTGAAAAATAAAAATCTTTATACCAGAAACTCTTATATTTACATACCAATGACTGGATATCTCTCCTGTCATCAAATCTACTGTAATCTTCATTTGATGTCACTTCTAATTCTGGCCCTACTAATAAATACATTTAGTTAAGCAAACTCTTAAGACATGTACACAAAACAATAGTCTTTATAGTGATAGACGGAGGTATTTTAACATGTGTGTTCCTAAGAATTGCATTTTTTGTTTTACCAATTAATTTGTATCCCCCTTAACAGGTAGCAGAATGTGGCTTCCAGTCACCTAGGATTTGGATCAACTCTAGATTTTGACAGATTGTAGATGTAAAAAGCATTTTTGAGATTCATCCACACAATCAACCACTCAACATAAATGAGGAAGTCCTTGGAAATGAAAATCCAAAATATCACAGAAATGGACAAACACATGGGGGTACACTCTCCTCTATTTCATGCTATTAACTTTTAAATAATCCACTAATTATTTTCTAAACAAAATTGCCGTCATTCTTCACAATTCTGTCTTTGCCAACCTGTTCCTTATATCTTTCATATGATATTTCTGTCCATTGATTGAACAGTTTTGTTCCATATTTTAATACTTAGTTTATCATATAAAGTATTGGGTTCTGACTCTTCTGCTACATAAACAGATCATTATTTTCTTTGGTCTGTCTGAGTGTTTTATTGATTTTTCAACTTTTTTACCACTAGATGTGCAAATTATTTATCCACATGTTTATTCCATTTTATCTACTCTGAAGGGAACAATCCTTTAAGTCATTCCAGTGTAAGCAGCCTTTATTTTGATTTACTCAATAGTCATTCATTGTGTTCCTATTAGGTTCCCACATTGTATATAAAAGAATAATGGGTCTATGGATGGTTTTTTTCTAAATGTAAAAACTGTGTGATGTATACAATATGAGATTAGTCAGACATCCGCCCAGAAAGTGCAAGTACATGAAAGGCAGTAACAAGAGAGAAACCGTGTGTTTAATAGGAATCTAAGAGAAAATTGTTAGGAGGGATACCATCAGAACTCTAGCCATTTAATAGGAAAGGGGAGACGGAGGGATGTGCTAAGAATACTGTGTTGGACACAAGTCATGAGAGCCATCTCTGTAGTTTAAAGAAGGTTGGACATTTTCATTTCAAAACGTTAGCATGCTAGCATTTTCAATGAAGACAGATCACCAAGCTGGTTGTTCAGCGTGTGCATAAATGGAGGACAATATTTTTATAAGAAGCTACTAGAGCAAGAGAAACACTACCCAGACCATAACTGGTGGGATGTTTATAGAAATACTTAAGTTATGAATTTATGAGTGTCTGGTTTAGGCCCTAAGTGAATAAGTGAATACGTAAGTGAATAAATGTATAAGCAGTTTTGTGTCCATGGAGAAATGGACTTTATCATTTGAGAAAACTATGAACTGAATAATGTTTAAGTGGCTTGCATTTGCCATTTTTATGGTGCACAGGTTTCTAGGATGAGGGTACTAGGTTGGCATTTTGTTTTGAATGGCCTGATTTTTTTTTAAATCTACTAAACTCATCCAGCAATAACATCACAGTAGGGTATTCAATCCTGGGTAAATTATGTTACTAGCATCTGTGAAGCAATTGTATAGGTGTGTGATGTTGTTGTGTAAAGCTTGGTGCCTCTACAGAGCAACTGAAGTCTCTAAAACACAGACTTGAGGTTAAGAGGAAAGGGAAGGCACAAGATATGTCATATCACATTGTAATAGACCTGATTCCCATAATATATTAATAGCATGGAAATAATAAGTATACAGTATAAAGCACATCTATAATCACATAATCCATACTTCGCAATTATAATTTTTTAAAATGAACATTATTTATAGATGTAATTTATTACTATACTACTTATAAGGTCCTTGAAATTGTGATTTAAAGGGAGACTCTTGATTTTCCGTTTGCTAAGTGAATCAACAGGGATATGCAATTCACTCAGTCATCCAACTACAATTTTCAACTTGGAGAAAAACCTTGGACTTTCTCAATTACTCTCTATAAATCCCTAATGACTATAGGTATTCAATCAGGCAAACTTCATGGTATGACACATGAAAGAAGAAATGCCTGATTTAAAAAGTACATTTCTAATGCAATTTTCTGACCCTGAGAATGCCTTTATTTTCAGTTATCTACGTCAACAATGACCTCAGATATTTTAGCTCAGTTTAATGGTTAGATTTACTGGATTTTTAAAAGTAGGGATAAGAAGTCTATGAGGTCATTTTAATGCCTCCTTCACCTGCTTTGAAGGTGGGTTCACTCTTTGTTGTCCACGCTTCTTTGAAAACAGAGTCTTTCATTTCAGTAGGCGTCTGGATGGGTTTCGAAACAGGACATTTAGTAAATATTGCGTACTTTACCCAATGGTGATGTTCATCATCCAGGACAGAGAGCAATAGTGATTACCATCAACTGAGCATGCTCCTCTTCAGACTCTAAAATGCCAAATGGACATCAGTCAATCATAAGTAAGTATCTGGAAGTCATCCACAGAGTCACCCCGAGTTACTTCCAAATTGAGTCCTCACATTTTCCTTTAGAATGTTTACCACAGGTTTGAGAGTTGGACAACTTTTAGTTTGTTGTCTTGTTTTTCTGATTGGGTCAGCGATAATGAAGAAATGTTGTGGATAAAAAAAAATAAGAAAATGGCTTTCAATAAATATTTTCAAAGAAGATTATAAATCCAGTGACTGTACCAGGAGCAGAACAGGCACAGGTACCAATGTGCTCAGCATGCTGATGGATGCAGAGAGAAATGCCATCTAACCAAAAGAACAAATCATGACTCTGAGGACATTTCACTGTCAATGATGTCCGTAGAGTGAGACGTTGTATATCTCACTAAAACACTGTCAGCATTTTCTATCTGCAGGGATAAGGTGAGGTTTTTGTTTTGTTTTGTTTTGGAGTTAGTTTGTTTGTTTATTTGTTCCTCAATTTGTGCCATAAATTAAGAAGGACACACTAGTGGTAACTTCTCTAGTCATCTTTGATGTACTTTTTAAAAATAAAGTTTACAACATCCCCCTTTTCCTATCCTTGTGTTGTTGACTGTCACGACTGTATTTTTACATTTTAGTTCAGATATCCGAATGCTTCTTGACTCATCAATATAAAAAGTTACATGAATCACATGTACAGTATGATGTGCATCATTTCATTAAAGTCAATGTCTCCAAAAGATTATTAAAGCCTAGCATGATGGCACACACCTTTAATCCCTGCCCTCGGGAGCAGAGACAGGCAGATATCCATGAGTTCAAGGCCAGACTGGTCTACAAAGTGAGATTCAGGACAGCCAAGACTGTTACACAGAGAAACTCTACCTCAAGAAAAGTATATTAGTAGGCATATCATATTTGCACTCAAAGAACTTCCATGAAATAACCATATGATGTAAAATATTGTTACTCTTACAACAAAATAATATTACCGTGTTCAAATTAATTTTCCTTGTCTACCTAACATCAATTCAATCTATTTCTCTGAAGCTCAAAAGTTACAAGGAATGATTGGCTGGCATTTGCTCTGATCTACCATCTGTCTGTTTCCACTAACCTACACAACAACAATAAAACAAAGATGGTGCTAGATCTGGGTAGGGGTTTAAAGTTTACCGCCTGTATTATCCTTGGCTGGTGCCTTAGTTTGAGTGGGACCCCTGGGCCCAAATCTGCCTATCATAATGTTCTACTTGTAGGTTTCAGAACAGTCTCCACACTTGAGTGGAGAGTGGGATATGACGTTCTCACGTACTCTGGTGCCTCACATTTGACCATGTCCCCTGGAGGGGGAGACCCGGTGGCTCTCAGAGGAAGGACAGCAGGCTACCAAGAAGAGACTTGATACCCAATGAGCATATACAGGGGGAGGTAATCCCTCTCAGGAACAGTCATAGGGGAGGGGAATGAGAGGAAAATGTGAGGGAGGGAAGAATGGGAGGATACAAGGGATGGGATAAACATTGAGATGTAACAAGAACAAATTAATAAAATAAATAAATAAAACAAAGATGGTGCCATTGTTTCCAGCGTTAAATGCTCAGATGCCAAGTGAAGTGAGTTTTCTGAAGTCTTCCTAGCATACCCTTCAAGGTCTTATAGTTCATGTCTGTCTTTTCTTCTCTAACTAGACAAACTTCCTTTGAAAATAATCTATAGATTTGAGTCTTTCAGATTTATAGTATTTTGTGGATTATTAGAACCACTTTCTTCCTCTTCATTTACCAAAAGTATCCAATAATTACAAAAATAAAATTCTGGAACGATTCAGAACTCAATAGTATTACACTTTCTATTTCTTTATCTGTTTGGTCCTCTTGCTAGAAACATGATCAGAAAAAAAAAAAAGCAAAACATAGTATCCTTTTGTCCAGGTTTTTTTCTAAATGTCATTCAGTTGTTCTGTGTATTAAAAGGTTTCTGTAATTTTTCTCTTCAGAATGTGGAGGGAGCCCCAATGTCTGCATCTCCTGAGCTCATGTTAGAGACACAGCGACCCAGGGACTCTGGGACACAATGTGCATTTGTAACACGGTGCTACAGGGCAAGCATTTTTAAAGCTTGAGAATGTCTAGTAAGTATGTAGACTTCTTCCCAATAACTTTCCCTGACTTACCCTTCTAGGGTCTAAAGCTTCTCTCTTCCAGTCTCCCCAATAATAACAGCATGAGCAATCAGATACTACTTTTGGACATTTGTTTTCATTGTGCGTTCCCTAGTCTTTCCATTAGTAAGCCTGTGCTTTTCTTCCAGATTCTATGATTTTGTCATATACATTACTACCCCTACAAAGATACAGTACATTGCATGACATTAAACTTTTATGTGTATGTCTAACTACACATCATTTTATTTATCAACGGTGCACAAAGCATGGCTTTGCTTGATGGGGTACTTAAGGCCTTCAGTGATGAAAACAAGCATACATATTACTCTGCTTCTTAAGCATGGTTAGGTACCAGAAGCTCATTTTATGTTTCTACAACACTTATAATACCATTCCATGCTTTGGCTGAAGTAGTCTCAAAAGTCCCCCCTTTCTCATGTGTATGAAACCTAATTTCCCATCACTCACTCCCTGTACCCACTACTTTTCTTGTTCTTCATTCTCCTTCTATCCTTTCCCTTAATACCAGAATTCTTTGGGTACTAGAAAACTGTAATGTAACTCATAATCCAAATCTTTTAGTGATACTATCAATTTAGCTTGTTGCTAAAATTTGAAGTTATTCAACTTGATAATAAAGTTTCTTATTTCTTACTAGATGCTTAATAAGTAATATTTCAGCATCATGTGGCAATCACCTGCTTTGTATCACAAAATTTTTTAATAAAACACTATTCCTACCTTTCATTTGTCCACTTATGTTATTTTTTTCCATTTGATATCCTGCACCAGGTAAATGACTAACATTTGTCTGTGGAATATGCTCCAGGATGCTCTGTTAAAATAAGTTTCAGTAACAAGTTAGATAAATATCTCCTAGTGGCCTTCTGAGAAAAAAAAATATGATTTCCAACTTCAAAAGTAATTAAACTAGAAAATAAAAGTAGCACAGATAGTAAAACATTTTATGAGAATGTTTTAAACATTTGATGAGAATGTTTTATATGCTTTTATATCAATTTAATCTTTTTCTACTATAATACTGCTATGTAAACAGATCATGGAAGGCCAGAAGAAATAGATACATATACACAATAGTGACTGGCCTGCATATTTCAATAAAATTTAACCTAATTCTACTTTGCATTCCCATAAAAAGCAATATTCTGAAAAACACATATTTAGAAAGATTTTGTTTTTAAAAAACTTGCTATAGTACAGCATTTAGAACACTTCTCCAATTATAGAAATTGTCTGAAGATGCAGAAGATATTTTTCCACAAAGAGATTTTCCATAAAGAGAACTCATAACTTATAATGTTGGGTATAAACAAAACACTGAAGAAGCTTTTTGGTATGTCTTATATAAAATATTTACTAGTTGGGAAATGCTTAAATAAATAACAAGTTAAAAAAAATTTTATTTATGCTGTATTTAAGTAATAGCATGAAAATAGCAGATGTAATATGCAACTCTTTCATAATGAAGAAAGTCCAAGAAACATAGCAAGCGTTACTAAGAACAAGAGCATAAAGGTGTGTGTGTATATATGACCATCTACATGCATGTGCATCTGTACAAATATAACAATTAAATTTAAAGAAGAGGAGTCATGAATGTGAGAGGAAGTATGAGGGACACAGAAGGAGTTAGATGAGGTAGAAGGAGAGCTAAAAATGATATAAATGTTATAAACTCGTGTAGGAAGTTCTAAAAACAATTTGAAATTTAAATTTAAAAAGTAACATATCTTCATTTGCAGATGATGTGGTTTTATCCCTCATCTAAAGAACCCAAAATCTCCACAAGAAAACTTCTACAGCTGATAAATACATTCTGCAAAGTCACAGGATACAAAATTAAAATATATAAAAAGCAACAGTCTTCCTATACATGGTAAACTGAGAAGCATGCATGGGCTGGCCCTAGGCCCCCTACATGTATGTAGCACATGTACAGCTTGGTCACCATGTGGGTCCCCTAACAATTGGAGCAGGGGCTGTCTCTGGCTTTGCTGCCTGTGTTTGGGTCCCTCTCTCCTAGCTGGGCTGCCTTGTCTGGCCTCAGCGGTAGAGGATGCACTTAGTCCTGCTGTGACTTGATGTGCCAGGGTGGGTTGGGCCCATGGGGGTTTCCTCTTCTCTGAGGTGAAGGAAAGAGGGGAGGGAGGGACAGGAGTATGAGGATGGGACTGGGAGAAGAACATGGAGGGAGCTGTGATCAGGATGTAAAGTGAATAAATTAATTAATGGAAAAAATTAATTCAGGAGTATAAAAGTAAAATAAATTTCACAAGAGTAAGGAGGGGATATATGAGAGGGCTTTAAAGAAGAAAAGGGAAGGGGAAATGTTATAATTATAATTTGAAAAATAAAAAATTAAAGAAATGAAACCATTCACAACAGCATATATGTATTTGTGTGTGCATGTGTGTGTGTGTGTATGTGTGTGTGTGTGAGAGAGAGAGAGAGAGAGAGAGAGAGAGAGAGAGAGAGAGAGAGAGAGAGAGAGAGAGAATAAGTTTAGCTGAGGAAGTAAAAGACTTGTACAATAAAAAATTCAAATTACTGAAAAATAGGATCTTCCATCTTCATGCATTGGTAGAATTAATATGAAAATGACTGTCATACCAAAAGCAATCTATAGATTTAACATAAGCCCTGCCTGTATTCTAACACAATTCTTCACACACAAAAATTGAAAATGTGATCTTATTTCAGATGGAAATATTAAAAAATCCAGAATAGACAAAAATAATCTCATACAAAAATATATAATAGAAGGTAGCATCATCCTAGATTTTAAGTTCTACGATGAAGCTTTAAAGACAGACTCATTGATCCATTGATCAATGGAATAGAGTTGAGAACCAACACATAAGCCCATATTCCTATAATAACATGGTTTTCAACAGAGATCAGCAAGGCTGTTAGAAAGAGATAGTGTTGTCAATGAATGTCACTGGTCAAACTCAATAAATACACGTAGAAGGATGGAACTCAATCCTTCATCCTTCACAAAACTCAACTCCAGATGGATCACAGATCTCAAAATAAGACCTGATATCCTGAAAAAAAAACATATGGAAGCTTCCAGGTGGGTGGATAGATAGATGATTAGTAAATAGATTATGATAGTGATATTATTATATTTGATAGCTATATAATAGATTGATAGGTGATAGAGATAGATGATAGATAGATAGATAGATAGATAGATAGATAGATAGATAGATAGATATAGATAGATAGATAGATAGATAGATAGATAAAAAATTATATATAAGTAGAAGATACACAGACAGACATATAGATGATAGATAGATGATAGTCTGTAGCAAGGTCTGTCTACTAAACTCCAAAGATTAACTAATGAACAGCCAAGGTCCAGAAATTTTATATTTCTTTTGAAGTTTTTGGCCAGTGCCTCCCCATAGAGGGCCAAACAATACCAGTATGATCTTTATTACCTTCCAGAACTTGAGAACAAGGCCCTGGTACTAAAAACCCCATATACTTGAGTTACAGAGCAGAGAAATAAAGCTGATACTGAGCCAGAAGCTTTATCCGTACTGGCTAGTTTCCATCTCTCTGGAAGGTGCTATGCATGCTTGTGGAGAAAATAAAACCTCATCAATTACACAACTGTTAACCCTGAAAGCTACAATAATGGCTGGCCTGGCAAGACTTAATATAATCATGGCACAAGCATTAAGAAAGTAACCAAACAGTTTCTGCTTGAACTTAAGTCCTTCTCCACAACATCAAACCCATACCTGTAACTATTGCCAGGTGAAGAATCCATGGGAGGACAAACTACAGGCCATAGGGAGAGTCTACTATTAGTGTGCTGCTAAATGGACATAGTAATTAAACTAACTTCAAATGACTTGCTGTTTCAGATCAATGCATCCCTTAAAGCTCATCCAAGAAGCTCCTATTTGTGATGTATGGTAATTAACAATTAACACAGATTCACAGCAGACCAAACTGCAGAGACTGCAGAATGCTCATCTCTAAAGAAAGTATATATACCATACCCCTCCTTCCAATGCTCAGGAATTATCACAGAAGTAGTGGGTGACCACAAGGAAACTGTGTCTTCAGAGCACCATGAGGGATGCTGCTCCTATGAACTCATGGCACCCACTTGACTGTACAAGCCCAAAAAAACCAATCTCAGCATGGAAAGCAAAGTTGGGCAGCGAATCCCACACTGTTTCTCTGTTTATAGCTCCTGAAGGTCTGCCACACTCCAGTGGGCGACTGCACATCCAAAAATATTTGGATAGCACATTTATTTGATGGGGTTTTTTTTTCCTTTTTATTAATTTACTTATTTACTTTATGTCCTGGTTGTAATCCCCTAGTTCCTCTCCTCCCCTTCCTAACCTTCTTCCATCTTTCTCCATCCCCCCTCCCCTATTCTTCAGAAAAGGGGAGCCCCCAACCCCACCCACCCCAGCTCATCAAGTAGTATCAGGGCTGAGTGTGTCCTCCTCCCCTGTGGCCTACTAAGGCAGTCTTGACAGGGGGAAGTGATCAAAAAGCAGACAACAGAGTCTATGTCAGAGACAGCCTCTGCTCCCCTTACTAGGGGACCCACATGAAGCCTGAGTTAAGTAAGAACTAGAGTATACAATACGTGATGTGAAATCTCAGGTAAAGATGATTCCTTGGGGAGTCTAGAAAATGTACAGAGAAACTGGGCTTGGGAAGGGGTGACAGATGCCTATGTGCCTCTCAATAGTAACTGCTGTTATCTAAAATGAAGATGCACTAATTCCTAAGTACTGGCGGTAAGTGTTGTACTGCACAGAGAAATTGAAGATAAGTGGGTCAAAATAATGAGACTTCTCTTGCATTTCTATAGATACTGACAACAGAGAAGTAACCAGACGTATTTGGCTGGCTTTAGGAGAAGAATCTCAAGCTCTTTTCTCTGGCTCTATACAAGTTATCCTAGCACGCAGAAAATAGGACTTCATTTTCTTCAGAAAATAAAATTCAAAAAAGTAATAATTAACAATGATCTGAATCTGTCTAAAACAAGTTTTAATGTGTGGTTTTCTAATTTAGCATAATTTAAAACTCTTGCTTCCAAACAATGTCAGTGCACACATGGCTGTAGTGCAACGGTGGTTTTATTAGTGACTTTAAAAATCCCATTTATACAGTGGCATAAATATAAGTTGCTTTATAGCATTTATCTTTGTCTACACAGCTGCTCCAAGCTACCTTCATTTTTCTTCCTTCTTTATTGAATGTAATAAATAGATGGTTAAAAAAGAAAAAGAGGATACAAAAAGTTGGGTGGGTAGGGAATTGGGATAGATCTGAAAGGAGTTGGGTAAGAGGTAAAGAATATGATCAAAACACATTTTATAAAATTTTCAAAAAACAACTATTTTTTCTCAAGTTTGGATATAAATTATTATGGAGCTTAAGAATATTCTAAAGTTTGAGGATTTGTTGTTTTTGTTTTTATTTTGAGGTTTTGTCTGTATAGCCCTGAATGTTCTGGAACTCATTATATTAAATTTTATAACAAGGTAAAAATGTTTCAAATATTAAGAATTGAGTTATGATTTATTGATTCTATCAAGTAATCTAAAATATGGCTTCATGTGGCTCATGCCATACTACTAAGCAAAGAAGATAGTTAAAATTGAATAATTCATACCAATGGCTGAACATCTTCACTTTCATCAGATACATCTTCTACTGACATCAATTCTAACTTTGGTTCTGTAAGCAAATAAAATTATTTGATTAAGTTACCTAGAATTAATATAAATCAATAATAGTATGAGTGGTTAGATTACCTAAATAGCATTATATTGTTACTTTCTGATTAAGTATATAGTGAGCTGAATATGTCTAGTAATCTAAACTGTCAATCATTCACTCAAATATAAGCAGCAGAAGGCACCATGCTCAACACATAGGAGCATCCTAAAATTTGCACATAAATTTATCCACTTGTCTAATGAATCCAAATGAATTAAGCTTCTAGAAAGAATTTTCAAGTGCCCTAGTAACAAAGTCACCATGTGCATTAATTTTTCCCTTATAATGTTACATTTTATCTTATGATGTTACATTTTAAACAATCTGCTAATTATTTTGATCACAAAGGAATAGCTAAGTCATACTTTTTGTCTGTGAACATATGGTTTCTGACATGTGAAAATGTTTTTACCCACTATCCAACAAATTTCTCCTTCCAAAGCTCAGACTGATGCATGGAGACTCTCCTGGTTATAGTTTTTCTTTGTCTTCTTCAGTTCATCAGTAACTTACTTTTTTGATGGTTTTATTTATTTTTAATATATTTTATTAATTTATTCATATTACATCTCAATTGTTATCCCATCTCTTGTATTCTCCCATTCCTCCCTCCCTCCTTTTTTCCCTTTACTCCCCTCCCCTATGACTGTGACTGAGGGGGACCTCCTCCCCCTGTATATGCTCATAGGGTATCAAGTCTCTTCTTGGTAGCCTGCTATCCTACCTCTGAGTGCTACCAGGCCTCCCCATCCAGGGGACATGGTCAAATATGGGGCACCAGAGTTCGTGTGAAAGTCAGTCCCCACTCTCCACTCAACTGTGGAGAATGTCCTGTCCATTGGGTAGATCTGGGTAAGGGTTCAAAGTTTACTGCATGTATTGTCCTTGGCTGGTACCATAGTTTGAGCAGGACCCCTGGGCCCAGATCTGCCCATCATAATGTTCTACTTGTAGGTTTCTAGGACCCTCTGGATCCTTCTACTTTGCTGTTCTCCCATGCTTCTCTCATCTAGAGTCCCAATAGGATGTCCTCCCCTCTGTCCTAGTTTTCTGGTAAGTGAAGACTTTCCTGGGGCATGCCCCTTGGGCTAGTGTCCAGATATAAGGGAGTATATACCATTTGACTCTTTCTGCTTCTGGGTTAACTCACTCATTATGATGATTTCTAGTTAGGCATCCTCAAGACCCAGCTTTTCCACTCCTTGGAATATAACCAGGAGAAGCTCCAGCACACAAGAACATTTGCTCAACCATTTTCATAGCATCCTTATTCATAATGGCCAGAACCTGGAAACAGTCTAAGTGTCCCTCAGTAGAAGAATGGATAAAGAAACTGTGGTACATATACACTATGGAATACTACTCAGCTATTAAAAACAAGAAATTCCCAAAATTTGTGGACAAATGGATTGAACTAGAAATGATCAGTAACTTTTCGAGTAACTGTAAATCACTTCCCACACCCCCTCCCTTTCATCCCTGCACCAAAGCTCTCAACCTTTTACATCATCCTTGTATAGTCAGTTTTTCTTGATTTTACACAATAATTATTTTTGTGCCCTGATAGGAAATGGCATGATGTTTTGCAGAATGGAAATAAAATATTAGGGATGGATTTTTTCGAGAGTTGGTGAGTGATTTTACAATTATGAGGTAAGGCTGGGGCAGATACAGGATTTTCTGGGCAAGGGGAGGGAATAAAGAAAAAGAGTAAATGAAACCAGGGCACTTTTATAAGGAGCATTGGCAACACATAGAGTCAATAACGTAACATTGTAATTACTGATCTGCAGTTAGTTACACATAGATAGGACATCTGACTGGTTAATAGTATTGATTCAACTGATAGAGAAAAAAAACAGAACACACATTAGATATAGGCGGCAAGCTGACTGGATGCCCTAGAAGAAACGAAATTGCTTCTCTCGATTTTTTAGGAAACAATGTGCTACAATGTGCACACATTAACTTCCTAAGCGAAGTGAGTGTCTAGTCTAAGCCTCTCAAGTATCTAGATTTCAGGTGTGCACATAAGTGCCCAGTTCTCCAAACAGTATTACATTTTTACTATGGAGACGTCTCATGAGAATTGTAAGCATCCTCGGAAGATCCCTATGACAGGGATCCCACACTGGAAATTTGGGACACTGAAAGGCAAAAGTGCAGGCACCTTGCTGGATTTGAAAAGATTTAAAAGATAAAATCTCTTTTTAAAAGCATGGGTGCTAACATAACATTCATCATTTGTGACAAATCAACTTGGCAGAAAAACAGAATTAGGATGGCCAAGTCTGCAAGCTTTTCAAATACTTTATTTTTGCCCAAAATGATTCACTTTACAAAGTGTACCTGGAAAGGATGGCAGCAGCTCTATCCTCTCTACTGCTTCATCTGGAACAGATTCTCTTACTTCAGTGGAAGACTAAATAAGTTATAAACGCAGAATATTTAAATGTTACAAATATATATCACATAATACATATTTAATAATTCATGATAAAATAAAAAGCTTAATACCTTTAAAGACAGATCTTTCTCAACCAGTGCTAAAAAGCAAAGGAAAATATGATCATTTCTATGTCAATACAACACCATGTTCATAAACAGTTAGGATGGCATTAAATTCTCATTCTTAGCTTTCTAATTATTTATTTATTTATTTATTCACTTTACATCCTGGTGGTAGCCCATCCCTCCTCACCTCCCAGTTCCCCCTACTTCTTCCCTCTCCCCCATTCCCCTTCCCCTATTCCTCAAAAAAGGGGAGCCCCTCTACCCACCTACCCCAACTCATCAAATCACATCAGGATTGAACATGTCCTCTTCGCCTGTGGCCTGGCAAGGCAATTCCACCAGAGGGAAGTAATTTAATAGCTAGCAAGACAGTCCATGCCAGAGAGAGCCCCCTCTCCCCTCAATAGAGGACCCACATGAAGCCTGAACTACCCATCAGCTACATTTCATAGGGGGCTAGGTCCAGTCCATGCAAGGCCCTTCATTGGTGCCTCAGTCTCAGCAAGCCTCTCTGAGCCCCGGTCAGTTGGCTCCGTTGGTCTTCTTGTGAAGGTCCTTTCTCATCCAGGTCCTTTTCTCCTTCTCTTCACTTTAATACTACTCAGATATTAAAAAACTAGATCATGAAATTTGCAGGCAAATAGATGGAACTAGAAAAGACTATCCTGAGTGAGGTAACCCAGACCCGGAAAAACACATATGCTATGTACTCACGTATAAGTGCACAGACCCAAAGAGGATAAGTAACAAGGAAGGAGGATCTGAGGGAGGATGCTTAAATCTCACTCCGAAGGAGAAATAGAATAGGCAGAGGTAGTGTTTGAAGAGAGGGAACAAGGTAGGAGAGGAAAAAACAGAGAGATAGGAGGGTGGAGATCAGACCTGGGGAGAGTAGGGGTGGGAGGAGAGAAGGTCTGCAGAGAAAAGAGAAACTGTGGGAGGGGAGCATCTCTGTGCCAAGCTGGAGACCTAGGCCAGGGTAGGCTCCCTGGGGAAGGAGGGGTTATGAGAGGGACTCTAGCAGAGACTCCTAGTCACAGGGGCCATAGAGACTGAAGAGGACACCCTCTAACTAGACAAGTCTCCTAGTAGAGGGAGGGGAACACCAACCCACCCACAAAAAAAACTTTGACTCAAAATTAACCCTGCCTACAAGATGTGCAGGGATAAATACAGAGCAGATAGAGCAGAGACTGAGGGACTGTCCAACCAATGCCTGGCCCAACCCAGGACACACTCCATGGCACAGAACCAACCCCTGACACTATTACTGATACTCAGCTATGCTCGCAGACAGGAGCCTAGCAGCTGTTCTCTTAGAGTCACCACTCAGCAGTGCCTCGAAACAGATGCTGAGGTGCATAGCCAGATACTGGGTGAGGCACAGGGAGTCTAACTTTCCAGTTACTGCTCTACGGTTTGAATATTAGGAGATTTGTACAGGTCTTGACAGCAACGTAACTGAAAAACGTACTCATGACATTAAAGAGATGGCTCAGTAGTTAAAAGCACTTCCTAGTCTTCCAGAGGACCCAAGCACAGGTCCCATCACCCACATTAGGTGATCCAATGCCATCTCCTGACTCTTGCTGGAACCCTTATACACATGGCAAACATTTCACATAGACACACAGACATGAGCAGAAATTTAAAAATAAATAAAATCTGTGCAAAATTATTTTTTAAAAAAATACCAATTTTGGTCTGACACACATGAAACTGTAGTGTTTATTATTTCTCAGATTAGAATTGTGTGGCAGGGTTTGTTACTGCTTGAAGGACAGGTGATGTACATTAAATAGACACATTTTATCTCCTGTATAGCATCTAGACTTACATATGCATAAATGACATAAGAGTAGAGATGTCGTTATTCTCAGAGAAGAGCCCAGGAGAACGGGATAGGGCAGGATGAGAGATTTTTAATGAGGAACAAATATGAACAAAGTAAAGATACACTATGAAAATGTTGTGATTGAATAAATTATTGAATCTCTAGAATTAAAAATAATTTTAGTGGCTAGGTGTGGTGGCGCACGCCCTTAATCCCAGCACTCGGGAGACAAAAGCAGGAGGATCTCTGTGAGTTTGAGGCCAGCCTGGTCTACAAAGTGAGTCTAGGACAGCCAGGGCTAACACAGAGAAACTAAATAAATAAATAAATAATCTTAGGGACTAAAGAGATGGCTCCGTGGTTAAGAGCAGTAACTGCACATCTGTTACATAGGTGCAGATGTGCAGTGTGGTCAACATGTGAGTTCTCTAACAATGGTCCCCCTTGGGGACCTCCCCTTCTCTGAGAGGAAGGATGAGGGAACAGGGAGAAGGGAGAGGAAGCAGAAGGGTGGGACTGGGAGGAAGGAGGGACAGGGCTGGGATCAGACAGTAAAATGACAAAACAACTAAACAGATGAGAGAGAAGGGGGGGAGGGAGAGGGAGAGTGAAATGAGAATTTTTTAAAAAACAAATAAATAAAAAATTTTAAAAAGCACTGGTGGGTCTTGCAGGGGACCTGAGTTCAGTTCCCAGCATCCACATGGTATCTTACAACCATGTATGACTCCAACTGCTAGGAATTCAGTGCCCTATTCTTGACTTCACTGGTACTTTCGCTCACACAGATATGCACATACACATAAATAAGTAATATAATAAATCCTTTCAAATAAATATAAGCAAAATAAAAACTATTTTAAATTTTGAATAACACAGCCTTCTTTATTCAATGGTTGATTGTTATTTATAACTGTTATCCGTTCAATATACATCTTCAGTGTCTAATAATTATTGGAGAGGTGAGTAAGTGATTGCAGTGTACTAAATTTTAGCATTCCTTCAACCCATCACTTTTCGCAGAAGCAGCAATGACCTCATCTTTGGTTTTTTTGGGGTGTTTTGTTTTGTTTTGTTATCTTTGGTTTGAATACACATATATAAAGTCATCTGAACTAAGTTCACTTACATTCCCTGATTAACTCATAATTTCCCAGAATAATTCTCATTCTTTCCGCCTAAAGATGCTCTTTATTTTTCGCCCCACCCCCACCCCTTTGCTTGTTTTGAGCTGGAGTTTCCTGTATCCAAGGCCAGCCTTGACCTCCCCTTGTGGCAGATAATGACCTTGAACTTCTGATTCCCTTCATCTATGTTCCCAGAGAGGCCCCAGCTCACGTATGAGATGCTGGGGACACAGGCCTCCTGCACACCAGGCAAGACCTCTGCTGGCTGAGCTTCATCCCCAAGGCCTCCCTCTCCATAACAAAAGTAATTTCTGATCTTCATACTTCCTACTGTTCACTCTTTCTGTGGACTACACTTACCACAAACTTCCTATTTAACAAAATCATTTGGGGATTGCAATTTCTGCCTTTTCCTGACTTTGTTTCTCCTATGCTGCCTATAAACATGACTTGAAACAAAAGTAAATGCATTCTCTGTCTTAATTTTATTGCATCACTGTGATATGATACTGCCACTAAGCAGATGGCTGATGCATGGTAACTGAGAACCTACTGCGAATGCAGAGTCTCTGAAGGGGACACCTTGAACCACCTTGCCTAAGCTGAACAGCGTCTCCATGTTTATACAAAGTATGAGAACCACTGGCTTCTAGGAAGTCATCTTCCACAGTCCTTTAGTTTAGCTTGTATCTTTTTTTTTCTTAAGATTTATTTATTATTGTGTATACGATGTTCTGCCTGCATGCACACCTGCAGGCCAGAAGAGGGCATCACATCACATTACAGATGGTTGTGAACCACCATGTGATTGCTGGGAATTGAACTCAGGACCTTTGGAAGAGCAGGTAGTGCTCTTAACCACCGAGCCATCTCTCCATCCCTAGCTTGTATCTTTTAATCCAGTGTGTAGTTCCTCCCAGTCATGCCTGGCAATGGTTTGCTGAACTTCCTGTAACTGGGCCCTCGCTTCCCTTCCTTCCATGTCTAGCTTTGTCCTATGTAATATACCGTCTAGTAAAGCAGCAACCTTTCACACGACACTGTATTCCATATACGTGACTGCTCACATAGTTTTATATTCACCCGTGTATATCAGACTTACCTTCTAATGGTCAGATACCCGAGCATTGATGTCTTTCCAACAGTGAGGAAGAAGACACACAGAGTGGGGGGACGTCTTTCTATTCCTACGGTTATTAGAAAACCCACCTTATAGACTTTTCTCACGTTTCTGCTACCCTGTCCTTTTCCCCAAAAGAATTACTTTCTTTTCCTCCTGTCCAATTACACATTTGATCCTTTTTCCTTCATTTACTCCCTGTCTTCCTGCCTCTCTATCCTTCACGCCCTGTACTCATTCCCCCTCCTTATGTACCTGGGCCTCATGATTATAAGCATATCTTGAAATGATCATCCTAACTTAGTGCCTTTAAAGTGACTTTCTCAGTTTAACATGCTTCAGAAAGGTGAGATGACTCACAACTCATCGGCCCTTCACGTCTCTCTTTCACTACTGTCCACTAAAAGGAAATTATATTTGGTTATTAGATTACCAATGTTCATTCTACAAAATGACACTTTTACCAAGTAGAGGGCATACCTTCCACTGTTTCTTTTCCTCTGCTTTCAAATTTTTTGTCTGCAGCCACCAATGATTGGTCAGCGTAGGTAGGAGACACACTCTCTGAGATATTCTGTTAAAAATAACATAAAACTATTTGTGTAAAATTTCTTTAAATGCTTTAAGATATGTGGGGTGGGTTTTTTTGAGGGGTTGGGGTGTTTTGTTTTGTTTTTTGGCTTTTGTTTGTTTGGTTTTTGTTTGTTTGTTTTGTTTTTTGGTTTTTTGAGACAGGGTTTCTCTGTGTAGCCTTGGCTGTCCTGGACTCGCTTTGTAGACCAGGCTGGCCTCGAACTCACAGTGATCCACCTATTCTGCCTCCCAAGTGCTGGAATTAAAGGCATGCGCCACCACCACCTGGCTGGGAATTGTTTTTTAAAGCAACATGTTTAAAGCCTCAGAGCTTCAGTGCCAGACCTTATGCATGCCTCTTTCGAGCAATTCTGTCCCTGCAGCTTTATGTGGCAACTCTTATATGGCTACTAACTCTGGGAACCTGACTCAAAAACTCACTGGTCATAGGCATGACATTCATGTGCATATGTCCAAAGAGGAGCTACCATTATACCACCTAACTCTCAGATTCCACATCAAAAGGGAAGGGGCATTTTTTAAGTATGCGTTAAGTAAAAACAGTCTTATAAAATGGTTGGTATATTAAAGCAGTAGACATTTCAACATTTCACATGGCTGAAATTATTTCAGTGTTAAGGCCTGCAAGATGGCTCAGCAAGCAAAGGCATTTGTTAGAAAGGCTAACACCTGAGTCTGAGCCAAAACACCCACACACAGTGGAAAGAAATGACTGACTCCTCAAAGTTGACCTCTGACCTCCACAGGCTCATTGTATTACATACACATCTGCACACATGCACACACACACACACACACACACACACACACACACCTCAAACAGAGTAATAAATAAATAAAATGAGAAGATATTTGGCTTGAAAATCTACTTCTTTGTGTAGTAGTTTGTACATAAACAGAGGATTTTAGAAACTGGGTTATGTGGCAGAGGCTTCCTAAACCATTTTGTTAGTATAAACCTCCGACCATGTCTTAGAAGTGCTTGCTGTTTGTTTTTCTATTGTAAAACAATAGCGTAACCCCTCATCTGCAACAGACAATGTATACATAGCACATGATGGATTCTTAATAACAAAGACATGTTGAAGGTCAAGAGATTTAAAAATTCAGACTATCTGAAGATCCGTCCTGGCAAAGTGTGTGAGTCCCACAAGCAGCAATGCCGTCCACCTGCTCTCTGACCCCAGCTACCATCACCTGAAGACCCAATACTTCATCTGAATGTACACCAGGCCTGAAGAGGCTTAAAGAATATTTACAGCCAATCCTCAAATAATTCAAAAAATAGAGAAAAAAAGTATTTCTAAATTCCTCTTATGAATCCAGATAAAGAAAAAAAAATTAAAGGAAACAATATCCCCAATGAACATGATGCAAAAATATTCAACAAAATATTTGTAAACACAATATAGACATATTTCAAAAAATATTATCCACCATGACCAAGTTGGCTTTATCCCTGAAATGAAGTGATAGTTCAACATACATAAATCAATAAGTGAAATAAGGCACATAAATAGACTTAAAGAAAAAAATCCCAAGGTCATCTCAGTAGATACAGGAAAATCCTTTGGAAAAATAGAACACGCCCTCATGATAGTAAATGTAGAGCTATAGAGAACAAACCCTAACATAATAAAAGCTATATATAAGAAACCCACAGTCCCTAGCATTCTAAATGTAGAAAAGCTTAAAGCAATCCCACTGACGTCAGGACAAGACAGACCGCTAACATAACTCCTTTTCAACACTGTGTTCAAAGCACTAGCTGGAGCAATAAGGCAAGAGAAGGAGATTAAAAGAATACAAATAGGTAAGTAAGTCAAACTGTGTCTAGTTGCAGGTAACACAATGTTTAGAGATTCCAAAATTTCTGTCAGAAATGATAAACAAATTCAGCAATGTGGCAAATCACGAGTCAACTTGCATGGACTAATTGCTTTTCAACAACAACAAACATACAGAGAAAGAAATAATGGACACTTTCACACTAGCCTAAAAAAAAAAAACCTAAAATATCCAGGAAATAAAGAACCCAGGAAAGCATAGAACCCCTGCAATGACAACTTTATTAGTCTGTCTCATCTGGGCTGGCAGTGCTCACTTCAAGATCCAAAGACCAACTAATAAAATCTCAATGTCACACATGAGAAGCCCTCTTGTGAGTTGTTGGCCAGGACTTTCCAAAAGACTCCCAAAGCATATAGTTTAATGCTATTGCCCTTGCATACCCCAACACGTAGGAAACCTAAAAACACCATCCATTTCAGAAGCAGGGACCAGACCTGGAACTGAAATGAAAACCCCCTCTCTGAAGACTAGTTTTCAAGGTACCAGAAGGGGCCATGTAAGTTTCCAAAGAAGGAAAACAACCAAGACCTCTACCCAGCTAAGATACCGATAGACCACACCAATGGTCAGCTTGGCATGATAACCCTGAGAGTACAGTAGTAGCACACATGACTTGGTGGCAACAAACAGCTCTTTGATTGGATGTGAGACCCACTCAACAAGCAAAATGCCATGCCTGCTACCGAAAACCTAGCTGATTACTCAGGGTAGCAAAGGCATGGTTATTGGAGGAGACTTTACACTCATTAACATACTAAACCAGCATCATCCCTAACAACAATTGCACTGGCTAGTTTTATATCAAACTGACACGGGCTAGAGTCATCAGAGGAGTAAACCTCAATTGAGAAAATGTCTCCATAAGATCAGGCTGTAGGCACGCTTGTAGGGTATGTTCTCATCTAGTGATTGGTGGGAAAAGAGCAAGCCAGTTGTGGGTGGGGCCTGGGTTCTAAAAGAAAGCAGGCTGAGCAAGACATGAGAAGCAAACCAGGAAGTAGCACCCCTCCGTAGACTCTACATCACTTCCTGTCTCTAGATTCCTAGCCTGTGTGAGTTCCTGTCCTCACTGCTTTCAATGATGAACTAGTATACGGAACTGTGAGTGAGATAAATAAATCATTTCCTCCCCAACGTGCTTTTGGTCCTGGTGTTTCCTCACAGCAATTAGGAACCCTAACTAAGACAGGCTGATGCCAGAATAGTGGAGTCTTGCTGTGACAGACCCAAACGTGTTGTTTAGGGTAGGATTGTGGAAGGATTTTGGAACTTTGAGCTACAAAAGCCATTGAGTGTTGAGGTGCTTCAAAGATAACAATGTTGAGAACAGTGAAGATGGTGGAAATTTGGCTTGTGAAGTTTCAGAGGGGAGCAAAGGCTCTACTAGGCCTTTTGTGTGAAGAATCTGTGATATCTGATCAGCTGGGAATGAGTAACAGGTTGTGAATAACAAGAGACCAGAACCACTAAAGTAAAACCATTGCTGTGATGGGATATTAGATGCTGGTCAGCTGGAACTGAAGAAGAAACCAGCATCACTGACATGAGGTCTTCTTAGAAGTTTCCTCAGGGTCAGCACATAGAAGCTGTGTTCCAGAAGTGGCCAAGGTTGTACCTCTTGCCGGCAGCTGAACTTGGTAGTGTAAGAATCACCTACATAGTACTGATTTTGAAGGCATGAAAGGGTCATGGAGAGCAGTTGAGGCTTGGCACTGTGTGGTAGGGTTGGAATCCTTGAAGAGAGCCCAGGAGAGGCTATTGGTGCAGCCCAGTTTAAGGAAAACATCCCACCAGTTTTGGAGATGCAAGTACCGTGAGATGACCACCAAGAACAGCAGCAGTGGTGGAGTGGAGCAGGAAAGATCTAGAAAACAAACTGTGCTGCAGAAGGCAGAGCAGGAAACCCAGATGATTAGATACTGAGTTATTTATGCTGTTAGAGTTTGGTTTTGCTTTGTTCAGATTGCGACTGTGTCCTGTTTCTTCCCTCCTGGAGAAAGCATTTTCCTTGATTTTGATTTTTCCAAGAGCTGAAAGACTTTTTTTACTTTTTAAAGATATTTTGAATTTTTTAAAAAAAGCTTGAATATTTTAAAGAGACTTAACTTTTAATGTGTTTGAATTTGTAAAGGCTGTGAGACTTTTATTATTTATGTTTTATATTGTGATATTAATACTGATGTGTGATCTTGGGGACAAATGAAAAAAGATAGGTTCTAATTGAAAAATGATGTGTTTGTATATTACGTTGACAAGGGGTCAGCTGTACTGGCTAGTTTTATGTCAGCTTGGCATAAGCTAGAGTCATCAGAGGAGAGAACCTCAGTTGAGAAAATGTCTCCAGTAATTGGGGTGTGGGCAGGCTTGCAGGGCATTCTCTTAAATAGTGGTTGATGTGGAAAGGCCCATGGTGAGTGGGGCTGTCCCCAGCCTGGTGGTCCTGGCTTCTGTAAGAAAGCAGGCTGAGAAAACCATGGGAATAAAAGCAGCAAGCAGCACCGCTCCATGGCCTCTGTATCAACTCCTGCCGCAAGGCTCCTGCCCTGAGTGTGTTCCTGTCCTCATTGCTCTCAAAAGTGAACTGCTATATGGAACAATGAGAGAAAGAAATCGTTTAAAACAGATGCTGAGACTCACAGGCAAACATTGGGTGATGTCGGCTTCCTCATAGGATGGAAAGAAGAGTGAGGGTACCCCAAAGCCCTTCAAACTTTCACATCAGGAGTAAAGCAGTCATCCAAGTGAGAGGTTCACTCAGTTGTGCCTTATAATATTAGCATAAATACTACATGGAAATACAACTTCCATACATTTTGATGCTGAGATTATAATTATTTTTCTTAGTCTGGGTTACTGCCTGCTGCTCTTCTTATATTACCTGGAGAGACCCGAATTGTATCTTTGATTTATAGTTCAATGCAGTTTTAATATTAGTAGAATTGCACCTACATTTTCCCTTTAAAGTGATGTGGTTTAAAGCCAATAAATAGATTTCATAATCAAAAAAAAAAAAAAAAACATTGGGTGATGTGTAGGGAGTCCTATGGAAAAGTGGGGGTGGGACAGGAAAAACTGACCTGGAGGCGACAGGAGCTCCACAAGACCAAAAGAGCCCAATTAACCAGGGCCCAGAAAGCTAGCGTACAATGAGACAACGTCACCAGGAAGCTAGTCAGAAATGTTGCACAAAGGAAATACGAGATATCCCAAGGGTGTCCCAGACCAAACGCTAAGAGGCCTTGGAACTGATAATCCAGTCTCTTCAGAAAAGTCAGGTTTCCAGGAACTGAAACCTTAACTCCTTCACAGCCCTGACCCCAGTGCCAGATTCAACATTGCCCAGTCCGCCCATGGTCAAGGACGCAGAATCCATTCGTCCCCTTCAGCTCAAAACATCACAGAGAATCTCTTGAAATGTCTTAAATGCTTTAAAGCTATACAAGAGTCAAACAAAAAATTGACGAGATGGCAAGGTTTGGAGGGAGAAAAGGGAAGAAGGAAATCTCAAAATACACAGAATTTTTTAAATATATGAAATTAAACTTTTGTTATGTAATTATTAGTAGTTTCTACTTCCAGAGCTGGATTTTGTTTGAAGCAAAACATGCTTTGCTCACATGAGCACTCCTTGAAGAATGACTTAGGAAAAACTCAATAGCTCCTTTAACACAGATTTTGAGAGGCAGATTTTGAAATTCTAGATTCCCACATTTCTACTACTGTTTTAGTTTAAATGCAGAAGCAATGATTAAAAATAGAGAAAACCCTCTCTTAAAAGCCTACCAGATACTGAAATTCAAAGTGTCCTGAAAAAACAAAGCAAAAACCAAAAAGACAGAAAATTTTAAGGATAAATTTAGAATGTAATGAAGAAAGAATCCTAAAAATTAAACTGCTGGATGCCCTGTGCTGTTAAAGCTAAAGGCACCATGGAAATTAGATACTGTAATAACAAATAGAGTACATTAAAGATTGATTTGGCATTATAAAAGCCATGTTAATATAACTTAAAGGTCACAGTAAATTTCATCTATCCAAATAATTATTGACCAAATGTCAAACTTATTGGAAACCTGATACAATTTCTCTTGGGCTCTGTATTTTTACACCATTACTCAAAGTAGTTGCCTGTTATTTTTATTGTTTACCAAACTGACAATTGTTTTCAGCTAACCACAGTCTTGTTTCTGCTGACTAACTTCCCCAGCACTGAGGTGGCATCCAGACCACTAGTAAACCTTAAGAGTAAAACAAAAACAAACCCAGGGCAAGGCAGTTAACTCCACAGAGGACCATTTTACCTGGGAGTCACAGCTGTGCTTGTCTTCCTTCATTGTAGGCAAGGGAGTCTCAGGCCTAGGACTCCTGCACTCAGGCCTAGGCCTACAGAGCAAAATAGGCAGTAAAGATGGGTGAGCAAAATTCTGGAAAATCTTGTACAAATGCTGCTCATATATGCAATGATGCTTCTTGGTTGGTGTATATACAGTTTGACTTCTTACTATACAAAAGCTTTCATTCATCTTGCCTTCTCTCTCCCAACTTAGGAATTGACCAATCAAGACTGACTTTATGCTCCAATTAAAATAGTAGAAGCCTAAGAAAAAGAAGTCTTCACAAATTGCCTTTGATGAATGTGCCTTATATCACTTGTGCTAGAATAGCGGAAATGAACCTGAGAGCCTTAAATAGGAGAGAAGAGGCACCATCCTCTCTCCATGTCTTTCCTTT
This sequence comes from Acomys percivali, assembly GCA_907169655.1. NCBI lineage: Eukaryota > Metazoa > Chordata > Mammalia > Rodentia > Muridae > Acomys > Acomys percivali. The sequence continues at coordinate 38,385,255 of OU015752.1, forward strand.
GTTAGGACAAAACTAAGACTGAGTTGTCTATAAGGTCTATAAGTCATGGTTTTTCAGCTTGAAAATCAACTATTTAAGAGAATCCATTTATCCTCTTCAACTCAAAACATCAAAGAGAGACTCTTGAAACACTTTAAATGTCTTAAAGCTGTACAAGAGTCAGTCAAAAATATTAAGTGTATGTGTGGTTATTGGAATAAAAATATTAGATACTTTAAATTTTTTAATCCCAATTATTTTCCTGTCCTCTTGCATTTTTTGGGTTCATATTAACAATCAAGAACTTAAAAGCTTTCTAAAGTGCCCAGACACTCAAGGGGAAAGACATCTGTATCATCAGCATCTCCTATTAGTTGGGCCTGATCCTCCAAGTCCTCTAGAACTATTTCCTTTTGGTGACCTCCACTTCCACTTCTTCAGGGCTCAACAATGATCTACAAAATTAAGATCTCCCACCAAACCAGGAAAATCTTAAGTAAAGATGTCTCCAAAGCACCAAGCTAAATAGAGCTTCAACTATCCACACAGAGCCATTTTTCTAACTACCCAACCGAGACTCCATGACCTCAGTGCCAGGGCATCCTAAAACTTCCCAGGCCATCATGCAGGCAGAAAGGATGTCAACCTGTTCAGCCAAGCTGAGGGAGATACCTGACTCAGCCACAGGTATACTTTATTCCTCAACTTCTAATGCTCTGGTGTTTGATGGGCTCTAGGGCATCTTTGTAAACCAAGATCATATAAATAGCACCATATTCCTAGCTGCTACAGAGACCCATCTCCAATGCCTAAAATTATCTTAGTGATTTTCAACAGAAATGTTGGTGTTTTCCAATTCCTACAATTAAACAAACAAGTAGCATCTTTATCAAGACTGTCTGTCATGAATACAAGTTTTTATGTGCCTGCATACAAACTTAAAATATCATACATCCTTAATCCCTGTCTTTTTATTATCAAATTTGCCAAAAGGGCAGGCTTTTCTCTAAAACCTGTACCCTACTGAGCCCAGTGTCCTTTTCTCTATCTGTGTCATCTGTCTGTAACACCACTCTTGTCCTCCACAATCTTAATTTTGTTCTTAGCCTGTGCCAGTGGAATTTCTGGGTTCACTTCCCAGTTATTTTATTAAAACATCCATCGATTGAATCTAACATAAAGTGATGATTTGCCTTATTATTAGGGCCCATGAGTCTCATGTCATCTGTCTCATTTGTTTTTACACCCAAGAAGTCACATTAACATCTTTTGAGCTTTAAGTTCTCTTTCTGGATGAAGTACAAGAGTATATGTTGATTAGTTCTTTGATTCCCTAAAAGAATAAAGTGTCATGCTATTTAGTCTTCTCTGCAGAAAACGGATTATTTAGCTGACAGAAATTTTAAAAAGACAAACAAGAAAATAGAAAAGTTGGTTTACAGAGAAAGGTTATCATCATACACACACACACACACACACACACACACACACACACACTCACAAAGACCAAGAGTATATAAAATAAAAAAGTATGCATAGAAGCTTAAAGGATAAACAAAAAGTGAAAAATTAGTAAGCAGAGAAATTAATTTCCAAATATTCTCTTAAAATGTATTAAATATAATACAGATCATATGCTCTGCATACAGATATTCTTCATTTTCAGAAAAGAAAATCCTCTCCTGGAGTTGTTCCTATGGCTCTAAGTCCACGTGAGTAAGCTGTGCCAGACAACTGTTAGTACTTAAGACAAGGTACTGGCTAGTGTTACAATTATCAATTTTTTCAGATAAGTTTTTGTGGTGTGGCTGCAATTCTTAAAAACAAAAATCCTAAAGGAGTTCAAATATAAATTGGCTTCTGCACTTGATCTGACCCGGACCTTATCTAGCACTTGGGGCTACACAGGTTCTTGCCAACCTGTGTACAACCTGTGTGCATGAATGGGGGAGCCAAGCAAAATGGCAGTCAATTCATGAATGTGGGACTCTCAGTTACAGCTGCCTACTTAGTTAACAATAAACAGTTATAATCGCATACACTTTGAATGTCCATTGTGAGAATTATAACAAACAACAGCAATTCACATATAAAACGTGGTGCCTCCCACAGTAGAATGCTGAACAGATATTCGTGTCTTATCTGTCCATTCAATACTTAGATAATATACAGCTTTTATCAACATGTAAAACTTACCTGGCTAACGAGGAGTCATTTCCAGAACATGTTTGTTCTACTAAAGAAAAATATAAATTCATTTTAAACAGATAAAAGTATCAAATTAAGACATGTGACTTGCAAGCTTTGCTACAAAGCATTTATTTGGAAACACCATGGGAATCTTCTCCAGTAGATATGAATTAAACTGCCGATGGAGCAAGCAATGCATTATGACCCTTGCTTGTGTTTATGGCACACAAGGAAAAAGAAAAAACTTGGAAATTTATGAAAAGTAAAATGTTGTATACAATGACCATAGTTCCAATGGACTAGTATGAGACTAACTTAGGATAGTGTCATCATATCATAAACTAATAGTGTCAAGCAAACTAACTGATACAGCTGGACTAACATCATAAGGAGCATTGATTAGTCTATGGCCACACCACCTGAACACTCCCATTCTCATCTAATAAGATAACATATTTATCTTTTTATAACAGAAGAGATGTGTTTCAAGCAATTAGTTAATATTTCAATTTAGGATGATTACACTATCCCAGTGACACTTATCTGCAGACACTGCACACTACAGCGGAAGGATTCAAAACATGAAAGCAGTCCAGGAACAGGGCTTTACAAAGACTCTCCAGATGATAACAAAGAGCTCAAGAGTCACCAATGTGAGGCTTGTTCCAGCTAACCTTTTAAAGGACAAAATCAATATGCTGTCACAGTAAAAGCTATTTGCTTGTTCTTATCTATGGAACAAAGTTCAAATTCATCTAACATTCTTCCTCCAGTGGAAAAATAACTAGATCACTTCCTTGAGAATTTATCCATTCTGAATCGTACCTAATGTAGAAATGGGATAGCTGTATGCTGCCTGGGAAGAGATATTCTTTTTAAAAGTACAGCTTCATGAGATTGCTAAGAGTCTGTTTGAACTGAATAGAACACGATTGTCCAATAACTGCTACCAGCACAAGAATGATGTCATTTCTCAACCTATAGCCACTCACCTATGCACTGCTCTCAGCATCCAGCAAAGGACACCAGAAACTACCACCCAATGCCAAAAACAGCAAGATGACTAAGGGCCAGCATAAAAATACAACCAACAAAAGCCAGAATAATGCAGCATCTGCAGAATCAAGTTATCCCAAAGCAATCAGCCCTGGAAACTCAAACACAACTGAAGCACCAAAAAATGACCTCAAATCTTTCATAATGGAGATGATAGAAATAAATGGTAGAAATGAATAAAATCCATAAACAAATACAGGAAAATATAGCCAAACAGATTGAGGACCTTAGAAAAGCCATGGCAGAGGCATATAAAAGGGAAATGAAGAAATCACTGAAAGAAATTCAGGAAATGCAAACACCTCAAGATCTGAAGATAAAAATTGAAACGTGATAAAAGCATAGACAGAAGAAAGCTGGGAGTGAAAGAACTTAGAAAAGAAAACAGGAAATGCAGAAGTAAGCATCATCAACGGATTCAAAATATAGAGGAAATAATCTCAGGTGTACAAGATACAATGAAAGAATTTGATGCAGCCATCAAAGAAAATGTTAAATCTGAAATATTCCTGACACAAAACATCCAAGAAATCAAGGACACCATGAAAAGACGAAACCTGAGGATAATAGGAATTGAGAAAAGAGAAAATGCCTAGTTCCAAGGCCTAGAAAATATTTTCAATGAAATCACAGAAGAAAATTTTCCCAATTTAAAGAAAAAGATGCATATAAACATACAAGAAGCCTATAGAACACCAAATAGAGTAGACTAGAAAAGAAAATCCTCCCACTACACAATAATCAAAACAAAAAATATAAGAACAAAGAAAAAAATTAAAAGCAGCAAGGGAAAATGCCAAGTAACATATAATGGCAAACCTATCAGAATGACACTCGACTTTTTAGCAAAGACCATAAAATCCAGAAGGGCCTGGTGCAGAGCTCTTGCAATCCCTAACAGAATACAGATGCCAGGCCAGACTACTATACTCAGAAAAACTTTCAATAACCATAGATGGAGAAAACAAGATATTCTATGACAAAAACAAATCCAAGCAGTACCTATCCACAAATCCAGACACACAGAAGCTACTAGAAGGAAAACTTCAACCCAAAGTGGCGAACTACAACCAGAATAACACAGGAAATTGATAAGTTCATTTCTGCAAAACAAACACCAGACACACACACAAACATATTACCACAACCAACCTCATATTCAAAGGACCTAACAGTCACTGGTCTCAAATCTCTCTCAATAACCAGCGGTCTCAATTCTCCAATAAAAAGACACAGACTAACTGAATGGATGCATAAACAAGACCTAACATTCTGCTGCACTAAAGAAACATAACTCAGCCACAAAGATAGACATTATCTCAGGGGAAAAGGGTAGAAAAAATGTCTTCCAAGCAAACAGACCCAAGAAGCAAGCTAGTGTCACCATTCTAATATCTAATAAAATAGACTTTCAACCAAAATGAATCAAAAGAGATGAGAAAGGACACTTCATACTCATCAATGGAAAATTCAGCCAAGATGACATCACAACTCTGAACATCTGTGCCCCGAATACAAGGGCACCCACGTTTGGAAAAGAAACACTGATTAAGCTTAAACCACACATCGATCCCCATGCATTAATAGTGGGAGACTTCAACTCCCCACTTTCACCAAAGGATATAGGCCAAGGAAACAAAAGCTAAACTGAGAAGTATGGCACTTGCTGATGTCATGAATCAAATGGACCTACCAAGATAGCTACAGAACTTTTCACCCAAACACAAAAGGTTATAGTTCTTCTCAGCAACTCACAGAACCTTCTCCAAAACTGACCGTATAGTAGGTCACAAAAAAACAAGCCTCAACAAATACAAGATGATTGAAATAATATCTTGTATCCTGTCAGACCACCCTGAACTAAAGCTGGACTTCAACAACAAGAATAACAGAAAGCCTTCTCACACAGACACACGAAAACTGAATAACTCCCTACTTAATGACAACTGAGTCAGGGAAAAATAAAGAAATTAGGGACTTCATAAAATTCGATGAAAATAAAGGTACAACATTACCCAAATAATGAAAGCAGTGCCAGAGGAAAGTTCATAGCACTGAGTGCCTTTATAAAGAGGTTAGAAACATCTTATATAGGCAGCTTAACGGTGTATTTGGAAGCCCTAGGGAAACAAAGAAGCAGAAACGCCCAAGAGGAGTAGATGGCTGGAAATAATCAAACTCATGGCTGAAATCAATGAATTAGAAGCAAAGAGAACAATTTAAAGAATCAACAAAACCAAGAGCTGGCTCTTTGAGAAAATCAACAAGATAGACAAGCCGTTAGCCAAGCTAATTAAAAGGCAGGGAGGCACCATGCAAATCAACAAAATCAGAAATTAAAAGGGAGGCATAACACCAGACACTGAAGAAATCCAAAAGAATGATTAGGTCTTACTTCAAAAGCTATACTCCACAACATTTGAAATTCTAAAGGAAATGGACAATTTTCTTGATAGATTCCACTTACCAAAGTTGAATCAAGATCAGGTAAACAAGTTAAATAGTCCTATTTCTCCTACAGAAATAGAAGCAGTCATCAAAAGTCTCTGACCAAAAAAAAAGCCCCAGGGCCAGATGGTTTCAGCACAGAATTCTACCAGATCTTCAAAGAAGAGCTAATACTGATACTCTCCAAACTGCTCCACAAAATAGAAACTGAAGGAGCATTACCAAACTCATTCTATGAAGCCACAGTCACCTTGATACCTAAACCTCACAAAGACTAAAAAAGAAAGAGAACTTCAGACCAATTTATCTTACAAACATTGATGCAAAAATGCTTAATAAAATACCTGAAACCCAAATCCAAGAACACATCAAAGATATCATTGACCATGACCAAGTAGGCTTCATCCCAGGCATGCAGGGATGGTTCAATATACAGAAATCCATTAATGTAATCCACCATATAAACAAACTGAAAGAAAAATAAAACCACATGATCATCTCCTTAGATACTGGAAAACTATTTGACAAAATCTAACACACATTCATGTTTAAAATCTTGGAGAGATCTGGGATACATGGCATATACATAAACATAATAAAGACAACATACAGCAAGCTAATAGCCAACATCAAATTAAATGGAGAGAAACTCAAAGAAATTCCACTAAAATTGGGGACTAGACAAGGCTAGCTAGAGCAATAAAAGACAGCAAAAGGTGATCAAGGGAAACCACATGGGAAAGGAGGGGGTCACATTATCCCTATTCACAGGTGATATGATAGTGTACATAAGTGGTGCTGAAAAGCCAACAGAGAACTCTTACAGCTGATAAACACCTTCAGCAAAGTGGCTGGTTACAAAATGAACTCAAAAAAGTCAGTAGCCTTACTGTATACAAAGGACAAATGGGCTGAGAAATAAAATAGGGAAACTACACCCTTCACAATAGCCACAAATAATATAAAGTATCTTGGTTTAACTCTGACCAAGAAAGTGAAAGATTTCCCTCTTCAATTCTCTGAAGAGGGAAACTGAAGACGCTATTAGAAGATGGAAAGATCTCCCATGCTCAAGGATCAGAAGAATCAACATAGTAAAAATGGCCATCTTACCAGATTCAATGAAATCCCTATCAAAATACCTACACAATTTTTTACTTATCTTGAAAGATCAATTCTCAGATTCATATAGAAAACAGAAAAAACATAATAGCTAAAACAATTCTGTACAATAAAAGATCCTCCAGAGGAATCTCCATCCTGGATCTCAAGCTGTGGTATAGAGCAACAGTAATTAAAACAGAATGGTACTGGCATAGAAATAGGCTAGTTGGCTGAAAAAGCATTTGACAAAATCCAACACTCATTCATGTTAAAAGTTCTGGAGAGAGCAGGGATACAAGGCTCATACATAGACATAATAAAGGCAGTATACAGCAAGCCTACAGCCAACATCAAACTAAATGAAGAGAAACTTAAATCAATTCCATTGAAACCAGGGACAAGAAAAGGATGTCCATTCTCTCTGGATCTCTTCAATATAGTACTCAAAGTCCTAGATAGATCAATAAGACTAAAGGAGATCAAGGAGATACAAGTCAGAAAAGATGTCAAACTATCACTATCTGCAGATGATGTGATAGTATACATAAATGAACTCAAAAATTCTATCAAGGAACTCCTACAGCTGATAAACACCTTCAGCAAAGTGGCTGGATACAAAATGAATTCAAAAAAGTCAGTAGCTCTCCTGTATACAAGTGACAAACAGGCTGAGAAAGAAGTTGGGGAAACTACACCCTTCACAATAGCCACAAATAATATAAAGTATCTTAGTGTAACTCTGACCAAAAAAGTGAAAGATTTATATGAAAAAACCTTCAAATCTCTGAAGAAAGAATTTGAAGAAGACTTCAGAAGATGGAACAATTTCCCATGCTCATGGATCAGGAGAATCAACATAGTGAAAAATGACCATGTTACCAAAAGCAATCTACAGATTCAATGCAATTCCCATCAAAATACCCATACAATTCTTTACCAACCTCGAAAGATCAATTCTCAACCTCATATGGAAAAAACAAAAAAGCCAGAAATAGCTAAAATGATCGTGTACAATAAAAAATCTTCTGGAAGAATCTCCATCCCGGATCTCAAGCTGTACTATAGAGCAACAGTAATAAAAACACCATGGTACTGGCATAGAATTGGCTGGTTGAACAATGGAATTGAATCGAAGACCCAGAAATAAACCCACATACCTATGGATTCTTGATTTTTGGCAAAGAAGCCAAATCCATACAATGGGGGAAAAAAGAACATCTTCAACAAACAGTGATGGTCTAACTGGATGTCTACATGTAGAAAAATACAAGTAGATGCATAGTTATCACAATGCACAAAACTCAAGTCCAAGTGGATTAAAGACCTCAACATAAACCCAGATGTACTAAATCTGTTAGAAAAAAAGTGGGGAAGAGCCTTGAACTCATTGGCACAGGAGACAACATCAACAGCCCAGCCTCTAAGGTCAACAATTAATAAATGGGACCTCATGAAACCAAAAAGTTTCTGTAAGACAAAAGACACTGTCAACAGAACAAAACGACAGTCCCACAGACTGGTAAAAGAACTTCACTATCCTACATCTGGCAAAGGGCTAATATACAAAATATATCAAGAACACAAGAAATTAAACACCACCAACCCAAATAACCCAATTAAGAACTGGGGTTCACCCTACCAAGACCTAGCCGACGAACATGATATTCTCCACCTTTGAGTGGAGAGTGAGATCTGACTCTCACACGAATTCTGGTGCCCCTTTCTGGCCATGCCCCCTGGATGAGGAGGCCTGAAGGCACTCAGAGGAGGGATAGCAAGTTACCAAGAAGAGACTCGATATCTAAGAGCATATATAGGGGGAGGAGGTCTCCCTCAATCACAGACATAGGGGAGGGGAGAAGAGGGGAAGTGGGAGGGAGGGAAGAATGGGAGGAAACAGGGGAAGGGCTAACAATTGAGATGTAATAAGAAAAAGTTAATTTTTTAAAAAAGTAAAAAAAAAAAAAAGAACTGGGGTTCAGAGATAAACAGAGAATTCTCAACAGAGGAATATCATATGGCTGAGAAACATTTAAAGAAATGCTCAGTGTCCTAGGTCATCACAGAAGTGCAAATCAAAATGAATCTGAGATTACATCTTACACATATCAGAATGGCTAAGATCAAAAACTCAAGTTGAAGGGTATGGAGAAAGGAGAACACTCCTCCATTGCAATGGGACTTGTTCAACTTGTACAACCACTTTAGAAATCAATCTGGTGCTTTCTCAGAAAATTTGGAATAGTGCTACCTCAAGAGCCAGCTATTCCACTCCTTGAAATATACCCAAAACATTCTCCACCACACAACAAGGACATACGCTCAACCATGTTCATAGCAGCCTTACTCATAATAGCCAGAATCTGGAAACAACCTAGATGTCCCTCAGTCAAAGAATGGATAAAGAAACTAGGTACATTTACACAGTGGACTACTACTCAGCTATTAAAAACAAGGAAATCTTGACATTTGCAGGCAAATGGGTAAAACTAGATATGATTATCCTGAGTGAGATAACCCAGACCCAGAAAGGCATGCATGGTATATACTCACTTTTAAGTAGATATTAGCCCAACATGGATGTCCTCTGAGAGTCTCCACTCACCAGGGGATCAGAACAGATGCTGGGACTCCCTTCTGGACTCCAGGTGAGAGTGGTATGGAATAATGGGGAGATAGAAGGACCCAGAAGGTCCAGGAGCTCCACAAGAAGATCATCAAGGCCGGCGGGTTTGGACCCAGGGGGTCCTGCATAAACTGCTGTACCAAGCAAGATCGATGCATGCAGTAAACCTAGATTCTCTGTTCAGATTTAGCCAATGGACAGCTCATTTTCCATGGTTGTGGGGAGAGAGGGGACTGCCTCCAACATGAACTCTGGTGCCCCCAATTTGACCACTTCCCCTTGGTGTGTAGGCCTGGTGGCACTCAAGGAAGGGGAAGTAGGCTATCCAAAGACCTGATAGGTTGTGATCATATGGTGGGGGGGGAAGTCCCCTTCTGTCAGAGGTCTAGGGGATGGGAATAGGGTGAAAGAGGGACAGGGCGGGGGCAGGCAGGAAAATACAAGTGAGGGGATAACAATTGGGATGTCATCTGAATAAATTATTTTTAAAAAATCAATATAAGTCTTACCTGCTTCATTATCTTTTTTATTACTGTATAGTTTTTCTTCAAAGTCCAAAAGTACCCGTCTACTGTCATGTGAAAAAATAAGCATAATTACTATTTTAATACTTATTTTAAAACACTTCTAGTATATTTAATCGTTAAGGATATTCCAGGGGCTGGGGGTATAGCTCCGTTGGCAGAGCATTTATCTGCCAATAAGTGCACCAAGCCTTGGTTCCATCTCAAACATCATATATAATCAGGCACAGTGGTGGCACATAGTGAACTCAAGGTCACCTGGGGTACATGAGACCCTGTCTCCAAATAAAGACCATCACTGGAAATACCAGAGGTACTACTGGAAGTTTTTTTTTACCATGTTTTGAAATTTATGGACTCTACACCTTTTTTTATTTAAGTGATTTATTCAGATTGCATCTCGTTTGTTGTCCCCTCACTTGTATCTTCCCATTGCCCCTCCCTCCCTCTTTCATCCTATTCTCCTCTCTTAGGTCGGTGACAGAATGGGGACCTTGTCCTCCACTGTAAGATCACAGCCTGTCAGGTCTCTTCCTGGTAGCCTGCTTACTCTTCCATTGAGTGTCACCAGGTCTCCCCACCAAGGGGAAGTGGTCAAATCGGGGGCACCGGAGTTCATGCCAGAGTCAGTCCCTGCTCTCCACACAATTGTGGAGAACGTGGTATCCATTGGCTAGATCTGGATAGGGGTTCTAAGTTTACTGCATGCATTGACCTTGGTTGGTTCAGTAGTTTGAGCTGCCCCACCTAGTTCCAGATCTGCCAGCCATTTTAATATCTAATAATATAGACTTTCAACCAAAATTAATCTAAACCTTTTAATTAAGCTTCTAGTAAAAGAAGAAAAACCTAAAGCATAAAGGACATGAAATGAGAAAAATAAAACTTAGGGTCTAGACTGGATTAGCTTGACAAGCAGTGATGTACTCTGGTGTCAGAAAGCATCCTTGCTCCACAGCTATCAGCTGTTGGCTATTGCACAAGTTTTTTCCCATGGACATTAAGTGTTATTCTATAAATAAATAAATACATACATACATAAAGATTTTACTGCTTGAGTTCAGTAGGTTTCTTTTAAGATTTTATTTTATAGTATTAAAACATGTGCAGAGAAATAACAGATACTTCCTGAGGCTGAGTTCTTTTTAAACCCCAAGTGAAGCCTAATGTGTATTTCTTTGCACTGTCTAAAATTTAAATATTCCAGGTGTTTAGAAAATGTTAAGTCCTCATGTTGGTTATTGGCTATTCTGTTTTGTGACTTGTAATTCAGAGAGAAATTAATTCTTTCGCGATTTGAAGCTAAGTTTTTGTGATGCCTCCTTACTTAAACAGCTGTTCACTATTACTGAAATAACCAGTCACACTGAGGGCAGAAATGGAATCCATTCCAAGATCTGGCTTCATTCTCCTCTTCATCATCCTCTGCCTATTTTAAATCATTTACTGCCAAATGACTCATCGAACAAAACCCTCTTTTACATGTAGATCCTAATAGAATTTGATGTAATTTTGCTCACTTAAGGCAAGACACACTTGGTTATTTCTTTGAGGAGAAGAATTCAAAACTCTCTGTAAACGTGAGACCAGGACTAAACTAATAGGAAATTTGTATTACTATAAACAAGAGAAAGACAGACAGAGAGACAGAGACAGAGAGATATAGAGAGAATGAATGAATGATGAATGAATATAAGTTGAGTGTCTCTCCAAGAAAAAAATCATCAGCAACCCTAGACAGGTTGCTATGGGGCATCACAGAGCCCAGGGAAAGGTGCACAAAGGATATGATGGAGCCTGTAGTACATATCTAGTATTAATCAATGGAGGAAGCTCACAGTTTTTCTGCAACATATGAACTTTGATACTATTTATATTTGTCAGCAAAAATAGACATACACATTTCTCAGTGTGAGCTGACCACAAAGGTCTATGCTAACATGTGAGTCCTGTGTGAGATTCTGAATGGGTGGGAAGGGTCAGACTGCTAACAATACATGTGGCAGAAGCAAGTCCAGTTGCCAAAGGATAATGTGTTGCTTCGAGAATAACAGCCAAGTTTTAAAACTAAGTACATGTGAACTTACAGTATTGTAACTTTCAGGTCTGAGCGTATATTATCATAAGGGCTTAGAGGTCTAGCTCAGCGTAGACAACAAGATAGAGTAACTGCTATTGAATTTCAAGGTGTGTTTTAATAGTGATGCGACCACAGATATGAAGAATGGCAGGCTAGCCTCTTCCTTCTGCTCCACCTGGCTTTCCTAAGAGAATTGGCTTCCTTAGACTTAAGGAATCCTTTCAGCTACCAGAGAGTCAAGGAGTGCAGGACAGAAGACAGTGCCCTCAGAAAAGCAACAAGGTCTAATTGAACACTCAACAGCTGTTGACAAGATCACAGATGTGATGGGTGCTATTTGTACCTCATTTGTACCTCATTTGTAGGAGTTATATGTGGGGATAACATGGAATATGCTGAGATCCCTAAGGTTAAAGGTCTTTAACTCTCTCAGCTGGAGGTACCGTACAATGATACAAGACTTGCCTAGCACAGGTGAAGTGCTGCGTCCACTGTTCAGCACTTACCAAAAACAAAGGCTCAGCTTCAGAATTCCATTCCCAGTGCATTCCTGGGTATTTTGCTTGACTCCTCACTGGCTAGATGGACTAAGCCACTGCCAATCTAAAACTACCTACATAGTACAATGTCGCCTCAACTGGATGAGGCAATAATTGTATTTGTTTTTGGACTTCACTTAACATGTTAATAGAAATACTTACAAAGTACAGTGGCCTTCAATAGCGTAGCGTAATGCTGTCCACCCAAAAACATCCTTGTAGAAGAAGTCAACCCCTTTCTGAAGGAGTAATGTGGCTATGTATTTAGATCCACATCTTACAGCATATATCAAGGTGCTTCTAAAAGAGAAGATACATAGATTCACTATTAGGAAATGAAGGAAATTAGGTAAATCTACATAGATATGTTTTACCAACTTAATATCTTTCCTGGCTGTGTTGAATTGACTATTTATTAAAAGGCATAACATCATGGGAACACAATTGTTCCTCCTGTAAGGCTATATCCCAGGACAAAGAAGGATATATTCAGGAAATCTATTTTCCCATTGTCTACTTCAAAGTAGAACTCCTGACTTCAAGACCTTTGAAAGAAAATAACTATACTCAGGCCATCTGAAATAGTTATGGAAGAATTCATATTACCATACCCTACTAGAACATATTACATATACTACATTTCTTACTAAGCTGAAGATGAAATAATTCAAAGCTATTGCATGATTTGAACAATAGTAATATGATAATAAGAATGAAGTTGATAATGCTTTCAATTAATGATATTGATGACCGGATACTAAACTAAGTGCTGTGTAGATAATCCTATAACCACTTATCAAGGGTGTTCTCCTTTATTTCACATCTAGGATGTATTTGGCTATGAGCATCATTCTGAAGATGACAGCTCTAGCAACTAGGAAAACTGAAAATTAAATCCAGTCTTGAATGAATCTAAAGTCTCCTCTCTCATCATTCATTTATGATTTATCTTCATTAAAGCCAAGCCAATTTATACTATTTTATCTCCCTTCCATTGCCAAGTAAATATAAATGAATTAAAATAAATCAGGGAGGGTGTAAACGCAAAAAAAATGAACATTTAGTAATAAATAATAATCTGATATCAATATTCTACAAAGAAGAGCAATTTAAAAAGTCATCCCATGTGCCATAATTTTCAACTCCTACTGGCTGAATATGGTATCTTAAAGTATGCAAGAAGGAAATGTGAAAATACTATATGATCTCTGAGACCTCATTAGAGGAGTTTTCTTGTGTAGGAAATGGTGGTTAATGCAGAAACTCACAACCAGTCAGAGCGCAGACAATGAGTGACAGAGGAGGCCTTAGCCATAGATGGGATATCTAAATCACACCACTTCTTCAAGGCTAGGGGTCCATGAGGAAGAAAAAAAAGGAAGGTTGTGAGGGCCAGAGGTTGCGAAAGAGCAGAACAAAACATGGCAGGACTGCTGTGCTCAAGAGCTCACAGCAGCTGTGGTTGCCTGTGCAGTATCAGGCCAGACAGCCTTCTAGCATGGCTTGGGGAAGGGCTTAGGAGTCCCTACACCTAGTTAAGGAGCTAATGACAGTTGATGGCTTCTAGGGGAGGGAGAATCAGACATCTTCAAAAGTGTGGCTCCTGATATGCCAGCCAAGCTCCAGTGGAAGGCACCACAAACAAAAGTGCACGGACAGCAAAAACTGGAGTGGACGTGTTATTTTTTTTTTTTTTTTTAAGAGGACATGAAGTTGGCGTAGGAAGATGGAGGAAGAGCAGACCTGGAGCTAAAGGGAACAGCTCGGGTGAGCATGATCAAACTGGATCGCATTAAATTCTCAAGGAGTCACTAAAAGTAATTTAAGTAAAGTGAATAACTAAAAAGAAAAACTTTAAAAAGAAAAAAGGAAATACCTTAAGATGGTTAACAGTTTCGCGAATTAAAAAAAAAAGTTAATACATTTTAAAAAACAAACAAAACTTATTTAGCTCATAAACACCTACCATCATATGACCAACAAAGTCAGATTACAAATAACAATCTTCAGCTGGTAGTATAAGGCAATGTGGCACATACTATATTTTTTTTACATACTATATTATTACTGTTGTTATTATTGCTGTTGTTGTTATTATTTGTGTTTCTCACTTCAAACAATTGCCTTTCTTCCCTAATGGACTGAACTGATGCCAAAGTCTGTGCTATCACTGGGTCCCTGTAAGCTAGTCATCTTCTCCCAGACAGCCAGGTTTCTGACTAGAGTGATGGCTACCACTCCAGAATACCACTAAGGTTTTATTTCTTCTTAATTCAAATGACCTTACCTTTTCAGATCATCTACCACATGTATATCTGCTCCCCGTTTCACTAAACACTCTGCCACTTCTACCCTCTTTTCTCTGAGTGCCAGCAAAAGTGGTGTGAAGCCATCCTGCAAAAACAAAACAAAGCAAAACAAAACAAAACAAAACACCAATTTGTAAGTTAAAAAAATGACGTTCTCAACTTACCAAAAAAAATCTTATAAAGGACCATGCACACATAAACATGAGAAAAACATAAAAGCATGGTAGATAAAGGATCCTTCCTTCGAACCATGCTGCCTTTCACAAGTTTTGCCTCCTTCCTTTGAAATGTTCCTCTTCTGCCTAGAGTAACCATGTGAAGCTAAGCCTCTCCAGCGCCCACTTTAAACTTACATTGTTGCCTCAAATATTTACTCCTATTACAGATGCATTATTTGAAGCCATAAGATTACTCTCAGATAATATAAAAGTTTCTTGAGAGCAGGGTCTACATCTTTATCTTTACATCAACAAACCAAGCCCGATCACGCAGTGGTAAAGGATGTTCATTAGTGAACCAATGGCCAAAGTGTTATTTCTACATCAAGATTTTAAAGTGCATGTTGGCCTCAGACAATATGGCCACCTTCTGCATGGGTACCCAAGAGTACAAGGTTCAAGGGAGACAGTTTAATTCTTTAGGAATAATGGAAAGTTCAGGTTCTTGCAGGAGTCTCCTGAAGCTTGACAGTGGGTTCAAGTCATGGAGGAGACTGAGTATAGCCAAGGCCACTTTGAGCCCAAATCTCCTGTGCTTTCATTGTCGCTATGGGTGGGTTTCCAGGTTGTTGTATATAAAGCAACTGTGGTTTAGAAAGGTCAGTCTCCCAAAACGTAATAAAAAGACTTATAATACGTAGTTCTTCCTGACCTTGATAATTCACACTCCACTTGTGTTCAGTTTTTCCAGTGCTCACAAAATGATTACTAGTCACATAGAAGCTCAAGTTAAATGATTCCTATGGTGTGTGTGTGTGTGTGTGTGTGTGTGTGTGTGTGTGTACAACTGCCAGGCTTTATTAACTGGATACCTACACAGAGACTAGCTACCAGAAAACTGTCCTTCGGGTAACAAGGAGATTCATGTTTTCCTATATTCTGATAGAGAATATCAGCCTGCTTGCAGTTGACATTTGGGGAAACTGATAACTTGAACAATGTGGTGATGTGAAACTTTTAAGAAGACAGTAGCTACTTATTAAGATGCTTAAGATCTCCTTAAAAAATAGAGAATAATTACTGATAGAAGAGGGGCGGTTTGCTCTGTAAGCTAGTAGTCGCTACGGATTATGACAGTCACCTTTGACTGTCAACTTGGCACGGCCTAGAGTGACCCAGGAAGGGAATCCCAAAGACCTACGTTGGTTTGACCTGTGCATACGTCTATGCACGTTGTCTTGATTAATGTGGAGAGACCCACCCTACTGCGGGTGTCACCGTTCCCTAAACCGAGGCTCCTGGACCTTATAAGAGTGAAGGATTCAAGCTTTGAACAATCCAGCAAGGGAGCTACATTTTGACTATAGATATTATGGGACCAGCTGACTCAAGCTTCTGATGTGATGACTTTCCCCAGAAATGATAGAACCAGAATGGTGAACAAAAAAAAAAAAAAAAAAAGTCCTGTCTCTCCTAAGTTGCTTTTTCGTCAGGGTAATTTTTTTTCTCAGCCACAAAAATGAAACTACTTGATAATATTCCACTTAACTTCTCAAGACAAAACTAAAATGAAAGTTAGGCTAATATTAATTGGGAAAGACATACTGGTAGGAAGTAGTGTGTAATCAAATTATACACTTGATCTTAACCAAAAGGCCAAGAGGTGATATGATCAAATTCTAGTTCCTCTAGAGCTGTCAGGATTTTAGAACCCAGGATACCCGTATTTCAGTTATCTATATTTCAGTTATCTATTTAGGGTTCTTTTTTTTTTTTTTTTTTTTTATCTAGAAGTTGTTTCAGAATATCAAGGAAATATTTTTCAGAGATGCCTGCCCATTGCTTATCAGATGGACTGAATCAAACTCCACACAAATGCAGCTGAGAACTAGAGCCACACAAGCCAAACAGAACTTTAGTCTCATCTGCATGGGCGTGGATAATTCTCTCCATCATTTGGTTATTTGATTAATAAGAAGGACTCCAAAAAACAAAAAAAGCAAAAAAAAGAAGAAGAAGAAGAAGAAGAAGAAGAAGAAGAAGAAGAAGA
The DNA here is from genome assembly GCA_907169655.1 of Acomys percivali. Taxonomy (NCBI): domain Eukaryota; kingdom Metazoa; phylum Chordata; class Mammalia; order Rodentia; family Muridae; genus Acomys; species Acomys percivali. Next base: position 38,402,318 of record OU015752.1, read on the forward strand.
AGAAGAAGAAGAAGAAG
>OU015752.1:38423437-38449510 GCA_907169655.1 Acomys percivali
TTGTGGCTGGCAGACAGGAAGTGCTCAGTGGTACTGAGGGATTCATCAGTGCTCTCCATTGTCACCGTGGTGATGGCTCTTTGCTGGATCCCACTTTGTCCTGTTCTTCAGATTCTTCCTTTGTCTTAAGATTTAGTGGCTAGAAGGTGGGCATGATAGGGACAATTTGACGTCCTTTAATGATTAGCAGTTAGCAACTTAAAGCTCTTCTATTCCCCCAAATTAACAAATGATGGAATACTCAAACTATTAGTGCTTGTTTCTCCTGTGTGTGTAGAAAGGCTGAGTATGGTGGAGGTGAAATATGGTTGAAGAACACTGAACATGCAAAGTTCAGCATGGGTGGGCTCAAGAGATCATGACTTTATTGACAGTATTATGCTATGACAGATCATTAATAATACATACATATTAGGCTTTTGTGTGCAGTTATTTGCAGAGAGCTATCTCTCTTGCTTTGAGTTTAAAGAGAACTGACAGCTGTACAAAAAAGTCCAATGAATATTCACTCATGCAATTCAAACCTGTGTTTAAAACAAAAGCACCCACCTAATGTTTATAACATGCCAAAATAGCTCCCTCATTTTTATAGGAGGAATAATGTTGTGCATTTTGCAAGCAGGAGAACCCTTAAAGCACTTTTTAAACAAAAGTACCTTGCTAACTGATGTTACTCTCCAACTCAGTGAAAGCTTCCAATTAAACTTATGATTAAAAAAAAAAAACCCAAGAAACCCACAAAACAATTATTCTCTGGAGCACTGACTTTCCTGTGCTTTTTCCCCCCTCTTTCTTTGCCTTGTGTGGATGAAATCCAGGTTCTTTTACTCACTAACATACAATTTAAGAGTATATCCCCAGCCCTTGTCCCTCTCTGCTTAGCCCTGCTAGCTTCAAATACAAGACCCTGAGTGCAGAGGTCGCAAGTGTGTGGCACAGCTCCCAGCTGGGAATGTTCCATTCATTTATTTTATTTGCTTTTTGCTTAGTGAGGCAGGGCTTCATGTACACTCATCCAAGGCTTGACTGATGATGTTCGCTGTGTAGCTAAGGATGAGCTTGGACCTCTGACATTGCTGCTTCCACTGCAAGATTTCAGGGGCCACGGATGAGCAAGTGCTCACCCAACTCAGTACCAGGAATTTTTAATAGGGATGATGCAATGTGAACACTGAGGACAATGATTTCAGAAATGGATGAAACCAGCTGTGGCTACCCTGCTCCCAGGCTTGACCTTCCACGCCTCTGTGGCTCCGAGGAAAGCATGCACCCGGTTCTGTTTTCTTTCCACCTGTGTATGAAGAAGAGGTTTAACCACAAACCCAAGTTCCTTGTTCCCCACGTGAAAGATCAGCAACCCAGGAACAAGGTGCTGACATGAACAAAGGTGTTTGGTAAGCCAGAAAACCAAACACTGTTTTGAAAGTGTCAAGAAGGGTCAAGGAAGGAGAAGGGGGGAAGGAGGCAAAGAAAGGGAAGGTAGGGGAAGCCTGGCTATTCTATTGTTAAGCAGCCTTCCCTGCCCCCGAGCTGCACCACTCTCTTTCTGACTGTGTTGGCAATATGCTGATTCCTAGAATATAAGTAAGATCCAGCAGCCACTGGGGGAAACCTGTAATTCTTTTTTAAGAATTATTTTATTAGATCTCTGTCTCTCTCTCTCTGTCTCGGTCTCTGTCTCTGTCTCTCTCTGTCTCTGTCTCTGTCTCTTTCTGCTTCTCTGTCTCTGTCTATCTGTCTCTCTGTCTTGGTATCTGTCTCTATCTCTCTCTCTGTCTCCCTCTCTCTATCTCTCTGTCTCTGCCTCTCTCTGTCTCTCTCTGTCTCTCTGTCTCTCGTGTGTTATGCCATGTATGTACAGATAACCACTGAGGCAAGAGTAGGTTATCAGGTCCTTGGAGCCAAAGATATCTGCCTTTTGAACTCTGGAAGAACATCAGACACTCTTAAGTGATGAGCCATCTGTCCAGCTCAAGTTTTGTTTTTTCTTTTTTGTCTTTTGTGTTGTTGTTGTTTTTTTTAAACTAAGATGTTACTGATGAAGATGTTAAAGATGAAGATGATGCTGTAGGACAGGGGCTGGTCCCAGCCGTGGTAGTCTTGCCTGGGATCACAGAAGCTTCTCAGATAGGGATCAACAGACAAACCTTTAGTGGGTTGCTTTCCCAGTGCACAGGCTGGTAGATATTCTAGGATCTGAATTTTAAGGAAAGAAGCAACTAATTGAAAGGTATTATGATTCTTCCCCATCCCACACCTGGCTTTTCTCAGAAGTAAGTAATTCTGTAGTTAGTTGTCAGGGAAAAGGATGTGTGTTCCTTAGAGGATGGGGGAAGATGGAAGGCAGGAACCACTGAAAGGAAACTGTCACCAGACAAGATATTCAAGGGTATCTCTTCAGCAGACATAGTCACCATCACATTGCTTCCCTGGGAGCCCTGAACAGCAGCGAAGCCACACCCAAACCTCAGTACTCTGTCAGGCCCTTCACAAGTAAAGCTATTAGCATCAACTAAACACACACAGAGCCAGAAGGTTTTCAGTGGTCCCTTCCATAGCAGGCAGAGTTCCCAAGGTCCTTGTGAGCTATCTGACCTGAGGTCAGCTGCTTCCTTCTGTTTCTTTTCAGGAACTTTCTGGGTAACTCACCTGCCTCAGACTGTGCCATGCCTGTCCCAGCACATCATATATTGAAAGAGTTAAGGACGAAGGAGGGAGGGAGGTAGAGGAGAGGTGGGAGGGAGGTAGAGGAGAGGTGGGAGGGAGGTAGAGGAAAGGTGGGAGGGAGGTAGAGGAGAGGTGGGAGGGAGGTAGAGGAGAGGTGGGAGGGAAGGAAGGGAGAAAGCAAAGGTGTTACACTGTTAGCCAGCCTCTTCTGCCATTTCACCATCCACCCTTCATTCTCCCCTCATCCTGTGGACCCCGCTAGATCACAGGCGATGCACTACTTTGGCTGGTTCAACAGCATGGCTGGGCAGGAGCTGGCTCCTTAAATATAATTAAATATGAAAAAGTACTCAAAACATCAAGACAAAAACATAGATCTTTTAATTTAGTCTTTGAGCTAAATTTTTTGTAATGGGATTTGCTGTCTCATATGTTTGTTTTTACCTTATAAGCTTGACCATTTTCCTATGGATTTTGAAGAGCATATGTAACTCAAAAGTGGACCTCAAGCATTTTCTGGTGGTGTCAGCATAGTTTAAAATGTTTTCTTTGAATGAAGAGTAATATCCATACAAACATTCAAAATATATCTCTCTTATAAGTCCCAGTTCTTATTTTTAGGGGAGGAAACTGGTGGCAAATGTCACCAAAAAAAAAAAAAAAAAAAAATGGTTAGAGAGGTTTATGGTTGATTTAACTGAACTGGGTTTCATTTTTATCGTTTGTTAATTTTAAGGTTAGGACAAGGTTAAGGTGACATAGGTAATTGACAAAATGTCTTCCAGCTGGGTTTGGGGACCAGAATCTAAATCCAGGTCTGTCTGAATCCAAACACCATGCTCTTTGCCCTGCGTTTCTGTCTCCTGTGTCTGCACTGGCACCTTGGTAGCTTGGATGTGGCTCAGAGCCCTAGAGTTCCAAATTTCATGTAGGTTGCCTGATGTCCAGGACTTGACCCCCAGCATTACAAATACCCAGTTAACCAGAACCCTATTAGTCCCACAGCTACAAAGAAAAGAGGGGAAATAGCAGAAACCCAATCAACCCCAGGTAATTAAAGAGGAAACTATCCTGTGGATAGCTATTCCCCTCGTCTTTTGACCTTTGACCTCTCTCCTGATCAGGGTCACAGCGCTCAGAAGAGCAAGGCACTTGGACAGCTGGCAATAGAAAACTAAAGCAGCCCCAAGGTGTCCTCTAAGCACTCCCAAAGAAGGCAGGAACTGGGAGTATTTTAGACACATCCCTGACCAGGGGGCCTCAGTTAAACAGCAAACTCAGTGAATATGCTTTGAGACTAAGTGTGAGTTTTTCCTATAGTGGGAGCCAAGTAAATATGTGCTTAGCCCCCTAAAGCAGCGGTTCTCAACCTGTGTATTACAACCCCTTGAGACCAAACGACCCTTTCACAGGGTTCACCTAAGGCCATCGGAAAACACAGATCTTTACCTTATAATTCGTAACAGTAGCAAAATTACACCTGGGCAGTAGCAATGAAAATAGTTTTATGGTTGAGGGGTCACCACAACATGAGGAGCTTTATTCAAGGGTGGCACCATTAGGTGAGAGCCACTGAGCTGAAGCCTAGCAGGGGGAGGCAGCGGGACTCTAAGAAGCCTCTCTTGCCTAGCGTCTCTCGCTGCTTTTGTTCCTCTTCTAGGGTGACAGGAAGTGTGACAGCCGTCCTGATGCCGGCAGTGTTGGCTTTGCTTGCCCTTCGCATCTGCTTCAGCCTGTGATGCGGGGGAGCAGCTGTGTGATGCAGGAAGCAGCTGTGAGAGAGATGTTGCGTGTTTTCATTTCTCAAAAGGTCCGTGTGGATCGCCGCGAGCTCCTGAGGCTTTAAAGGTCTGATTCTTGCAGCTGACTGACTGACTGGCGGTCACGTTTCCCACAGCCCTCTGTGAAGAAATCGGAATTCAGGTGCTTTTATCGTGATGACGGGCCAGGACCAGGGATCCCGTCACATGGGGTTGTGTCTGTGGTTATGTGGATTCTTGGCTTCCTTTAAAGGTAAGCGATTCAGGTTTGTGCCCTGGAATGTTATTAGTTCTTACACACACCCTTTCTTCTCATCTTGTCTGGATCCAACAACCGGATGACTTTTATTAGTTTAACCTAATGGATAAGATTTGGAGAGTAATGTGGGGGTAAACATCGAAATATACTGTAAATCATTTTTCACTTCTCTAACTAAAATATGAGTTCCCAAGTAGCATACGGAATTGTCTGTTGTTATAGCCATTTATGTTATCAATACGCTCCACTTATTTATTTGTGGTTAAATGTGATATATCCTCCAAACAGTGATTTGTTTGTCCACCAGTACTTACTACGCAGCCTGTGAAATTCCTATGGTAAGCAATTGTCCTCACTTGGGAAATCCGTCTCATTGTCTATACTAAGAGAGAGCTTGCTTGTTTTAAAAGTTGACTCAGACATGGCTGCTGCACTGAGCAGATCACAAACACACACACACACACACACACACACACACACACACACACACACACTCCGCTACTAGGTTTCAGAGGGGCTGATGGAGAGAGAGCTCAGCGCAGCAAAGAGTCACAGAGGAGAGAAATGGTAACAGTAGCCAGGGTGGCTTCTCACTGTCTTCTGAAGAAATGACTTCATCCTGGTTACTCACACTGGCCAGAGTGACAAGTGCAACTTAAAAGTTTTCTTTCCTGCCTCTATCCCAGCACTCAGCACTTCCAAATGGATGCGTGAAGCAGCTGCCGCTGAGGAACACAGCAGTTACTGTCTGTTCATTTTACCTGAGCAGGATTTCAAGGCCATGTGGGGAAATTCACAGAATAGTTATGGAGTCAACTCTGAATTATACAAAACAAGCTTTAGGAATGTGTTTCATCAGGGGTGTTGAGGACGTGTGCAGTGCAAATTGGAGGCAAGAAACTGATTTAATGCGTTCTTAAAGACTTAAAGGCGCAGGTAGCACTACTGTCCAGAAGCTAATGCCTAAAGAGGATACTGTGAACCAATTTTCAATTGCTTTTAAAGTATTTTAAGTGAATTTACTTTTAAAACTTTCCCTTCTCATAAACGTAGAAGCACTTTATTTGAAGGTATGTTTTTTTGGGTTTTGGTTTTTTGGTGTTTTTTTTTGAGACAGAGTTTCTCTGTGTAGCCTTGGTTGTCCTGGACTCACTTGGTAGACCAGGCTGGCCTCGAACTCACAGTGATCCACCTGCCTCTGCCTCCCAAGTGCTGGGATTAAAGGCTATTGAGGACCAAGGCAATGATGAGATTTCTAGTAGGATGCCTTGCCAGTTACACACACGCAGACCTCCAGAATCTCTGCCAGGATTCTACTCCAGTGGTCAGGCTGTGGGTTGGGTTTAGTGACATAAAACTTTCCATCCTACTAGCTTTCTACCTCCACGGCATTTATGGTGCCCTTGACTTCAAAAGGCAGTCTCCTCCCAGACCACTTTGTGAACATTGTACTAGGTCTGAGATGCCTATGAAGTTGTCTTATCTCAGTACTGACACAGAGCAAGCAAGACTGGAAAGGGTGTGGTGGAGCTGCCCTAGTGCAGGTAAGAGTGGGCCTACCTGAGACAATGATGAGCCTTTCTCCCTGAGACACGAGCCTCGGGACCAGGAGAGGAGCCAGCTCAGACCCTCCCACAGCACTTGCCTGATGCTCCCCTGTGTCTGTCTGGTCCCCCAGGGTGTACATGCTGTGCATCTGAAGAACAGCTCTTCCACACACTGTTTGCTCACTACAACCGCTTCATCCGGCCGGTGGAAAACGTTTCCGACCCTGTCACGGTGCACTTTGAATTGGCCATCACACAGCTGGCCAATGTGGTAAGTGCTTCAGACTCCTGATGTGTTTCCCAAGGGCTGAGTTCCCAATGCTCTTGCGCTTTGTGCACTCGGTGAACACGGAACCTTATTGAACAACTTAAAGGTGAATTCAAGATTTCCTGTGGAGGGTCCTTGCAAGGCCCTGCACGATGCTGTCTTTGCTCAGGCTTCGCATGCTTAGACATTCTTTCAGAGTCGGATTATGAAACAAAGACATGAAGGCGAGAGGAAGGGAGGCTTCAAGAGAGCTGAGGAGTGTACCACACACTGTGACCCTCTCCAAGTTCGTTGAGATCATGTCCAAGGGCAAGTAGAAGTGAGGCTATTTTAGTTTTTCTTTTTCTTTTTCTTTTTCTTTTTCTTTTTCTTTCTGAGTAATCTTCTTTCCCTCATCCCAGGGACTGAAAGTAGAAGGATCTGATTCTCTCAGATAAGCAGGAGTCTTAGCTCCAGGCCTGGACTTCGGCCCACTAGGTAAAGTAGGAAATTAAGGAAAGCCTATTCTGGTAAACACCGGTTCGTGTTCTAAATTCCAGATGTTTCTTCTTACCTGGGTAGACCTGCTCGGCCCCTTAAAACCCACCTATTTTGTATCTGTTCTGACCCCTTCTTTGGTTTCTACTGGGCAGGATGCACACCTGCTGTGGACTGGGCTACTGGAAGTGGAGAACAGAGCCCAGTGTTACCTGTAGTTTGGAAAGGCCACCCTTTTGTTCAGCTTTACTTCATTCCCCAATGATGTGCTTTCTCAAGACAGTTTTCTTAGGATGGCAGCAGGTAGCCCACATATGTGAGTGTTGATGTTGGCATGTGGCTGCTAAAATAATATGTATGTGTCACGAGGACAGCTTAAATAAAATGACTTCGTTTCTTTGTGTGTAACAGAAATCTAAAGACTCATAGTCCAAGAGGTTAACATCAGTTTTCATTGCGGTGTTAATACTGAACCCTATGTTTAATCCTAACCCTTTTTAAAATTTTTACTTTATTTTTATTTTATGTGCATTGGTGTTTTGTCTGCATGTTTGTATGAGGTGTCAGTTGGAGTTACAGACAGTTGTGAGCTACCATGTGGGTGCTGGGAATTGAACTCGGGTCCTCTGGAAGGGTAGTCAGTGCTCTTCACTACTGAGACATCTCTCCAGCCCTAATTCTGAAGTTTTATACTGCGGTGCGCTTCTGTGAGCTGTGATGCTGAAAGCATAGCCAGATTTGGCGACAGCGACAAGGCTCCTTCCATCTCTTTTGCCAGACTGTGCATATCAATTGTCTCTTCATGTTGCTTCATGGTCTGAGAGAACTGACCTATGTCCCTTTTTTGTACTCCGATTCTTCTCCAGAAATGGTGGGAGGAGATAGAGGAGCAAAGGGACACAGAGCAGACACCTGTAGCTTTTCAAGGCTCAATCATAGATGTCCTTCTGACTTTGCCACTGGGATAGACTCTCTGTCTCTTCAATTTCTCTACCTGCAAACAAGATCTGACGAGGAAAAGCTTTGCTTGTGTGTGTGTGTGTGTGTGTGTGTGTGTGTGTGTGTGTGTGTGTGTTGAAATGGAGTCTTGGTATGTAGCCTCATTGATGCCTAGGCTTTGTCCACCCAAGTGCTGGATTCCAGGTGTGGTACACCACTATGCCTGGCACAAAGTAACTTTCATAAATTGCAAATTTACTGACTTAAATTGTTATAGATTCCAGCATGGAGTGAGAAATAATTCCCCAGTTTCTTCCCCAGTTTCCCTCGATTTCTAAACTTGGCAGTATTGGCTTCTTGTGGAAACTCGTACCTGTAGCCCCAGCAATTGGGAGGTAGAGGCAGCAGGATCAGAAGCTCACAAATAATCATGAGCTGCACAGAGGCTGAGCTAGGCCACAATATATGAGATCCTGTCTCAAAAAAAAATTAATTAATTAAATAGTAATACAAAATCATTCATAGAACATGTGCACTTGCAGAGCTGCCCTTTTCACTCAGTGTCATCTCTAAGCTTCTTGGTATGTTGAAGACATCAGTATGACTCTTCCTGTTTGCTGGCTCATGGCTCATCATCATTCATGGTCTACAGTGTGCTTACATATTGAGGAACATGTAGGCTGAATCTAGGTTTTGCTTTATGAATATTGGTGTGCAAAAGTCAGCATAAACACTTACCTTTCTATCTCTGTGATAAGATTTTTCTGGGTCCTGGGACAGTCTTCAGATGAGCTCTGACATGCAGGGTGACCAGGAAGCCCCATGGTTTTCTAGACGGGCTTTCAGACCCCAGCTGCTGTCTAAGTGGCCTGATGGGTCTTCCACCTCAGAGAACTGTGTGCAGAAGTGTCTGAGGTCCTGTGAGATGACTTTGGCCTGAGAATCTTGTGAATGCATGACTTTTCCATGCACGAGCACGTTCTCTTTCATCTAAGACAAATTCCCTATGCAATATGGCCGGACCTGATAGAAACGACAGACCTAAGCCACTGTGAAATGTAGGCTGTGTGGTCTTCCTAAGCCACATCCCCTAGTTTATTGCAGCGTTTCCAGAAACTAGTGCATTTGAAATCATGACTCAAAATTGTGCACCTGGATGCCCACTAATGTTGTCCCAATAAAGAGGTCTAGGCAGATGGTACCAAGCATGCAGTATGGTATTATGTGTCTCCAGCCTCCTCTTCCATCAGAGCTCACTGAGCACAGTGCCCATTGGAGCGGTCTGGACTTACATGGAGACTATGATTTTCCAGGCCAAGTCCTGATCCATGAACTCTCTAACACCCCCAAGGATATGTATACCTCATGGATGCACACCATGTATGTATACCTCATGGATTCACACCATGTATGTATACCTCATGGATGCACACCATGTACGTATGTACTCCTCACGGATGTGCATCCATGCTTATCCAGTCTATGGAAGTATCAGACAGGAGGCAGGCCTGTTAAGAATGGTATTAATAATGAGTGTCAACTCCCTGAACACAGTGAACTAGTCTAGAGATAAATCATGTTTTGGAGAATAAGTGGGGCTGAGACCTAATGGAACTGAGGCAACAGAAATTACCAGTTTTGATGAACAGCTAGTGTATATGTAGTACATATGCTGGCCAAGGTTCTGTTAGACCCTACAAATTCAAGGCAAGTCAATACCAGAAGGCCCCGATCGAGGGGGGCTGCTGTGAAGATGTGCAGACCCCACTTCTCTAACTCTTTTTGTTGACATTTACAAATCCCAGGACCTATGATGATTGCACATGACCCACTGGCAGGGAGAAGCTTGACATAGTCTGGGTTTGGACCTCTCCAGGGTGGGTAGCAGTAACCATTGGGTGAAGGAGTGGAGCCCAGGGAGTAGCTCAGTAGAATGTGGAGAGCATCTGTCAGAGCTCTGCATAGAAACCTCAACCATCCAGGCATGGTGGCACACGCCTGTAATCCCAGCACTCAGGGAGGCAGAGGCAAGTGGATCTCTGTGAGTTTGAGGCCAGGATGGTCTACAAAGTGAATCCAGGACAGCCAAGGCTACACAGAGAAACCCTGTCTCAAGAAACAAAAACAAACAAACATGGAGAGAGCTGGATTCCTTCACTCTACAGGGGCCTCAGATATCTTGGGATGTGAGACTGTAGAATCTCCTGTTGTCTGCTAAGAACATACCATCAATACCCAAGCTATTCTGCTGTGACCCACCTGTCACCTAGGTGTGTCTTGAGTAGCTTTCCTGCTGAGGATCAGTAGCCACTGAAGTATCAATTGTACTGAAGATGGTGACAAGGAATGCCTGCTGACCACCTGCCCTGTCTCTCCTTACATGGCCTATAGGGCTGCTTGGATGGTACTCTTCAAAGAAGCCTTCTTTAATTCTTATATAAACAGATGTATGTGCACACATGAACCACTCTACCTCCTTTTGTTATATCATGATATATTTTACATATGCATGTGCTGATATTATTAGCTTTGCTTCTTCCCAACCAACAGCTAAGACCACACAGAGGCAGGAGATTTGTTCACCCTGTAACTGAGCACACAGTGGTCACTCTGTAAGTAGGAGTGTCCTTTGTGACTCAAGGGCGGTCAGGTTGGAGAAAGAAAATCAAAGGACAGCCTGTTTCAGGTGGCAAGCTTGCTACTGAGCTGAAGCTGTTGTCTGAGTTTGGATCCCAGGACTAATGCCCACAGGACACTCAGGACTTCTTTGAGGAAAGGCCTGGGCCATAGGTAGAAACAGTGAGCCTCTGTCACCACCTACAGGACTTTCCCTGCCATTGTCCCTGGACCTCTCTGTCCTCCTCTCTGTTTCCTTTTATGCACCCAGGAAGCTTTACAGACTGAGGTGATATGAAAAGATTCACAGAGGAGAGGGAATTCAAACGAGATTTGAGGGGCATTTTAAAGCCATAAACCATTTTCTAAGTAACAGAGCAGGGATGGGTGTAAAAGTCCCCTACTTCTGTTATAGTTAAGTAGTTTTCGTAGTTATCTCAGTCTTCTTGTTTGCCTCCACTAGCACAAATAACTTAGATTTCTCTATTTTTAGCCATTAACTCTTACGAGGTCATGGATGGTTGAAAATATTATTCCTCCCTTCCAGGATGAAGTCAATCAGATCATGGAGACCAATCTGTGGCTGCGTCACGTATGTGTCCCCTGTTGAACAGCAGCAGCGTGTGTCCACTCAGCGATAAACCCACCTGTGTTACCTCCTTCCTCCCCCAACCTATGATAGATATAGAATATTCTTTGCCTTACCATCTTGGGGCTCAGCTCTGGTTGCAGCTAGCTTAAGGAAGGCAGCCCATGGGCAGGCAGAGCTGCTGTCTTTGACATCAAGCCCTCTGGCCTTTCTACTTTCTGCTCTCATATCTCTTATCACTTATGGAAATCCAAAGTCTGATGCTTTCTTTCCTCTTTGACAATTTGCATACAAATTGTGTTTTTACCATTAGAAATGAATGTGAACATAGCCCATGAAACACGATGTGAAGCCATAGCCAGTTATAGCTGTGCCAAATCAGCTTGGCTGTTTCATTCTCTGTGTCCATGGCTATAATGCCCTGCTTTTTATAGGAATCTGTGTATTCTTCAAAAATATCTTACTTTTTAAATCAAGAAATTTATTTTTTATTAATTTATTCATATTACATCTCAATGGTTATCCCATCCCTTGTATCCTCCCATTCCTCCCTCCCTCCCATTTTCCCCTTACTCCCCTCCCCTATGACTGTGACTGAGGAGGATGTCCTCCCCCTGTATATGCTCATAGGGTATCAAGTCTCTTCTTGGTAACCTGCTATCCTTCCTCTGAGTGCCACCAGGCCTCCCCATCCAGGGGACATGGTCAAATATGAGGCACCAGAGTTCCTGTGAAAGTCAGACCTCACTCTCCACTCAACTGTGGAAAATGTCCTGTCCATTGGCTAGATCTGGGTAGGGGTTTGAAGTTTACTGCCTGTAATTGTCCTTGGCTAGTGCCATAGTTAAATCAAGAAAATTATTGAACCAACATAAACAGTTGGAAATTTTTATGATGAAATTCTCAAAAGTGATTCTCATCCATTTTTAAAGTGAAAGGGGCTCATAGGGAGAAAGGAGGTAAAAGGGAGTGGAATGGGGTTCAGAAAGGACAGAGGATATATGTATAAAACTGTTAAAGAACAAACTTACCAAACATTAAAAACAAAGCAAAGTCACCACCACCAAAAACAAATAGTTGTATTTCTTTTAGATCTGGAAGGATTACAAATTGCGTTGGGATCCCATGGAGTATGGTGGCATTGAGACACTTCGTGTTCCAGCAGACAAGATTTGGAAGCCCGACATCGTTCTATATAACAAGTATGTGTGTCTAGAAAGATTCACAGTCAATTTGTAAACATCTTTGGCCCATGTGACCCACAGCAAAGGGGCGCACGCTGCTGCTAACAGTGTGTGGTTTTACTTCCAGTGCCGTGGGTGACTTCCAGGTTGAAGGCAAGACCAAAGCTCTTCTTAAGTACGATGGCATGATAACGTGGACCCCACCAGCCATCTTTAAGAGTTCTTGTCCTATGGACATCACCTTCTTCCCTTTTGATCATCAAAACTGTTCCCTGAAATTTGGCTCCTGGACTTATGACAAGGCTGAAATTGACCTTCTGATCATTGGCTCAAAAGTGGACATGAACGATTTTTGGGAAAACAGTGAGTGGGAAATTGTTGATGCCTCTGGCTACAAGCATGACATCAAGTACAACTGTTGTGAAGAGATCTACACAGACATAACCTACTCTTTCTACATCAGGAGGTTGCCAATGTTTTACACCATTAACCTCATCATCCCCTGTCTCTTCATTTCTTTTCTCACCGTGTTGGTCTTTTACCTTCCTTCCGACTGTGGCGAGAAAGTAACGCTTTGCATCTCAGTCCTGCTTTCTCTGACTGTCTTTTTGCTGGTGATTACAGAGACCATCCCATCCACATCTCTTGTGATCCCGCTGGTGGGCGAGTATCTCCTATTCACCATGATCTTCGTCACGCTATCCATTGTGGTGACCGTGTTTGTGTTGAACATTCACTACCGTACCCCGGCAACACATACCATGCCCAAGTGGGTGAAGACCGTCTTCCTTCAGGTCTTCCCCTCAATTCTCATGATGAGGAGGCCTCTGGACAAGACAAAGGAGGCAGGTGGTGTCCAGGACCCCAAAAGCCTTCCCAAGAGGCCTTCCAAGGTCAAGTTGGCTCATCGAAGAGAGCCCAGACTTCTAAAAGAGTGCCGCCACTGTCAAACATCAAGTAAGGTAGCGGCCCCTGGCAAGAGAAGAATAAGTCAGCAGTCTGCACAGTGGGTGACAGAGAATTCAGAGCACTCTCCAGATGTGGAAGACGTGGTAGATAGTGTTCAGTTCATAGCAGAAAACATGAGGAGCCACAATGAAACGAAGGAGGTAAAAGCATACCCACCTCCTCCTAGCAGGCCCCATAGGCACCTTAGAGGCTAGTCAGAATGTCAGAGGGAGTTATAGTGTGGTACAGTCAGGCAGAAGCATCCAAGACCAGCTCTATTATCACACATCCCTGGTTGGGAGGGTCTGGGTTAGATTTTAGGGGTATAGTAACATGATGTGTAGCCCAGGCAACAAATCTTCAGTCTCCATTTACTTATGGTGAGATCCAGCTACAATCCACACACAGGACAAACTTGCCTCATGGAACGTGCCTACAACACACCAAATGAACAGTGGCAAAGTGAGGGTGGGAAGGGAGACTGGCCGAGAGCAATGAGAACTGACTGTGGTGCTGCCTGAAGCTGAAGCGGTGAGAGATTCAAGCTCCTTAGCAGCTCCAGTCACATTTCCTCTAACGTGGCCTCTTGGACAAAGACAAGAGTCCAAGGCATCTCAGAGATGTGTGCCATGTATACACATTCTGCTCCTGTCTCCCACACGCTGATGCCAGTGACATAGCTCCTCCTTCCCCCAAAGCAAGAGCTCAAAGATCCCAGGCCACCACTTGATGAGCTGAGGCTGGCAGAAGCTCTGGCCAAGTGTCTGGAGCAGCTCTGTTTCCTGCATCTGTAGCTCCTAGGGAAAGGATAACAGGACCCCAAACACCACCCTGTCGATGCACTGGGAGACACTGAGAATGTCTGTCGTGATACATGGCACAGGACAGGAGTGGCCATTGAGCTCACCTCCAGGCTAGCATCTTTTAGTGTGTAGGAGATACAGTTACTGTTGACTTACTGTGCCATGCAGGTCCCCTAAAAGACAACCCATAGAGTCCAATAGCAGAAGGTTAGAAGTTTGGAACTAAAAGGATTCCAGGTACGTAACCAACTCTCCCTGTTAGCATCACCTGGAGGTCTGGAGGCTGCTTATTCCTGTGCAGGGGGCTCTGTGTCATACCTCACATCCTCCAGCCTGTTCCGTCCCTGTTTCAAACTCAGATTCCCCAAAGGACCAGGCTCTCTGTGTGCACGCATGACAAGAGTTGGGCTCTCATGCAGATACTTTGGGGGATTGTCCCTGGAGCCAGGAAAGGACCTTTGTCACAAGAAGGGGGTCACAGACGTCTTTGTCAAGTGCATAGGCAGCTCTATGAGGCACCAGCGATGTGTGTCCACCCTCCTTAGGCAACGGGCACCACAAAGGACACACAGGCAGGCAGGCAGGCAAACCAGCTGAGTTTTAAAAGTGTTGGAGAAAGTGTTGCTCTGAAAACAGCAAGTCATAAAACATAGCACGTTTTCCTATGGTCTCTGTTTTTAAAGTTGGCCTTGATCTTTTGTTTCCATTTCAGGTAGAAGATGACTGGAAATACATGGCCATGGTGGTGGACAGAGTCTTTCTCTGGGTATTTATAATTGTCTGTGTGTTTGGAACTGTAGGGCTGTTTCTCCAGCCACTGCTTGGGAACACGGGCAAGTCTTAATTTGGATTTTTTCCTTCTGCCTTCTGAGTCTTTTAGATGTTTTTGTTTTTTCTGAATGACTTACCACAATGAAAAGGCCAGCTACCCAGTCTCCTAAACCAAGACAGGAAGGGAAGGGATGGGGGCAATGCTGCAACCTTGGGAGCCTGAGTACAGGTCTTCGTTGCACTGGGTGTTTTACTGCCTTGGGGCCCAGAGTTGGCAGTGCTCCCAGGCCAGCAGTGCTGAGTCAGCTCCTCTATGCTTTGCATGCATTGTTCCCTGGAACACTATGACCCCTCACAAAGCAAAACCTCATCGTTAGCATCAGTCCCCGCTGAAAAGAGGTTCTCTTGTATCTGAAGCTCCTGCTGGGTATTGCAATGATGCGTACTGCTAGAGAGAAAGCCTGAAACACTGCTGGTATTTGCAACACCTGCCTGCTACTGTACCCTCCTTTCTTGTGCGTGTCTCTGGGATGGAGCCCGCACTGCCATCTGGCACCTGCAGTGGTTACAGGAGAAGCCGGATAGCATCTCTCTTGGCAGACTGTCGAATGGGTAGTACTAGTGGCTTTCTGTCAGGGTGAAAAATGACCTGAGATAATCAACATAAAAGGATGAAGTTTATATGAGCGAACAGCTTCAGATGACTTAGTCCATGAGCGTTAGGCCCCGTCACCTCCAGACCTTTGGTGAGGCAAAATATCGTAGCAGGAGTGCCTAGTAGAGGACAGCTGTCCACTTAATGATAGCTACAAAGAAAGCAAAAAGGAGAAGAAGAATCTGGGGTGCCAATATTCCTTTCAAAGGCACACCCCCAATGACTTAACCTCTTCCCACAAGGCCTCACTCACATCCTAGAAGCTCTACGATCTCCCCTTAGTGTGGAGGACTAAGTCTTGACCACATGTCCTCGGGGCTGATCCAATGTTTTGGCAGGACGTTTGACTGTGCTAGGTGCTACAAGGATAGCAAAAATAAATTCTTTCCCTTGTAAAGTGACAGCCTTTTAGAAAAGTCACATATGCAAAGATCCACAGAGCAACTGAAACGGGAGAATCTAATGGAAAACCTAAACCCACGCCTGTGTTTCACATAAGTATTAGTCTGCACTTCCCCCATGAACCCTCCACACACTCACTGCATGGAGACAAAATAAAACCTATGAGAAGTTTTCATCTTGTGCCATTTGGAGCAACTTCTTTTCTGAGTGGGAGAACACTAGGAACTGTGTGGTGTTCCACGCCGATTATTCCTTTGTGTAACTGTGATGACTTGCGTAGGTGTCTTAGCAGCTCACGTGGTCCAGGAAAGGAGCTGTTTCCGGCGCCATTCCCTCTCTCTCCCACCAAGTCGTTGTCCTTGTGCCTAGGGAATTTCATGGTTCAACTTCACCTTCCGATCCTGCTGCTTCGACACGTCATCAGCAACAGTTGTCAGGGCCTGGAGAACAGACTGTCCTCCTTGAGAGGTGGACACCTGGTCCCCTCTCAGGACGCGGCTGCAGAGGAAGCAATATCCATCACTGGACAGAAGCATTCTGGGGGACGGTTCAATGTGCTCTGGCTCATACCAGACAACATAGAAGGGATCTCTGAACTCCTGGGGGATGCTGAGTACACAGGCCTTCCCAACAGTCTTCTGCAGGTTGGGGGCCATCCTGGCCTGTGCTGTAACAGTAGTCTAGCTACACCAGGTGGTGCCTTGGGGGGCACCTCCATCCTCCTGAAGATCTCCGTGCCCAATTGCGGGCCCATGGGGTTGCTTTTTTTTTTTTAAGGACACTTGTTTTGTCGTGCTATAAAAGTTTTGTCGTGATGCGCAAGCGAAGTCTCCATCAAATATTAGCAAACAGGCCACAGGGGAAGAGGACAGGCTCAGTCCTGATACAACTTGATGGGCTGAATTGGATGGGAAAGGGGGTTCCCCTTTTCTGAGGAATAGGGGAGAGGGGAGAGGGAGGCAGACTTGGAGGTAAGGAGGGATGGGGCTGCAACCAGGATGTAGAGTGAATTAATTAACTAACATTTTGTCAATTGCATTGTAAGAAAGAAGGGTGGGGCCCAGAGGAAACTCATCTGAGTATCTTCATGCTTAACTGTTCTTTAATGCTTGAAAATACTTCATACTTTCTGATCCAGCTTCCTAGAAATTACCTAGCAGTTATCAAAGGACTCCATACTAAACAAGCTAGCAATACACCTTTAAAAAGGCATGTACCATGTTTTGGAGGGGCAGGAAGCAACAACATTTATTCAGAATAAGAGAAGAAAACATGGACTGAAAATACATCTGTAAAGGAGCATGAGATAAATTGCTAAATACATATTTAAGGTTAATTTTTAGAATGCTCAACCTGAGACCCATCCCATGGAAGAAAGCCAACCCCCAACACTATTAATGATACTCTGCTATGCTTGAGAGGCTCCACCCAGCAGCACCTTGAAACAGATGCTGAGACCCACAGCCAAACATTGGGCGATGCATAGGGCATCTTGTGGAAAAGTGGGTGGAAGGAATAAAGGACCTGGAGGTGACAGGAGCTTCACAAGATGACCAACAGAGCCAACTATCCAGGGCCCAGAGGGACCTGTTAGACACTGAAGCACCTGCCAAGGACCTAGCATGGGCTGGACCTAGGCCCCTACAAAGATATAGCTGATGGGCAGCTCAGGAGTCACATGGGTCCCCTTACTAGGGGACCTGATGAACCTGGGCGGATGAGAAGGAGGGCTTCCCTTTTCTGAGGAATGGGGGAGTGGGAGGGAGGGTGGGACTGGAAGATGAGAAGGAATGGGGGTACAACTAGGATGTAAATTGAATAGATAAATTAGTTTTTAAAAAAAGAATATTCCTTGGTCACTATCCACCTTATTCATTAAGGCTGAGCTTCTCAGTCAAATCCAAAGTTCACTAATAGGGCTGGTTTACTACCAACTTGTTTCAGGGATACCCTGTCTCAGCTTCCTAAGGCTGGAATTGCAGGCAAGCTGCCATACCCACCTGACATTAACCTGTGTTCCAGGGATGCAAACCTCAGTCCCCCTGCCTATAGTACATGCTTAAACTACTGCAGTACCTCCCTAGCTAATTGATTTCACACAGGCACACACACAAACACACACACACAAACACACACACACTTAAATAAAAATAATAAAAGTAAACCTTTAGAAATGTTTAAGCCTGCCCCAGGAGCAGGAATGTTGTTATCCCTCGAGATCTGGGGACTAAGGACACTAAGCTCCTGTACTCTGTGAAACAGGTTGATGTAGAACTTTCCTTCACAAAATGACCAGACGACTGACCCCCATATGAGGAACCAAGGCTTTCTTGAGGGTCTTTATTTGGGACACAGCATTGGAAGAATGAGCAGCCACACCTTCACACACTGCCTTGCAGCAGGAGCATCAGTCCTTTTGGGACGAAGCAGAGAGATCTTTGTCTAACTCTTGTGACCGCTGAAGGCACTTTTAAAGCTGAAGAGTATTATCATCTGCTAATCAGACCAACTATAACCTGTATTGGTTGCTTCTTTGGAAGAATCTGCTTAATGAATGGAAGGTTTGTCTTTGCTTTTCATTGAGAGGTCATAGTTTATCGTGGCAAGGAAGGAAGGCATGGCAGCCGGAGTGTGGGGCAGCTGGCCACATTGCCTCCATGAGCTCAGGAAGCAGACAGGCCAGGAAGTGAGGCCAGATAAGAAACCTCAAGCCACACTCTTAGAACACCATTTCTTCCAGTTAGGCCATATTAATTGGAAACCATGTGTTCCACCATGGACCTGGTGGGCCATTTTATATTTAAATCCACAATACAAAATGTCTTCATGGGGCTGTTTCTAGGTGACCTGAGTCACTGTGTCATATTCTTCTGGATATCTTCAGCTACTATAATCTTTAGGTTCATCTGAATCACACACACACACACACACACACACACACACACCTTGTAGCCCAGGGTAGAGGCCATCTTCAAGTGTTCTGGTGGGCGTGTCTACCTCTGCACTGGACCGAGCTGGTTTTCTGAAGTAGACAGCCCTGCCCAGAGCCTTGATGAGCCACATCAGGTGCTCCCAGATGATTTTTCAAAGATAAGACCATAACCATGCGCCAAAGATATAATTCCAATTTTATTTTCACTGTTGTTTTATTGGCATACTGAACAGAAAGTATAGCGAAGTGGGGACACATGCCAGGTGAAAGACAAATAGCCATCATCATAATTAAGTGAACTCATTTTAATATGCAACAGTACTGGCTTCAGAGATAGAACTTTGAGGCAATCGAAATCATGAGCATTGCATTGAAACACTATTCTCTGGGAAGCACAGTATGTCTGTTTAGATACCATATTTCCAGGGTCCAAGGCATTGGGCATTATGAATTAGCTATGTACCATGGTCACTGGCTGTGCTACCCAGATTACTACTGAACACAGCGATGATATCAGATCGTCACCATCTGACTCATAAGTCGTGAGGTGCACTTCACGTTACCTTCTGTGGTGTATTCCGGCCAATGATACAAAATCGGAAGTACAGTCAAGGTGGTGGTTGTCACATTAGATGACAGGAAATTCAAGGGGCAAAGGAACAAGTCAGATGACATCTGAAGCAAGCAGACTGAGAAATGAAAAAGTGGGACATTCTCGGTGATAGCGGAGTTATTCCTCCCAAGAAACCATTGCCAAGAAGGAGACTGAAACGGACTTAGAAGGCACAGCAATTCAACCCTGCTCCAGGTCCTATTTTAGACAGACTAACTGCAGAGCTAAAGTACTTCTGAGGCAGAAAAATATCAATTAAATGTTTTGTTAGATATGGCAATATTGCTTTGGAAATATTCTCATGTAAGAACTCTGTCAAGGTGCACATTGAAAATAATACACAGATCTAGAAATGTTGGGACAAAATACACAAGAGCACACCACATGAATAACCCAACAGAACGCTTCTGGTATCCAGAAGGTACCATGGAAGCTTCCAAAGGGGAGGCAACCAACAGTCCTACCCCCCCATGACACCCATGAGCCACATCAATAACCAGTAAAGGCATGATAACCCCAAAAGTGCAGTAGTGGCGTGCATACCTTGGTGGTAACCAACAACTCTCTAAAATTGGACTCAAGGCCCACTCAACAAGAAGAAAATAGTGCCTGGTGCTGAAAACGTAGCTAATGACACAGTGTTAGTGAAGCCACGATCACTGGAGAATCTACAAGCACTAATTCACTAAAGCCAACATAACCCCTAACAACTATCTATAAACATCTGTTCTTATGCCCACAGGTAAGTGTAGTCTTCACTCTTCGTTGAGGAAACAATGCAGATGTTGCAAACCCCTCTTTGCAACAGACACCACTACAGAAAACCACAATCAGTCAAAATGCAGACTCATGTACAAACTGATACATCTACAAAACACTCCCTCGCCTAAAAGTCAGGGTCTTTGCCAAAAAGGGGGGCAAAGGATTGTAAGAGCCAGAGGATACGGGAATTTGCTATGAGGCTATGTCTCCTGCTATATCAGAAACTACATCCATAGTCTCAACAAGGATGACTCTAATGAGCATGCCAAACTGGAAAGGGAAACACCTCCCTGCCACATAAAGAACCATAGTTAACTGAGGAAAAGCTGGGAATGGGAGATGTAGTCTTCTCCCACGCAGAGTACACCAAGTGTTGTTTAATGCTGAATGGTCAGCCCTGAAAACATACATGCAGGTAGCATCATAAAGACTGAACAGTTATATTTAGAAACATAAAGTATATTTTAAAAATCTATTCAGGACGGGCGTGGTGGCGCACGCCTTAAATCCCAGCACTCAGGAGGCAGAGGCAGGTGTATCGCTGTGAGTTCAAGGCTAGCCTGGTCTACAAAGCGAGTCTAGGACAGCTAAAGCTACAGAGAAACCCTGTCTTGAAAAATCAAAAATTAAAATAAAATAAATATCTATTCAGACAGTAACCATTAGTCAAAAAAAAAGAGGCTATACGTTTGAAAGCAAGTGGGGACGGGTATAAAGGAGGGTTTGGAGAGAGAAAAGAGAAGAGAGAAATGTTGCAATTAAATTATAACCTTAAAAAAAAACTTCTGGTTAGCAAAGTGTGGTGGTGTACGCCTGTAATCCCAGCACTAAGGGAAGCAAATGAAGGTAGATCTCCATGAGTTCAAGGCCAGCCTGGTCTACAAAGCAAGTCCAGGACAACCAAGGCTACATAAAGAAACCCTGTCTCAAAAAAAAAATCTGGCATCTGATTTAATTAATGAAAACACATTAAATAAGCCTGGTCTACACACTTAGCCCTATTAGACATGTTGGGGATGTAACGCAAGTCGCGCTGGCACAGGTAAGGAACTACCACTCACTAAACAGAACAAGCATGCTCTAAACCACATAGTGCAGAATGAAACATTAGAAACAGGGAGGGCTCTGGGATTGTGTTCTGTGCAGACCACCCCAGAAGGTAGGGAAGGGAGGGTGTGTGTGAGCTGAGACCCAAAGAATCAGATCCACTCGAGAAGCTGTCCAGCTGTAGAAGTCTTCCAACACCCACTGATTGGGATCAACTAGCAAATTTTACCCACTTATTTTCCTTCCTATACAAGTGAAGTTAAAATTACTTTACAAGAGGGGGAGACAGAGAGAGAGAGGACTATGTGTGTGCACACACATTTGCTAAGGCATTTATGGGGGTGGCATTGAAGGGCACCTAAATGGGAGTCAGTTCTCTCCTTCCACCAGGTGGGTTATGGATATTAAATTTGCATCTTCCACCTTGGGAGACGCTGCCTTTATGTGCTCAGCCCTCCCTCCAGCCCTAAGATTTCCTTGCTCTAACATTCTCTTTTGGAGTACTTTCCCAGGATCATTACAATATGTATATATTTACGCTTTTCTATTTTTGAAACTATTAATGTCATCTTCCACTTTAGTGCCTAGTAAAAGTAAGCCACAAGCACACACTGAGGCTTGATCTTTTCTGTATTTGATTAGGTCAGAAAATGTTTGTTGTGGTAAATGTTTCATGCTGGTATTTTTCTAATGTAAAACTACATTCAGATCTAAGCACTTTTTCTAATATTAATGCTGCCCTTTTCCTAGCGTACTAACAGGTTAAATGTGAAGGAGGAAGGAGAATAGCTCTTTATCCTTTTATCCACAGTAGCATTCAGGAAGTCATAGCTAAGCCTTGATTTTCATCACAGTGTGTTCCTGGCAAAGTCTGTCCTGAGGTGGCCACAGAGCAGGCTACCTCCCACCCACCTGCCCAAGGAACAAAGCTGCTGTTAAGGAACCATGTGGTTCAACATTCGGAAGCCCCACAGCAAGCCTCAAAAGCGTAGAGTGCAGGACTAAGAAGACGTCAAAGGTCATGAATCCTCACCACTTTCTACGGCCCCACAAGCTGAAAAGTCCTCTAGGACACACAGCTGCTGTAAAGTCCTCTGCTCACACTGCTGGTTAGCCACAAAGCTGGGACCAACAAACCATGTGACTTATTTCACTATGCTTATTCATCTCTTTTATAAAAAAAAAAAAAAATCCATCATGTGGGCTGGATCGGCCAAGAGCCGGGCACACTATTGGCAGTGAGGTAGGGGAGCAGTGTAAGCTGTGCAAGGAGATCTGAAGAGCCTGAGGTGGAGATTCTCCTTCAACTGCCTATGGCTGAGCTCAGTGGGAACTCCAGGGCACGGTTTACACCATTCCCTTCACGCACACACTTAAACATTATTTAGAGAAGTATGAGCAGCCAGGCCAGGGGTGCTCATGGTGGCACACACCTTTAGTCTCAGCACTTGGGAGGCAGAGGCAGGCGGATCGCTGTGAGTTCGAGACCAGCCTGGTCTACAAAAGCGAGTCCAGGATAGCCAGGACTGTTACACAGAAAATCCCTGTCTCAAAAAACAAAAAAACAAAACAAAACAAAAAAATCAAAGTATGAGCAAGGGCTGAATCCAGGAGGGAGTCAGGGGTTGGCGCAGGTTGTGGAGCCAGGGCTGGAAGCATGATACAGCAGCCTGAGACAGAGTCCCCTGGCTACTTCAGCTGCATCATGTGACCACCAAAGTACCAATGAGGACTTCACCCTCCGTTACTCACACACACGGACACGCATGGCCAGAGAGGGACCAGCTTCAGAGAGGTGACCAGGGGCCGGGCCCACACCCCGCAGCACAAATTGGACTCAAAGGGATATTTTTAAAACATAAGTAAATTAGGACATGAAGTTGGTGGATACGGTGAGAGAGTAGACCTGGGTGAAGTTGGGGAAAGAGGAAAATTAGAGGTAAATAGACTCAAAGCGCGTCATATGGAATTGTCAAAGAATTAAGAAATTATTATGTAAAGAATTTTAAAGTATGAGAGTAGAGCCAACCAGATAATAACCCTGGAGAACAGGTCCAGTGATGTCAGGACCTCTACCAGGAATTTCAAGAGGCAAAGAGACAAAAATGAAGAACAGAGATAGTAAATTAAACGGAAGAAAGTCTGCATAATTTGAAGACATTCGTCATCAAATGCAGAGAGAAGGAGATGGAGGCAAAGGGGAGGGGAGGGGAAGGGAAGGGTGGAGAGATGCCGGAGATAGAGATGGATGGATGGATGGTACTCCGTGCTCAGACATGACGTGACATATCTGAATCTGAAGAGGAGAAGAGAAGCTTAAGAAGGAAAAAGCACAAACTAACAGGAAAGAGAGGGCTCAACTTTTAGTGTATTTTGCAACGGCAATAATCTAAAAATAAAACCTTAGGTTGGGGTTTTTAAAATCTCAGGGATAAACTACTTAGAAGAACCATGTCTAAAATAGGACAGAACAGACAAGGCTTCATTACTGTGGATGAACAAACTCCTTTAACGAAACCCAGGGAGGACTCAGTAGGAACAGCAGCAAAGTCAATCTGATAAACACCCACCCCTAGATCCTAGAGGAGGCGTGGGGTGAGGTGATGAAAAGAGAGACCCACAAGGGAAAGGAAAGCGAAGGCAGAAGACTCGGTGAAAGCCAATTCTATCTGTAGTGGCTTGAACAGGAATGGCTCACAGTGGCTCCTGTAATTTAAGTCATCAGGGAGTGGCATTACTTGAGAAGGATCCAAAGATGTTGCCTTGTGGGAGGACGAGCATCACTGGGATGGCTTTTGGGGTTCCTACAGTCCAAGCCAGTCTCCGAGTCTTCTTCTTCCTGTTGTCTATAGATCCAGATGTGCAACTCTAGGCTATCTCTCCAGTACTGTGTCTCCCCATGTCTCACCGTGCTTCCCACTATGATGATAATGGACTAAGCCTCTGAAACGGTAAGCAAGACCCAGTTAAATGCTTTTTGGTGTCTTTTCAGAGCAATAGAACACTGGCTAAGATACCATCCAAAGCCACAATCAAAGAATAGTCAACATTTAGTTTCCTTAGAGAAGAAAGAAGAGAGAAACAATAGATACAGTTCTGGTAACTGATGGGTGCTTTTCTGATGTAAGCTATTTTGGTGCAACATTACAGCAAGTTGCAAATCACCAGAGTTCCTACTTGCTCCGTTAGAAAGATTTTTGCAGTGCAGCAAACAAACTTCCAGTAACACCTGCCTTTGAGAACTGCCACAGCCACTCAAGCCTCTTCAATAAACACCCTACTGGGGGGGACATTCATTGACAAGTAGCATCTTGGACCTGTGCGCTAATAGTGTGCTAGGCCAAGAGTTGCACCTATGTAATTCCTGAAACTGCTGTCAAAAATGTGTTCACCCACACTGCTAGAGGAGCACCACATGGCCCCAGCATGCAGACCAGACCATCCACCAAGTGGACGAACAGATGGAGGAGTTTAGGGATAAGCAGATGGGTGGGGGTGGGGAGGCCTGAGGGATATGCAGATGCAGGAGTCCAGGGATGAACAGATGGAAGAGTTCGGGGCATCCTGCCCAAGAGCATAACATGGAGGCTTCTTTGAGTTGCCCAAATCAATCTCTTAACAGCAGCCACCCATCACACTAGATCAAACCCACGTTTTTCTCAGGGTCTTCCAATCGTGCAAGGCTTAGATGACGGGACATGGTACTGCAAGTAGTGTATACATCTGCATTCTGTGAACATGCTGGTAGCTGTCAATCCTAAGATGGGACTTGTCTCTGTGTGTGTCTTCTAAATGGATCCAGCAAGTAGTTCCTAATGGAAACGATGTAGCCACATCTTCAAGGCTGGAATAAAAATCAGAATGGAGCCCAAAACTGAAGCTATCAGAAAGAGCCACAGGAAGATGCGGTCAAGAACTTGAGCCACAAATTTCCAGTCTTGCACTACCTGCAAAAGAAAAAAAAAAAGGCATCTTTCATTGAAAAGGTTGAGCAGCTGTTCTGAAATCATTGAGGGTTCTAAAAAGAGCAGGATTAGATTTAGGACACTGTTAAGTTTTCAAAATGTATCTACACATCACTGATGGCATGGGCTTGGATTTTATCCAGTGAAGTTATGCACCCCAAGAAAATAGATTGCAAGTTAGTGTTTAGAAACATTTAATAACGGTGAAGATGTAAAACAGAAGCTACAGAATTATTTGTGTACTTCAAATATTGTTCATCAAACACCAAAACAAAAACCCTGATATTTATACAATGCTTCCTGATATGCCTATGAAACCAATCACAAATTTACATCTTTAGAGCATTTGTAATTATGTGTCATGGGCTTTCCTCCTACTCCACAAGTGGACATGGCTCCTATAGATCCAGAATACAGCACTGAGGAAGAGAGGAAATGACAGGTGGGACAGGCATTATACTAAGGGCTCTATGGAGCCCCTAGTTAGGCAGGGATGTTGTGAGAGAATGGGTACCAGAACTGCAGCAGCAGGACCAGGGAGTAACAAGCCATGGGCTAGGGAACCCTGTGAGGGAAGCATGGGAGCTCACCTTCCAAGGGACACAGAGTCCAGTTTCTATGCATGATCTCATGCTTACGGCAGTTTCACAGAAGCGCCAATGTATGATCATGAGAAAGAAAATACAGTTGGGCAGTGGTGGCACTTGGGAGGCAGAGGCAGGCAGATCTCTATGAGTTCTAGGCCAATCTGGTCTCTACAGAAAAAGTTACAGGACAGACAGGGCTACACAGAGAAATCTTGTCAGAAAAAAGAAAGAAAGAAAGAAAGAAAGAAAGAAAGAAAGAAAGAAAGAAAGAAAGAAAGAAAG
>OU015752.1:38466225-38486338 GCA_907169655.1 Acomys percivali
TGTGTGTGTGTGTGTGTGTGTGTGTGTGTGTGTGTGTGTGTGTGTGTAAGAAAGAGTTTCCATGGCAAGAAGGTTGTTGTTGTTATTGTTTTGGTTGGTTGGTTCATTGGTTTGATTTGTTTATTTTTTTTATACTTTTGGAATTTTTACTTTCTATTTTTGTTTTCTTTTGGGGAAAAGGTTGCAAGGGCAGAGGGCATATATGCAGAGACAGGAAGAGGAATGAGGTTGGGGTGCATGGTTTGAAATTCACAAAGAATCATTAAAAAAAAAAACTTTTTTTTTTTTTAATGTAAGAGCCAGAGGATAGCAAGGAAACAAGGCCCTCTCCACACAAAAGGGCAATGAGCAGGTGGACTCCCCGGGACTGAGGAAGCATGCACAGGGCCTGCACAGGTCTGCGTCAGATGAATCCTAGAGGTGAAAGGAGAAGTTTCTCCATCCCTAGACCAAAAACTCTCCCCAATTGCTAACCACTTGCAAGTGAAAATTTAGTCTTTTCCAAGGCAGTCTCGCTTAGGAAACAAACTATTCTTAAGAGTAGGCTACATGACCAGCACAAGATGGTCAACAGAAAACAAACTCAATGGTGTTTCTGGAGGTTCCTTGGCTCATGACGTTGTGTCAGGGCTTTTCTTTTTTTCTTTTTTCTTTTTTCTCTTTTCTCTCTCTCTCTCTCTCTCTCTCTCTCTCTCTCTCTCTCTCACACACACACACACACACACACACACACACTCTCTCTCTCTCTCTCTCTCACACACACACACACACACACACACTCTCTCTCTCTCTCTCTCTCTCTCTCTCTCTCCTGCTCTGGCCATTGCTTTACGCTGCTGGCCCCATTGTTGAACTAAGCTCTCAGACTGTTCAACTGTCATTTCTGTCCGTTTAGCAGTGGGATTCCTTGCCGCATTTGCTGCTTGGCCTTCTGACTGCTGAGCTGCCACTGTCACTGCCAACTCTACGACTCTGCCATTGCTCTGCTGTCTGCTGATTTTGTTTTCCTTCACCTTACCAGTTCAGCCCGCACTACTAAAAGGAGGCCAGAAAAGACCACTTGAGAGAAACCTCTAATTGGGCCTAATGTTTTGATACCAGGGGAGGCAGCACAGGTAAGTGCCTCATAGCTCGTTCCCTAAGGAAACCTACCAGAAGGCTTACACAGTCTGAGAGGAGGTGTTTGGACCAGTCTTAGCCTTGTCACAATAGTCCCCCTGCTAGGCCAACGGGGGAAGTGATCCTCCTCTGGCCTAAACAGAAGCGGGTTCAGGGTCACCTACAGTTTCTCCAAAGTTTGTCATAGTGAAAATCTTTATACGAAGTGTTTGAAATGTCACTGGATAAGGCTGTGCCTTCAGGAACCAAGCCAGTCATCTGAAATCCTTGTATAGTTGATTTTTTTTCCCCAAAGTTTCAGTGGCATAAAGTAGTCTGTCTAGCTATTTGACTTACACACACACACACACACACACACACACACACACACACACACACACACGATAAGATCAACTTAAACCAGTAAAACATAAAAACGATGCTTAAAGATATGGCAATTTGTCTCTTTAATTGGTAGTTGCAGGAATTTCTCTTGCTGCCCTAGATATTTTGAACAAAACTGCTGTTGTGTGTGTGTGTGTGTGTGTGTGTGTTTGTGTTCCCTACCCACGTGTGTACACTCTTTGCATGCCTTTACTCACAGAGGTTGAAAGAGGGTTTCCGATCCCCAGGAACTGCAGTTACAGATGGTTGTGAGTCAGTGTGTGGGTGCAGCAGACCCATCTGGGGTCTCCTGCAAGAGTGGTAAGTGGTCTCAACCACTGAGCCATCTCTCCAGCCCAATCCCTCAGCATCTTTGCATATTTACAAGAATGTCCTCAGAAGCCAAGCTTACTGTAAGAAGTTAAAAGAACATAGATGAATACTATTTGTGACTTAAACAGTCCTTTAACTATGAAAAACACCTGGCCAGAGCTCCAGCTTGAGGCTGGTCTCCCTCACCAATTTCACTGACACTACTTGGCTAAGCTGCTGGGCCACAGGCTGGACTTCCTGGGAAGTCTCTCTATTCCAGATAATCACAATTAGCACAAATCATTACCTTGTTATCTCAAATGATGGATTAAGTCACTCCAGGAATGTCAAAAACTACAGAATAATGTCTTGTATGCACATGTGCGTATGCATATGTACACACACACACACACACACATGACAGAGAGACAGAGACAGAGACAGAGACAGAGAGACACAGAGACTTTTAGCTCACACAATCTGTGAACCAGGTTTTGCTGAGGACAAGCAAGGAAGGCCCTTGGCTTTGAATTTTTAGCCCCCTCCAGAAAACTGTACCCAAAAAAAGTACAGATTTCTTGAAAGGAGATAAGTTGAATGTTGTGCAGTAAAATCTAAAATGGTGGCATCTGGCCTCTTGCTTTTCACCTGGTTTCAAGAGAAATGTATGGCTTTGCTCTCCTAGGAAGGGGAACATATTCCCACTGTCTTTCCAATCTTAAAAGGTGGGGCTCCTCAGGGAGGTCGAGGACACTTCAAGAAAACCTACAGGAACAACTACCTGGGCTCATAGGAGCTCACAGAGGCTGAACCCCCAACCCACTGCACATATGCTGTAGCTGTGCAGCTGGGTGTTCTTGTGGGACTCCTAACAGCAGGAGCAGGGCTAACTCTGACTCTGTTGCCTGCCTTTAGGACCCTTTCCTCCTTCTGCGTTGCCTCGTCTCTCCTTAACAGGAGAGGAGCTGTCTAGTCTTTTTGCAACTTGGCATGCCAGGTCTGACCTTTTCTGAGGAGAAATGCAGGAGGAGTGGGTGGAGGGAAAGGGGGAAGGGACTGGGAGGAGAAGAGAGAGCAGAAACTGTGGCCTGGATAAAAAAAAAAAAATTAATTATTTTTTTTTAAATGTGGGCCTCCCAAAGCATATAGAATGTTATATAGTAAATATTTTCATGCATAGATTAGCATTATCATTATATATTCTGTAACCAAATCATATAGTTAATCTGTTATTTTCATTATTGAGAGAGCTTATAAAAATGAGTACTTTCAATTTGAGTATAATCCTGGATTTTGAAGTGTTTATGATTAAATAAGTTTAAATGAAAAAAAAATGTGTACTGTTTAGAATGGACTAAATGTTTGCTCAAATTCATGCTATGGAAGTCCCACCCCCAAGGTGAGTGTTTTGAAGATACAGCCTCTAAGGAGGAGGAAAGGGCTCAGTGAGGATCCAGGAGAAAATCTGGCACCCGGGAAAGCAGCTCTCACTGAGACCACTCAACCTTGTGGAGCGTGAACTTCAGCCTCAAAACTGGAAGAAATGAACAGCTGTTGCTTAAGTCGCCAGCTTGTAGTATGTACTGCATTACGGCAGCTGGAACTGACTGGGACAAGTCTGTTTTGACCAAAGCAAAATTCACCAAAGCAAATTAAAAAATGTTAAGCATAAATGCCTTAGTAACTGTAACAGGGACAAAGAATAAGTCCAGACAAGTCGATGAGTTGTCCTTTTAAAATAAAATATTAATGATGACGGGCATATTTGGTTCTTTGAAACTGTAGCCTTGATAAATATTTGATGATGTGTGAAGAATGGACAAATGAATCAGCAAACGGCCACATTCTATACCAGGCAAGGCAGTGGCCCTGGCTCACTGCTCCTAGGACACAGAAAACTACATGTAACCAAGATTCCAGGAGTAAATGGATTCACTTTTGCAAACGGATTCATCCTTTAAGTTGATAGTAGAAGACCAACGTTCTAAGATACGTTCCGTTGCTCACTGACAAGTCAAGAAGCTGTTCTGGGATGAGGGGTGAGCCTGGCTTGTACTGCATCTCTAGGAAGCCTGTATTCCCTATGTTCGGTGTCAGTGAATGGAAAAGCAAAAAGGAAATGGTAGGGAAGCCAGAGCACGCTGAAAAGACTCTGTGCTAATCCAAGCTCTTTATTGTAAGCTGAAAATGCTGTGATACTGGGAGTGGAGTGACCTGCCCAGCTCTGGGCTGGAAGTAAATAGCAGCTTGTGATGTTCAGATCACAGACCATTCTACCTGCCTGTGATTACCTGGGGGATGTAAGGGGGTGGTGACTTATCTTCACTATGATCATTTATGTATGGCCCATAGATGATGCATATACCATATATGATATATAGGATAAAACTGGTCTCAACAGCTTTATTCTAGGCACACGTGGTCACTAGCATTGCTATTTTTGATGTTGTTTAGTGACACCATGCAGTTTTCAATGTGCTTTACTGCTTGCTCTGGTCTAGATGTCCAGTGGCCACAAGACCCATATGTTGGGTGGTGCATATTGAGATGTACCAGAACCTCTAAGAAGTAGAGTGAGGGGGGGAGATCTTTATGGTATGGAAGGGTACATTTGAGCGGATTGTGGGATTCTAGAATCCTCTTTCTTTTGCTCTCTGACACTTGGTGTAAGCAGTTTTTCCCCCAGACACTACCCTCCTATTACAATCTGCTGCCTCACCACAATGCCTAAAGAAGATCAGTTGACCATAGACTAGAAAATCCAACTGCAAGATAAAATAAATCTTTTATGCTCACAAGTCACCTACTACATGTATTTTACTACAGGCTCAAAAAGCTAAGCAGCATCCTGTTGCCTAAGGCAGCCTAACACTTGGAAGAGTATGACATTCTAAAACTAAGGCACAAAAAAATATTCGTTAGATCTTAGGAGAACGCCCCCATTCTGGTGTGTTTTTTTTTTAATTTATTTAATGTGCATTGGTGTTTTGCCTGCATGTGTGTCTGTGTGAGGGTTTAGATCTTGTAGTTACAGACAGTTGTGAGCTGCCATGTGGGTGCTGGGAACTGAACCCAGGTTCTCTGGAAGAGCAGACACTGCTCTTAACCTCTGAGCCATCTCTCCAGCCCCACCTCCTGGTGTTTTCATAGTCTGCCCAAAAGTTGCCTTCTGTAGCTGATGTCTGGCCTTCCGGCTTCATCACTTTGTTCATGGATTCTTCGGTGCTGGTAACACTCAGCAGTCATTCTCCTTAAAGGTAGACACGCACAATCCTAAAGGAAGGGAGTGTTCTTGCTTCAAATTAAACCCTTATCTCCTCTTATCGACTTGCCTTGCAACCATCCCATGAACATAGGCTGAGTGAGTGCAGCATGTGTAGTGAACACCTGCCCCCTCGGGTGCCTCAATCCCTGGTCTCCCAACCTTCTCCTGTTCCTGGTCTCCCTATCTAAGCTCTCTGATTGTTTTTGTTTTTGTTTTTTTTATCTTGGCAAGATATTTTCTTTGCAGCCAGACAGGTAAATTCTTGGGCTCAGGACCAGAGAGGAAGGAACAAACAGAGTCAGAGAACACATACTGAGAGGCAGAGATGGAGACCTTATGCCTGCTGCTGCTTGTCTCTACAAAAGGAACCTGGAGCTCGGGATGCGCTCCAGAGTGCTGCTTCTCTTGGCTCAGAATGTCTAGAGCCTTGCTGAACCCTCCCTCATTTAAACAAGAGTCCGGCAGAACAATATTGACCACCAGTGGGTACCAGACCCAGAGTTAGAAGCTTGATATCTGGTCCTGATTCAATCTTCGTCTTAGGCAAAGCATGTGAAGGATAAACATGGGATGGGTGACTATTGCAGCTCCTCTTGTGCCTGTACAATCTTAGCATCCGTGCAGAGGGTGCAACGTGTGGCCCACTGACTGAGGCCTGTTTGGTTTAGTTTAGGAAATATATAAGAGAATGCTTCCTATGCCACAACATGTGCACGGCCCCCCACAGATGCCCAGTGCCAGCCTCAGACAGAAATCTTCCTCTAGAACTGAGACTTTGGCTTTTGGGTACTTTATTTCTGACCAATGTTTCTGGCCTCAGACTTTCAGGGTTCCTGCTCTCTTACCATCCCCATACCAATTTTCCTCTTAGGAGGATCTGACAAACTCACTCATTCCAAGGAATAAATAAAATAATTGACAAGAAACCCAATGTAACTTCCCATGACTCTTTGTGAGTTTGCTAAAGGTAGCATCTATGTTGAGCTCCAACTATGAGAGAAAAAGAAATTTTTGAAAAAAATTAATAGTTGAAATTTTTCAACAATTTTCAATGAGAGATATTATGTTTTTTTATATATTTTGCCTCTTATTGCCTTTTCTTTCCATTATTATATAATTATTATGCACAGGAATGGTAGTCAGGTCTGCTGACATATGGCTCTGGTACTCAAGGTGAAGCCAAATAGTAAATATTTAATGGCTCCCTCTAAACATAGGAGCTTATTAGAATGACTTTGCTCTATTCTCCCATGCAGCCACACATTCTGGAAGTATTCCCAGGGTTCACCACATGCTTAATGAATATTCGCTGAATGAGTAAACACAGACATCATCCCCTAGGAAGAGCGCTGGGGAGGCAAATAAGCCAGAGTTCCTTCTCTTTGGGAACACACACAAGCACTCCCGTGTGAGAGATGCCTCCTCACAGAAATGTGCAGTTGTTTCCACTTACTAAACACAGAAATACAAAAATTGAAAGGATGTTCAGTGTCATCTGAATATAAATTTGTGTAAATATTTTACAATGAGTAGTAAGATTATAGAACATAAGGAAGGAAGAAGGTTCATCCAAAAATCTGAGTACATCCCACTGGCTTCCTAAGTCTCACAGCGAGATTGACTGTGCCATTATTAACTAGATTATTATGATGATCTATGAGAAACATACACTCACAGAACACATGCCCACACTCTTGCAGCCTCCACCCACACTGGAGGAAAAGCACCAGCTTCTCTTCCACTTCCAGTTTTCTGATAGAAAATTTACTGAGCACAGAGGACTAGGCAGAGTTGAGCCTAGAGTTAACGCTAACTGTCTTTGCTACCCACTCAGGGGCATCCTTGCAAGGTGCATTGTAAGAACCAATTCTTTCATAGTAAAAGGAACATCCTAATAAATGAAGGCACAAAAGAATAAGTCAGACGTAATAGCACTAATCGTATGATAAACACCCAAAGGTCGATGATCATTTTTTATGATCGCAAGACTTCTTACGATATTCAAGACTTTTCAGAGAACACATCAGGTGCCGTTGGGAGATGGGCTTAGCGTTCTCTGCACCTCAAAGTTACCCTGCTCGCTTCTGAGGGTGAGCATAGTGGGAGGCGACTTCTGAATGTGTACATGATAGCATTTGTACAAACCTCACAGCCTGTAACTTTTAAGTCTGGGATGTAGTTCTAGATGGTCCACCCTCAGTCTGGAAGTTGTAATAATCAAATGTGGCAAAAACACTCCTGAGACACGAAGACACGCTGCTAACAGATCAACTCTCCTCAGAACCCTGTTTTTAGCTTCAGGGAAAAACTTGTTTTGTTTCTAAGTTTTGTAACAATGAAATGATTCCAAGTCCTAGAAAAGTGTCATGTAAGTGACACTGTCCCCTAAACCTGCAGGGTGCCTTCCTCACTGCCTGCTCCTCCCTCTGTGCTTTTATTCTTACTTTCTTTTAATTTTCCTTTCTTATCAATAATCCTTTTTTCCATTGGTCACATAGCACACAGATATTCATGAACTTTTTATTATACTATTAAAATTATAAAATAAAATATGAAGCTTCCTAGTTTAGAAATATTTATTAAGTTATTAAGAGGTCTGCAGAATAAATTTACAAAATTGAATATGGACACATTTGTTAGTAAATATAAAGGTGTTCACCTAGTAAATTTCTACTGAGCATTTAGCAATGCTGAGAGTAACATTCAAAGCACTCGGTAACATTTCCCTCTTTATGTCTATCAGGTTCGTAATACGCAATGATCCAAAAGAGCGCCGTGCAGTAAGTGAGCAAGCCTTAAACCATACTCAGAGCTTGGACTTATTTAGCAATCTGTTTGTAGCGCTCTCATGCTATAAACCATATTTTAAAGGTTATCTTGAAATAGATCGGTGCTGCGCTTTTACAGTAATAACGTGACCCATGGTGCTGCCTCCCCCCACCTTTGAACAACCTGACACCTGCAGTTTGCATTTAGCTTAAGGTGCTCTTACCTGAAAGAGTGACAGTGGGAACCAGAAGGACCAGAAGAAAGCCTGTCATGACGTCTGCTTCAGAGAGATGATTTCTTCCCTTTCACCCACAGAGTGTTTCCACCGGAAAGGAACAGGGTCGGAAAACAAAACACAAGCGGCTCAAAGTCCAGGTGGAACCCAAGGGGATCGTGACCAGCTGCCTGGGATGAAAATAGTCACAGGTCACCTCCCTGTGGAGTGGGTTTCCTAAAGTGCACTTCACTGATGCCCAGTGAGCTGTCAGGTCTTGTGAGGCTAAAACCATCTCTGGGTCCTAACTCCTGGCTTATTAATTTGCCCGCTGACAGAGTGAGATGGGATGAGAGAGGAGGATGAGTTTAAAATATCACTGTGGGATTTTCTTGTGTCTGGATCTGTGTAGTGAGCGTGCCGTGTTTCATGGTCTCTCTCATGGAGGCACGTGAAACACTGCTCACTAGTCGCTTTTCCGTTTGGACCAGGAGCTTACAAGTGATGAGGATGTCCAGCCACCTTCCGTGTCTGACGGGACTCATACATGTTAGACCTTGTTCCCTTGAGGCCGCTGGTCCCCCTCCTCCTGGCCGCAGGAGATAGGCTGGTGGGAGTGTCCTCTCTCACACACTTATGAGGCTGCCTGTTATTAGTTTTATTCCACCTTCTTCATGGTCATCGAACTTTTCCTCCGTTCACACACGGGGTGGGTGGGGGTGGGGAGCCAGGTATTCTAGCAGGTACAAATCTAATCAATAAGAAAGCGTAAAGTTGGAGCCACATAGGGTAAGGTAGCCAGACAAAGAAACTAATTACCTAAATGTGACAGATTATGGAGCAGCATTCGAGGCACCAAATGACTTTGACTTTACAGAGCTGTATTCCTTGATAATACCTCATTAATTTTCTACTAGTGTGTGTTAGTCGGCTTGCTGTCACCGTGTCAAATACCTAAGACCAATAACTAATAACAAACTATTGGATGGGGCGTACATGGATTTCTGTCCTGTGATCAGTGAGCTGGCTACTTTGGATACTTTGTATCCAGGCCATGCATACAGAAGCACGCAGGAGAGGATGCCCTGTTAGCAGCTTCCAGGTTCCCAGATGATGCTCTGGGTTGAAACGTCACAAAAAGAAAGGAGCCCTATCTAAGATCCAGGAGACCCAAGCTCTGGCCTCCCATCCAGCCTCCTCAGGCTCCCTTTTGGTATTCTGGCCCGACATCTGCCCTACCTGTCTCTGAATTGTACCCCGAGCTCTCGTGGGAGGCCTGATATCTTTCCTCCTGGATCTCCATGGCCTGTCACACATTAATAGTTAAGATTAAGCCTTGAAGGAAGACAGGAAAGGAAGGAGTCATGCCATCTCACCATAAAATGGCTGTCACTCACCATGATGTACAGCAAGAATCCCTTTTCTTCCTGGAAAATTATGTATAAGGATGCTTGTCATTCTATCATTGGGCAGGAAATCCAATCTCAGCATTAAACGATTCCCATCTTTTTCTGCAGGGTAGCAAAAGAGTTTGGCAAGCTTACAAGCTCCTGTAGCCTCCAGTCTGCCTTGACCCCAGTGGATAGGTCAGTGGCCATCAACATGGTCTCTCAGAACTGTCAGCAGCAGCCTCTGGTGCCATATCTCATGCCCAGGACTCTAAGAGCAGAACTCAAGAATAGAATCCTGCCTCCTTGAGGGCTACACACACACACACACACACACACACACACACACACACACACACACACACACACACACACACGTACACACCAAGTGTGCTAAAAATGGTCTTCTGTTTTAGAGAACATATCTTCTCCGTCCACTGTAACACCTCAACAGTCTTTCCAGAGAGCATAGGCTAAATAGAGAGAAATGGGCATCTGGCACTGAAAGATAAGTTGTCTGCTTCTGCTCTGAGGTCTCTGCAAATACAAATGCCTGACTCCCTTCCTTGATCGTGGATGGGAATTAAAAACAGACTGTGAACAAAGCACGGCTCATCTCTCAGAAAGTGCCCATCTCTGAGCCAGAGCTGTGTGCTCGTCTCCCTGCCCCGCAGCAGCAATGCACCTCAGCCACAGCAGCTGCCTGGGAGATGCTGTGTGCAGCCAAACAAGCAGAAATAACCAGGAGTTCTCCATTGTCATTGGAGAGCAAGCTGCGGTCTGGGGCCAAACTCTGTAGATCCACACTGACCCACTGCTATCTGCCTAGTCTTACTGGAACTTGACATGCTATGGCTGGTTGATATCCAGGGGAGGCCTGCCCTCTCCTGAGGAGAAATGGAGGAGCGTATGGGGGGGGGATTTAAGGGGGAAGGAATGGAATGAGTGAGGGAGGGTAAACTGTGGCAGAGATTACATACATACATACATACATACATACACACATACATACATACACACATACATACATATACACACATACATACATACATATATACACCATAGAAATATAGACAATTCAAATTCATGTAGTTTCGATTTTGGCCCATACCAGGCGCGGTGGCACACACCTTTAATCTCAGCACTCCAGGAGGCAGAGGCAGGCGGATCTCTGTGAGTTTGAGGCCAGTCTGTTCTCCAAAGTGAGTCCAGGACCACCAAGGCTACACAGAGAACCCTGTCTCAAAAAACAAAGCAAAACAAAAAGACAAAAAAAGAGGTCCAAACTGGAGAGAGAGACAAGAATCCTTAGTCTGCCTCTGCCTGTGCTTACTGTACACCTGAGTTCCAGCTCAAAGTAGGGATGGAGCTAGAATTAGTACTATGACAGAACTTTCTCCTGGATGGGCCTGGGCTACTAAGAGGATGATGGACAGATGACTCCTGACATAGTGTTTCCTGGGAGGAGCCAGAACTGAAAAGGGTGTGTGTTTGTTTGGGTTGGGCTGGGTTGGGTTGGGTTTTTTTAGGTTTGGTTTTGTTTTCAGTCAGAGTCTCAACTATGTAGCCCTGGCTAGTCTGGAACTTGCTGGTGGCCTCACCAGGGTAACCTCAAACTCACAGAGATTTGCCTGTGTCCACCTCCTGAATGCTATGATTAAAAGCATGTGCCATTACACCGGGTAAAAAAAAGACAATTGTCTTACAATCAAGTTTAGTTGGTTAGGGGATAAGATCTTCTTAGATCAAGATAGATGATTTAAGTTAATAAAGATGAAATATGATAGATACTAATTTTCATTCATAAATTTGGACCCAACACAGTAGGAAGGATGGTTGCTTCAGGCTGACCATTGCAAATGGCCAAGTTACTGTGTATGTAACACTCATATAACTCATGACTGTCTCGTGGTTCTTCCTGCTGTATGCAGTTTGTCTTATTCATGTGTAGTAATATAAATGTACATGTTAAAAAGAAACATAATGAAATACTTTTTTAAAAAGACAATTGTTAGAAGCCGGGCTTACTCCCTAGGCCTGGCTACAGCTCTGAGCTCTTAATGAGTGATTGAGTTAACCATGCCTGTGGAGTTAGGATAAGTGAAGGTTGCGTGTGGGACTTGGGAGCCCTCTAGCGGATTGTGGATCACACTGCAGTTCCTTGTAGACATGCTCCTTGTAAAGGGGCATGTACTTTATATTAGTTTTCCTTGCATTTTAATAAAAGCAGTAAATTCTACCTATATCTCAAACTCTGCACCAGCAGGCAGTGGGTACCACTCAGAGGCTCCTTCTACAGGTAGCTCCCAAGGAAGAGATCTAGGGCAGCTACAGCCCACAGGTTAGAGACTCTCCCTGTGGATTTGCTAATGCTAGGAGGGCATCCAGCCAGGGTCCAAGGATTGTGTGAGCACCGCTGAGTGACTTACATGAATGCCATTCACATCAGTCACACATGGCAGTGTCGCTGTCCAGTCAGCTCAAAGCCTGTGAAAAACACACATCCCTAGTGGTGTGGAGAGGGTGTGCCTAATGAGTTGGACTCTAGAGGGAGGCTGTGGGTAATGGCGGTGGGTTTCCCTGGTGAGAAGGGCTGGTAGAGATAGTTACAGGTGATGCTGACATGTTGCCAGAATTAGTAGGATAGGCACAGCTGGCCGTATAGGTAACAATGGCAGGTTGCCGTGACTGGTAGGTGCTGTAGAAGTTTTGGGTTTCTTTAAAGATTGTTATGTTGTGTGAATATGTTTTGTTTTAATCCCAAGTGTGGGGACACGGGACTGCTCTAGTTGATCCACAGCTGACAACTTCCTGCTGCTCAGAGAGGGGCGTGGTCTTTGCCAGAGGCAGATAGCTCAGGGAGAGAGACAAGGATGCTTCCAGGACACTTCCTGGATGCTTCAAGGAGAGGGACAGAGAAAGAAGACCGCTGCTGCGTTTTCTGTGTTTGCTGGACACCTGTTGGCTGAGACTGGTATTGCCCCCAAAGAACCCGGTGACCCTAACCAGCGGGAACTAGGTCTAAAGAAGTCTATGTCCCCTGTCCCTTCCAATCTTCTTTCTCTCCTACCTGGGAGTCGGGGGTTGGAAGGGAGTTAGAGGCATTAAGGAGCCCCAAATAAAAAATAGTTTTAAAAGGTGCTTACATGTAGGTAGGGCTGGTACGGGTGGTGACAAGTAATCATGCAGTCGGGTGCACTACTCAATATGGCAGGCATATGTTGTGGCAGGGCTTGTAATTATGACTAGCAGAAGTGGTTCCTGGTAAAGATGTTTGAAAAGGCACTGGAAAAAGAGTCAGAAACCTTGACTGTCACCCTTACTAACTGTGTAATTTTGCACAAATCACTATTGTGGCTTCTGGTTTCCTACTCACCAGGATGGATTGGATAAATTGCCAGCTGTGCAGTTCACTTCCCAGTAAGGACCAGTTCCAGAGTATCTGATGCCCACTTCTTCCTCCACAGGTACACACACACACACACACACACACACACACACACTCAACACAAAAAATTAAAAAATAAATCTTAAGTAAAAGCCATAATGTATCATTTTCTTTTTATCCTGTCATGAATAACACTTCTAGAGGTGTCAGAATAATGGAGCTTAAAATTATTTAATATTTCTCAATTTACCTCATAACGGGCCAGGCATGGTGGCGCATGCCTTTAATCCCAGCACTTGGGAGGCAGAGGCAGGTGGATCTCTGTGAGTTCTAGGCCAGCCTGGTCCACAAATCGAGTCCAGGACAGCCAGGACTACAAGAGAAACCCTATCTGGAAATGGCCCCCCCAAAAAAAACTTAAATTCATAATGAAACATTAGGTAGATGAACAAATTTCCCATAAATTATTTACTGTTAGTAAAAATGTTGTTCTGATAAAGTATATTATGTTGTATAATCTAAGGTGTTATTAGGAATGGGTAATAGCTTTTCTTATCTAGGGATCATGAGAACCTGCTGTAAGTTGTCATTTGAAATGGTTAATACATTTTTATTACTTTCTATTGCATACAGGTTTGACTATAGTTAATGTCAGACTCTTACCATACACAAATAGATTTTCTATTTAAAAATGAAAAAAAGAACCTGTTATAGTTATTGGACAGATTAGAAATTGTAAGCGTAGATTGATATTTTAACTTAGTAAACAAATGCATTCTGTGTCCCTAAATATTAACTAAATGTATTCATAGCCACTCACCTGAGTTGCATGTGATTTCATCCAGATTGGTCTAATCATTGCCTATTGCTGCTGTTCATTGTTTTTAAATGCTTTGTAGCCTTTGAAAATTCTACCACTTAAGAAGTGAATTTGTCTGATACATATACCGAGCTTCTTAGAAATGTATATCTGTGTCGGTATTGAACTTTCAATGCATCAGTATAAGAAAGTTAGCATTTTAAACTAAAGTGAACAGAGCTGAATTTCTGCATCAGAACCAAGACATTTATTGATTTAGTTAGTTGAGCATGTGGCTGGGAGATTGGATGTTTAAAACGTCTGTGGTCCTTCCTGCTCATGCTAATCTGCAGCCACAGCCAAAGTCCACAGTGCCATGGGCTCTAAGCTCCCTTTGGGCTGTGAATTCTCCACAT
This sequence comes from Acomys percivali, assembly GCA_907169655.1. NCBI lineage: Eukaryota > Metazoa > Chordata > Mammalia > Rodentia > Muridae > Acomys > Acomys percivali. The sequence continues at coordinate 38,480,259 of OU015752.1, forward strand.
CTGTGTCATAACAGGGTCTTCCTTGTGCCCAGGACTGTCCTCCCTGTCCAGGAATTCCTCATTCTTAGCCATGCTAGACATCATTTGCACTGACATTAGTGCAAGAAGACAGAAACGCAGTGCTGGTACTCTGAAATGTGGACACACTGTAGGTTTTGAGTGAGATTCCATGAGGCTGCTCAGAAGCCATCTGGTATCCCCGACAGTGACCTTCACACACTTGCCAGCCTTTTATGTACACGGTGAGGAATACTTCCCTCATGCTGGAGTCTCAAAGTCCGTGTAACATCACCATCTTCTCTGCTCTTCACCCTGGTACCCTGAAAATGTATGACTTCTGACACAAGGATCAAGTGAAATGCAGTGCACACATTTTTAAATACATCTACCTACTCGGGTATCTAGTTCAGCTCTACATATCAGTCCTTCAAAGTGTGTCCTACAGCTACTCTGACACCAAGTCACATTCTCTCCACCTTCAGCCTCTACCCTAAAAATCAAGGTATACCCTGTGAGCTGTCCCTTCTATTACCTAAGGTCATGAGTTTCAGGCTTTAGAGCAGTGGTTCTCAACCTTCCTAATGCTGCAACACTTTAACACAGTTCCTTGTGTTATGGTGACTCCCAACCATAAATTTATTTTCATTGACACTTTACAAGCTATAATTTTGCTGCTATGAATCATAATGTAAATATTTTTGGAAACAGGTTTGCCAAGGGTATCATGGCCCACAGGTTGAGAACCAGTGCCTTAGAGCTACCAAGACAGCCTTCTGGGTGGTTTACCAGTTAATTTCCTCTTTCAGTAACAAATGCCTAACACTAATCAGGTGGTGGGTTGGTTGGTTGGTTGGTTGGTTGGTTGGTTGGTTGGTTGGTTGGTTGGTTGGTTAGAGGGTTAGTGGGTTGGTTGGTTGGTTGGTTGGTTAGGCAGTTAGTGGGTTAGTTGGTTGGTTGGTTGGTTGGTTGGTTGGTTGGTTGGTTGGGGGGTTAGTGACTTGGTTGGTGGTTGGTTGGTTAGGGGGTTAGTGGCTTGGTTTGGTTGGTTGGTTTTATAGTAGCAATATTATTCTGTTTTTTTATAGACCCATCAAGAGGAGACCATGGATTTGCTGATTTATAAGATGAAGAAAATCTATACAGTTCCATTTTAAATAACCACAGTGAGAACTTGATGGGGAAAGACGACAAGTGTACTTATAAAAAGGAATCTTCTGGGACACTGGTGAGATTTCTCTCATCTACCTCACACACTTGCACTTTCCATCCACCCTTTCCACTGTTATGTACCTGACATCCCTGTGCTCTCTTCACTTGCTCACATTTGCTGTCTGCCATTACTCACCTTGCTATTGGCATAAGGTAATCATAAGGTAATTCAAATGCTCATTTCTGTATCCCCTATATCTGGTTGCAAGGCTTGTTCTAAGAATCTCCTGTCTCAATGTTGTATAAACTCTGCTCCCCAATTGCTCCCTTTGTATGCCAATAAAGCAGCTTAGAGCCAATCACTGAGTAGGGGAGAGAAGAGAGCTGGACTTCCTGCCAGCCAGGCGAGGAGGAGTTAGGGGAGGAAATAGGGTGTTCAGCCACAGGTGCAGGAGAGATGAAGATTCAGCTGAAGCAAAGAAAGAACTAAAAAGCAAGTAAATTGAGGGTTTTGCCAAAGGTGAAGTCAGGATAACATAGAAGGTTAAGAACAGACTTAAACTGCTCTAGATTGCATTTTAAGACTTTATAAACAAATATAAAAGAGTCTCAATTATTTGTGTGATAACTAGCTTAAGAGAGAAACTAAGAGAAACAGCTTAATGAAAATAACCTTCAACACCTTACCCATGGTAAGCTCTTCCCATCTTGGACATGGTGGGCTAAGCACTCAGGATAAACTAAATTTGACAATAGATTTTAAACCATACAAGTTCAGGTGAGTTTTTGGATGCCTCTTACATCGTGATCTTCTTTGTTCCGAATGTTAAAGCAAATTAATTCTGGTTCAGGGAGCAATCAAGGTCAGTAGTACAGGAATCCCAAGTAATTTGTTTCTTTTCCTTCTTACACCTGGGAAGAATTCCCTGGATACTTTTTCTTCCCTGAACAATCATGTTCAAATGCAGTTCTGGCCAAGTTTTTTCTTTGTTCTTGAGTTGGTTTCCTCTAGTGTGCCTGTGCTTTGCCATTACTCACCTTAATGAACAGAAGCTATGAGCTGCATAAACTAAGCCCTCATTACTGCAGAGCCCACCCGACCCTTAGCAGGGTCTTGTAGACAGTATGACTTTGAAATGTGAGTCTGCCCTCCAATCCGCTGTGCCTGAGACCCTGGTCCAAGCCCAACATGTGACAGTGTTCTGGGTCTCAAGTGTGATTTACAGTGTCCCCACCCACAGACTTCCAGTAAATTTCCTTTTCCCAATGCATGGTGAGTTCACCAAATACCGTTAGGGTCCTATTTGGGTATCCCTGTTGAAACACACACACACAGAAAGAGTTCACCGTGCTTTCTGAATCAGACCAAAGCAAATCTACATTCACCATGTACCTACTTACCAGTCCATCCATCTTTTTAAGTGCCTACAGTGTTTATCTTTTCTTTTCGAAATAGGTGTTCTCTGACACATCAAGCCCAGTTTTTCCTCTAAGGGCTACAGATAGAAATTAACCCAAATGAGGCATGGTCACAGATGTCTGTAATCTCAAGACTTGGAATGTTGAGGTAAGAGACTTACAGGCTCTGGGCCAGCTGAGAAATATAGAAAGAACCTGTGTGAGGAAAAAAAGCAAAAAAGCCAGTGCTCCATAGCACATGCCTATAATCCCGGCACTTGGGGAGGCAGAGGCAGGTGGCAGAGTCCAAGACAGCCAAGGATACACAGAGAAACCCTGTCTCAAAAAACCAAAAAGAAAAGAAAGAAAGGAAAAAAATAAAGGGGAAAAAAAGAAAGTGTGGAGGGACTAAAGGGAAGAGAAAAGAGTGGGAGAAAGGAAAAAGAAATTAACCCTCCAGTGGTTTTATATTGGGACCAGGTGCTGCCATTATATCACATGGTCCTAAGTCCATTCAAACGCCTAAGCGCCTTGTACCAAAATGCATGGTCAAATAGATTGAAACAGATAATTGTGAGCTTTGTCTGACCTTTAATCTTTTAATGGTAGTAAACTTTCAAAGTTTTCCCAGTGTTATTTTGCAATTCCTGCACTGGGATACACTGAAGCGCAAGAAAGTCGGAGCCAGGAGCTCCCTTCATCCTCATGTTCGAGCCCCTCTTACGTCATTTTACATCGCTCTTAAATAGTCACTGGGCACAGCAGGATTACGGTTGAGGTGATGTTGTATTTGGCCCAGGAGACTGAGAAGCAGCCCTGGAGAATTGCTGAAGCCTTGTCTCTGTAATGGTCACTGTCAGAGAACACTGAGAATAGATATCCTTTCTCTCACAGAGGAGCTAGAGGATGATAGAACTGGCCTGGGGCTCTAACAAGCAGGCCTTGCAATGATGGGGAAACCAGACGCAGAGACTCTCATCCCCTGCACACCTTTCTAGCCCCATAGATACACAATGAGCTTTCAGATAACTGACATGTGAGGGGCGAATTAGTCCTCAATTAGCATGTGCCTTCTACTGAAGCCATGTGTATATTAATTAGCTCTTCATTAAAAGTTGAGTCTCACTATCCACCTAATGCATGCTCTAGCTAGTTATTCCAGGCAGATGTAGAATAGAACAGCCCTTCCAGTCTTCAAGAACAACCTCAGAGGCAACCGACAAGATGGGAGGAAAGCCACCATGTTATGTCTCAAGGAGATTAACCGAGCTGCTGTAGAGATGCACATATGACGTGTTACAGATAGGTCATCCTTCAGTGTGGTGCTTTGTCTGCACCAACACAGTCCCCTGTGGGCCACATGAAGGCATAGACTACATTTCTAGACTCTTTAACAATGTGAAGACAGTGGTTTAAGAACGGCTGCTCTTTCGACTTCAGTGTTTAGAATCAGTTAATACATGTAAAAGTAGCGTTTATTTTCCTGGCTCAATTGTTGTCTCGGGGCTTACTGCCTCCTTCTGCTAACCTAGGCCTAGTCCTGGAAGCTTCTAGCCTATGTACAATCTAACCTAGACCTAGACTGTTTTCAGCCTCTGAGACTTATTGCTTAATAAGCTCACCCTTTCTTGTCTGAGCTCTGTGCTGGGCTGCTCAACTCAGCTGTTCTGGTCAAACTTTTTTCCCAGCTGACTCATTCAATCTGGCTTCTCTCTTGGCCCAGAATTGCTTTGCTTGGCCTCAAACTAACTCAGCAGTCTTCTCTAAACTTCTGTCTTCTTCTCATTTTCTGGCTCATTCCATCTTCACCTGAGTTCTCCCTCTCTCTCTCTCTCTCTCTCTCTGTCTCTCTGTCTCTCTCTCTCTGTGTGTCTCTGTGTGTCTCTCTGTCTCTCTCTGTCTCTGTCTCTCTCTGTCTCTCTGTCTCTGTCTCTCTGTCTCTCTCTCTCTCTCTGTCTCTCTCTCTCTCTCTCTCTCTCTCTCTCTGCAACCCATCTCTCTATTACTGTCCTGGTAAAACTGTCTCTTAAGTGGCTTCCCTTTCCTCTCTCTTCTCATGAGAGTTGGGCATACCCTAGTCTGTCAAATTTTCTCTGATTCATTTTTTTTCTGCCACTCAATTAAACACCTTTCAAACATGGGTGCTTCCTTCTACAAACTAGCCTCACCTTCATTTGGGATTAAAGGTATGTGCCACCACGCCTGGACCTAAGCTTTTCTTTTCCTGATACTTGCTTTATACCAGGCTGGCCCTGAACTCAAATCTGTTTGCCTCTATCTCCTGGATTAAAGGCGTGTTTGTATTCCAACCAGATCACACAGACCTAGAAGATATTTGAATGTGATGCCTTGCCAGCCAGATCACGTGGACTTAGAAGGTCTTTGGATGTCACAAAGAATGGATGATACACAAAAGCAACAGGACAGGTAGGTGGCCCTGATGACATTTACAGGAGGCACTTACGTGGAGGGGGGAGGGGTCTTAGAGTCCAGTGAGGAACCAAATGTTAAAATACCAACCATCACTAAACACTCAGGCCACTGGCACTTACCCTGTCCACGTGTTGCTGCAATCCTGCTGCGGTGCATGTGCTTCACCAGAGGCAACATGGCATCTTGTAGCCCAGCCTCACCCACACCTTCCAATAGATCCCTGGATCAGAGAAAAAGATTTTTCTCTCCAACTTGAAAAATGTGAAAGAGGATTCTCAAGTATTTTTCTCAGTGGCCAGGGGCTTCGTTGTTAAGGTGGACGCACCCTGAGACGTAGGCCCATCTCTAACTAAGGAAATAAGTGAGGTATTTTATTAGCTGGCAGGTTATTGCTCTTTCCAGTTGTTCAGACTGACAGTGGCTGACGTGGGTCTAAGATGTTCAGTGTTCCTGGCTGCAATGAAAAGCCTTCTGCAGACAGCTGTTTCTTATGCACTGTCTCTTCTCATATACCCATTTCTATCTTTATAATGACCCGTTTAGGCTAAGGGTCTCTATGGACAATGTTTGGTTTGACAGATACCTACGATGTGAACCACTTTGGCACAGATTTGAGATCCATCTTTCTGTGCACTGAAAAGACATTTCCATTAGCTTACAGGAATAGTACAAAACTTTTTTTTTTATGGCTATCATGGTATCTATAAGACAGGAAACTAAAGGATAATGAGAATTTATGTAGACTGAACATACAAGGCACCAAAATATGTGTTCAGGTTTGAATGCGTTGATAAGGGACTCAGTCACCAATAATGTGTCTGTGTTGCAGAGCTCTGCCCCTTGACGTAATCTAACAACGAGTGAGCCCAGACTTGAGTCATTTTCTCTCCCCATATCTCCTGTCACTTTTCTGTCTGTTGTTGTATAAGTGTGAACCTACACCTGCCTGAATGGTCCCTTGGGGCCTGTTTACATAGAGGTGTATGTGTCTGTCTGTCTCCTCTCCCTCCCCCCTTCTCCCCTTCTCTCTCTTTCTCTCTCTCTCTCTCTCTCTCTCTCTCTCTCTCTCTCTCTCTCTCTCTCACACACACACACACACA
>OU015752.1:38501134-38527951 GCA_907169655.1 Acomys percivali
TTTTTTTTTTTTTTTCTATAACGGATAAAGATTCTTCAGGTTTCATGAATGACTGTATATGGTTTAGAAAGAGAGAGAGAAACTGCCCGTTCATATTACCATGTTTTCTTCTTAACCATTTCCACTGGGCTCTGTCTCTTATTTTCTATCATTAGGTGTCACTTTTAATTGACTTTTTTAGGATTTTACATGTTAGGGTTTACCTCATCCCCACGTCTCCCTCTGATTCCTCCCACTCCTTCTCAAATTCATAGCCTCTTGCTCGTTAATTGTAATTGTTCCGTATCCATACACAGCTGACCTACCGTAGGCAGTGCCACCCTGGCCCGATGGTTCTGAGTTGTATAACGAAGCAGGCTGAGCAAACCATGGGGAGCAAGCCAGTAAGCCACGTTCCTCTGTGGTTTCAGTTCGTGCTTCCAGGTTCCTTCCTTGAGCTCCTGCCAAGACTGACAGGGGCCATGCAGCACTGCAAGGAACGGCCTATGAGCGCCTCACTGCAGGAACTCCACTGTGGCAAGGCTCTCGGAGACCCTTTTCCCACTCTACAAGGCGAATTTTGGTGGCCTTTATGCTTATTGCCTAGATGATGTGTGTTACAAGTTCTCCTTGCTTTCACTATGCTGTTTATGCTCATAGTGGTAAGAGTTTCACTATGCTGGGATCACACAGGCTAAGAGCCCTGGGGCTAGTTCTGTGTTCTTCTCAACATCCTTTCAAGGTGTGAAGCCCTCCTCTCCTCTCCTCTGTCTCTATCAATCCTCCAGATGTGACCATTAACCCTGGGTATCTTGTGACACGTAATCACGTCCCTAGAGAAACAGCCACAGTCACACCAAGTAAGCCCATGACAGTTGTGGAGAGCAGCGGGTCCTGCTTCATAACTGTTCTGAGGAAGCTCTGTCTGATCCAACAGAGACTTGGAAAATAGGGAAGTTGGGCTGGAGAGATGGCTCAGCGACTAAGAGCACTGTCTGCTCTTCCAGAGGTCCTGAGTTCAATTCCCAGCAACCACATGGTGGCTCACAGCAATCTACCATGAGATCTGGTGCCCTCTTCTGGTATGCAGATGTACATGCAAGCAGAGCACTGTATATGTAATAAATCTTCATTTAAAAAAAAAAAAAAGAAGAAAATAGGGAAGTTACATCTGATGAGCAGTGACTTTAGAAAATGGGGAAGCTGTGCCTGATCCACAAAGTTAAAATAATAGTTCTTGGAAAGATGGTATCAGAAGTTGATAGGGACATATCAGGAAAGGATACTTGGTACAGTGGGCACATCTCTGTCTACAAATTTCAAAGTACCGTGACATAGGGATGCTATTTGATGAAAGGACTCACACTCACAAATGGTTAACCTGTCTCTCACCTTGCATAACTACGTAATCGCATTTGCTGCCAGCTGGGTACGTGCTCATGTCCACAGGCCACGCCTGGCTTGGCATTTATTTTTGTCTTGCTGAAATCGTGCTTTGTAGTTCAAAATATGATTGGGGTGGGGGGTGATTGGCCCAGTGGGAGGGGGGAAGGAGGAAGGGAAACTATTGGGGGCCTTTTGTAATGAGAGGGCTTGGGTAATGCTGATGCTATGATTTCTTTAAATAGCCAGTGATGCCACTGCACAGGCAAGCCAGCTTGTGGTTGCATAAAGTCAACAGGTGGTCAGCGTCTTCACTTTATGCTGAAGCCCCTTCCCTGTCTCGGGACCCGAACCCTTGAAGCGGGAGCTGGTCTCCAACATAAGACTGCCCTTAAATAAGAGACTGTGATCTTGACATGGAAGCTGAAATCAACCCTTTCCACCCAAGTTGCTTTTGGTCACAGTGTTTCATCACAGCAATAGAAACCCTAACTAAGACAGTATCCCCCACAAAATACATACAATTTGATGGTTTAAAACAACTTTTTTGGGACCTATGGAAAGGGAACAGGGTGAAAGCGGGAGGGAAGGAGGAAGAGGTGGATACAAGTGAGGGGGAAACAATTGAGATATAATCTGAATAAATTAATTAAATAATTTTTGTTTGTTTGTTTTTTATTTTTGTTTTTTTGAGACAGGGTTTCTCTGTGTAGCCTTGACTGTCCTGGACTCACTTTGTAGACCAGGCTGGCCTCGAACTCAAACTTTAAAAAAACTGTTTTGTTTGGGTATTAATGCTGGTAGAACATCTGCACTTTCTAAATGCTAGAAAAGTCATAGAGGAATCAAGGGGTTCGGCTGGAAAGCCAGAAAGCATATGTGAATGGGGATCTGGGTTTGTTCTTTAAAGGCTCACAAAGTGAGACTGGGCTGGACAACCCCAGCAAGTGGGAAATCGTGGCAGCAAGTCAGGAATTCAAGGATAGCCTGAACTATATGAGAAGAAGAAGAAGAAGAAGAAGAAGAAGAAGAAGAAGAAGAAGAAGAAGAAGAAGAAGAAGAAGAAGAAGAAGAAGAAGAAGAAGACAGACAGACAGGAGACCACGATTATATTCACAATTCCAGCGCAAATCTGAACCGTCTATAAGGCAAAGAAAGGTGTTTTTACCTTTGGGATCGCGATTGCTCTAGAACGCACTCTTTCTTCTCTGATTTGAGCGTGAAGTGCCTAGGAAAATGTTTAAATACTCTAGTTAGGAAGAGCCATGCATAAGCTCTGTGCCTTGTTTCCATGGAAGGAATCAGTTGACTAGGGCTGGGCTGAGAGGCAGGCCAATCAGAAGGCAGTTTGGCAACAGACAGGGTCCAGCTTGGTCCAATGAGGAACCAAGATCATGACAAGCTTGTCCCAAGCCTCAAGGGTGAGTAGCATGTCCACATTCTGAAGCCCCTCCCCCTCCTTTCGGCAGTGAGGGTCCAGCTGCATATTAACAGAGACTCTGCGGAGTCCTTATGTCTTTTTTTACATTTTATTAATTTATTTAGATTACAACTAAACTGTTATCCCATCAATTGTATCTTTCCGTCCCTCCCTTCCTCCCGTTTTCACCCTATTCCCCTCCCGTAGGTCTAAAACCAAGGGGAACCTCCCCCCCCATATGGGCATAGGTTATCAAGTCTCATCTTGGTAGCCTGCTTATTCTTTCTTTGAGTGCCACCAGGCCTCCCCACCAAGGGGAGGTGGTCAAATATGGAGCACCAGAGTTCATGTCAGAGTCAGTCCCTGCTGTCCACATAACTGTCCAGGAGATTGGGATAGATGTGATGACATCCTACTGAGACTCTAGGTAAGAGAAATATAGGAGATGGGGAAATAGAAGGACTCAGAGGGTCCTAGAAACCTACAAGAAGAACATCTTGATGGGCGGATCGGGGCCCAGGGGGGTCTGCTCAAACTATTGCACTAACCAAGGACAATACAAGTAGTAAACATCGAACCCCTACTTTGATCTAACCAATGGACAGGACATTCTCCACAGTCCTTAGGTCTTTAACACATACGGCACCTTCACTTTTCACTGAATGGACTCCAAATGAAATAGCCTTATCTGAGAAATGCCTGTATTCCTTACATTAATAAACTCCTCCAGTAGGGGGCAGCACTAAGCCAAGTATCACGATGAAACCAAAATCTACTCTGGAGTTTGAGGAACATAGGATACTTGAAAACACGGCTTTTGAAAAGCACTGCGGCCTCGGAATGTTGGGAAGGAATTTGCCTCCACCTCCACTATTCTGCCAACCACGTTCCAGTCAACGTCCTGTACTGTGTAAAATTGAAGGAGCCTGGCCTTCGTGGTGTCATTTATTTATTCTTTTTATTGGTTTTATTATATTATTGTCTTGAGCCAAGCATACATTTGAACTTCTGACCCACCTGTTTCCCCCTCCAGCCACGCACCACAACACCCAGTCGGATGCTGGGGACAGAACTTAGCGCCCTATGCAAGCTAGGCAAGCACTCTACCGGCTAAGATTACACACACACACACACACACACACACACACACACACACACACACACACCACAGGGGTAGGGGGGATGATGAAGACTTGATCTCAGAAGTGATTCTCTCTTTCCTCATACGCACTGACCTCCTGCAGATGGGTGAGAGCTGTCTTTGTTCCGGTTAATTATTCAGCGATCTCTACTGCCTTGGCTGGGGCACTGGCTCATCCTAGATTTAACTGTCCTACAACAAACGGGCTCGTGGCGGACATCTTTAATCGCAGCACTCAGGAGGCAAGCAGATCTCTGTGAGTTCGAGGCCAGCTTGGTCTACAAAGTGAGTCCAAGATAGCCAACACTACACAGAGAAACCCTGTCTCGAAAAACAACAAACAACCAAGGAGCCTGTGTCATCTAGGGGAGTGAGGAAATTTGGCTTTGCTAAACTTTGGCCATATCTGCAGGAGGCCAGGTTTGACTTCCTAGAGAGAGTGCACAAAAGGACTCATACACAGCATTAACCCCTAATGGTACTCTGACCACACCAACGGCTTCACACACAATAGCCATTCAATACTCAGCAACCTCCAGTCCTTGCTACTCCCGGTTCCAACCCAATCCCAAGAGACCCACTAAACACCTGCATGACTCTAGGTCCCTCCTAAACACCAGTCTCAACTTTGTTCTGACACCCCACCAACTCCTGCCTGCTAACACTTCAGAGCCCGAACTGCCCAAGATTCATCTTGACTCACAGTGTGGCAGAAAGGGCCTGAGCTTTGAAGTGAAACCGACAGGAACTGGAATCCTAATACTGATACCCATTAGCCTAGGCCACGTATAACACAAGAATAAAAATGTTACCCACCAACTTCCCGAAGTTTCAGATGCACCCAGGTCAATCTGTTATGGCCTTTCCTGTTGTTCCAGCAAGTGAATCCATTGTTATCTGAATGTACACATGCTACCGCACATGCTAGCTCACTTTTATAGCACACTAGCTTCCTTCCAGGTCCACCTTTGCTGGTTGGTGGTTTGGATGCTAATGGCCCCCAGAGGCTCATATGTTTGAATGCCTAGTCATCAGAGAGTGGCACTAGTTGAGAAGGATTAAGAGGTGTGGCCTTATTGGAATAGGTGTGGTTTTGTTGGAGGGAGTCCTTGGGGTTTCAGACCCCACCTCCAGGTTCTCCCAGCATCCCTCAGTTCCTACCTATTACAGGCTGGCATACCCCACTCTCTTCGCTGAACTTTGCAGCCCAGGGGTTGGGCTTCCTCTCAGCCAGAGGCTCTTCACTCTAAAACCAGGACATTTTGGTTCCCTCCCGCCCCTCCCCCAACATGGGCCCATTCTTTCTTCCTCTACCCCACGTCTCTTGTCTCCCTGCCTGCATGGTGACTTCCCTGGCTCCCATTCCTTGGGACCGGTGAACCTGCCCAAGAGCTGCCCCCAATAAAACTGCCTTTATACTTTAATTTGGCAGAGAAAAACCTATCAGGAGTGTGTCACTGCGGGTGGCCTTTGAGGACCTAAGTGCTCCCTCTCTCACTCCCGCCCTACCCCCACCCCTCACCCCCTCCTCCCCCTTCAGCTCTGGGCTCCTGCTCCAGCATCATGCCTCCCATGCTGGCTGCCATAATAGACCAAGCTTTTGAAACTGAAAGCGAGCCCCAACTAAATCCTTCCTCTATAGGAGTTGCCATGCTCATGTCTCCTCGGCGACGGTGACTAAGGCACTAACGCGTCCCCTCTCCAGTCCCCATGTCCTTGTTCTCCTTACTTGGTCACATTTCCGTGTGTGCACTTAAACACGCTTCCTCGGATGAGCTATTCCCTCAGATGTCTGTTTAGGTATCTAAGGGATGAACACACTGGATGGCGGCTGCAGTTACCTGCATTCCACTTGCTGGGATCTCACCCTGCCTCAGACACTCACCATTCAAGTGGCAAGACAGACTTCCTCCTTGGCCTTGTCTTTGCCCCTTTTCCTCCAGGTGCCTAAATGTTAACACTGAAAGGTACCAGGAGGAAGGTGATGCTAGCTGGGATGTCTGGCAACCTGGGAGACAAGAGGGCCAGCAGCCCTTAGAAGTTAAAGAGTTACCAGCTGAGGTCTGTACACTGCACTCAGGCTAACTACATGCATGCCCCCCGAGATCATTTTTGCCTTCCTTGCTATTCACTGTGCAATTGCTAAGTGTTTCCCTCTGTGCATTCACGTGTGTGCACATTTGTGTATGTGCACTCGGCACACGGAAGCCAGAGTGTCTAGTGTCACCCACAAGCGCTCTCACTTTCTTTTTTTAAAGAAGACAGGATCAGTCACTGAACCTGGAGCATGCCAACTGAGGTCAGCTGGCTAGCCAGCAAGCTCTTCTCTGCCGCCCAGTCACTGGGATCAGTGTGCTGCGGATGGGGTATCATCACCCCAGCCTCAAACCCTCCCAAGACATCTTGCTTCTGGCACCTACATCAAATGCCAGCAAGACTCCCTCTCCTACCCAGCCCACTCTCTACTCACCGCCTGGTTGAGCCTCTTCACTCAAGAAGGGAAAGCCTCTATCACCTCCAATATTTACCCCAGCAAACTTGTTCCGAGATCCTTAACCTCAGTGCCCTTTAATTCACCAAACAGGTCCAGCCTCCAGGCACTGGATACTCACATGTAATGCTTGGTAACATCTCATCTCCATTAGGTTTCATAAGTTGGCAACACGTACACACCACACCATAAAGCCTCTTTGTAGTTCCGGTCCGTGGCACCTATCTGCAGTTGCCAGCTAGTTCTTCAAACACAAACAGTGGTTTTAGTCACAACGGAGGGTGGGCATGCCAGATGGATGAGTTTCTTACGTGGGTATCGCCACCAACGTTAAGATTCCAGCATGCAAAGATGTCCAGATGAACAAAGCAGGCTCATCTCCCCACAACTGTCCTTCCTGGAGAACAGGGGCTGGGTTGCAGAGCTTTGCCAACATGCAGCACCCAGCAACAATTAATGCTGGCGAGGCTGAAGGATATAGTTCTCGCTGAGGCAAGCTGCTAACTTCTACACATTTTTATGGCTCCTGGTCTTCCAGGGGACTGTACATGGACCCTGAGAAAATGGCAACTGCTCTGGAACGCATAGACTGATAAGCAAGACTTCTGGTGAGAAGTCAGGGCAATGAGATGCTTTTATTGGGAAGCTAACAGAGAGGGGGTACTGACTGGACCTCTTATTTAACCAAGATGAGGTTTTCCCTGTTGCCTTTGTTCCGGAAACAGCCCCTCAGTGGCCTCATAATTCCACACGCGGGAGGAGGCTATGCTGTTATGTGTGCAGTCAACACAGCAAAGTGCTGTGTCCTTTCATATACCACCACATGGATCCCAGCTTCCTTTGGGAGGGGCTGCAAATCAGCTATAGAAAAGGCAAGCAAAAGATATGGCTATGGACGCCTGCTGCTCCCCAAATGGCAAGCTAACAAACATGATGATCCCAAGCCTATGAGGGGGCACATCAGCCACTACTTCCTGGTCCAGGACACCCAGGCCTCAAAATGTCCTGTAGTGAAAGACACCTGCCTGCCACACCCCTTCTCAGCCTAGGCATCAAGACTCATAAAAAAGCAGCTCTTCTTTAGCAATTGCTAAGGCACCTTCACATGCAGAAGTGCCTGCTGTGTTCATGTAAGGATCACTGACATCCTACCCTTACTCATCTGGCTCCCTGAGACCGTATGACCTTTGTAACACTCCTATTCCCAGCTGCATCATTTCCCTCCAAGCCTCCCCCACATCCCATCCCTCATGGACCACTGATAACCCATCCTATTCAATCTGCTTCATGCTACCTTTTTTAATGGGTACATGCTACACTTAAGTAAAAATCCTGAAGGCAGAGATTATCTCTTCTGCGTCCACCCCCCCCACCCCCCCGCCATGGCAGCATACACAGAGACGATCAACAGAGACTAGCTGCACGTGGATCAAAGGCTCTACACTAGCCTGGGCTCAAGGGAAAGGTGACCACCTCACTGGACAAAGGTAATGCTTACTACTAAAAACAAGAATTACAGAGCAGCAGAGCTCTGGCCCACTCCCATGGAGCTTATCTTCAGCCCGACTTCTCAGCTCTAAAATGACAGTAAGGCTTGCTCTGCTTACCTGATATGATAATCACACGGGATGACATAAAGGAAAGTACACTATAAGCACTGAACAGAGAGTAACTGTGTTATCATTTCAAGCTGAAAACAGTCGAGACAGGGCCCAGTCAGGGGCCTAGGGTAAATGTGGCTTTTATTTCCTCTCAGGGAAAGAAGTGAAGGGTAGCTTTCCCAGATGCCCCAACCTATGGAAAGGGTAGGTGTGCTCCAGAGGTCGAGGCTACAATTGCCAGAAGACCGTTCTGACGGGCTCCTCTGTGTCCACTTCCTGGCGCTTGAGGCAGGGTGTGGGCGAGAGTCTGTCCCCTGGAGTAGCAGCTCAGCATCACCAGAGGCACAAGGAGGTATCTGCTGGTGTTCACAGAACAGAAGGCGGAGCAAGCGCCCTGAGTGTGGAGGAGCGGGATTGGGTGGCCGGCCCACGCCCAATGTCTGCCTGGTATAAGGCCTGACTGCTGTGGCTCTCCTTCCAAGGGCCTCGGGGGGTCCAGAAAGCATCACTCCGTCCTATGGCTGGTCCCTTAAATGTCCATCTCAAACTGTGACTCTTCACCTGTGGAGAGACAAGACCAGAGGGCCAGTAAGCAAGTAGCAAATGGGAACCCTCCAAACCTAGAGGCTAGGGAGGAAACTTCATCTTTGTTATTCTCGTAGGGCTAGTAGAGGCATAGATGCTGCCAAAGAGAAAAGAGACAAGCTGACTGGGCTAGGAGAGCAGGCTTCTGCGTTCACGGAGGTGACAGTGCTGAACGTTCTGTAAATTCGAGTTTTAATACGTGGGCCAAGGACTGGAGCTTTGTTTCTTGTGTCCAGTTAAGGAGAGTTAAAACTACACATCCCATACACGACCTCCCCACACCCCACACCCTCCCCCCTACTAATCCTAATACTATATGAGGCTACTAAGCCACTGTTTGGGGTGAGAGGGTACCATGAGAAACTACGACAGGGTAGGTGTGCCAGCAAGGGTAAATGACAGCCTTCAGTTAACAGTGACAATTTCACGTGTAGCCTAACTTCATTGAACTGTCAGGTTTGGCGTGAGGTAAAAAGGTAAAGGTGGGGGCTAGAGAGGTGGCTCAGAGGTTGAGCGCACTGGCTGCTCTTCCAAAGGTCCTGAGTTCAATTCCCAGCAACCACATGGTGGCTCACAACCATCTATAATGAGATCTGGTGTCCTCCTCTGGTGTGCAGGCACACATGCAGGTAGAACATTGTATACATAATAAATAAATCTTTAAAAAAAAAAAAAAAGTAAAAGTGAGAGCCACTGCACCCAGTCATGTCTGCCTCCCTATTCCCACCCACCTCCATCCCAGTCAGGATAAATAGTGTCTGTCTTGGGCTGCCGGGGTTCTCAGGGTAATTAGGAAGCCCATCCTACAGCGTCAGTGGGTGTGAGCAGATCTCTGGCTGAGCCTGGTGCACTTGCCTTCAAAGTGGAGAGAGTCAGAGGTGGTCCTCCCATGATGGAAGGTGGGTGGAAACGCTTGTGCAACACTGTCTCACAGAGGAGAGCTCAAATGCCCTGCCACAAGAGCACGTTCAGACCGCACATGTGGCTGCCAGGGTGGCTGCTTTGATTAGGAGGATGAGGAACCAGGAAGGACCTAGCTATAAATGTCAAAGCTTCGGTGACAATAGGAGGCATTGTCCGCCTGTCTCCGTTAAAAGGCCAGTAACCTGCCTGGAGATACCTAGGTTTACTTTTTATCTTTGCTGCAGACA
The DNA here is from genome assembly GCA_907169655.1 of Acomys percivali. Lineage (NCBI taxonomy): Eukaryota > Metazoa > Chordata > Mammalia > Rodentia > Muridae > Acomys > Acomys percivali. The sequence continues at coordinate 38,510,886 of OU015752.1, forward strand.
TGCAATTTCCTAGCGGGGAGGCACGCCATGTCATCAGTTGTCTCCTGCACCATGAATATCAAATAGGGCCACTCTGTTCCAAGAGCGGCCCGTGTGGTGGTCTTTTGCAAGCAACTCTACAGAGATGGGCTGATTGATGAAAGGCGCTGGGTAAAGCCATTGGCATTTTAGATCGGCTCTCCACTTATTACCTGATGCATAAGATCAGCTGTCCTGAGGTCCTTGTAGCTTTTTGAGCTGGCACCAATGAGAGTTCTGCTTCCCCCCGCCCCCCCCCCCCCCCCCCGCCACCCTCTGGGCTCTCCACAGCTGCTTCTCAGAAGGTGGAGACGGTCACCATCACCCTCCCCCTGAAACATGGAATTCCCCAGAGAACACAGACACTGTTCTTCTCCAATCAGGGCCTGGACAGGCCCAACCACTCACCAGCTGCCCGCTTATCTTCCGGGCTGCTATGCAGGTGGCTCTGGCTGGCTTGCATCGGAGGCTCATCACTGGTAGGGCTAGTGACCCCAGGAATGGTTGGCAGGTCCTTCGGGGGTGTTTTGGCCACAGGTGAGTTCCGACACTCCATCAGAAATTTCCGGTCATAGATGATCCTGGTTCCTGACGGGGGAGAGGTGTAATAAGGAAGTTTATGACGTTTCCTGGAACCCTTTGCCGGTTGTGCTTCCCACTTCCTGGAAGTGTGGCCACAGCAGATGCAGCAAATTCTTTTATACAATCTGGACCGAGGGTAAGTAAGTAAGGCTGACCGAGAGAGACCTGGCCAACCTGACCACAGCCCTCCTCCGCTGCTGACAAGCACAGCCCACAAGAAAGGAAGCCTTCCTGTCATCACACCATCCTAGTCTATAGAACCCCAGGTCAGTCATCCAGAACAGAGAGACAGTGGGTCCCTCCCAGAAGTAGGAAGCTTTGTCCAGCCCTGTCTTTGCAGAAACAGGAAATGCTCTATCCGCTCCAAAAAAGGTCTCAGGCTGAGCTCTTCTCCAAACCTCCACTACACGTGCCTGAGGGTTTTGGGTTTTTTTATTTTTATTTATTTTTATTTTTTTGGTTTTTCGAGACAGGGTTTCTCTGTATAGCCCTGGCTGTCCCAGAATTCTCTCAGTAGACCAGGCTGGCCTCAAACTCACAGAGATCCACCTGCCTCGGCCTCCCAAGTGCTGGGATTAAAGGCATGCGCCACCCCTTTAAGGGTTGGGGTGAATGCCACTCCCATTCTACCCAAACCCCTATCAAAGTGAGTCTCTCTCCCCAGGGAGGGGGCCAGTCTGCAGCAGCAAACCTTACAACCCTCCACCCAAGCAGCCGCCCAAATACCACCATATAAGGCAGCATTTCCCAAGGGAGGGGAGCCAAATCATTGCAGGAGATCCATGAGGTAACACTGAGTATATGGCGTTATCATCCACTGCTTCCGGTGGGGGGGGGTTGGGCATGGGGAGAGGAGACAGCTCTACCATGACAGCATGGCATCGAGATCTATTTTTAACCCCTCAACAGCATTTACTAAATGCTTCCTCTTGAACAAATCTCAAGCGTCAGGTTCCAAGCCTCCTCCGGTAGACAATGGCATCCAGCAGGAATGTAAAAACTGTCTCTGCCTTTCTATTTATAGTTCATCTCCTGCAGGCGACAAATAAGTCTGGTTTCTCAAAGGCAGGAGTGGGATCCAGGTTCTTTCTAATAGAGCACATACGTCATAAATTAACGTATTACAGAATGTTATATATCACACTTAAGGAAAATGATTCAAGGGCTGGCTAGATGGTTCAGCTGGCAAAGGCACCTACCTGCCATGCAAGCCTGGCAACCTGAGTTCAAAATCAGGGACCCACGTGGCAGGAGAGAACCAATGGCTACAAGTTGTCTTCGACCTCCATATGCGTGATGTGGTATACACCCACCCACACCCAAGCCCATATTCTCTCGCTGTCTGTCTGTCTGTCTCTCTCTCTCTGTCTGCCTCTTTCTCTCTCTCTCTCTCTCTCTCTCTCTCTCTCTCTCTCTCTCTCTCTCTCTGTCTCTCTCTCTCTCTCTCCCTCTCAACATAAATTTAAAAAAAAAATTTTTTTTACCTCAATGAACTTTGGCCTGGCTTGGGATTAGGTGAGACCTTGAGAGAGCTCCTGACTGTCCAGGAGCATGCTGCCCACCACCTAGTCTGGTCTTTCAGTGAACAACTTCCCTGGCACTGATGATGGCTTGGTGCCACCTGGAGAGTGATCTGCAAATGCATTCAGTTTTAAATGCATAGGCGTATAGTAAGCCAAAATAAAAGAAAAAAAAATAGCTGGTGAGAGGTAGACAGACAAACAGTACGAAGTCAGCCAAACAGTCAGCAGAAATCAGCCTTAAAGTAGCAGGCTGGCGTTCCCAGATGTTCCCCTCACTTGAGTCTTGCAAGATCAACCATCACCAAACTGGATGTCCATGATGCCTCACAGAAGCTGACTAGGGAAGTTGAGGCAGGAGGCTGCGGTTCGGACTGAGCTAAATCTGCATGGCTGAACTTCCAAGGCTGAGTCTCTCTCTCTCCCGCTGCAGACACTTTCATATCGAGGGATAAACAACAGTGACCTTGGCTGGCAGAGGTTCCCGTTCTAGCTGCTCTCAAGGGCATTCACTCTTGGGCTGTTTTGCTGTTTCGTCCCTCCTGCCACAGAGGGGCAAGACCATCCAGACAAAGACACTTGAGATAAACACATTTGGGTCTGAAATAGGAGAGGGTAACCCTGCTTCTATAGCCAGCTTTATCAGTCAGCTCAGACAGCATAGAACAGCTTACCAATACAATGTACACTGCAGATTACTTATAAAAACAAAATACCAACCAACTGAAAAACAAATATGCTCTGTGTCCTACAGTGTTAAACATTCAGCCAAGATATCATTCTGCATAACAAAGTAGGTCGTCTCAGAAGGCAAGCTTGCTTTCCTCTTTAATAAACAGTCCAATTAGATGTATGCCAAAAAACTATCATTAATTTATGATTTTATCAGTAAATGTTTGATTTCATATACCTACATACCTAGGGTTGTGTTCAAACTCTCATGCTAGGAGAGGTAAAGGAAAAAAGGTTTAAGAGGTCCTGATTGCCAAGTATGGTGCCACTCCCAGCACTCAGGAGGCAGAAGGATCTTCGTAAGTTCGAGGCCAGTCTGATCTACACGGCAAGCGCCAGGACAGCTAGGGCTACCTAGAAAGACCCTGTGCCCAAAAAGTAGAAAAGAAGTCCTGGTGCAGGACCCCGGGGAGGTGCACCTACGGGAGTGCCTATGAGGACAGACCCACCCTCAACTTGGGCAGCACCACCTCAGTCTGGAAGGCAGCAAGACCCCAGTATTTATTTCCCTTCTCTGCTTCCGGTCCACCCTAAAGTAAAGACCCGCCTCTGCCCCATGTTCCTGCAGCCATGATGCTCTCTGTCCAAGGGCAATGAGTCAAGTGACTGTGGACTGCACTCAGAAGTCATGGGCCAAAATAAATATCCCTGTTGTAATTCTGTCAGGGATTTAGCCACAGTGATGAGAAAAGTATTTTTTTTTAAAGTAAAATAAATAAATATACAACTAATGTAGAGGTGGAGCACACACACAGTGAATCACAGGTCAGTTGTGAAGCTGGAACCCAGAGCCTACTGGGTGCTGGGGTGAGAGTTCAAAGTTCAATTTTGATCTGCCTGTGGAGTAACTGTCTGCTACTGGCTGAGTCTTGAAAACACAGCTGTGCCGTTCACTGGACAGATTACCATTTTCCCTGCCTGTGCCTCGAGGAGCTGTCAAAGACCTCAAAGTGCCACCTTTGTCATCTTCTGGTGTGCATTAGATCAGTGGAGGCTGGAGGCAAGTCTGCACAGACACTAGCAATTACCCTGTCTTGTAAAGGTCGAAAGTGACAGGCTGCCACAAGCTGCTCAGTCTTACCCACAGCAGGACCCAATTCCAAAGCCAAAGTGGGGACACATCAGAAGGAAAGAAAACAACCAAGAAAGAGACTTAGAGGCAATATGGGGCGGGAATGGGCACCTTCCATCTCTCTGAGACACACAGACCATAGGAACCATCACGATGTAGGTATGCATGGCTGGCAGCCTTTGGAGCTTTTAATTCCAGGAATTCGCAAAGAATAAAGTCTTTATTCCCAAGGTGTGGTTTAACACCGATGCCAGTTTTCTTGGACACACAAGTGAGGTGATATTCCCCAAGGATCTAGTTTTCTCACCTGTCACCTAGGAGTTACTCTGGCTCGCTGACACTCTATTTAAAGCACTGGCCGTCAGTATCTATTTTTAGGATCTGATTAGTGGCAGGCCCTTAACGTGAAAATCACATGGGACTTGGAGGCAGAAGTCCTGGACTCACAGTGGGAATCACTACCTTTAAAAAAAAAAAAAAAAAAAAAAAAAAAACCTCAATTTCTGGCTCCCAGTTCTTTCTGTGCCACAAGAAGAAAATAAGAAAAAAGCTCACACCCCAGAGGAGTACCACAAAGACTAAATGACAAGTGCCAGTGATCCTGGGAGTTAGAGTCACTGCTCCATGAGACAGCATCCCAAAACATAAATAAAAATAAGACATCGTGGTGGTGCATGCCTCTAATATAAGCACTGGAGAGGCAGAGGCAATCGGATCTCTGTAAGTTCGAGGCCAGTCTAAGCCAGGACTATGAAGCAAGCAGAGTAAACTTACCAAGGAGAAGCCAGGCAATGAGGCACGACGACACACCTATAATCCCAGCACTTGGGAGGTAAAGGCAGGAGGATCAGCAACATGATGGCCCTCTTTCCTACACAGTAAGTTTTCAAGGCCACCTTGGGCTCAAAAAATTAAAAAAAATATGGGAGGATACAAGGGATGGGATAACCATTGAGATGTAACAAGAATAAATTAATAATAATAAAAAAAATAAAAATTAAAAAAAATGTTGGGAAAAAAATTAAAAAATAAATAAATAAATAAAGCAAAGCAAGAGAAACAAATGATGATTCTCTCTCTCTCAGGGGTCAGGTATCTTATGATGCTACCACACACTGAATGTGGGCAGTCAATCAGGGATAAGGAGCCACCTTTCTTCCTAAGAGGCTCTGATGAGGATGAGGCTTTTACAGAGACTTTTAGAACAAAATGGCTGAAATTATCCTAAGGCTCACCAAGCACCTTCGTCTTTCCCGACCTCTCCCCAAATGCTTCAAAATGCACTGGTGCATTACATGGGTGCCATTGGCCATTACCAAAAGGGGGTGGGTGCCCTCTGGACGTCGTCTCCCCAAAACAAACAGCAAGTGCTGCTCCAGTGGGAGTGGGTGGGAGCTGTCATGGACTCTACCATAGTCCTCCAAACTCATGCGCAGCAGCCTGAACCCCAGCACCTCAGAAGATGGCATCTGGAAAGGTCTGTCATAGGAGGGTCACTATGAGGCCTTCGGAGTGGATCTGATCTGGTCTCACTTGTATCCTTGGAAGAAGAGGAAAATCTATACGCAGACTCCCCAGGTAGAAGACCATAAACTGAGAAGAGAGAAGGCACCCATCTGCAAGCGACAAAGAGAGGCCTCAGAAGGAACTGACCTTCCTCCCTCTTAGATCTCCAGCAAGAAAAAAAGTTCCGTTGCTTAGGGCACCTGGATGGCCGTCTTTCCATATGGCAGCTGTAGCAAGCTCATATAGACAACCTGGTGTTTCCCTTTTTCGGGGCTGGAGTTTAAAACCCAGGGACTCGTACCCAATTGTTCTTCCACTGGTTACAACTCCAGTCCAAACACACATCCTCTTAAGTAGGACGTCTGTTTTGTTCGTCTGAGTGTTTCGTGACAGGGTCTCGTGTAGGCCAGCCCACGCTCCAACTCAATTTCTAGCTGATGCTGGCTGTCTTTAGTTCCTTCTCCTATTGGTGGGATAAGACTCCACAACCAAGACAACTTAGAAATAAAAGCATTTAATTTGAGGGTTTAGAGCCCAGGACCATCATGGTGGGAAGCATGGCAGCAGGCGGGCAGGCATGGTGCCGGATGAAGCTGTAAGCTGAAAACTTTCATACTTATCTTTGGAACCCTCAAAGCCCACGCCCTTGTGACACACCTCCTCCAACAAGGCCACACCTCCTAATCCTTTTCAAACAGTTCCACCAACTGGGGGCCGAGCATTCAATATATGTACCTATGGGAGCTAATACATTCAAAACACCGGAGCAGCTGATCTCCTGTCTGCACCTACAGAGTTCTGGCATCACAAGCATGTGCCACCACAGGTAGCAAAGAAGGCTGCTTTTTAACCTTCCCATCGTACATTGCCAAACCAAAACTCTAAGTGGACTGTACCTCCTGTATTCTCATCCTTATTTTGGACTGCCAGGCACACATGACGCAAGCCAATTGCTAGTGCCCAGAAAACCCAGACTTTTCAACTTTAAATCAGAGTGGTGGGTTGGATGGTATGAGCCCTTGCAAAGCAATTTTTCTATAGCCTGGTGTTCAGCGGAAGCAAGAAAAAACAAAAACAAAAACAAACAAACAAACAAAACTGGTTCATACACGTAAGAAGTAGCAGTAGCTCCCAGCACTCGGGAGGCAGAGGCAGGTGGATCACTGTGAGTTCGAGGCCAGCCTGGTCTACAAAGTGAGTCCAGGACAGCCAAGGCTACAGAGAAACCCTGTCTTGAAGAAAGAAAAAAGAAGAAGAAGGAGAAGAAGGAGAAGAAGAAGAAGAAGAAGAAGAAGAAGAAGAAGAAGAAGAAGAAGAAGAAGAAGAAGAAGAAGAAGAAGAAGAAGTAGAATGATCTGGAGATTCAGGTCACCCTCAAATTTGAGGCCCTTCTCACTGGGCTACAGAAGATCCTGTCTCAAAACAAAGAAGACCGTCCCCTATTCCTCCTGCCCCCACTTGAAGCTGGCCTGCCCCCAAGAACAAAGGAATACTTTGGAAAGGATGTGACAAGGCTCCCATGCTTACGCCCTAGGTCAGTATCTACCATGTTCATAAGTTCAAGTTAGACTAAATGATTCGACCCCTGAGAAGGCACTTAGCCTCCCGCCAGCAGCCAGCAGGTGGTGGCTCCACATGTGGATAAGGCCACCTTGGACCTTGCAGCCCAGGGCAACCCAGCTCTAGCATGAGTCACCTCTATAACACTTAGCAAGGAACAGACACGGGCAGGAAACTGTTTAAGTTACTGAGTTTGGGGATGGCTTGTTAAAGGCTAGGCTACCCAGTACAGCCATTTCTGCCCTGGTGTCCCAGAGGAGACCCAGGCCCCAGGAAGGAGCCTAGATATCCTGAGGGAAATCCTTCTTCTCTCCAGGCTTCTTTTGGTCCCCTTCATCTTTTTTCTAGTACTAAAGATCAGGCCAGGACACCACCACACATGCTAGGAGAGCACTGTGCCATCAAGCCACACTGAGCACAACTTGTCACCTTCTGAGCACCGGACCTGGCATTAGATCCTGGGGACACAACGCTTGCTTTGGAAGAACATCCTGTCTGACCCAAGAAACAAGCAGGTCAACAGACTCATGACTATGATTCACCTCGGAGAACGACAGCTGACATAAGAAGCAGAGCAGAAAGTATGGGATGTTTTTGTTTGTTTGCCTGAACATATGGGGACTCATATGCACAAACGGACATTAAGAAAGAAAAAGAGACTGTCACCCTAAGCAATCCTCATTTTCAATATTGCTACTCCATTCTAACTCATTTTCGTGAACATCAAATAAAGGCTCATCTGGGAAAATGTTTCAGTACTTTGTGTCAATAAGTGAAATGAAAACAGCACCATCCTACCTGCCTTCCTTCACCAGAATCGGTAATAACTTTTGCCGTTACAGTGGAGGAGAAGCAAACTCTCCTTGCAAATAATGAACACCTGCCACTTTGGGACTATATTGAAGAAAAAAAAAATGCAATCTCTGAAGACCACGAAAATCTAGAGGCTCACCTCATTAGACTCTCATTTATGATGGAGAAGAGTTCTCTTTTGTACAAAGCATGTCCTGTGGTCCTGGGGCCAAACTACAAAGTCAAGTCACATGGCCAGGAGATGCATGTCCAGTCGCTTCATTCTAGAGATACCCCTTTGATTCTTAGAATCATATCCCCAGTCAGCTTTACTGAATTATTACCTACAACTGGCAAATAAAAATTCCATACATATAAGCTGGATGGCGCATGCCCATAATCCCAGCCCTCAGGAGGCTGAGGCAGGGGGAATCAACAGGTTGGGGCCAGCCTGGGCTATACAATTAAGATCTTATGTAAAGAAGAAAGAAAAAGGAAGGAAGGAGGAAAGAGAGAGGAGAACAGGGAAGGGAGAAAAAAAAAGGAGGCAGAAGAACTGGTCAAAGTATACAAAATGGTGTTCCGGTATCACACTAGGACACGTAAAACAAATCCTACAATTAAAGTAATTGGCATATGTCACGGATGTGCGTGTTTGTGTAAGCAAGGATAAGGCTTTGCGTAGATAAGGATATGGCTAAGGTTTCTCTTCCCTGATTTCTAGTAAACACTGCAGGGCTAATTATAGCCACTGATGAATACATGCCTAGACTTTATCCCTCTCATAACCCAAAGTCTGTGCCCAACATCTAGAAACCTTAACTCTCTTACACATTACCCATCCTCTCACCACTCGACGCTCACCCTCTCCGCCTCCATCCCTCCTCTCCCTCGCTCCTTTGTGATACTAGATATTGAAATTAGGGCCTCATGCATAGCTGGCTGTCATGGAGTTCACTTCCAATCTGCTAACCTTTTTTTTTTTGTTTAATTTGGAGAGAGGTTCCTGAGGAAGCCATAAGAGAGCACCCCTCCGGCTAGAATCACAGTGGGCAGAGGTTCAGGGGCAGCTGTAGGTGCTGAAGGACAGTCCTTTCCTAGAGCAGCAAGCACTTTTTAACCCTGAGCCAGGCTCTTCGGCCCCATGCCTGTATCCTGTTTCAGCGATATCTGCCTACCTAGCAGTCCCAACCCTCCCACTCCAACCACCTTCCTAGCCAGGATGTAGCACATGCCTTAAACACCGAGAGGCTTCGAAGCGAGTTTGAAGTCTCCTCCACTTTCAGTAGTATGTTCTGGAACCTATTATATCTCCTTACCGCCTCCATGCCCAAGCTCTCTCTTTCTGCCTTGAATATCCTCAGCAGGAACTTCTCCCTTCCATGTGACCCCAGGACATCAAGACACTAGCATCAGTGCTCAGCCCACCTCCCCCTCTTCCCAGAACTGGTGGCTAAACATTAGCAGCCACTTCAAGGTCGGCTTCCTAGAGAGAGACTTTTTTTTTCTTTTTTTTTTTTAAAGAATGGGTCTCACTGTGTAGCTCTGGCTGACCTGGAACTCACTATTTAATACCAGGCTGGCTTCCAACTCACAGAACCCACCTGCCTTGGCTGAGTGCTGGGATTAAGGGCAAATGCCACTACATTCACAAGTGCCCACTTTTGTCTACTTAACAAGACAGTGTCATTAACACCTGCCACCCTACCTGCCTGCGTGATTAACATGAGCCAGGTACTACTTAAGTATGACCACCCAAACAACTTCTGTAGGTTTAGAGGTCAAACGTCCATCCTGGGTGTTGACTAGAAAATTCTGTTTATGGTACTACTGATGGTGATCTCAAAGACTCATAGGCTCAAACATTCACGTAGAACACTCCCCTCAGAAATGTCTTAGGTTAGCAGGGCAGTGGTTGGTGCATGCCTTTAACCCCAGCACTCGGGAGGCGGAGGCAGGTGGATCGCTGTGAGTTCGAGGCCAGCCTGGTCTACAGAGTTAGCAAAGTCCCAGGAATGGAGATGGTTCAGGCCACCTGCCATGTCTTTGCCTCAGAAACACAGCTGCTTCAAAGCCATGCTCAGCAGGAGCGACTTACTGCAGTGTTTCTTCATGAAGCACTCACAGTCTCCTACAAATCAGTCAAAAGCCAAAGTGTGTAGAGAGCCTAAGTTCAAGAAATGCCAGACTGATGTATGCCCAGACGGAATCTACTTTGCCAGACTCCTAAATATCAAAGAAGGAAAACAACAACAAACAAACAACCCACATATGCACGGGTTTTGTTTGCGTGTTGTTTTTCCCTTTCCCCTAGAATTCATGAGTACTCAAAATGGAATGCGGCCCAATCACACATATGGTTATGCAAATATCTCAGTCTAGCCTCAAGCTCGTGGGCTACATACTCCTACAGATCAGGAGGTCACTGCAAATCTCGAGGTGACTAACTGGACCTTTATCTCCCAGCCGGCCCCTGACATATGTAGGAAAATACAACAGTTAGATGGATTTGCAGAGAAGCATAGGTCAGACCTGTTAGAAATACCCCCAAAGGGTACTCACTCGCCAGGGAGACTATACGGAAGGCAGAATGGCCAGATGTGGTGGTGTACACGGTTAGCCCCAGCACTCGGGAGGCAGAGCCAGGTGGATCTCCGGGTAGCCCTGGCTCTCCTCTAACTCAGTCTGCAGACCTTTGGATTAAAACTCCTTGTATTTAACTGGGGTTCTAGGTTACAAGAAACACTCTGTAACAAATGGTTCAAGCTTCTGCGCTTTTAGCAGAGATGACCTAGAATGAATGGCCTTTGGGACAAGATCGGACTCCTTAAAGAAAGAATATAGGCTTGCTGGTTTGGGCAAAAACAAGCAAGACTTTCCTTAAGCTCTGGGCTGTGTGAAAGAAAGAAAGAAAGAAAGAAAGAAAGAAAGAAAGAAAGAAAGAAAGAAAGAAAGAAAGAAAGAAAGAGAAAAGAAAGAAGAAAAAAAAAAACCTGGCATGGGCCAGCTGGTTTTGGGAACCTGACACAGCCAGCCTTCTTTCAGTTAAGAAACAAACATGCTACACGGATGCCCCTTCCTTTTCGAAGAGAATGGGAAGTCCAAGGTTTGCCAGCTTCCACACTTCCCAGTCCAAGAGGATCAGAGCTCCTTACAAACAGTACTGGCTACTGCCACTCAGCTAACCTGTCCATCCAGAAAATGGGGGGTGGGGGGCAAAAAAGATTTTCCTGAAAGGCCTGCCTCCTCTGTGCCTAGTTTAAAAAAAAAAAAAAAAAAAAAACACCCAGGTTCAACTAAAAAGATTCGACTGTCTGTAGAAGTTTGAGCATAACGCAAAGTTCTACCAAAAAAAAAGAAAGAAAAGAAAAGAAAAAGGGTGCCACAGCGTGAACTGAAAAGAGGCCAGAAAGGGATGGAGAACGCCAGTAAAGGGAGACTAGAAGGCTGCAGAGAACTGTTCCTTGGGGCCCGTTCCTAATGAATGCGAGAGCCGCTTAGGCTCAGCTTTCCTGCTGAGTCTAGGAACACAGCATGACAATGCATAACAGGCACGTGCCCAAGCTGTGGGGCCTTGGTGCTGTGTTCTGTAAGACCAAGAGGCACAAACTGGACGCTCATCTCCAAGATCCCTCCATCGGTGCCTTGGTTCTGGATTCTGGCTCTGCTCCCTGGTGTAGGGACAGCTGCCTGAGAAAACAGGCATGTGGCCTGGCCGCGCCAGCAGTAGCCCAAGGTTCAGCACAGCGCCAGGATCTCTCCTGTTTTTGAGTTGTAAGAGGAGTCGTTGGGGGAGGAGACCAGGGAGGGGAGAAGCGCAAAGTGGGTGGAAGCAGCGCGAGGATTGGGAGAGAAGTAGTGAGCCGCGAGGATTTCATCACGCAAACGGGCGGGTAGGTTTCATCAGCGCCAATACTGGGGCTCAGGGGCAAGCTGGGAATGCCTCGTTCCCGGAGGCCGGCCCCCACCCGCGCCAACTCAGCTTCCTCTTCCTCATCCTCCGCCACTTGAGCGAATTCATCGCTCGGCCCTCCCACCCCCAGCCCCCACCCCACCCCAGGCCCGAGGAACGTGTTGTTCTGCACTGCCCTGGCCGCGGCCCCTGCAGAGACCTCTCTTTCTCTCTAAATAGGCTTCATGCCACAGGTGGCCAAGACGTGCTCCTGGGCTAGGGAGCACCCTCAGCGTCCAGCCTCCATTAATGAGCGAGTGTCCAACGCAAAACGAGGGTTGCCCCGGGAAGGCAAAAAGTGTGCAGGCGTCATTTATTCCGAGGGAGATCGACTAAACTTAATCTCCAGGCCAGACTCTTACCCTGATCGGTGGAGCCACCCAGACTTCCATCCTGTCCCACCCCAGAACTACCCTGACACCCACAGAGGCCACACGTAAGCACATGGTGATCCTGGCTGAGCGCCTATCTATGTGCTTGGGGCACCCTGCTGTTTCTCCCACGAAAAGACTGTTGGCAGCCCCGTCTCCAGACCACGCTCCACCACACCCAGAAGGCGGGCAACCCAGACGATAACCTCTCCTGCCTTCCCGACGCCTCTTGTCCGTTCTACCCAGTTACCGAACCCCCTGAGCGCCGCCGTCCCAGTCGCACGTGCGACTGCTGATCCCAAAGTATCTTCCAGACCCTAAAGCCTCCCGGGACCCCGGCCCGCGCCTACCTCCCGGGGTGGTGCTGAAGAGCGTGCCTCCGGGGGTGGTGCTGTAGTCCCCGGGCGGGAGCTGCACACCGTCGCCGAGGGCTACGCGGCGAGTGGGAATGGCCCGGCTGGGAGTCTGGCTGCAGCTGCTGCCCCCCGACATGTCTCCAGCACGCCGCCCACGACCCTCCTGCAACCCCGCGGCACCTCGGCCCAGCCCTTCTCGTGCCCGGCCCGCCCCTTCCGCCTAGGCTCCACGCCCCCTGAGATTTGCGGTCCGCCTGTCCCCACCCAGCTCCAGCCCGCTGCCTGCAAGTGGTTCCCAGCTGCTGACCTAGGCAACTTCTGCCCTCTCCAGGGCAGGAACCCCAGTCTTGGCCCCTAGGGTTCCTGGGTCCCTCCCCGAGGCGCTGGGAAGAACCATGTAGAGGTGACTGTGGCAGTGTCTCAGCGCGCTAGACCGACTGCTTTCTATAATTAGGATGTGACCCTCGATCCCCGGCGGGTCCTCAGAGAAGAAAGTTAAAAGTGTGCTGATCTTTCCCCATTCTTTAAGTCTCTTCAGCTTGCACAGTGCCTTAGGAGTCAGAGCAGCGGCTGCACAGTGCACATTCCTGGCCTTGAAAGGACTGGTGGATGAGTAAGAGAGAACTAGCCAGGCAGCTAGAAACTGACTATAAATCTGATGTTGAATGGGCAGGATCGGAACTCCGTGAAGGGTGGGCTGGGAAGAATTAGAGATGGTCAGAGAACCCAATCGTCCCTGAGTTGGGGTCTACTCCAGCGCTTAGTCTGGTAGTCACTAGGGAGGAAACAAGGGCCGTCAGAGGGTCTGTGTCAACCTTCATGTGGTAGAAAATGCCTATAACCTCAACACTGGGGAGGCAGAAACCCTATGAGAATCCGAGTTACAGGACAGCCCAGGCTGCTTAGCGAGATCCCCATCTCAACGAAACAAAACACGCCAAGAGCAACCGCGATAGGTAACAGAAACTGAAGTTCAGGAAAGGACAGGGTTTTGTACGATCACCCAGCTGTTGAATATCTGAGGTTGAGGTAGGACCAGAACCCAGTCTTCACTGCTGTCCGGGCTAGTCTGTCTCTCGCCACACTTGAGAGAACACAGCGGGCCACCTTCCTCCCTTTGGGAGAAACATTCTGAAAGGAGTTTTGCTTTTGCCTTGTTTGGCAGCACTAGAGGACCTAGGTTTCCTGGAACTAAGATTTCAGGGAAGGACCTGCTTACAAAGCTCGACATTCAAGCCTGGTATGGTGATGCTACACACTTCTTAGCCCAGCAATTGGGAGGCTGAGGTGGGAGGATTCTAGCCTGTGCTACACAGCAAGAGCCTGTCTCAAACAAAAAAGAAAGTTTGAGCCGGGGGCATGATAGCTCACATAGTCCTGAAACTGAGACAGGAAGATTACCAAAAAGTCGAGGGCAGCTATGGTTATGGTGAGATTGAGGAAAAGCCTGGGCCAGACAATGTGAGATCTTGTCTTAAAAAGTGAACGAGAGAAAGAAACGGGGGAGGGGGAAACTTGGAATGCAGCTCGTTTGGTAGACAGCTTAACTAGTATATGCTAAATCCCAAACCCCATGTAAAAACTGGATGTGGTGGCACTGTGTGAGCTTATGATCCCAGTACTCAGGAAGTCAAGGTAGGAGGATCAGAAGTTCAAGACCATCCTCACCTACATAGCTATAAATGAGACTCTGTCTCAATTTTTTTAAAGATATATTTATTTATTTATTTATACAGTATTCTGCCTGCGTGTGCACCTGCATGCCAGAAGAAGGCATCAGATCACATTTTAGATGGTTGTGAGCCACCGTGTGGTTGCTGGAAATTGAACTCAGTGCTCTTAACCTCTGAGCCATCTCTCCAGTCCCTCTGTCTCAATTTTTAAGTGGAGTGGGTAAAGAACAGAGTCTAATGGCCACAAAGAAACTAAAACACTGGAGATAACTAAGGTTGGGACAGCTTGGCTGCTCATCAGAAGCCCTGTGGTTCCTGGCACAAAGATAGCTACTGTGATGGTTTGAATAAGAATAGTCCCCACAGGCTCATACATTTGAATGTTTGAGCATCCGGAGAGTGGCACTACTTGACAAGGATTAGGAGGTGTGGCCTCGATGAAGGAAATGTGTCACTGGGGGGTGAGCTTTGAGGTTGCAAAAGTCTGAGCCAAGTCCAGCAGCTCTCTTCCTGCTCCCTGAAAAGCCTCATATGAGAATCTTATCTACTTCTCCAGCACCACGCACCCCACTCCCCACCATGATGATAACAGGCTAAACCTCCAAAACAGGAAGCCATCCCCAATTTGGTGCTTTCTTTTAGAAGAGTTGCAGTGATCATGGTGTGTCAGGTCACGGTGCCTCTTCACAGCAATAGAACACTGAGTAAGATCCTAATACTCCTAAGGACAAGGCACTTGGGTAAATTCAGGGGGTAAAGATGATCGCCTAGATCCCCTCATGATCGAAAGAGAGAACAGAATCACACAAAATGACCTCTTCCCTCTACATGAGCACCATAGCATGTGTTTACATGCACCCATATGCACATACCAAAATAAATAAGTGTGAAAAAAAATGTAACAGATATAAGAAACTTGGTATGGTGGCCAACATTTATTCTCTCAGTCCTTGGAAAGTGTAAGCAGGAGTTTGAGGTCATCCTGGGCTACATAACACAATTCAAGTGCAGCCTGGACCATATGACCTTGTCTGAGAGAGGAGTAGGGGAGGAAGACCCCTCCCCCCATCACAGACAAGGTCAAGCCAACACTTGTCTCATCAGATGTGGATGCGAAGATTTCTCACAAGAGCAAAGCAATCCTACGGCTCAGACAATACAGGACGGATTGTGACTGCCTACCTGGAGACAGTGTCAGACCTGCCAAATCGGGGTTGTAGTAACAGAAGATTTTAGATTCCAGGTTCAAGAGGAGACTGTGTCCTGTGTGCTTTGAAGTGCTGGTCATCAGTTGGAGTCCCACAACTCACCTTCTTTGGCTTGAATAGTTTGCCACAGCAGTTCCTAGAACTTGCTACATCCTTCGGTTTATTATAAAGAACATTACAAAGCCTTCAGTGAACAGCCAAACTGGAAGATGCACACAGCCAAGCATGAGAGAAACTGCACTACCTTTCAGCTGTTGTGCAACATCCCCCCCTGCCACCACCACCACCCCCCACACACCACCCCTCACCCCCCCACCCGCACTCCAATTTGAAACATTCTCTGTTGGAGGGAGAGGGAGACACACATAACTCAGAAAATAAATTAAACTTACTGGGCCTTGGGAATCTCAGGGAAGTTTCAAAAGAGTAAGAAGTTAAGTTACAAGACAAAGGTGGCCCCTCCCCCAAAGTTATCTGAGCAGTAAGCAGTTGCTTGGACCAGGGAAGTCTCTGGTGTTGCAGGGAAGTCCCTGCAAGTTAGTTATTCAGGGAGCTCAAGGGATAGAACCTTCGTGAGTCATCACCGTACTGGGATGGGCTTTTTAGTGAGGCCCTGACCTTTGAGTCATACATACTCTTCTAAGTAACCTTAAGAAACCCATTGGTTTGTCATGCTTCATGCATGTGAAATGATTTCCTTGGCCTGCCATTTGTGCATAGATGTCCACGTTTCCCTAGGATGTCACACAGCATCTGGGCATGCCACCCTCCAGGCAACCTGGTGTGTTCAGCTACCAGGACTCTCCTTCCCCTCCCGTTCTGTCCTGGCATGTTGTGGTGGCTTCCTTACATAGGCGTGCTTGATTACATGGTACGCCACTGATGATCAAGTACAGCTCTGGCCCCTGTCCCTTCCCTGCAAGTTGAATGTGGAGCTGGAAGTGTCAACCTTCTGATCAGGCCTGGCTTTTTTTTTGGGGGGGGGGGGTTGGTTTTGGCTTTGGTTTTGGTTTTGGCTTTATAGACAGGGCTTCTCTATGTAACAGCCCTGGATGTCCTGGAACTTGCTTTGTAGACCAGGCTGACCTCCAACTCCAACAGAGATCTGCCTGTCTCTGCTTCTTCCCAAGTGCTGGGATTAAAGACGTGGGCTGCTACCACCCAGATCATGCTTTGATCTTTGAGGTGACCCCATCATAAAGCTATCTAGGGACACCCGTGACTGAGCCAATAGTGGGGTGGTGGGTTTTTTTGAGAATTTTATATAAAGTGTTTTTTTATCAAACCCACCTCTGGTCCCTCCCCTCCAAGTCTTCCCATGTCCCTTCAACAGCACTTTCCCTCTTAAATTTCTGTATTCTTTTCTTAAGCCCACGGAGTAATACCAGTGTGTGCATGGGTACAGGCTATCCACTGGAAGATGTGTAGCCCATCAGAGCTCACATTCTTAGAGAAAATTGGCACTCCCTTCTCTAGAAGCCATCCGTTGCTAACAGCTCCTCGTCTGGGGGTAGATATTCTAGGCCCTTCTTCATTCACACTGGGATTTTGGCTGGCTTGGTCTTGCGAGTGTTGTGGTTACACACAGAGCTACTGTACACTCCTGTGTGCTGTGGCCCTGTTGTGCCCAGAAAATCCTGTTTCACAGCAGTTGTCCCCTACCTCTGGTTGTTTCAGTATTTCTATTTCTCTCTCTCTCTCTCTCTCTCTCTCTCTCTCTCTCT
>OU015752.1:38538080-38561596 GCA_907169655.1 Acomys percivali
GTGTGTGTGTGTGTGTGTGTGTGTGTGTGTGTGTGTGTGTGTGTGTATGTGTGATTTTGGGGGGGGAAGCTTTCTACACAGCAGGTTGCCATCTATGCTCTTTAGTGTCAGCTGTTCCTCCCCCATACTCACTCCTCTACCCTGCCCTCCCATTGCCTCCCTCGACCCCCCCCCACTTAATACTTCTTATCTCATTATTTTTCATTCTCTTTTATACCATTTGCACTAAAGATTCTTTAATTGTGGCAGACATGAGTTCATTTTAGCCAGTGTGTTCTATTTTTATTTCTTGCATATTTAAATTTTTCACTTTAAGTAATTTTTGGTACAGAGTCTCACTATGTAACCCAGGCTACTCAGGAACTCATGGCCCCCTCCTACCTCACCCTCCCAGGACAGCACTGCAGGCATCTACAGCCAGACTGGCTGTTTCAACAAGTTTTAAATGTACAACTCAGGGGCATTAATTACAAACACAATGTTGTGCAATCCTTGTTACTATTTATTTTTAAATGTTTTTTTTTTCATGACCCCAAATAGAAATTCTGCTCCCACTAGAGTTAGGCAATACTTCCCTCTTCTCCCTCCCTTCAGCCCCTGGTTAACTCTTGCCCACTTTCTGCAAGTTTGCCTGCTCTAAACTCTTCCTCTAAGTGTGTGCGTGCACAGCGCTTGTCTATTCGTGTCTGACTTGTTTTGCCTAGCTTAATGTGTTCAAGATCCGTCCATGTTGGAGCAACGTGTCAGAGCCTCATTCGTTTTTTGAGCTGAAAACCCTTTCGTACACACTCACAAAGCTCTGTACTCTTCTGCAATCAGCATGGTGTATAGGTTTCTACTTGGATCTGTCCCTCTTTGCACTCCTCCTGATTGCACAGCTAAAAGTGTTGTTGCGAGGTCGGTCTTCAACATTTTTGTGAAACAAAGTGTTTTTCCACAGCTACTGCACCATTTTACAGCCCTGGCAGCAATTGTAGGAGGGGTTCTCAACTCTCAGCAGCCTTTTCCTTTCCCTCCTTACCTCACAGTCCCACCTTCACACACACCCTCCTGCCATCCCCACCCCCTTTCCTCACAGAAGGGGAGCCCCGCCACCACTGGTCGCAACCCACCCTGGCACATCAAGTTACAGCAGGACTCTAAGCACATCCTCTCCCACTGAGGCCAGACAAGGCAGCCTAGCTAGGGGAAATGAATCCAAAGGCAGACAAGAGAATCAGAGACAGCCACTCTCTCTAATTGTTAGGGGACACACATGAAGAACAAGCTGCACATCTGCTACATATGTGTAGGGGGTCTGTGTGCAGACCATGCATGCTCTCTGGTTGGTAGTTCAGTCTCTGTGAGCCTCCATGGGCCCAGGTTAGTTTACTCTGTAGGTCTTCCTGTGGTGTCTTTGACCCCTCCAGATCCCTCAATCCTTCCCCCAACTCTTCCTCAAGACTACCCAGCTCTGCCTATTGTTTGGCTGTGTGTCTCTGCATCTGTTTCCATCAGCTGCTGGATGAAGCCTCTCCAAAGACAGTTATGCTAGGCTCCTATCTGCCAGCGTAACATAGTCATTAATAGTGACAGGGGTTGGCTCTTTCCCATGGGGTGGGTCTCAAGTTGGGCCAGTCATTGGTTGGCCATTCCTTCATACTCTGCTTCATCTTTATCAATGATCTTTTCTTTTTCTTTTCTTTTCTTTTTTTTTTTTTTTTTTTTAAACAGGATTTCTCTGTATAACAGCCCTGGATGTCTTAGACTAGGTTTATAGACCAGGCTGACCATGAACTCACATAGATCCACCTGCCTCTGCCTCCCAGTGCACGCTGGGATTAAAGGCATATGCCACCACATCCGGCTTCAGTGGCCTTTTTCAATAGTTGTTCTTTTCCTTTTTAATTTTACCCATTGTAGTAAGCATAAAGTCATGCCTTAGTCTGATTTTGATTCCCCTTTCTCTGATAACTAGTGCTATTGATGGTGTCTTCATATGTAGGTTGGTAATTTATACATCTTCTTTGGATAACTACCTATTCATGTCCTTGTCCCTTTGATGATTCTATGACTCTTTCTATGTCCATTATTTCAAGGACTTATCTTATATTAGTGATTTTTTTTAAACCATTCCGATGAATGCAAGTGTGCCGTGATGCAATTTTAAAGTTCAATTTCTGAGTTCTAAAGCTCAGTGTAGTAGAAAGGAACCCAACCCAAAAGTCATAGCGTGGGAGGTCGGGATATCCCAAAGGTCTATGACTGGCCAGTAGCCCCTCCAAGCTTCAACACACAAACGCAGGGTGCTGTGCAAGACTGCTTGCTGTGATGACTAATGTTATGGGTCACTATGATGTAACTGGCTAAGGAATGGCAAAGTGTGGCGGGCAGGATGAGAATGGCTCCCATAGACTCATTCGCTTAAATACTTCATTCCCCCAGTTGATGGGACTGTTTGGGAAAGGTATGTGGTGTGGCCTTGTTGAAAGAGGTGTGTCGCTTGGTGGACTTTGAGGTTTCAATAGCCCAAGCCATTTCCAATTACTGTGCTCTCTATTTCTCCCTCCTTCCTCCCACCTCATTCCCTCCTTCCCTTCCTCTCTCCCACCTTCCCTCTCTCCCTCCCTCCCTCCCTCGTGCTTGTAGATCACATGTAAGCTCTCAGCTATTGTCCCAGCACCATGCCTTTCATGCCCACCTTCCTGCTGCCGTGCTTCCCACCATGATGGTCAATGACTTTAACCCTCTGGAACCATGAACCCCCAAGTTACATACTCTCTTTTAGAAGTTGTCTTGGTCACGATGATTTGTCACAGCAATAGAAAAGTAACTAAGACACCAGATAGCTGGGAAAACATTATATATGAATATGGAGGCATCTTATCAGTAGACTAGATGAAGGAAATCTGCCCTCATCAATCTCGTGATGTGTGCATTGTGTATCCTCAATTGCTTTTTCATCTTATATATCAAGTCAGGGTCTCTCACTTGAATCCAGAGCTCAACAATTTCACTAGTCTAGTTAGCCAGCTTGCTCTACGCATCTCTGTCTCCACCTCCCTGGACCTGGGATGACAGGAGAGCTGTAGTACCCACACAGTGTTTGCATAGGTGCTAAGGATCCAGATTCTGGTCCCCATGTTTGCACAACAAGCACTTTACCCATCTGAACCAGCCCCAGCCCCAGACCATTACTTTTCTTAGATGAAAAGCAAGTACCAAAATATAATGAGCTTTATGTATGCATTTGAGTGGAAAGAAGACTGAATGGATAGAGGTAAGGCCTGGGTCACTGGAAGTGTTCAGTGCCCTTCCCAAGGTGCTGGTACTCCACAAGGCAGCTTACAGAATCTGCAGCAGCCTGTACCCTTACACACCTTTGTTCATGCCACTCCCGCTATTCTATTCTAAATACAATGTGATTATCTCTTTCCTGGGCCCTTTCAACTCATATCACTTATTAACCTTTATCAACCAGTCTCCCCCTTTGTTGCATTTATTGAATGGGAGACTTCTCCCTCCCTCGTTGGAACCCTGTTGTCATGGATGCTCACTCTTTCTTCTCTCATTACATTGTAGGAACTAGCCTCCTCCTAGAGTCCAGTACCTCTTAGCAGCTCAAGCACCTACCCTGATGTCCAGCACACAATTGCTTCCCCTCTGCTCGGACCGGTGAATACACAAATGGCACAATAGGGAGGCTTTCTTTCTCAGCCTTACTTTGGGGGCGGGTGTATGGGGCACAGGGTTTCTCTGTGTAGCCCTGGCTGTCCTGGAACTTGCTCTGTAAACCTGGCCAGTTTCGAACTCAGAGATCCTCTTGTCTCTGCCTCCACACTCTGGAATTAAAGCTGTATGCCATCACCATCCAACTCAACCATCCAAGTTGAGAGAGGGTGGGGGGGGCGGAGGCAGAGAGAAGAGAAGAGTTGAGTTCGCTTGAGGAGTTTCTCCAGAATGAATGACAATACAACAGAGCCAGCCAGTGATTTGTTTCCTCTGAGCAAGCATTGCTGGTGCTGGGTTTAATTTAGGCTCTGCTCTTCATGCTTTAAAAGGACTTTCCCACGACAGACTCAAGACCTGAAGTCCTGCGTAGTCAGCACCACTACTGAGAGATAAGTGGTGAGAGCCGCAGCCAACTGTGCCGGCCCCTGACCTCCTCCTGCTTCTACGTCAGGGTTGGAGATGTTTGCAGCCCTGAACTTTAGTGTTTCGTTCCCAGCTCAGCAGATAAGGCATGGCCATATGGGGTGCAATCTCTGGCCTTTTGTGGGCTCACACTTGTGATTGTGTGGGCTTGGTTTGGGTGTACACGGTTATGATTGTGATTATGACAACAATGAGTCTGTAAGGGCACACATTTGAGTTTTTCATTGAGTGTGCACAATGGTCACTGAGTGTGTATGCCTCTGGGCACAGTTTTATAAGGGGAGTGTTTGTATTGGGCACAGGTGTGTCTATCTTTGATGTGTGCTTGAATACAGGGGGCATTCTCATGGATGCTTCTGCCTCACTGGGTACCTCTGCTGAATGTATGACCACCCAAAGAAAAAGCCCTGTTTGGTTCCCTAGAACAATGGCTCCCCCTTGTCCCTAAACCCTAATTTTGCTACCACATGAAACAGATTCCAATAGTTTGTTAGCTCTTTCTCCTTCTTCTTCTTCTCCTCCTCCTCCTCCGCCTCCTCCTCCTCCTCCTCCTCCTCCTCCTCCTCCTCCTCCTCCTTCTTCTTCTTCTTCTTCTTCTTCTTCTTCTTCCTGAGAGAAGGTGAGGGTAGCCCATCCAGACCTAGCTAGGATTTTTCCCCTTCTTAATAAATAGCATTTCATCTTGATACTGTGTGGTATCAGTGGGGCTCTGGGAGCCACAAGTCCCCTCTGCCTTCAGTGTCGATGACATCATTTGGAAATTGTAATAGGTCTAGCTAGCAAAGAAAAGAGAAGATGACTCCAGAATGACAGCGTTGCCTCCCACTGCCCCACATCTCAGGACAGGGTTGACATTCTTGGCGTGGTTTACATTCCCTTCCTTTATGACTCCCTGCTGCCCACCCAGGACCACCCATTTGGTCCAGCACATAGGCTGCTCCTATAAGCAAGGCCACCCTTGATGCTCTGGGAAGTCTAGTCCTCTCAGAATTTTGTTTTGGTTTGTTTTTCTTTTGGTGTGTTTGGTTTGGTTTTTCCGAGACATTTCCTTCTCTCTGTCCTTGTGTGTTTGGTTTGATTCTGTTTGTTCTGTCTTGGGGTGCTGGTGGCTTGAGCCCAGACTTTTCAAGCCCTAGGCTAACCACCCATCCCTGTGCTACAACCCTACTTGACTACCAGAGCAACCAAACTCCAGGGAGCAGAAGCTAGTGTTGACAACTCCCTTTAAGTATCCCGCCTTCCGCTTCCATCTCCCTAATTCTCCACACATTCCCAAATCGCTGTCCATAGAGGAAGAAGAGAAAGCCTCTTGGCTCAGACGCGGGAGAACTAACTGGCTCTCCTTCACCCCATTCTTTTCTGACCCGCACAGGTCCCCTCTGTAAATCTGAACAGCGCTGTTTATAAAAGGAACACACTTCCCCCACTGCCTTCTGCCGCTAATAGCTTGCAGCACAGCCCGTGAAGCGATGTTTCACAGAGCCAGGGGGACAGGCTTGAGTGGAAGAGAGGCGGTATGTGACCCTTGTTAGTGCTATCTCTCCTTTTCCTTGATGTACACGGTTGGGAAGACGGAGGTTAAATGGACTGTCATTCTAGAACTGGGAAAGCTTATCTGTCTGTGGAAAGGTGTGTCAAGGTATGGCAGAGCTCTTCAAATACGTCCCCTTGATGACTTACAGACATTCTTCCCTTCTCCGTCAAAGGGCAAAGCCATCCTTCCCAAAAATGCCTACCAAGACAAGTGGGCCTCCTTTGGAAGAACAAAGTAAAACTCCCAATCCGCTCTATGAGGCTCCGGGGTCTCCTACCCAGAGGCAGGGGCTGGGTCTGGTCACCTCATTATCAGGATGCTAATAAGACTACAAGTGGGTGCCTGGGAAACCGGAGGTCTAGGTGGCAGTGCCTGGATCAGAAAGGTCTTCCTGTAAGGATTCGGGCTATATGACCCAAGGGAATCCCCCTTCCTTCCACTTTCTATTTCCGGAAGAGAAGGGCGCTCCCTCCCAACTAGAAAACAGGATGCCCTCTCTCCTCTTGAGGGGGGTGAAAAGTGGCATTTTCCCCCTGCCCAGGGCTTCTTTGAAAACAGGAAGCATGTCTCTCTCCCTCTGCCCCAGCATCTCGTGCAGGCAATCTGGATGTCCGGTGTCATTGTTAAGACTTTTTGTTCCCAGGAAGACTCACCCTGCCTTAACGGGAGGAGGGACCTTCATTATTTTGCTCTCGGCCCCTCAGACCTCAGCCCACTATCTAACATAGGCTCCGTGGAGAAGGAGGGAGGGAGGGAAAGAGGGAGGGAGGGAGATGCAGTCTAATAGGAGTGGTACAGCCAGGCAGCTTCCTTCTGCCTTCTGCCTTCTGCCTTCTGCCTTCTCCTTCCTTGTCCTCATCACAGGTTTGACCCTTCGAGCCTTTCCTCTGTGGAAGAGGGAGACACTGCTGGCCACCAGGCTCAAAGAGTATGGTTGATCTGCCTCTCTCTTCTGCTGTCTCCTCTTCCCACAAGCCAAGCCACAGCTGGACCCGTGTTGAAACATTTCTCTGTAGGAGACAGGCACCTCTCTTTGCACTCTTTTCCCACACTGCTTTGCTTCTCCCCGGCCTTTGAGGAGAGATTGTTTATTGGGCAGAGACCTAAAGATTCCTGTCTGAGCTTTAGTTATGATTGTGACCTTTCCCAGGCCTTGGGAGGAGCTTCTCTGATAGTCATTGGGTTTGTCTTCCCACTCAGGAACTGAAGGACCTGCTCGTTTTTATTTTATTATCTATACGTATATTACATGTACATGTGTTTATGTATATATATGTGTATACATATATATGCACATATATAATGTATATGCGTATCTATGCATGGAGGCCAGACATGGGTGTTGGGTCCCCTGGAGTTGAAATTACTTGAAGCCATGAACTAACTGATGTGGGTGCTGGGAACTGAACTCAGGCCATTTGGAAGAGGAGCAAGTACCTTTAACCACTGAGCTATCTCAGCAGCCCTAGAAGGCCAACTCTTGGTCCCTTCTTCCACTGATGAGCAGGATCTAAAAAAGAAGGGCCAGCGCTGAGGTGTAGCTCAGCACTAAGCTTCCTACTTAGCATGCTCACAAGTCCCTGGGTTCCATCCCCAGCATGCAAAATTAAATCAAATTAAAAATAAAACCTATGACACTAGTAGAAAATCCTGGCAACCCATTTCCCCTCTCGTAGAAAGCCCATGTCCCAGCCCAGCCCTTGGTTAGGTCCATTTGTTTCCTAAGATGGAAAGTCCTTCATGTGGACGTGTGTAGAGTCAGCTTTGCTGTGTGCTGCGGGACACAAAATGTCTTCTGTTAGGCCATCTTTGCAGCTTTGGTTCATCGCCCTGACTCCAGGGAGACAGTGGTCCATTGTTGTCCGCTATTGGTCAGAGTGGAAGGTGCTGCTGGCACAGTCTGGCTGGGAATGAGGACAAGATGTGCTGGCAGAAGAGCCGGCGCCTCCTCGTCCTGTGTACCTGTTAGGAATCAGCCTTTGCATGCGACTGTGAACACGCCTGGCTTTCCTGCCAGGCCTCAGTATATAACTCTATAAGGTGTTGGTATTGGGTTTGATCTTTAATACCTGTTTTAGAGGCAAATGTGATAACCTGTAATCTCAGATACTGATGAGACCTCATCAGGAAGATTATAATCTCAAACCCTGCCTACGCTACAAACCTTGGCCACTTAGTGAGACCTGTAAAACTAAAGAGTAAACTGAGAGCTGGGGACAGCCCACTAGTAGAAGGCTTGCCCAGCATGTGTAAGTCCCCAGCACTCCTTAAAAAAAAAAAAAAGAAGAAGACGAAGAAGAAGAAGAGAAGGGAAAACTGTTTAGAGAACTGTCATTTTTTTCTCTTTTTAATTCTTAGTCTCAAGTATCCCAGACTGGCATGGGACATGGTGTGTTGCCAAGACTACTCTAAGCTTCTGACCTCCTGCCTTCAGCTCCTGGTTGCTAGGACCACAGCTGTATGCTGCCATGTCCAGTTTATGTAAGGTTAGCTGAAACCCAGGCCTCTGTGAATGTTAGATCTCTAGCCCGCTAGCTGTTGTTCATAAGCCACTTCAGTCCCAAGCCCTTGGATTACCTGATACAGAAGGAGAGAGAATAAACACAAAAGCACTGTTCAGAAGCTACATGCATGTTCATCAAAACCCTAAAAGCACATAAGCTACAGAGGAGCGAGACAGCTACAGGCAGGGGCCGATGTCCATTCAGTCTTGCCCACTTCCAAGAACTTCTTTGTTTACTTTTGCTTTTGCAGCAGAGGCTCACTATGTAATCCAGGCTAGCCTACAACTTAGGATCTTCTTGCTTTACCTTCCCAAGTACAAGAATCACAAACCACCGCTCCCATCTACTCCCAGGAACCCGGAAGCAGAATGGGAAGATTATGACTGGTTGGCAGCAGCCACTTCTCTGTGGCTGGGAGCACATCTGAGGGTTAACGGATATGCTTAGTGGAGTGAGATCTTGCGTTCAATCCCCAGAACCGCCCCCCCCCAAAAAAACACATATGTACTATACACACCTACCTCTAACACGTGTGGTCTTAGGTAAGGTACAAGGCCATAGTCACACAAGCCTCCCAGGTGTCTTCCTGTTGTGCCATGTAAACAAACACAGGTACAAGCACCCAGCCTCGATGTCCATGGGGGTCACAGCTTCTGCTCACTCTTGGGGACAAAACTTCCTGCCATCTGAACTTCTGCCCAACAAGTGGCTACTGCCTCTACTCACCACAGATTGCTATTCTTCCAGACATAGAATCCATCCACATCCTAGGAGCTTCTAACAGGTAGCCAGCCACCTGGGGGTCCACCCTCAGCATCTTAGGGTGCCACACTCACTGTTTCCAAGGGCATAAAGCAAAGGTCATGGGGGACTGGGCCTGAGCAAGGCTGTCTCTGGGCAATGTATGTGTCTACTCAGAGTTGGATGACCTCTGCAGAATAGGCAACGCTAATTCCCCAGGGCCCAGTCATTAGGATGGCTTCCCAGAGCATCAGGCCATGGGCTTGCAACCCCCAGCTGGCCACCAAAAATGATAGTGAGGGTGGAAACAGGCATATTGTCTGGGGAGAGAAATGTAGCAATGGCTTCCAAGATTACAAATATGTATGCCTCATTTATATATAACAATTCTGTTCATAGAGGAAAAATACACTTACACAGGTATGAAAGGACTGGGGTGCTAACTACACACTGCAGCATCATCTATTAATAAAGAGAGGAAGAGCCAGTCAGTGGTGGCGCACGCCTTTAATCCCAGCACTCGGGAAACAGAGGCAGGTGGATCGCTGTGAGTTCAAGGCCAGCCTGGTCTGCAAAACGAGTCCAGGACAGCCAAGGCTAACACAGAGAGACCCTGTCTCGAAAAACCAAAATAAAGAAAGAAAGGAAGTAACCGGGTGTGGTGGCAAGACAAGGTTGGCCTCGAACTCACAGAGATCCGCCTGCCTCTGCCTCCCTGAATGTTGGCACATTTTCTATATTTTGGTGGTTGAATAATGTGAATACAATATCTGTTAAAAACTTAAAAATACAATTATAAAATAATCTCAAAAAACCAAAATGGCAAAATAATGGGAGCAGCCTGAGGCATGAGATGGGGAGAAAATGCTGAAGAAGAGGAGTAGAAAGAAGAAGAGGAGGAGGAAGAGGAGGAGGAAGAGGAGGAGGAAGAGGAAGAAGTGGCAGCGGCAGTGGCGGCAGCAGCATACTTACACATGGCTATGCTGGCTCACAGGCCTTTGAGAATGCGGGTCTGGTACATCTACTCTCACAATATTTGGTTACTAGACTAATAGTTTGCCACACACAGGCATGCTTTTATGAGTGGGGACTCTTGGTCTTTTTCAAGAACATACACATTTTTTGCACATTTTCTTCAAATAGTAAGCTCGGCTATTCACTAAAGCAGTGATAGGTATGTCTTGGGACAATTCTCTCTTTCCCTAACCTGCTCTTATGTCCTGAAAAAAAAAAAAAAAAAAAAAAAACTTGTCAAATGGCATGTATTTGCTTTAGAGATTGCTTGTGGGGAATCTTATGACACCCCTTTGTGATAACTGGCAGTGCTCTGGGGTGTTGCAAAACAGGACTTGGGTGCAATCGCCCTGATGATCAGGGAGAAGCCACAGCCAAATGCAGCCTGCACCACCCTGGCATGCCTGGAAAGGGGCAGGGGCAGCCGAGGGGGCCAATGAAGGCCACATGGCTTACTTCACGGAACAAGGAAAGCGGTTGCTTGAGAGCCCCTGACAGCCCTGCTCATGGGTGAGTGAGCCGCTGGGTCTCTGGGAGCCCAGCTGCTCCTTTTTCCTCAGGGATAATTTTAGGTTCTCTCTTCCCCTTCCAACCTTTCCAGACTCCCAGCCCCTGGTTCAGCCTCCCAGAGGGATTGCCTAGACCAGTGACTATACAGTGTGCTTTTGAAATAGAGAACTGTTCAAAAGAACATGCCAGGGGGCCACCCTGGAGGCATTTTCCACTCTACTTTTGTTCTCTTTTGCCCCATTGTTTCAGGGGGAGGAAATGAGGCAGCTCAAGGGCCAGTCTTGACAGGCGGCCTCAACTCTGGGACTGTGGGGCAGGCTTCTTTATTCATCCTAAGTCCTGGGAATCACCGAACTCAGGTCCTTCTGCTTGCAAGGCAAGCACATCACTGATTTAGCCATCTCCTTAACCCCAGAGGCTCATTTCTAAATGTTTCATCCCCACACCAATTTGGAAGGAACTGTTTACCTGGACTGGATGGCCCTGGATGAGGGGAGAGAGGTTGGAGGCGCCCATCTTTGGGTAAGTACTGTATAAGAAACTTCAGAGGCACTAAAATTCCAAGCTCATCCTTCTACGCACTCCAGAAATGCAGCGTGAGGGCCTAGAGAGATGGCTTAGTAGGTAAGAGTATTTGTTCTGCAAGCGTGAGGAACTGAGTTCAAATCCCTAGCACCCAAGTGAAGAGTTGCGCATGGCTGCACATGCCCATAATAATAACCAAAGCAGAGGCAGGTATATCTCAAATGCTCAGGATTTCCCCCGTCCTAGCCAAGACAAGTGCTTTTCAGCTGAGTGAGAAACCCTGTCTCAAGGTGGAAAATAATAGAGGGACACACCTGATGCACCCACACATTCCCAAGCAACCAGCGAACTCCTCAATTCTGGTTTCTTACATATAAAATCTCAAAGAAGTTGATAGTGACCAAAAAAAAAAAAAAACTTTATGGAGAACGTTAAGTTTCTCTACCTAGTAATGCTGCAACCCTTTAAGACGGCTCCTCGTGTTGTGTTGACCCTCAACCATAAAATTATTTTTGTTGCTACTTCATAACTGTAATTTTGCGACTGTTCTGAATCGTAATGTGAATCTCTGATATGCTATCACTGTGGGGGTTGCAAGCCACAGGTTGAGAACCACTGTGCTAAACAAACCAGCTTCAAACCGGGACCACCTCCTCTCCCTCCCTCTCCCGCCTCCCCTCCCCCTCCCTCTTTCCTTTCCTTACTTACTTTTCTCTCTCTCTCTCTCTCTCTCTTTTTCTTTTTTTGAGACAGGGTTTCTCTGTGTAGCCTTGGCTGTCGTGGACTCACTTTGTAAACCAGGCTGGCCTCGAACTCACAGCGATCCGCCTGCCTCTGCGCCACAACACCACCACCCCCACCCCCACCGCCACCCCCACCCCCACCCCAGCTTCTCTCTCTTTCAATGCTGGGCCTCAGACATGCTAAGTACACACTCTACCACTGAGATATTCCCCCAGCCCCCATTCACCACTTTTTCTTTCTTTGGTTTTTCAAGACAGGGTTTCTCTTTGTAGCCTTGGCTGTCCTAGACTCGCTTTGTAGACTAGGCTGGCCTCGAACTCACAGGGATCCACCTGCCTCTGCCTCCTGAGTGTTGGGATTAAAGGCTTGCGCCAGCACTCCAGACCACATTCTCCATTTTTTTAAAAAAGATTTTTTTTTTATTTATTGTTTTGCTTGCATGTGCACCTGCACACCAGAAGAGGGCACCAGATCTCATTATAGACTGTTGTGAGCCACCATGTGGTTGCTAGGAATTGAACTCAGGACCTTTGGAAGAGCAGGCAGCGCCCTTAACCTCTGAGCCATCTCTCCAGTCCCGCCCCCAACTCTCCATTTTTTAATGTATTTTTTATTACTTCAGAATTTGAAGATTTTGTTGTTGTTGTTGTTTTCTAGAACTCTTCTAGGATAAGTGTGTATGGATGGAGCACTGCAGGAGGAAGAAAGAGATCAGAAGCCCTTAGCAGCCTAAGCTACCTGATGCCATGCCAAATGAGAGTGACTTCTCCTGAAACTGATGTCCCCAGTAACTGAAAAGAAGAAGAAGAACAAAACAAACAAAACAAAAAAGGACAGGGTATCTTTAGGAGGACATCCAGGTAGAAGAGGGGCCATGTTGGATATTTTGTTGCTGCTGCTGCTGCTGTTGTTGTTGTTGTTGTTGTTCTCAGGAGGGTCACCTTCCTTGTTGGGTAAAGGGTAGGGTGGGAAGTCCTCCCTTTCTTAGTAGGCTTGCTACAGGCTCTGCCAGGAAGGAGCTGCAGAGCTCCAGGAAACCGGTGCTAAGGGAGTGCCATGGCAGGACGTCCCTCTCCAGCCTCCAATTCCCACCAGAGGCTTCTCCCGTGACTATTGGACGCTGTGCCTTTAAAAGCAGCCACTCCTCCTAGCATCTAGGGTGTGGGGGTGAGATGGAGGGAAGCTGACAGACTTACCCCAGCAACTAAGGAAGATGGCCTAGGTTGGAGAAGTCGCTCCCAAGTCCTACTGTCCCCTTCCCTGAGCCAAGGGGTCTAGGGGAACCTTCCTACCCCAAGCGCGACACGAGATGGCTCCGTGGCCTCACAAGAACGGCTCTCTGGCTTTGTGGTCAGATGTTCCCACCTTGGACCCCAGTGCAGCCAACACGAGTGGGTTGCCAGGGGTGCCATGGGCAGCGGCATTGGCTGGGGCGTTGCTGGCGCTGGCCACAGTGGGAGGCAACCTGCTGGTAATCGTAGCCATTGCCCGCACGCCGAGACTCCAGATCATAACCAACGTGTTCGTGACTTCGCTGGCTACAGCTGACTTGGTAGTGGGACTTCTCGTAATGCCACCAGGAGCCACATTGGCGCTGACTAGCCACTGGCCCTTGGGCGCAACTGGTTGCGAGCTGTGGACGTCAGTGGACGTGCTCTGTGTAACCGCTAGCATCGAGACCCTGTGCGCCCTGGCTGTGGACCGCTACCTGGCTGTCACCAACCCTCTGCGTTATAGCACGCTGGTAACCAAGCGCCGAGCCCGGGCAGCGGTGGTCCTGGTGTGGATCGTGTCCGTTGCCGTGTCATTTGCGCCCATCATGAGCCAGTGGTGGCGTGAAGGAGCGGACGCCGAGGCACAGGAATGCCACTCCAATCCGCGCTGCTGCTCCTTTGCCTCCAACATGCCCTACGCGCTGCTCTCCTCTTCAGTCTCCTTCTACCTTCCGCTCCTTGTGATGCTCTTTGTCTACGCGCGAGTGTTCGTCGTGGCTAGGCGCCAACGGCGTTTGCTGCGCCGGGAGCTGGGCCGCTTCCCGCCTGAGGAGTCTCCACGGTCTCCGTCGCGCTCTCCGTCCCCTGTCACAGGCGGGACACTAGCGGCTGCGGACGGAGAGCCCTCCTGCGGCCGGCGGCCGGCGCGCCTCCTGCCGCTCCGGGAACACCGCGCCCTGCGCACCTTAGGTCTCATTATGGGCATCTTCTGTCTATGTTGGCTGCCCTTCTTTCTGGCTAACGTGCTGCGCGCTCTCACGGGGCCGTCTATAGTTCCTAACGGAGTTTTCATCGCCCTGAACTGGCTGGGCTATGCCAACTCCGCTTTCAACCCGCTCATCTACTGCCGCAGCCCGGACTTTCGGGACGCCTTCCGCCGTCTTCTGTGCAGCTGCGGTGGCCGTGGGCGGGAGGAGCCACGCGCTGTCACCTTCCCAGGTAGCCCAGCCACCGCCGAGTCCAGGCAGAGCCCGCCGCTCAACAGGTAGAGGACACAGGCAGGGGACCGGGAGAGGGAGAGTTCCGGGTGGGGAAGTTTTCTATCTCTACTTTTGAGTTCGGGCGTTGGGGAAGGATGGGTGTAGACAGGGCCTTAGCCTTGAGAGAACAGAAAGAAAGTAGGAACTAAAATGGGATCTAGGGTCCTTCCTTTTCTTGGGTCGGATCCCTAGGACCAGGTGAGCCCCACCTGCTCTGCCAGAAGGTTTCTGACTTCGCTGGTTGCCCCACCCCCCGCTGGGTTTTCTAGTTCCATTCCTCAGATGCCCAGGTTCTAGTCATTTCTACACCTGGCCGGGACATCCATAGGCAGCAACGGACTTCCCAACCTCTCTCCTCTGCCTCAGTTCCGTTTTCTCTGGAAGGTTTGGTGGTTATGAAGGTGAACATGAAGGACCCACATGAAGGATCGTCAAGAGCCAGCAAGGAACCCGTGAGTTGGAATTTGAGCGGCATCCTCTCTCAGGGACAGAATTGGAGCTGTAGACTGGGATGGGGGGGGGACGGGGTGCTCGATGGCGCCTATATTTTGGAAACTAAATATGCTTTTCGGGGATTCCCGGGTCACTCCTCCTTTCCTCCAGTGTTTGGCCCCACCCCCTTCCCCCTTGACTGGTTACCCACAAGAAACATTGTCTCCATTTTGCAGGACATTTTTTTTTTTAAGCCAGAAAGGTAAAAACCGACTCCTCTGATGCAGAATTTTTGTAAAGCCCCTGATTTCTGCACAGAGTTGAGTTCCCCAAACCGCACCTCTCCAGAGACTACTGACTAGCTCAGGATTACAAAATGGGTTTCCCCATCCTTTCCCTTTCTGAGGGAAGGTGTCTAAGACCCTCCTTGAACGTCACTACTACCTCACCAGCTGGGATGTCAGGCCACCTGTGCCGGACTGCCCAGGGAGCAGCCCTATGGCCTTGGAGGGGTCCCCATTACCCTGCTGTGTATATGCTGTGTGGTTAGGGCAAAGAAAGCGCCCCTACTACCTCCCTGCCTACCGCATGGACAGCTTGTGATTCTCCAGGCTCTGTGACTCTGGTTAGTTTTCGGGCAGGAAGCCAGGAAAAAACAACGAAGTTTGAGGGTCTGTTCCTGGCTCCTCACTATGGCTCTCTAAGCATCATCTTAGGCCATCTCTCACGTCAGGCACAAAACAGCTCTGATCTACCTCACAGTCCAGACTTCAAAGTGTTGGGGGAGTTCCGGTGTCCATAAGAAGGTGAACCCTTGAAATGGGTCCCCTTATCCATTTAAAATCTAATAAATATTGTGGAATGTGGTTTGTCCCTTGCTTTTTTTTTTTTTTTTTTTCCCCTCTCGGTTTGTTTTCTTTTCATCATCCACTTGCTAGCTTCCCTGCTCAGAGCTGCCTTCTGACAGGGGCAGTAAATTATGGGTAATCCTTGCTCCTTTCTTTGTTAATCCTCATCAAACAAAATCAAACTCTGTCTGGGTAAATGAGACTGACAAGGCTTTGGTTCTCCTTCCTTTCTGCTCTTTCTGAAACTTCTGGGATCCACTTGCAAGGAGGAACGTAGCCATGCATTTTTCATCTGACTCTGTCCAGGGTTAAAAATCTCTCATACCACACACTAGTGTGGATTGATAAGGTCTCATTGACATCAGCAAACACTTTGGTTCTGCGCTTTGTGTGCCTGTGTGTCTAGAGGTATGGGGTACTGGTTGGGGATGTCTTACGTTATATTAATAGATGTGTACATATAACACAAACACACACACACACACACACATGTTTCTGTGCCTTCTATCTTCCCACTTCCTTTTTGGGTTGCAGAAATCCTGCTGTTTTCTAGAAGCTAAGCCAGAGTCACAGCTGTCTGTTGATACTATTTTTTCCCCTCAATTCAGCTTTTACAATTCTTATCTGACATGTTTCTCATGAGGGGAAAATGTTCTAAGGAAGTGACTGTAATAGTGTGCAAGCTCTTCTTTAACTCCACAAGCAAAGCCCATGGTTTCCAGGAAATGTCTAGCATGCCTGGGGCATTGCCTGTAGTGGGTCAGCTGTGTTTGAGGGTCCAAGAGATACCAAACCTCACATTGCCCACAGGACAAGCGACATTCATTTCCACATATGGCTGTTCCCTGTGAACTGGACCTAGTCTATGCAGCTCCCTTTTCTCCTGAAGCTCGGGTTTTATTTCTCGGGATGTTTGCATACCAAAGATGACTTTCTCCTTTTTTAACACAACGCATTGTTTGATCTCTGGTGTCTGAAGGTAGAAAGTTTCTTGGCAGAGATTCTGCTTTTGAATGATAGCCCTTAGCAAGGAAGGAAATCTTGATTGAGCTTGGGGATCAGGGGGTGTCTTCTCCCTGTCTCTGGATATCTTCCCAACATCTCTGAAGAAAGTTCCCCAGGCAAGGGAGAGGATGATTTTTGGAGGAGGGACCTTTGGTTTATAGGATTGTCCCTGAAGGGTATCCAGGAGATCATACTGCTTGGGCCTTGCTGGACACATACCCATGTGCCAACTGTCAGCTTCCTTTGGAGTGTTTAGACTTGATTTGGACTGTGGATTCCATCTGCAGATTGTCACCGGCGGATTTGACAGCAGGAGAGACAGCCTTCCTAGTGTCTTCTCCAGCCAGGTGTCAAGCTGAAAGAGATTTACATCCTCGAAAGGGAGGCAAAATGCTTTTGCCAGCACCAAGCCTGAGCCCTTGAGCTGGCGAAGACAAACCGCCAAGCTATGAAGCTAAACATGTGAAGACTTCCAGACCACTGAGAACTGGAGAGTTCTAGAAGCCCTGCCCTCCAAGAGCTGGGAGTAAGAGAGAGTGTGGGGCAGAAATGACAGAGAAAAGCTGGTTGATTTGGACAGGTGACCTCATGGTGAAACTGCAAAGAAGGATGCTGGGAATAAGCTTTTCTCGAACTTTCTGTGGTAGACTCTTCTAGCTGGAGATGGGTAAGTGTAGGCTGTGGCCTCATAGGCAGTTACTAGACAAATCCCATGCTGACTTCATTGCTCAATGAATGTAGAGACAGATTCTCCCCCTCCCCCACTTACCCCCATCCTCTCTCAACCCCTCCCGACCAAAGGGATGGAATAGTCTTTTTTGGTTTTTCAAGACACGGTCTCTCTGTGTAGCCTTGGATGTCCTGGACTCACTTTGTAGACCAGGCTGGCCTCGAATTCACAGCAATCCACCTGCCTCTGCCTCCAGAGTGCTGGGATTAAAGGTGTGGGGTTGTCTTTGTTTGTTTTGTTTTGTTTTTGTTTTGTTCTGAGGGTCTAGCTCTGTAGCCCACCAGACTGTTCTGGAACCCATCGTCTTCCCATCCCAACCACCTTAGTCCAGGGACTAGAGGTGTGCACCACCATGCCCTGTTAGGATAGCATCCGGAGCCTTTTATTAAACCTTAGCCTTGGTGCAACATTAGAAATGTTAGGCGCCACCTGGTGGCAATATGAGATTCAACAGTAGTGAAGTGTTGGACTGACTAATTAATGGTTTTCGCAGCTGAACAATTCCATATAAATAACTTAGCCCAACTAGGTGACACACACCTGTAACCTCAGTACATCAAAGGGACTTAAATTCTAGGCCAGTCTTGGTTGCACAGCAAGATATCATCTCAAAAAGAAATAATCTAGTTCAACCCTTTGATAAAAGGGATAAAGAAGCTGAGTTCTAGTGCTTTCCTAGCTTGCGTGACATCCCAGGTTTGACTCCCAGCACCACAAAAAATGTAAATGGGGCTGCACATCTGTAATTCCTGGACTGTGGAGGCGGAGGCAGAAGACCAGGAGAACAGAGGAAAAGAAACACTAGACACCCAGGCGTATGTGGTACAAACTGAAGGTCTTAAAGCCAAGGAGAACTTTATTTTTTCTGTCTCTCTCTCATGCTTACTGTCTGTCTGTCTGTCTGTCTGTCTGTCTGTCTGTCTGTCTCTGTCTCTGTATCACTTGCTGTCACTCTTTGGACCAACCCTAGTATTCTATTTAAAGTGAAGTTCAGTTTTTTCATTACAGATTACATCATGATTTTTCTTTTACAATCAATAGAGCATTCAAAAATCAATAAAGCAAGAGAACAGTCTAACAAGGAAATACAAACAGCTCTGTATAACCTACAATAAAGCATACAGTAAAAAAAATCAATCAATTTCCAAGCAATGGTCAGCATAACCTGATTATCGTTTCTTAAACAATACTCAGGAAAGTTCAATCATAAATTTGCTGGGCTAACGCCATTGTATTTACAAGAATGTCATAGCAACATAGCTTGAGCTAAATGTTCTCTAATAAAGCAAAAACTGAGCTTACTCCCAGTCCCAAACCAACAGGTGTGCTATCCAAGCCTAGGCTAACTACCAAAGGGTCCTTTATTGTGAAGTGTCAAGCTGGGCAGCGGTGGTGCAGGCCTTTAATTCCAGCACTCAGGAGGCAGAGGCAGACGGATCGCAGTGAGTTTGAGGCCAGCCTGGGATACAAAGCAAGTCCAGGACAGCCAAGGTTAATACAGAGAGACCCTATCTCGAAAAACCAAAAATAAATAAATAAATAAATAAAAATTAAATTAAATTTTAAAAAGAATATTGTGAAGTGTCTGTAAAGCATGATGTTCTAAGTCCACCTTCTATTGCTCTCAAAGCAGATTCTGAAGAAACTTTTCTACAGGTAACAGTATCTCTAGCCAGGTACTGTTATGTCAAGGTCTTAACTTCCTTTTATGCAGTTTCTGCTTGGGTGCTCACAGTCAGAGAAAAAAAAAAAAACTCTATCATTGTCTCAGCCTTTGGCCAGATGCCTTCTTTCAACATTCTCTGTGGGAAAAAGTTTTCCCTGTGTGAATTTCACTAGGGCTGAGAAATAAAGAGAAAAGACAGTTTTAGGAGAAAAGGAAGAGTTTTAGACAAAATTACACCTGGACCATGTCTCAACAGCTGTTCTGGATGTCTGAAGATCATGCTGGACAGTCGGAGGTCTCTGGAACTTTGTCAAGCAAAGCCTCTACGATTTGTCCTCATGTCTGTGACAGGCTGCTCTTCCAAAGGTCCTGAGTTCAATTCCCAGCAACCACATGGTGGCTCACAACCATTTATAATGAGATCTGTGCCCTATTCTGGTATACAGGCCGAATATTGTACACATAATAAATAAATAAATCTTTTTAAAAAAGAGGTATAGATGTTGAACAAAACAAGTGGATTATATTAGCATTATAAGATATTGTTTATGAGCTAGAGGGGACGGGGACACCAGGAGAACAAGAGCCTCTCAATCAACTGAGCAAGGCCCAGTTGATTGAGACTGAAGCAGCAAGCACAGGGCCTGCAAGGGTCCGTACCACGTCCTCTGTGTACACATTATAGCTTTCAGCTTAGTATTTTTATGGGACTCTTGAGTGTGTGTACAAGTGGGTCTCTGGTTCTTTTGTCTGTTCGTGGGGTTCTTTTCCTTCTGTTGGGTTGCCTTCTCCAGCCTCGATGTGGCTTTTGTTTTATCTTATTATATTTTATTTTGTTCTGTTTGGTTGTTTTCCCTTAGAAGCCTTTTCTTTTTTGATGAGAGACAGAAAGAAAGTGGATCCAGAGGGAAGAGGGGGTGAGGAGGAACTGAAAGGAGTATAGGGAAGACAAAGTACAATCAGGATTTATTGTATGAGAAAAGAATCTACTTTAAATAAAAGAAAAATTAAAAGAGGTATAGAAGTTGAAAAAACAAGTGGGTTACGTTGGCATATAAGGTATTGTTTAAATTAAGTAAATATTTTCAATACCATGGCTGTCTACCGACACTCTTCCCCCCAAGCTTGGCCTGATGCCCAGTATTTTTATGGAGGACATCTGGCAATTTCATCCATCAGCCGCTGCCTTAGATCAGGCTTTGCTCACCTCTTAACTCAACCCAGTTTCCACTTGCCCTTCTTGCTGAATTCTGGTTCCTCTCCAGTGCTACCAGAAGCCCCAGGAGAAGCAGCAGAGAAACCGTGGGGGAACCCAACATGTGATGGCTGCTAGTAGGCAAAGGGTGGTGCTTATAGGGCCTTCAGGAGGATGGACCCTTGTCAGCCATGCTCATCATCCAGTTGGTAACATTAACTGCCAGTGCCTGCAGCAATAAGAAAATACTGATGACATCCTGAGGAACATATCAACGAGAGGGACAGGAGTGAATGACCATGACAGTGTCCTTCCCAAGCTCATGCAAGAGCAATGTGTAAGGACGTCTCACATACAACTAGAGAAGACAAACGGGGACCAACAGCCCTAAGCACAGCCCTATTAGAACAGCTTGTTCTACAGAACATAACCATATTTGTATTCTGTCTGGCCAGAGGTAGAACTTAGGGCTCTGTGGTGGTTTGAATGAAAATGGATCCCCATAGGCTCTTAAGTTTGAGTAACACCTCTAGTTGGTGAAACTGTTTGGGAAGGATGAAGAAGTGTGGTTGGAGGAAGTGTTTCACTAGAGGCGGGCTTTGAGGTTTCGGGAGCTCTTGTCACTCAGTTAGCTCTCCCTATCTGCCATGGGCTGGTGGATCAAGACGTGAGCTCTCAGCTGTTCCTGCCGCTATCATGGACTCTAACCCTCTGAAGCTGTAAGCCCAGTTAAGCGCTTGCTTTTATAAGTTGCCTTGTTCATGGTGTTTCGTCACAACAATGGAAAAGAAGATGGCCTCCGAGTGCACCATCTGCAATGACTGGCTAACCAAGTTCTACATGGAGTCTCTGACACAAGCCAGCTTCCTCTCTGTGAATAAGAACTCCTGGGATCTAACCCGGCATGGTGGCGGCACTCACCTTTCATCCCAGCACCTGGGAGGCAGAGACAGGCGGGTCGCTGTGAGTTCGAGGCCAGCCTGGTCTACAAATCGAGTCTAGGACCACCACGCCCGGCCCTCAAGAAGGTATTTTTAAATTGCCTTGACTTACAACTTCCTTTTTTCTGTTACTATAAAACTTCATGAACCATTTTTACATGGGGCTGTGGAATCTGGGCTGATCTAGTTTCATGTTTCCCAGGCCTTGGTCATTCATATTTGGCTACAGAATAAATGATCTCTTATCTTCTATTCCCTCTCAGGTAATATCCCATTTATGCTGATCTACATTCTGCCAGGTGGCTGCTTACCTCTGTCCAGATCCCATGCATCTGTCCTTTTCACACCTTGCCAGTGCCTCTCCCACCTCTGGCTCATATCCCAGAATCCTCTCTGCCTGCCAGGTGTCCCACTTTCTATTTCCTGCCTCAGCTATAGGCCATTAGTTTTTTCATTGATAGTCGATGACACAGAGATTCCTTCTATATCAGTGGTAGAACACTCACTTAGCCTGCGTAGAACCCTGAGTTTGGACTTCAGCACACACAGGAGATCGTTTTCAGGAGTCAATACTTGCTGAGTTCTTTCCCACTATCCCTCCGAGACTGTCTTTTGGGAAATCTTTAGCTGTGCAGTTTAGAAGGGACCGACAGACACTGCCCTCAGCACTAGGTTGCTGATTTAAACTGACAGAGTGTCCCAGAAGCACCAAGGGAGTTCATTGGCTTCAGAGAAGGGAACTTCCTTCATCCCAAAGGAAAAAAAAAACAGCAGACACTCTTTCTTCTTCGGAATAGTAAGGATGTAATGCCTGGAAAGCAGCAACCGTGTGTGTGTGTGTGTGTATGTGTGTGTGTGTGTGTGTGTGTGTGTGTGTGTGTGTGTGTGTGTGCACCAGATTTGCTGGCTCAAGTGTGGCAGCTCACACCTTAATCCTACAGTTGGGAAGTAGAGGAAGGATTCCCACAAACTCAAGCCTGAGCTACTTAGTGAGTTTCAGGCTATTCTGGGATACAGAACAGCACCATGTCCACCCCCATAGATACATGCATGAAAGAGTTTTTAGTACACACAATGGAGTTGTATTCGGTGGCAAAGAAAAATCAAATTCTGTCCTCTTCAGGGAAGTGGTAGAAGTGGAGACTCCATTCTAAACTCTGAAAGACAAACGTTGCCATGCTCTCTTCTGCATATGTAGTCTGGGTTGTAGGTTAAACGTATCAAAGGCAGGCTGGAGAGATGGCTTGGTGGTTAGGAGCACCAGTTACTCTTCCAAAGGATCCTGGCTTGATTTCCAGCACTCACACAGAAGCTCATAGCTATCTATAACTCCAGTTTGAGGGAACCAAGTCTCTGTTCTAGCCTTCTCAGGCACCAAGCATGCATGTGATGCACAGGCCGATATGATCAGTGTACATGTATGAAAAGTCATAATGTAACCCACTACTTTGTCCAACTAACATATGGTAATAAAATGCTATGACAGTCGTTTGCTATGTGTATTCTACTATTGAGGGTCTTTAGAGGCAGAGTCTCGCTGCTCACAAGACCCACCAGCCTCAGCTTTCCAAGTGTTGGAATCACTGTCACCCTGCCTGATCCTACTGTAAAAGCCAAGTTCTCCATTCTTTAATTTTAAACTTGGGGCCCAGAGAGAAGAGAGGTGCTGGTAGTTGTCTGGGAAGGCGAGAGTTCTCACAGTGCAGCCCTGGCTTCTCGGGTGTTCCCCTTCCTCTCCCCATCACAGTCATGGCCACCTGAGCCTCAACCAGAACTCTGAGGTCCACTGCTCCCAGGCACTGGGGCCAAACTCTGAAGAAATCTGAGGAAGGAGCATTTATTTTGCCATTTTCTTCTTCTTCTTTCTCCATTTATGCTTGAGGATCTCATGGTCTTGGGGTGGGGGAGAGGGGACTTAGTGAAAAGTTTTTGGGAAAAGTGCAAAGTCCTCGGAGTAACTTCTGGGGCCCTGAAGATGAGGTAAATGGAATGCTAGCTCCAGCCCCCCACAACTCCAGCTCCGAAAACACCCTATTAGAAACATCATAGAGTTTTGGGTGACTGTTCAAGCGAACTATCTTTTTTTTTTTTTCATTTTGGAAGCTGCTAACCTACACTTCCTGTTTACTCGGGTAATCATTTTATTCCTTCTCAAGTCTATGATGGGGTTGAAGACCAGACAGTTTAGGTTTATAACTAAGTTTAGCCATTTAGAGGTTAAGATGTTTTTAGGTCTAGATAGATGTTTTAAGTTGATATGGATGAGATATGATAGATGTTG
This sequence comes from Acomys percivali, assembly GCA_907169655.1. Taxonomy (NCBI): domain Eukaryota; kingdom Metazoa; phylum Chordata; class Mammalia; order Rodentia; family Muridae; genus Acomys; species Acomys percivali. The sequence continues at coordinate 38,561,358 of OU015752.1, forward strand.
ATTTACATTCAGAATTTTAGACTCACCAAGATAGGAAAGATGTTTTCTTCAAGGTTGCCAAATACAAATAGCCAAAACACTATGGATGTAACATTTATATAATTCCTGATTGTTTCGTGGTTCTTCTTGCTATACTAGTTTATTTATATATGTGTAATAATATAATGTATATGTAAAAATAATTTTAAGTGGAGAAAGAAAGAAAGAAAGAAAGAAAGAAAGAAAGAAAGAAAGAAAGA
>OU015752.1:38561606-38575778 GCA_907169655.1 Acomys percivali
AGAAAGAAAGAAAGAAAGAAAGAAAGAAAGAAAGAAAGAAAGAAAGAAAGAAAGAAAGAAAGAAAGAAAGAAAGAAAGAAAGAAAGAAAGAAACTGTCTTACACCCGCCCTAGAGCTGATGGATCTTCTTGTCTGCTCTCTGGCGCTCCCTTGTGTCTTGTTCGTAAACAGCTACCAAGAGACAGTCTTGTCTTTTGAACGCGGTTTTAAAGTCCAAAAAAGGTTTTTGCAGACTCTGTGCACGGCCACCACAGCTCTCAAGACACCACTCTAAGCCTGGAATCGGTTCCCGCTCACAGCATGGCACTATTTGTAATTCTGCACAGCCATAAATTTTCCTTTCTCCCACGCCATCCTCCCTCTCTCCTGGGGCTTCTTTCTCAGAGTTCAAGCCTCAGGAGGGCAGAAGGGGTCGCGCAGAGAGGACGGTGTGATGGATTGAGGAAGGTGGACTTTTCTAGCGTCCCTAAGACCTCCGCCAGGTATGGCAGCCCCGCGCCGCCTCTGCCCAGGTCTACCCAAGTCACCTGTGCCCCCAGCGGCGGCAGGCACGAGTAGACCGCTGAGGACTGCAAAGCTCACAGCTGCTCCAGTTCGTGGGCGGCCCTAGCCAGGCCACTGCGTGGGGCCCCGGCTGCAGTGGGGCGGATCCGCTGCAAGCAAGCGGTGCAAATGCTTGTGACTCCACAGCCGAGCTTTGGGGGACCACAGGTTCCCCTGTTCTCTAACAGGGGGACTCAGCCTGAGCTGGCTGTGGCTCAGCAGAGGTTTGCGAAGGGAGTGGAATGCCTGCCTCCCTCTGTGGTCTTTGTGTAACAGTAAGCAGGGACGGGTAGGGGAGGGAGGTTGGGGGCCGGCTGGGGAGATAGCTCAACAGTTAAAGGCCTGGCTCTTCCTTCAGAGGTCCTGGGTTCGATTTCCAGAATTCAATGGCACCTCTGAAGTATTTGCCTCCTCTTCCGGCTGCCCCCAGCACCAGGCCCGAGGGTCACACAGATACACACAGGTAAAAACGTCCATGAACAACAATAACAACAACAAAATGAAAACAAAACCCCACAAAATCAGGTGTAGTGATGCACGCCCTTTGTCCCCAGCACTGGGGAGCCAGAGGCAGTAAACTCTCACGAGTTTGAAGCCAACCTGGTGTACTTAGTGTAGTGAGTTCCAAGCCAGCCTGGCCACATCCTGAGACTCGCTTTGTAGACCAGGATGGCCTCGAATTCATAGAGATCCGCCTGCCTTTGCCTCCTAGAGTGCTGGGATTACAGGCGTGCACCGCCACACCAGACTTGAGACAGGGGATTTCATCAAGACTTAGGGGAATGAAAAGGTCGTTGGTCAGGGTCCGAAAGAGTTTGTTCAAGGTTTATTCCAACAGTGGGGTCACGCCACTTTACTTGTGATTCCTCCCAGGTGAAGCCCAAATATTGGGGAACATAATTCCTCACACGGCTTTGCAAAATCCTATGTCCTGTGCACGACCTGTTCATGTATCTTGAACTCTCTGACAGAAGACAGCTCTTCATTGTAAATGGGGGCTCTTTCCAAATGTGGGGGCTCCTCTGCCAGCAATGCACTTGTTTTTCTTTACAACTCTCATGACTCAACATTCTTCAACATGTAGGTGAGGTGTTGTTGTTGTTGTTGTTGTTGTTGTTGTTGTTGTTATTTTTATTCCATACAGGGTTTCTCTGTGTAGCCATGGCTGTCCTGGACTCTCTTTGTAGACTAGGTCTACAGCAATCACCTGCCTCTGCCTCCCTCAGTGCTAGGATTAAAGGATTAAAGGCAGGGAGTTGGAAATCTACATGCATAACTTAACATTTAAAGGGTAGAGCTGGGGACCTGGAGAAATGGCTCAGTAGTTAAGAACACTGGCTGCTCTTCCAGAGGACCCTGGTTCAAATCCCAATACTCACATGGCAGCCCATCACCTTCTATAACTCCAGTTCCAGGCAACCTAATGCCTTCTTCTGGGTCCTGCACACATGTAGAGCACTGACATACATGCAAGTGAGACATCAATATACATAACAACTAAAAAAATAAATAAATAAATAAGGTGAAGGTGGATCTGGCTGTAGCGGTAAACCCTAAGGCTCGTTTCCTTAAGGCTTGCTGTAATCCCTGTCCAAAAACTGAAGCAGGAGAATGAAAGTTTAAGGCCAGCCTAGCTAACTTGTCTCCTGGCTAACTTGAGGCCCCCGTCTCAAAATAGAATAAAAAGTGCAGTGCTAGAGATATAGCTCATAAACAAACGGCTTTCCTGGGTCTGGCGCTGTGAGAAGAAAAGCAAGCAAACACAAAGTAATACACAGTGTGAAAAAAAAGTATTTCCTTCTTGTTTTTTCCATCAAACATCGATTTCTACTTTCCAGAGGCCCCTTAAGTGTCCTTCAAGAGAATCTATACATATACACTCATGCGAATATATCTTTTCTACCCCTATGTATCCTTCCAGAAAATCCATACCTATATACGTATGCAAATATATCTTCTCTTACCTCATGAATCCTTCAAGAAAATCCATACATATACATGTATGCAAACATATCTTTTCTCTCCCATCCCGAAATCTTCCCCTACTTTTCTCTGAATTCAGTATTTTCCTGCTTTTTACTTAATGTGTCTTTGTGGGTTGTTTTTTTGTTTGTTTGTTTGTTTTGTTTTTCCTACCTTGGTCCATTTAGGTCTACCTATAACAGCTAGCACAGGATTCCATTACATAGCTATTTCTTATTCATATACCATGTCTCTGTCACTGGCATTCAGTTTTATGTTGGTGTTGCCAATAAAGATCCCCAAAACGTGTATCTTTATATTCATGCTCTGTGTTTGGGTTCTCCCCAGAGCTAGCTGGGGAGAAAAGCTAAAGCTGCCATGATTACACGGCCAAAGGAAGCACAGAATACACAGCCAGTAAAAACTGTACCTGGCCTGCCTGTTGGGGAACAGTTTTCTTTCCCTCTCAGTCAACCCCTCAAGCTCATTTGAGATTTTTTTTTTTAATATTTAATTTCATGTATATAAGTGTTTCGTCTGCTTCTCTGTATGTGCACTCATGTGCATGCACAGTGCCCACCGAAGTCAAAATAAGATGTCAAATGGCCTAAAACTGGAGTTATGGGTGATTGTAGACCACTGCGTGAGTCCTTGGAATCAAACCTAGGTCCTCTGTAAAAGTGACACGTGCTCTTAACTGCTGAGCCATTTTTCTAGCCCCATTACTTGCAGATTCTGTTGGTGAACCTTTTAAGGGTCTCACAGCTAAAATGTTAAGTGAACAGTATTATGCAACATACATGTGTGCTGGTATTAAAGGCATACCCCACCTCCACCTGGCTGGGAGTTTGCTTTCTGTTGCTGTGATAAAGAATGGGACCAAGGCTGGCTATGGTGGTACACGCCTTTAATCCCAGCAGTGAAAAGCAAATTCAATTTTCCCCACTTGCATTGCAGTATGGTTTGACCTCTTACCCAAACTCCTTTGCAAATGGAATTAGAAAGTGTATCTCTGGGTTGGCACTGCTGTGCACCTGTGCTGTGGGATGTTTGCTTCTGTTGGGGGAGCCCTACCCAGCTCACTGGCTGCCAGCCTCCTCCTGCTTTTCAAGAAACTGACTTGTTATTTCAGTTGGATGGCTTGGGGCTATAGAAGGCAGAGAGTTAGGGAGGAAAGTGCCTTGGAATCCCACGTCCTTTTTCACTCTTCCCTGATGTCTATTTTCCCAGGGAACTCTCCTCCTGTACCATGGAATGTTCTTGTGACACCACCACCCCACCATCCCTAAACATTGCCACCATGGAGACTGGGAGTCCTGAGGTTCTGTTGCTCTGACAACCAATTGCCCATAGTCTCTGCCAAGGTTCTGGGAGAAAGAGGCCTGAAGCAGGGTCTAAGTTGTTGGCTCCATAACCTGCTCAACTATGTCCAGTCTTTCTGTGTTCAGGGATGTCCCCCAAGCCCAGAAGCTGGAAGGCAGCTTACTAAAGATCTACAGGCAAGATGAATATTCTGCCAAGTTGTTCTTGGCCTACCGAGGTAGGAGCCAAGCCATTTTAGGGTTTAAGGTTTTCTACCTATTTCGGTTGCCTGTAAGTGGGCAGTGTCCCCAGTGGAGGACTGAAGAATAAATAGCCCATCCCAGTGCACTGGGAAAGGTTTCAGTTTATTAGCAGAACTTCCCCAGAGCAGAAAAGAACAATGAAGGTCCCAAGTCATCCCATGCTGTATGCCCTTTGCTGGGGACTTCTTGGAATATGGGAGGAGCCAAAGTGTTCTTCCTCCCCTCCCCTTTTATCTATTACTGCATCCTCTCTTGCTCCTCCCAGTTCTCTCTGGGGTTTTGTGGGGTTTTTTTTGTTGTTGTTGTTTTGTTTTGTTTTTTTTGTTTTTACTGTCCCCTATGAGCCTGGCTGGCCTTGAACTCATAATTTAGCTGAAAATGGTCTTGAGCAGGTTCTGGTCTTGCCTCCACCTCCCAAGTACTGGAAGTGCCATCCTACCTGCTTCTCTCTCATTCTTTTGTTGTTTGTTTTGTTATCTTAAGTTGTTTTTTTTAATTGTATGTGTGTGTATGAGAGAAAATGTGTGTGTGTGTGTGTGTGCATCTGTGCAAGTGTGCAAGGAGATACTCAGAGGCATTGGAGCCCCCACCCCCACCCACCCACCCACCCACAGAGAGCTGGATTGACAGGTGGTTATGGACTGCTTCTGACATGAATGCTGAGAACTGAACTTGAGTCCTCTTTCAGAGCAGTATGTGCTCCTCCTAACCACTGAGCTGCCACTGCCCTTGCTCTTGAATCAAGAAATTAAGCCTTCTGAGGGGGATGTAGCTCGAGTGGTAGAGTGCTTGCACAGCATTCCTGAAGCCCTGCCCTCAATCCCCAGCAAGTCAACGAGGTATGGCACATGCTGTAAGCCGAGCACCTGAGAGGTGGATGATCAGATGTTCAAGGTCATCCTCAGCTCCTTGGCAAGTTCAAAGCCAGCCTGAGATGCTTGATACTAGAGGGGGGGGGAGAGGCAAGAGCAGAGACAGAGATAGAAGGTGACAGACACACAGAAAGAGAAAGACCAAGAGAGCCCTCCTAATATGAAATCAGGCCTTGCCACCATGAAAACCACAGTGGACTTTAACTTCATCAAGGCCTAATTCACTTTGTATGTAAATTGCAATCTTTAAGATGAAAACAAGACAACCATTTGTTTTGTTTGTGGTTTTGTTTTTGAGACCATACCTTGCTTATAGCTCAGGATGGCCTGAAAATCACCTGGGGCAATGCTTGCCTAAAACAATGATCCTCCTGCCTCCACTTCCTCAGTACTGGGGTGACAAGCACGGGCTGCCATACCTGACTTAGCTATGGGTTTTGGTGGCGGTGGTGGTGGTAGTGGTGGTGGTGGTGTTTTGTTTTGAAACACAATCACTAACAGCATACTGTTTTATGAAAAGAAGGAAAACAAGAGGGGATGGAGGGAAAAAAGTAAGCTTTCACGGGCTACTTTCCAAAGCTCCAATGAACAAAGGCCAGATTTGTGGTTTGCTGGCTGCTGCGGAGCCATGGAGCTGGCAGCCTTGGAGACCCCCCGAGGTCAGGTGTCCAGAGCTCCCTTTGAAGTTTCTCCGCAGTCTGCATGAGTGATGACGGCCAGCCCTGGGTTTCTCTTGTGGTGCACAAGACCCGCCAGCAGATTGCACAGGACCCCTCTCTGAACTATGAGTATTTGCCCTTGTTGGGTATGAAATCGTTCATCCAAGCCTCTTTGGAGCTTCTCTTTGGAAAGCATAGCCCAGCCATTGCGGAGAAAAGGGTAAGCCACAAAGAGGAGATGGGGGGCTGCATGACCTTAAGCCACAAGGGACTACGCAGGAGCCTCCTTTTGGACAGAGGCCATGCCCAAGACTCTGAAATTCCACAGCATTCAGGGACAAAGGATGGGATCCAAAGCAAAGTGCGCAGCACTCAGTCACTCAGTCACACCCGCTCACACCGCTGATTTGAAAACTGTAAATAGATCATTTCACTAGAAAGTAGAAAAGAACCAGACATGACGGCGCACACCTGTAATCCCAGCACTCGGGAGGTAGAGGCAGGAGGATTGCTGGGAACTCAAGGCCAGCCTGGTCTACAAAGCGAGTCCAGGACAGCCAAGGCTACACAGAGAAACCCTGTCTCCAAACCCCCCCCCCAAAAAAAGGGGGGGGGAGGAAAAGGGCTGGATTGCTCAGAATGTGTAAGGTCCTACACCAAGCATCAAAAATAAGACAAAAATCTAGTTTAGGGTGTGCTAGTGTTACCGCTGCCCCTTTCAAATGCTTCTTTCACATACTGCTTGCTGGCAGGTAGGGGGTGTACAGACTGTTGGTGAGAGTGGGGCCTTCCAGGTCGGGGCCCAGTTCCTCAAGATGTGGCGTAAGAATTTGAAAGTCGTTTGTATCATCTCATGTCAAAAGGGTGAGTGTCACCTGGGAAATGGGCAGTGGAAGACCCTGCATCCTGTTCCCAGTTCCTGCCCTATGTGTAATCTCCACTCTTAATGCCACGTAATGGTGCCTGGGCCAAGCCAAGTCCATCCCTTTCCTGTTGTTACCCTGCCATCAGTCAGTAATCCTCCGCCCCTCCCCGCCAGCCCCCCTCCCCCCCCACCCCTGTTCTCTGGTATCTCTGCCTCTCTCTGTTTCTCCTTTCCACAGGAACCCCAGCTAGTGATGGGGGGGTCTATGTTCCCACAGAGCACTATGGACTCATCTTCCAGGACATGGGTTTTACAGTTTACGAATACTCCATCTGGAACCCCAAGGATCTGTGCTCAGACCCCTGCTTGTTCTTTGAAGTGATAGAGGTAGATGGGCAGGGGTCCCCCAATTCAGAATCTCCCCCCAGGCCTGGCCTACAGCCTACTCTTCCCAGTTACTCGAGACCTCTGCTGGGTTTGGATTTGCCAAGCTTTTCAGTGAGAGCAAACCAATGGGATTGTTTCTCCTCTAAACCACCCTCCCCCATCCCTCACCCTGTGTCATCTCTGCTGGTACCTTGATAAGACACTGTCTTCCTACAGCACATCCCAGATGGCAGTATCCTTGTGATTGGGAACATCATTGACTGCAGGTTCACACAAGAGCAGTCGGTGAAGCTAATGTCCACCATTAAGGTCAGCGCAGCTTCCTGCCGCAGGTTCCCCTGCTTTCCTTTCCCGTCTGCTTCCGCCATCAGCCTCACACCTGTTGTGCCTTTTTTCTCTTGCAGAACAAGGAGATATTTCCCTTCTTTGACATTCCTTGTCAAGGGTTATCCACTGGGGACCTGGAAGAAGACACCAGACTCTTACAGCACTTCGTGTCTCTAGGCTTTGAGTTCTTCTGCAGTCAGTCTCTATCCAAGAACTTTGGCATTTATGGTATGGTATGAGAGGAAAGACAAGCAAAACGGGGAACACCCATCATGCAAGTGATGTTGCTTTTGTGTACATCAGAAGAGGGCATCAGATTCCATGACAGATGGTCGTGAGCCACCATGTGGTTGCTGGGAATTGAACTCAGGACCTCTGGAAGAGCAGCCAGTGGTCTTATCTGCTGCACCATCTCTCCAGCCCATGATGTTGCTTTCATTTTTTTTTTTTTTTTTTTTAGTGAGCTTATAAAATAATGGGTTTCTTATAATGTGTCTCCCCCACCCTTCACACACAGACACCACACACCAAACAATGTACTTCTTCATATTTTCCCCACTGCCTTACCATATCCCTCCTCCAAAGGATAGATGTTTTGGTTTGGCTTGGGTTGTGTGTTTTTTAGTTTTTCAAGACAGTGTTTCTGTCTTATCTTGGCAGTGCTAGGCTTGTGTTGCACACCAGGCAGGCCTCCAACTCACATTGATCTGCCTGCCTCTGCCTCCCAAGTGCTGGGATTAAAGGCGTGCGCCACCACGCCAGGGTGGATAAATGTTGTTGTTGGGTTTGTTTGTTTGTTTTTGTTTTTTGTTTTTATATCACATATCCCCTGGAAGGAGCCTAGGACTTCAGAGAAATCACAGTGGAGCAGTAAACAGCAGAGAACTAGGAGCTGACCTCTGACTAAACCTACTAGTTAAACTGAGGAGCTTCTGCCTCCTCAGCTGGAAGATGAGGAGGAGGTACTTAGCAATCTTTCCAGCTCTTTCCTCCTTGAGCACTCTGGCATAGGCACCCGTGCTCTTCCTTCTGCAAGAGAGGCTTGGATAACTTTTGGGGCCAAACATCACCCGGATGGTCTGAGCTGCTGCTCCTAGTTTAACTCTTTCTTGGCGGGAAGGGTGTAGGAGACTGAGGGCGAGGCTGTACTCTCCGTGCTGCAGATGAAGGAGTGGGGATCCTCGCCGTGGCAGCCCTCAGCAACCAGCACCTGCTGTGTGTCCTCTCCCAGATGATGAATTATGTCCAGGCCCTGTGGCAAAATCCTCCTTCCACGGGGGCTCGGGTAATCGCCACCATCCTCTGCAACCAGGCTCTGTTCGGAGAGTGGTAAGAGGTGGGGGAAGGGGGGAAGAGTCCCAACTGACTGACTGGCTCACAGGGTTTCCTGAGGACTTCTTTTCTCCTCTGTGGCCTCTTTATCCCGCTCATTTTATCCACACATTCATTCAGTTTTCCTGAGGGCCTTCTGTGGGTGCCATGGCTTTAGCTATGCCAAAGGTTTCCCTACCTTTTAGGAGAGGACAATAGTAGCAGCTTTGTAGTTGTCTTTTACTATTTTGTGAGTTCTTCTTTTTCCTACCCTTTATCCCTCCATCCCTGACTCCCACCGCTATCACTAGATAGGGAAGAAAAGATGATGATGATGATGATGATGATGAAAGAGAGAGAGAGAGAGAGAGAGAGAGAGAGAGAGAGAGAGAGAGAGATCCCTGAGTCTAATTTCTATCATCTTGTTTCTTCTTTGAGCATGACTACTAACAAATATCAACTAACCCACCCTGAATGACCAACAAGCACTAACCCCCACCTAGCAGGGCTCTAGCATTTATATACCCTCTGAAAATTTCCCAGAATTCCACACAATCTCAGAAACTATCTGCAGCTGGCAAAACCATGCCTTTGCTAGAGCACAAGACAAATTATAGTCAGCTGCTGCAAAGCCCAATTTCCCCACATCTGGGATTAAAACAAAAACATATTCTTCTGTGGGTTTTTTTTTTTTTTTAAGAAACCAAAATTCCAGCAGTCTCACTATGCACTTTTACTTTGGACAGAAGTCAGTGAGCTATAGGAACACTTCCAGACTGCACTGAGATGAAACCCATTATTTTGTATACAAACACATTCACATGAAAGAGAGAGTTGGGAAAAAAAAGAGAGAGTTGGAGAGAGAGAGAGAGACAGAGACAGAGACAGACAGAGACAGACAGACAGAGACAGAGACAGAGAAACAGAGACACACACACACACACACAGAGAGAGAGAGAGAGAGAGAGAGAGAGAGAGAGAGAGAGAGAGAGAGAGAGAGCGCAAAGGAGAGGTCTTGAGCCTGCAAAATTGCTCAGCAGGTAAGGGTACTTGCTGCCAAAGCTGATGACCCCAAGACCTGATGGTTCCCTTGACCCACATGGTGTAAAGAAAGAAAGAACCCACTCCTGCAAGTTGTCCTCTGACCTACACACACTAAAATCTGACAAAATCTGGGAGTCTGCATGCTTAAATTAATAGGGGCCCATGTTACTCAGCTCCCTGTTACTATAACAAAATACCTCAGATGGCTAACACTCCTCCCCGCAAAAAGAAAGGGCAGTCTTGTGTCGACTCAGTTTTGGAAATTCAACTGATAGAGTCACTTGATTCTAAGGGGAGGCAATGCACCATGGTAGTGAGAGTCTGAGGTAACATGCTCACCTTATGAGGTCCATAAAGCAAACAGAGAAAACAAAGGAGAAATCCTACTAGTCCCTAGTGGCCTAACTTCCTCCCACAACCAATAGTGACACAGCCTTTAACACACAGGCCTTTCAGAGACATTTAAGACCCAAACAACAACAGAAATCCAACCTCCTTTCCCACCATAGGCACTATGGAGCCCAGATTCCATTCATGTGCTTCCCGACGCGGGTCAGGTGTGGAAAGGTAGGAAGAGATGGTAATGCATTGGAAAGCAAGGAGGCCATGCAATCTGATTTCTTGCTCTTTCTTGGCAGGAAGCACAGTCTAAAAAGTGTTGTGGAGAATATCATGCTGGTCAAGGAAAAGGTGAAGGAGAAGCTCCGGCTCCTGGGGACCCCTGGGTCCTGGAATCACATCACCCAACAGAGTGGGGCCCATGGTTATCTGGGACTTAACTGTAAGTTCCAGGATGGGGTGACTCTCTCCTTCCTGACCTCAGAGCTGAGAGTTTGTTTTTTCCATTATTATTATTATTATTATTATTAGTAGTAGTAGTAGTAGTATTTTCTTTTTTACATATGTTTATCTTATTACACATAAATACAATAAACTATATACAGCAAGAAGAACCATGAAACAATCAGGAATTATAAAAATGTTTCATTCATAATGCTTTGGCTATTTGAATTTAGCAACCTGGAAGAAAACATCTTTCCTATCTTGGGTTTTTTTTTTTTTTTTAAGATTTATTTATTTATTTAGGTATACAGTATTCTGCCTGCAAGCCAGAAGAGGGCATCAGATCTCATTATAGATGGCTGTGAGCCACCATGTGGTTGCTGGGAATTGAACTCATGACCTTTGGAAGAACAGTCAGTGCTCTTGACCTCTGAGCCATCTCTCCAGCCCTCCTATCTTGGTTTTAATGCTGAGTTGTACTGACTAGATGACCAGTCCACAGCTTTGCTTGGGGCTTTCCTCACATCCTTGGAGAAATGGGGCTGCTTTAGAGACCTTTGTAGGACCCAGCAGATGCTGAGACTTCTTATCCTGTGTGATTCTGCCTGAGCTTGAGAGGAACTCTGAGTCCTGTGACTTCTTAGACCAACAGGTAGAGTTCCTGGTCAAGAAGAAGCACATCTACATCCCCAAGAACAGTAGGATCAACTTCTCCTGCATCAATGCCAAGAACATAGACTACATCACACAGAGCATCCATGAGGCTGTGATGTCAACAGAGGGCTAAGAAGGGCAACCTCTCCTCAAAACTGACCCTGATTGCAATGAAAGCTTCATGGAGTCTTTGGAAATAAAAATCCTGAATTAATTATTCATTCCTATGTTTACTCTTTCATTTATTTATGAAGCAATGTGCTGGCCATGGGTGGGGGATTTCAGTGAAACACATGCCACACATACTTGGAGCCCTAGATTCCAACCCTAGGAGATGCAGGGAGGGGAATGCAAGAATAATTACCCTCATAGGGCATGGTTCAGTTTGTAGCCATGTGGCTACTAGCAAACTGAAGTCAGTCGATACTGGAAGGGGTGTGTGTGTGTGTGTGTGTGTGTGTGTGTGTATACATTGTTTCAGTTGTGTTGTATACATTCATGTGGTGTTTCTTCCAGAAACACAGCTAAGTTGTGCTCAAGTAGCTCCCTAAAATATCAATCATGTTTGAGAAATCAAAAGGCTGACTTAGAATTCATGTGTAAATGCTTAAAATTACTTGGCAGAATAATTTTGAAATATGTCAGCATTGAATGAATGGTTGTCTTAGTTACAGCAAAGAGACACCATGACCTAGGTAACTTATAAAAGAAAGCATTTTGGTTGGGGGGCTTTTTTTTTTTTTTTTTTTTTTACAGTTTTTGAGGGTGAATCCATGGCAGGGAGCATGGCTGCAGGCAGGCAAGCATGTGGCTGGAGCAGTAGCTAAGAGCTGGCATGCTGAGCCACAGACAGGAGGAAAACAGGGGGCCTGGCATGGACTTTTTCTTTTTTTTTTTTTAAATACAGTGTTCTGTCTGTATGTTTGCCAGAAGGCCAGAAGAGGGCATCAGATCTTATTATAGATGGTTATGAGCCACCTTGAGGTTTCTGGGAATTGAACTCAGGACTTCTGGAAAAGCAGACAGTGCTCTTAACCTCTGAGACATCTCTCCAGTCTTCCTGGCATGGGCTTCTGAAATCTCCAAGTCCACTCCCAGTGACACCTCCATCAAGGCCATACTTCCTAGTCTTTCCTAAAAAAACTCCAGCAACTGGGAAGCAAACATTCGACTATGTTAGCTTATGTGGGCCATTCCCATTCAAGGCACAGCTCAAATCACAGTGACTAATGCTACCTAATTTCAAGTGTTATGAGTTATGATAATGTCTTGTGATCTAAAAAAAAAAAAAAAAAAAAACCACGTAGATCAATGAAACAGAACAGAACCCAAAAACAATTGTTTCTGTTTATGAATAACTGACTCCTTACGAAGATACAGAAGAAACACAACAAATCATACTACAAAGGTTAGATGTGAAAGGAGGGAGGGAGGGAAGAAAAGAGCTAAAGCGGAAGTGTGTAAGTGTGTGGGTCCTTGCAAATGAGCTCAAGTGTGGTGGGCCAGGCGCACATCTCCCTGGAGCTAGAGTTACAAGTGCTTGTCAACTGCTTTGTGAAGTCATTGTTGAAGGAAGGAAAGGGGCAGCCAAAGAACAGGAAGCGTATTTGCAAATTATTTGCTTGATAAAGGATTTATATCCAGAATATGTTAATAACTATGAACTAAGCAACAACAAAATGAGCACTCAAAAAAAAAAACTGTTTATGTTTGTTGGCTTGTTTTTATTTTGCAGCCTTGCCTGGCACAGAAGTGCTATGTGCACCACACTGGCCTCAAGCTCACAGAGATCTTCCTATCTTTTTCTCCCAAGTGCTAGGATTAAAAGCATGCATCACCATACCCAGCATAATACAGTACTTTTAAATGAGCAAAATATTGGTTGTCTTGGATGTTAAGGGCAGTTTTGGGGCAGGGAACACCAATGGCTACAAGGAACCTTTAGAGAGAAGTGACAGATATGTTCACTAACTTCACGGTGGTGATGAGTCACAGATGCACGCACATCTCAAAACTCATCAGATCGCAGGCTTTAAACATGTGCAACTTACTGCATGTCAAACAATACCTCACTTTTTGCCAAGTATGATGGTATACATCTGTAATTCTAGCACTTGGGAGGCAAGTTCAAGGCCATCCTAAGCTATATGTAGACATGACCCTTTCTCTTTAAAATATGCATATATACATATAAAGATGCACATGTATACATAATAAACCTCAATTTATAAGAATTTATGTACAAGAAGAATGATAGAGTGGGAAGTTGAGAAGCTGGTGTGGCACAGGTCCTGATGAAAGACAGGAAGGAGGTGAAGGCTGCTGACAGTGAGATAAACACTTTAGGTGGTGCATTTATCCATAAGACTAATCACTAGGCTATAAGTATGTGAGTTGGTGGCTAGGTGGAGTGGAGGAAGAAATTGTGTTAAGGCGGAGCTATTGGTTCATCCCTTAAACACAGGTCCTACTGTAACTGCATGTTTCAAAAGAGGTCGATTTTCCTGCTGGACATGTTGTTTCTCCAGTCAAGGAGTAGACAATAGCAATGGTTATTTTTAGATCATTTTTTCCTTTTTTTTTTTTTTCAAAATCCTAGCCTGGGGAATGGAACCACCCATAGTAGATGAATCTTCCAGATTCAATTAACCTATTCAAGATAATCCCTCATAGGCATGCCCAGAGGCCCATTTCCCAAGAAATTCTAGATCTCACCAAGTTGACATTTTCAATTAACCATCATACCTTGTCTCAAAAATAATAAAGGATAACAATAATACAAAAGTGCATGCACGTAAGCCACAGATAACATGAAAGGACTATAGACAAGTGACCTGTTAGGAATGGCGGCCAGTGGGCAATGTTAGTCTTTCAATCACTGCATTGTGGATTGGACTTAAAACGGGAAGGGAAACATTTTCGCTTTTGGAAATAATCACCAGGTTTAGGTTCCAGAGATTGTCAATAAACTCCAGAAAGGAGGAGCAGTCACCTACAGGTTCGGATTTGTTGGCAGTTACCGTGCTGTAGAGTTTACTGTAATACAGAGGGGCACTGTTCTAAGATATTTAATCCCATCGTTTCATTCAATGCTCTAACAAGTCACTGAGGTGAAGTCTTACCATCCTGCTCAATCAGGGCCCTGCACTTTCCGTGTGTGTGTGTGTGTGTGTGTGTGTGTGTGTGTGTGTGTGTGTGTG
>OU015752.1:38575788-38600779 GCA_907169655.1 Acomys percivali
GTGTGTGTGTGTGTGTGTGTGTGTGTGTGTGTGTGTGTGTGTGTGTGTGTGTGTATTTATGTAGTTATGTATATTATACATATATATGTATGTCTATTTCTATCATTTCTGTCCCTGTAGAGAATCCTAATATATCAACTCCATTACCCTCTCACATGTTCAAACTCATGGGCTTTGCACATCACATGCCCTGTTCCAAGCAGGGACTACAGGGCTCTCAATGGTTCCTGTGCCCTGAGCCAATTATCCCTACTACCTTGAGGACAAATTGGTGAAGAGCTGCATCCTATTAGGCTTAACAGAATCTTAACATAGCAGAATGGGAGTGGACTCAAACATTTCACAGAACAAAGAAAACTGTGTGAGATGACCTTCCTACCACCTGAACTTAAGGGGCAGTCATACCTAGTGGCTACAGAAATATCAAACTCTTGTTTCCTGGTTGTTTTTTCCAAGACAGGGTTTCTCTGTGTTAGCCTTGGCTGTCCTGGAACTCACTCTGTAGACCAGGCTGGCCTCGAATTCACAGAGATCTGTCTGCCTCTGCCTCCCCAAATGCTGGGGTTAAAGGCGTGCGCCACCACGCCTGGCTAGAAATGTCAGATTCTGTGGCCTGAGCTGGAGGCTGTTTCAACCTGGATCTGCTTTACTGATGACAACCATATTTCCAAAGGGCACGGGGGTGGGGGTGGGGGGTTGGGGGGGGTGGGGAGGCTGGGGGGGCTGCAAGGGGGGGGGGGGGGGGGGGGGGGGGGGGGGGGGGGGCAACTTCTGATGCTCTCCAGAGTGGCCTCAGGGTAAGGGTGTTGAGAGTGGCACACTGAGAATGAAGTAGTCCAAGGTGCAACGCTGCCTGATGCCAGCTGCCTGCCTTCCCTCCTCACCTCTCCACTCCATTTTGAATAAAGCTCTTTGTAAACCCAGCTGGCACCCAACTCCTCAACCTCCAGCCTCCACCTCCAAAGGCCTAGGATTGCAGACGTGTGTTCCCACCATGGCCAGCTGAATGCTGGTCTTCAGATGAACTTAGCTGTCCTGAGGGCCATGCTACCCCAGGACCATGCTGGGGCGGGGGGGGGGGGGGGGGGGGGGCTCGGCGCCCGGGGGGGGGGGGGGTGGGGGGGGGGGGGGTTGTGCATCTAGACGTCCTGCAGAGCTTGTCATCATGCAGGTGAAGTTTACTCAGATCTCTGAGGCTGCCTGTGGCCAGGTCTATAGTCTCCCACTGGTCCCTTCAAATTCTGAGTTACTGTCCTGGACTCACTTTGTAGATCCGGCTGGCCTCGAACTCACAGAGATCCGTCTATTTCTGCCTGCTGAGTGCTGGGATTAAAAGGCATGTGCCACCACACCTGGCTCCCTACTAGAATTTTAAATCCAAATTTGAAGCAAGTTTGTTTTTAAATACTAGCCAGGGCAACGGACACTGGCCAGGTCCATATCCAGAATTCTGAGAGAATGACACTACTTTAGTCAGAAGCTTATAAAGGCAAAACCTGACGTACTTCCTGTCTATGTACCTCCCTGTGATAAAAGCACATCCTGTGCAGCTGAGGCAACCAAGCTTGTTTACAGAAACAAAAACCAGTAGCTTGTTATCTTACATGAACAACAGCCTGCAGCATTCCAGGAAGTTATCTGTCCTTGGGCAAATGGGGCTTACAGGTTGGAGGCATTTTTGGTTTTATAGCTCTCTTAAGTACAGTAATGTAAACTTTTGCCATCATGTTACCTCTGTCCAGCAGCACCTTTCTACCCTCCACATAAGTGTTGAGGGGTGGTGGGCCTTCTGCAAGCTTTTATGATGTGTAAGGATGATACGACAGCAGCAAGGTGGCCCCATGGCAGGCCCATGGCAAAGTATAATTCCCTGAGGGCTTGTGCCATGCAACAGATCTGGTATAAAGGAGATTTATTGTGGGAAAGGGGGAATGGGCCTGGAGAAAGGATAGACAGTGAGTGGGCCCGTGGTGGGGGAGCTCAGGGAGAGAAAGAGGGTCCCCAGGACAGAGAGAGAAAAAAGTGGATGGGGGACAGAGGGAAGCTGGGGGTGGGGTTGGGTGGAGGGCGGACCTTTTAACTGGTACACACCTGGAGGTGGCAGGTGGTAACATAAGCAATTGCTAGGACCCGGAAGGCCAGCCAGCTGAGTCACCTGTACACTAACACCCGCAGCCTAGGTTCTGTCTGGTCTTCTCTTCCTAACAAGGCCAGCACATCCCTGAGTCCCTCCAAATGTGACCCAGGCCACAGAGAAGTGAATTTGCTCCACACAGAATACTTAGTAACCCCCCCCCCAAATAGGCCTCGTTGTCCTGTCCCTAGAATCTCTGGGTGGCTAAGAATGCAGCAATTTCCTCCCCACCTGGATTGTTTATAAGCTCTCAAGCCTCTGGCAAGTCCTATGGTTGATCTTGGCTATCAGTTTGACTGGATCTGATCCGTGAAGGCATTTTCTGGAAGGATTAAGTGAGTAGAGAAGACCCTCCCCCAACACGGGCGACACCTTCTGTTGGGAGCCCAGATACAACAAAGTCTTGGGGGGAACACAGTGTTGTGGCATCGTCAAACCCGAGATTCACAAGAAAAAGGCCAGGTCCATTTTTTTTTTAAATTCAAACTTGAAGCAAGCTTTGATTAAATACTGGCCAGGAACATTCCAGGGTTCCCAGGAAATGGCATCGCCTGAAAGTTTTGCAGCCTTAAAAAGGCAAAACCAAAATGCCACTGTCATCAGAGGCACACATACATACATCCTGATGTGCTTGCTGCCTACATACCTCTCACCTACATGTGGTCAAGCACATCAAGTGCAGTTGAGTCAAACAAACTCGTTTAGGGAAGTAAAAACATGTATGTTCTCTCTCATTAACAATACCTGTTAGCATTTCAGGAAGTGTCCTTCCTTGGGCAAGCGGCTTACAGGCTAGATGCATGTTTGCTCATGGATCTCTTAGGCACAGTAATTAAAATTTAAAACATAACTTTGGCTCTCACAGCATCCCACCTGCAGCTACCGGAGCTCTTAGCTTCTCCAGTGTGCAGGCAGCCGTTGTTGGATTCCCTTGTCCATCCCATGTCAATCACTCAAATAAACGCAATATACTCCTTCTATCAGTTCTTTTTTCTCTTGAGGACAATGACTAATACAGGCAGTGTGGTCAGGCTCTGTGTGCTTCCCGCAATACAATCCTGCTTCTGGGAGGCAGTATGGAGGGTGGGAGTGGTCGCTCTGCTGGTGGAGTGATTGCGTAGCACAGCATAACCATTAGCAGCTGCATGTTCGAAATCTTAGCAACTGGGAGGTGCAAGTGAGAGGATCAAAAGTTTAAAGTCCGAAGCTAGGCAGGGATAAAAGATCCTGGCCCTTCGTGTGTGCGTGTGTGTGTGTGTGTGTGTGTGTGTGTGTGTGTGTGTGTGTGTGTGCGTGCGCACATGTGTGCGTGCGTAGTTCGGAGAACACTGGATATAAGGCTTCACTACCCAGGAGCTTTCTTGTGTTCCTCCAATGAAAATGAGTTTCCTAGTTAGAGGGTCCTATAGTTAGATACAATTAGTTTTTTTACATTTTCTTTCTTTCTTTTGTTTGTTTGTTTGTTTGTTTGTTTATGAGATAGGTTTCAATAGCCTTGGCTGTACTGGACTCACTTTGTAGACAAGGCTGGCCTCAAATTCACAGAGATCTGCCTGCCTCTGTCTCCCAGAGCTCTGGCATTACAAGCATGAGCCACTGAGGCCAGCTTTTTCTACATTTGTTTTTTACAACTTTAAAAAAAGGATTTATTTATTTTTTATGTATATGACAAAGAAACCAAATCCAAACAATGGAGAAAAAGATAGCATTTTCAGCAAATGGTGCTGGTCTAACTGGAGGTCTACTTGTAAAAAAAAATGCAAATAGATCCATATTTATCATTGCACAAAACTAAGGTCCAAGTGGATTAAAGACCTCAACATAAAACCAGACACACTAAATCTGTTAGAAGAAAAAGTGGGAAGGATCCTTGAACTCACTGGTACAGAAGACAACTTCCTGAACAGAACACCAATAGCTGAGGCTCTAAGATCAATAATTAATAAATGGGACCTCATGAAACTGAAAAACTTCTGTAAGGCAAAGGACACTGTCGATAGAAGAAAACGACAGCCCACTGACAGGGAGAAGATCTTCACCAACCCTACATCCAACAAAGGGCTAATGTCCAAAATATAAAGAACTCAGGAAAGTAAACATCAACAAACCAAATAAACCTATTTAAAAATGGGATACAGGCCTTAGAGATGGCTCAGAGGTTAAGAGCACACTGTCTGTTCTTTCAAAGGTCCTGAGTTCAATTCCCAGAAACCATATAGTAGCTCACAACCACCTATAAAGAGATTTGGTGCCCTCTTCTGGTGTGCAGGCATACATGCGGGCAGAATACTGTACAAATAATAAATAAATCTTTTTTTTTTTTTTTTTAAATAGGGTACAAAGGTAACCAGAATTCTCAACAGAGGAGCATGGAACAGCTGAGAAACACCTAAAGACATGCTCAATGTCCTTAGTTACTGTAGATAAAAGGGAGAGCATAGCTAGAGGCAGAGACAGCTGGGAGAGTCCAGAGTGGACATGCCCCTGAGCGGTGTAAGGAGGGGGTGGGGGGCAGAAGGGAGAGCAGAGAAGGGGACTTGGTACAACAGCCAAGAGGGCAGAAGGTTTTTTAAAAAAAGATGGTCAGGTAACCAAAATGGCTGGATTATATGAGGAAGAGCCTCTCAGGGGAGGACAGCCTACATCCTGGGCTGGAGAGTTGGGGGGGGGGGATACAGAGGGAGGGCCATACTCTGGAACAGGTAGGGACTGAGGGGTGCTAAGAGAACCTAGCAGTCAGGTCCACTCCGATATGTTAGGCATCTCAGCTATTTGTCCCAGGGTTTGAGACTTAACACAAAAACACCTGGCTTTCAGACCGTGTTCCACTGTGCACCTCCAGCTGTGCTGGAATTCACTGTGTGTCCAGGCTGACCTCAAACTCAATATCCTACTGCCCACACCTCAGAGGAACTGGAATGCATGGGCTACTGTGAATGGCCTTGTGTTTTAGCATGACTGTGGCAACACAGTGAGACACTAGTGTCAAAAATATTCTTTCTCTTTCTTTCCTTCCTTCTTTCTTTCGTGTGTGTGTGCTGCATACATCCATGCCATGGTGCAGTATGGAGGTCAGGTGACAACTTTCCAGAGTCCATTGTCTCCTTCTATTACATGGGGTCTAGAGATTAAACTTAGATCCTCGGGCTAGGCACCAGGCACCTTTACCTGCTGCGCCACCTCACCAGCCCAGAGTTGACCATGACTTTGAAAAAGGTTCCCAGGTCTGTGACTGGGATGTGGTTGGCACAGTGCTTGTCTAGCAGGCCCAAAGTCCTGGGTTCCATCCCTAACACCAAAACAAACAAACAAACAAACAAGCAACAACAACAACAATCACAGGTGGAGGGACACATACCTATAGGCCCAGCACTCAAAGTCCAAGGGATCAAAAAGTTCCCCAGCTACACAGAAAAGGTGAGGCCAGCCTAAGCTACAGAAGCCATGTCTCAGAGAAAGCATGGGTGGGGGGCAGGGAGAGGGGGTGGTCCTAGGCAATAACCACTTCAGATCTCTTTTTTTTGTTTTGTTTTGTTTTGTTTTCTAAGACAACATTTGACTGTGTAGCTTGGCTGTCTTGGACTCACTCTGTAGACCAGGCTGGCTTGGAACTCACATCGACCCACCTGCCTCTGCCTTCCTAGTGCTAGGATTAAAGGCGTGTGCCACCACACCCGGCTCCAGATCTCTTTCAAGGTCAGTCACTACAGGAGTCAGAGGCAGAATTTTGGTCTGTGAGTTGTTTAATCAGTAGTAAGCTAACAATGGGAGGACCACTGTGGTCCAGCCAGCAGAAGGAACGTAAGGCTATGGGAAATCAGTGGGTTTTGTTAGAGAGGGGTTACAATGGCACAGGGGTTTGGTCCTGCCTTCCTTCTCCGAGTCTTGAGGTCGTCAAGTTTTGGGACAGCAGGTGGCGATGTTTAGCAAACTTGGGCACTGGCAAGAAACCTGAACTTTGAACTTGAGAACATCAGTAGCCTGGTAACCACCTCCTTTTATGACCACAGAAGAATATGGCTCTGGGCACAGATCTTTTCATCCTCTTTAAGCTTTTCAGAGCTCCTCATTGGGTCCTAGGAAGGAAGGCAGCTAGGATCTGTGATCACGAGTGGGTGTGTGGGTGTGTGCACGTGTGTGCACGTTGCGTGCATGCATGCATTCACGTGTGTTCGGATTTCAAATGCTTCCGGAATGCAGTTCTGCTAAACTCCTGGGCGGAGGCCACCTGAAGTCTTTCTGGAGAGGTGGTGAAACTCAGAGCCATCTCCACGCTTGCTCTGCCCAGCACCTTCTGTAGCTTTCCCAGCTCTTCGTGGTCCTGGGTTTGCCACCTTTCCTCAGAAAGCAGAATTCGGGCTGGGTGGTGGCGACACATATCTTTAACCCCAGCACTCAAAAGGCAGGTGGATCTCTGAGTTCGAGGCTAGCCTGAACTAGAGGGAGATCTAGCTCAGCCAGGGCTACACAGAGCAAACTCTGTCTCAAAAAAACAAAAGAAACTCTTTACACAAAAGACTCATACACATAAAAATTTTTTAAAAATCAGAGATTTGTGAGATAGTTCAGCAGGTACTATGTTCACTGCCAAGCCTCCAGGACCCACACAATGGAAGGAGAGATTTATGGTGTAAACTGATTTTTTTTTTTCTTTCCTTTTTGGTTTCTTGAGATAGGGTTTCTCTGTGTAGTGCTGGCTGTCCTGAAACTCACTCTGTAGACCAGGCTGGTCTCGAACTCACAGATATCTGCTTGCCTCTGCTTCCCCGAGTACTAGGATTACAGGTATGAGCCACATAAAGGACAAAGTTGACTTTTACAGTCAACTGCACAGCCTGGTAACCAGGATGTAATATTAGATTCCCTGGAGTTGGCGTTACAGGTGTTTGTGACTTGTACCACGTGGGTGCTGGAAATCAAACAGGTCCTCTGGAAGAGCAACAAATGCTCTTAGCTGATGATCTGTATCTTTGGCCCCTCTGTTTATTTACTGTGTGGAGTGTGTCAGAGCATGTGTTGGAAGCTCAGGACAATTTCTGGGACTTGGATCTTTCCTTCCGTCATGTGAGTCCTGGGGATTGAACTCTGGTCATCAGGCTTGGCCGCAAACACCTTTACCCATTGAGCCATCTGGCTGGCCCCTGAGACGCATTTTTAACTTCCAGGTTTGTTTGTTTGTTTTGTTTTCTGGTTTTTCAAGACAGGGTTTCTCTGTGTAGCCCTGGACATCCTGGACTCTTTGTAGACCAGGCTGGCCTTCAACTCACGAAGATCTGCCTGCACCACCATGCCTGGCACGAAACTGGTTTTCCATGGTGAAGCACGGCAGGGTCTCAGTTAGACAGTTGGTTTTTATGAATGACGCATTGTTAGCAGTTGTCTGTATCTTACAGTGCTATGAAACAGCTGCTACTGAGTCAAAACCAGACACCCCAGAGTGTGTTGCAGAGAATGTAGTTTTCTCCATCCATTAAAGCACAAAAATTTCCCTGCCATATAATGTTATGGACCTAGGAATCGCTTTTTGTTGTTCTTGTTTCGTCTTATTTCAAGACAGTGTTTCTCTGTATAGCTCTGGCTATTCTAGAATTCGTTCTGTAGACCAGGCTGGCCTCGAACTCAGAGATCTACCTGCCTCTGCCTCCAGAGTTCTGGGATTAAAGGTGTGCCCATAAGCTTTTCAGCCAACATCATGTTTCAGAACACTATTCTGTCCAGTACGCTGTATGTGGTACGTATATGTGTGTATGATGTATATATGTATGATGTATGTATATGTATGCACATATGTGTGCCACAGCTAGTGTGTAGAGCTCATATGACAACATTATGGCATGTGCTCTCTCCTTTTTCTCCTCAGCAATGGCTTAGGGGATCAAACGGTAATTGTCAGATCTGCATGGCAAGCACCTTTAGCCACTATGCTGGTTGGTTTTTTGTCACCTTGACACAGGCTAGGGTCATCTGGGAAGAGGGAGCCTCAACAGAGAAAAACGCCTCTGTAAGATTAGCCAATAGGCAGTATGGCTTCCATGGCACTGGATACTCTCTATGGTCTCTTTCTTCTCCAAAGCCCTTTGAAACCTAATGTGTTGGTAAGGATGACTAATACTTTAGAGAAATGGAGGAAATACTTTCAAATGCTTGGTAGGCTATGACCACCTTCTAACCGGAAAGGGAGCGGTGAAAGTGGGAAGCCAAGGTGGGTGGCTGGAAGTTGCCATCATTAAAATATCCCTGACCTATAAATGGGTCTGTTTTTGAGGGCTCCCCTGTGGCAAATCCGAGACAGCCAAGGCTACACAGAGAAACCTTGTCTCAAAAACAAAAACAAAAAACAAACAACTCCTGCCCCCATCCTGAAAAGAGAGAGAGAGAACGGGGCTGAAGAGATGGCTCAGTGGTTAAGAGTACTGACTGCTCTTCCAGAGGACCCACGTTCAATTCCTAACACCCACATAACAGTTCACAACTGTCTATAACTCCAAGATCTGACACCCTCACACAGACATACATGCCAGCAAAATACCAATGCACATAAAATAAATACAATTATTTTTTTAAAAAGAGAGAGAGAGAGAACATATTCATGACTTTGAGATTACAATGACTATTTTAGACATGGCACAAAGTACTAACCATGAAAGAAAAAACTGAAAACTCAAACTGCATTAAACTTAGGAGCTTCTTTTTATCCAGCAATGCCACTGAGCGTAAAGAAGGTGGGTCAAGGGTTGGAGAAGATATGTGTATTACATGCCTTGCATTGCTTTTCTTTTAAACAGGCTCTCTTATTTCCCAGGCTGGCCTTGAACTTAGTATGTAGTACAGGTTGCCTCAATACAGGTTACCTCAAACTGGTGATCTTCCTGCCTCAGCCTCCTGTCACTGAGATAGAAAAATACTATTAAAAAGACAGGAAAGGGGAGCTGGAGAGATGGCTCAGCAGTTAAGAGCACTAACTGCTCTTCCAAAGGACCCGGGTTCAATTCCCAGCACCCACATGGCAGCTCACAACTGTCTGTAACTCCAAGATCTGACACCCTCACACAGACATACATGAAGGCAAAACACCAATCCACATAATATATAAATAAATTTTTTTTTTTTTTTTTTGGTTTTTTTGAGACAGGGTTTCTCTGTGTAGCCTTGGCTGTCCTGGACTCCCTTTGTAGACCAGGCTGGCTTCGAACTCACAGCGATCCGCCTGTCTCTGCCTCCCGAGTGCTGGGATTAAAGGCGTGCGCCACCACCGCCCGGCTAATAAATTATTTTTTTAAAAAAAGAAAAAGACAGGAAAGGAAAAAAGTAATAAAAGATATACACAAGTATATCACAAAGACCTTACCCACTGGGGAGAAGGAAAGACCATTAGATATTGGGGAATTATACATTCAAACCCCTGCTTGGCCCCCCAGAAGGAAAATACTTCTTAAAAGCACAGCAACAGTAGAGGTGGACACAACCATGGAAAAACTGGATCTATCAAACATCAGTAGGAGTATGAGTTGGCGTAGCCTCTTGGGGAAACTCTTTGGTAATAGCTCTTAGTGACAGGCATATACTTACCCTATGACCTAGCAATTCCATTCCTGGGTGTGAGTGTCCATCTACATGTGCGCACCCAAAGTCATGGGGTGATGTGTAGTAATCTTATTCCTATATATCCTGTATTCGCTTCTTTTGGCTGCTATATAACTGTACCATAAGCTTGCTAACTTAAAAGCATAGAAATTTACTCTTCCCCCGGGTATTCTGGAGGTTGGAATTCTAAAGCCAGGGTATCAGTGGTGATGAGCTCACTCCAGGGACTCTGAGTGAGATTTTTATTCCTTGTCTCTTTCAGCCTCCAGTTTCCATATGTCAGTTTTCTATACTATAACAAAAGATCTGAGGGCAAATAACTTGAAAAGAGCACAGGCTTATTCCGGCTCACTGTTTTAGATGCTTCTCAATTGGTTAGTTCATTGCTTTTGGACCTATAGTGAAATAGCATGGCATGGCCAAGGTAGGAGCATGTGGCAAAGGAAAACGTCATCTCATAATGAGATGCAAAAGTGAGAAAGCAGAAGAGACTGGGGTCCTCACAGCCCTCCTATGACCTACGGTCTCCCACTAAACCTTACCTCTTAGAAGTTATGCCACCTCACACTAGCGACTTCTGGGGACTAAGATTTACCACAGAAGCTCCAGAGAAAGGACCCTGCCCAATCCAGGTTTGGGAGCCAATGAGTTCATTGCTGTTCCTCAACAATCCGGGCCTGGGGTTACTTGGAGGAGTGTGGAGTGACTCAAAGGCAAGTGGATCACAAAAAGACCCACTCCACTCAGGACAACCACATCCTAGGAGCTCCACAGGAGGCTCTCTCTCCTCGCCTCAGCATCTAGTTACTGCTTTGACAGCCTTGGCAACCGGCCTTTTGGATCTTGGAGTTCTCCGAGTTTCTTGAGCCTTATAAGTTGTCATATCTTGCTCACTCTCATAAACCTCCCTCCTTCTTCCTCCCTCCAGGGCAGAATGCCTCAATTGGGAGAAGACAAACTATACCACAGGAGACCTTGCAGATCCAATCCTCAGCGATATATAGCTTGATCCTCTGCCTCTTTCTCCTGGCTTTCCCCTTTCCTTTTTCTGTCTGTGGAGTCTCTCTCTGCTTCATCCCACGCCCTCCCCTCCATCCTTTGTGTTGAGGAAGGAAGCCGGTACAGACTAGGCAAGCCTCCCCTGTCACATTTCAGCGCTCCGCTGCTTGACACTCCTCTCCCCAGTGTAGGGAGAAATTCTTCTCCACATATCTTGGTTGTTCTAGAGGGCGTTCGTGTCACTGCCTTTCACTGGTGAAGGCTTGCTTCCACTTGAAGCGGGGGTGGGGGCTGGGGGGTGGGGTGGGGTCTTTGGGAGAATGCTGTTCTGGAATAATGTGCATACCCAGAAGGAGTGGTACACATCCTAGTATGGGTAAAGGCGTAGGATTTCCCCAAAGTGGACTCACAGCAAGGACTATTAAGATAAGTGTTATTATCCTCAGGTTAAAAGCTAACATAATGGCTCAGTGGTTAAGAGCACTGCCTCTTCTTCCAAAGGACCCAGGTTCAATTCCCAGCACCCACATGGCAGCTCACAACTGTCTGTAATTCCAAGATCTGACACTTTCACACCAATGCACATAGATTAAAACTAAATAAAATATTTTTTGAAAAAGCTAACATAAGCCAGGTGTGGTGACACACACCTTTAATCCCAGCACTTGGGAGGCAGCGGCAGGTGGATCGCTGTGAGTTCGAGGCCAGCCTGGTCTACAAAGCAAATCTAGGACAGCCAAGGCTACACAGAGAAACCCTGTCTCAAAAAACAAAAAACAAAAAACAAAAACAAAAAACAAAAAAAAAAAGCTACCATATTTGTACTTTGTAAAGTGACATCAAAATGGAAGAAGAGCTCACAGAAGGTAGGTCAACCCACAGGGGTCACAGAACCGCAAGAGATAAACTCTAGTGGCTGACAGAGGGAAGCCTGGGAAGGGAGCAAGCCTCTAAGGCGTGGTATCTAATGGGACAACTCAAGGTTTTGGGGCAGCAAAACTTCTGCCCTCCCTGTATGCCAAAAATGACTCCAGAAAAGTCAAGTGGGGCTTGCAGCTAGAAACACACAACAGTTTCTCACCTGCAGCCCCACGTTCAACTCCTGATATAATACCCCCGTTTGCTTTCGTAATAAGAACAAACAAAACCAACCTTGGATTTTAAAAGTGTTTGTTCAGGGCAGTGTTGTGGCAGCTGCAGAGATTTAACAGCCGGATGGCTGGTGGTTGAGGAGTTATTTGTCTCCTCTGCTCACGAGGAACTGGAAGGCCTCGCTGGCTGCAAATGGTGAGGTGCCTACTTCCCGTGAACACAAGAATAAAACAGTGTTCAAAGTGCCAAGAGGCAAACTAGGAAAGAGGAGACGGGGGAAGTCTTTGTGCGGAGAGAGAAGAAGCGGCAACACATCTGTTCTAGGGCCATGGAGCCCCAGAGGGATCTAGAGCTTTCCCTGAGGGTCTTGACAACACCTTCATGCTATCTCCGACGCAGGCTTGTTAGGCAACAGCACCAAGGGTGCAGACACAACCCATGGACATTAGCTCCATCCACTGCAAGTTTTTCATTTCAAAAAATGTTGGGATGGGGGTGAGGGTGGGGCTTCTTTCTTTCTTAATCTTGGCAGCACTGTGCATGGAGCCTACCATGACGGCTTCACAAATAACCACCCAGGGCAATGACGTAGGAAACCTGCACTTCCTCAGCCTCCATGAGTCAGCCAAGACACTCTTTTTCATTCCTTGTCATAGTTTGCTTTCGGTTGCTGTGATAAACACTGAGCCTAGAAGCCACTTGCAGAGGTTAAAAGGGTTGATTTCATCTTACAGCTTCTAGTCAGTCAGGACAGGAACTCAGAGGCAGGAAATGAAGCAGGGGCCTCCCCAATTGCTTACTCAGCTTGCTTTTTAATACAATCCAGGACCACCAGTCCAGGGAGACACTACCCACACTGGGCTGCCCACGCCCCTGAGCTGCCCCCCACCCCACCCCCCGCCCATTGATCGTTAATCAAGAAAATGGTGTCTGCCCTCCTGCAGGCCCATCTGATGGGAGGCATTTTCTCAACCGAAAGTCCCTCCCCCCCCCCACCTGGTTTTTTCCCCCCACGCAACCCCCCCCCCCCCCCCCCCTCCCCCCACCCTCCCCCCCACCCCCAAGCCGGTCACACAGAAGGCAATCACGGCCAAGCTAGTGCGCAAGTGCCAAGGCAGCTGGACACAAGAGGCTAGACAGCTATTTACCAAGAGCTGGGTGAATGAATCACCGTGTGTGGACGTTTGTCACCACCACACCCTGGAATCTGCGGTGAAGGATGGAAATAGGCAGCCATTCCTAGCAGGCTCTTCCAGCCCCTCCTCTGGACTGCCACATCACCTACCCCCAAATTTCCAGAGACCGTGTCTTTTGAGGGAAACCTTCCAGTGGCAGTGGCTAGCAATTAGGAGGCTAAGGACAGTGTCCCTTTACTTCAATAGTTCTTTCCTCTTCCCCCTTCCCCCGCACCCCCCTCTCCCCCAGAATGGATGAGGAAGCTGCTGGCCCAGCCACAACAAATCTGCATTCCTGATCAGAGGGAGCTACCTGCCCATCCTGGCTGCTGCCTGCGGAGAGGCTTGGAGCCTTCCTGCTGCTGGCTGTACACTGCTCCTTTTTCAGGAGGACAGCTGCCCTGCCTGTCCAGTCTAACCTGCCGGGCACCTTGTCTGTGTACTCAGGGTTGACTGAAACTGTCTTCCTCTTTCAGTTGGACCCAGGAGTGGGCGGGGCAGGGTGGGTGGAAAAGCACTTCTGCCTCCACCCTGACCACAGGAGGTATTTACAAACATTCCCAGTGCCCTGTAAGATTGCAGGCCTGCCTCCAGCATAGCCTAGGAGTGGTGGGCAGCCAGAGCCCCCAGTCTGTCAGCCCTGTCACAGCCCTTGTCCCTATGCCTGTCTATCCCTAGTCAAGGTACAGCGTGGTGAAAATGGGCGCAGAGAGATTCTCACTCAGTCACTGAGTCTTGAGGACAGTGTGCCGAGGCACCAAGAATAAGAAGAAGCAACCACCTGGTAGGTTTATAACTAGCTGGAAAACATTGTGTCCCCTCTTTACTGGCAGGTCGGTTTCCCCGTCCCCCTGACTAAGCCTAGCCCCACTGTCAACTGCTGCGTGCTGGTGGTCAAGTGGTACTGCCCTCCCCCATGCTGCCGTCTCTGCTTAGCTAGAGTGTCCGTATGACAGAAACCCAAACACATGAGGTCACACGAATTCTCATTTCACTTTTCCCACTCTACCTCCCTCCCTATATCCCCGACATGAGTAAAGAGATGCTGTGTCCTGCTCACCCTGCGCAACTGCCCAGCTCTCTGGTTCATTTTTTGCTTTCTTATAGAAACAGGAAAAAAAAAAATGTGAGTGTGGGAGCTGAGCAGCATGGCCCACGTCTGCAATCTCAGCCCTCAGAGGGCAGAGACGGGACAAAGAGAAGTTGGAGGTCAGCTTGCTCTACATGCAGATACCTTGTTTTCCTTGAAAAATATGTGTGTGTATGCGTATGTGTGTGTGTGTATGTGTGTACACATATAGCAAAAATAAATATTTTAAATTATTTTTATTTTGTGTGTATGGGTGTTTTTGCCTACATGTATGTCTGTGTACCACATACATGCCTGGTGCCTGCAGAAGTCAGGACAGGCTGTCAGATCCTCTGGAACTACAGACAGTTGTGAGCCTCCATGTGGGTGCTGGGAATCGAACCTGGGTCACTTGGAAGAGCAAGAAATGCTCTTAACTGCTGAGCTATCTCTCCAGCCCCATTTAAAAAACATATTTATTTATTTATTTATTTATTATGTATACAGTGTTCTGTCTGCATGTACACCTGCACACCAGAAGAGGGCATTAGATCACATTATGGATGGTTGTGAACCACCATGTGGTTGCTGGGAATTGAACTCAGGACCTTTGGAAGAACAGGTGGCGCTCTTAACCACTGAGCCATCTCTCCAGCACCCGCCCCACCCCACCCCACCCCCTTTTTCTTTTTTTCTTTTTAGTTTTAAAGCAAGTATGGAGGAAATCAGATCTGAAAACTTCCTCCCTCGCCAATTTGGACCCCCAGATCTAGACTTTGTCCAGCTGTGGGCCACTGGAGAAACAAGTCAGACACCTGAGTATAGACTGATGGGTGAGGTGTAGGCAGATGGGACAGGGGGCAGACAAATGACTGTCACCTGCATGCTGTTCACTGTCACAGCTCTCTGGAAACTGGACACAGTTTAAGGATGCTATTGCTCACAGCCCTCCAGTGGCTGGCTTGCCAGGTCTAACACTGAGGTATAAACTCCAATGCTTGGTGTTGATAATCTGCATGGCCCAGACACCTTGGTGGTCTTATTTACTCCACTTCCACTCCCCTAAACACTGAGAAGCAGGGGAATTGAGCAAGTCATCTGCTTTCAAGGCATCTTTGTTAAGTCAAACCTTGGAGAAATATGAGAGAAGCAGTGGGTGTACTTAGGTAGGGGACAGCAAGGACAGACAAAAGGACAGCTTCGGAGGCAGCTGGGGCCTGGAAGGAGAGAAACTGTCTATAGGTTTGTTTACCCAGAAGTCAAGGAAAACATAGGGGTGGGGCCTAAAGAGGAATGCCTTTAAGTTTCTTAAGTGAGAAGTGACAGCGGGGGGCCCCGCCCCCCCATCAATACAGCAGGGGTTCCAGAAGTTAGGAAAGCAATTGACTGGTCTGGGCGGGAAGCCAGTGGAGCGGGAGGGGAAGCCTGGAGACCGTGGCGGACCTGGGCGGGTAGCAAGCAACCCAGGCCTGGGATGCTGAAAATGTTGGAGAATGGGGAGATACAGTAAATCCCAGCATGGGAGCCAGGATACCAAGGTTCTATTCCCAGCTTTAATGTAGACACTCAGATAATGTCACATCTCTTTCCTGAGTCTAAAAGCCTTCAGAGCTGCAGTTCTAGTCCACGCCACGGGGGACTTTAGCCTTTGAAGGGTGACCTGAAACATATAGGGAAGTCACCAATCCACTAGACACTGACTGGGAACTAGAAAGTAGCCGGATGGAAGGCCAGAGATGGAGCCCAGGGACAGACGCAAGAGTAGGAAAAAAAAAAAAAAAAAAAAAAATGGGGGAACTGCGGAGTTTGGTTTGGCAACGCCATTTCCAGTTCCCCTTTCTTGCTCTTCTTAACCTAGACTCACCTTAATGGCTGAGGGCAGGGTAACAAAGGCCAGGGCCCTCAGTTAGCCTCTCGTTCCCTCTTCTCCTTTACAGGCTCCTTCAACATCCTTACCTTCTCTGGCGCCTTCCTACCTCCAGAGCAGTACTCCCGGGGACCAAAGCAGGAGGAGCAGCCATACCCTTGGGGTCGTCTGGCTTATCATGAGCTCAGTTAACTTTCGGAGCCCTACCCACGTGCACGCAACTGTTCTGAAAACGTTAACGTATTACTTTCTTTACAGCAAGCCAAGGAGTGATTGTTGCTTTGTTTTACACATGAAGAAACTGCGGCAAAGTTTTAAGCAATCCACACAGGTCACACATCTGCTGTGGGAAAGTAAGCATGATTTCCAAGCCAGAGTTTCCGCTTAGCTCCCGTTCCGAAGTACGGACTCACGCAGCCAAGGACCACATCCTGCATCAGCACCTAACTGATCCAAAAAAAAAATCTTCGGGCAGCGCGAGCCCACGTGACGCCGCCTTCTCCTAGCTCTGGGCTACTGAGAGCCCCGCCCCCACGGGCAGGTGGTGCGCGGGCACGGGGGCGTGTCGGGGGCGTGGCCGGAAGCCTTAAAGCGGCCCGGGAGCCGGGTGGGCGGTCCACACAGAGAGCGGCGGCTACCTTCTGGCTTCCCAGTCGGGTGCCGCGTCCGCCACCATGTCCCTGGCTGCCTCAGCGGGCCGGGGCCCGGGGACCATGTGGTCTCCTACACACGTGCAGGTGACGGTGCTACAGGCGCGGGGCCTGCGGGCCAAGGGTCCCGGGGGCACGAGCGACGCGTACGCTGTGATCCAGGTGGCCAAGGAGAAGTACGCCACGTCGGTGTCGGAGCGCAGCCTGGGCGCGCCGGTGTGGCGCGAGGAGGCCACCTTCGAGCTGCCTCCGCTGCTGTCCTCAGGGACTGCGCCCGCCGCCGCCGCCACCCTGCAGCTCACCGTCCTGCACCGCGCGCTCCTTGGCCTGGATAAGTTCCTGGGTCGCGCCGAGGTGGACCTGCGGGAGCTGCACCGGGACCAGAGCCGCAGGAAGACGCAGTGAGTGGCCGCGGGGCGCTGGGCGTCGAGGGGAGGAAAATCGCTCAGGCAGCGCTCCTTTAGGGCTAGGCAGCCACGGCACGATGGGAAAGAGGCCTTTGGCTCCCCTGGCCAAAGCAGTCTCACCTAACCCAGCTTCTCCTCGGCCTGTCACGCCCCAGCTCTCCCAGTGTGTGGCCTTTTGGAAGGCAGGAGAGCTTTTTAATTCTCCGTGCGCCTTAGACCGCAAAGCACATTAAGCACTAGCTGAATTTTTGATGAATTGAAACAAGTATGCAGGTAGGAGAATTCGTAATAGGCTGGGTACGTGCTTTAACTTACGTGGAAGCTCCCCTGGTGTTTTATTGAGTTGAGATCCCCTGGGCCAGGCGGAGGGGGGGAGTGTGGGGGACACGGGAAGCTTGACGCTTTGAGCTGAGATCCCCTGGGCCGGGGGAGGGGCGTGGGGGGGGACACAGGGAGTTAATTAGAGGAAAGCCCCAACACTTCAGAGAGGTTGGGACAAGGATGGAAAAAACAAAACAAAAACACCAGCCTGGTGATTGCTGACTCGCATTCCCACCTGACTCTACCTCCTCAGAATGAATCCTATAGAAACAGTTCGGTGTTTGCCCGGGGTCCGAGTTAGTGGTGGCTGCAGGATCTGTCCTTAGGTCAGCAGCCGTGAGTGAGCATTGTTGCTTCTTTGGAGTTTGGTAAATTCTCTCTAGTCTCAATGCCTGGTAGGTGGCTACTGACCAGCCCACCTGTTGCTCCTCTGTTGAAAATTCTGACAAGGCATCCTAATTCTGCAGGAAACACTGGGCAAACCCCAGCTCACTTCTTACAGATTTATTTGTTCTCGGTCCACCGGTGTTTCGAAAGGGCGGCTTAACCAATGGAACATTTGATTATGTTTTATCTCATGTACCAAAGAGAGCTTGGATTCGCCTAGCTCGTTACTTTGCTTGACCTTGTAGATGGCAGCCCTGTTACCACCTAAACCCTACAGTTTACGAAGCACACCCGTTCATTTCCTCCTTGTACTTTAGATATACAGGGTGTCTTAACTTTCCCTTGGGATGGGGCATGAAGAGCCAGAGGAGCTGAATTTTCCAGGCTAGGATGGGTTCATTTTCAGCATTCATATTTACAATTGAAAAAACCTGATTTTGTCTTTGTGGCCACAGATAAATAGGCGTATCTGAGCACAGATAAAAAAAGGAGAGCCTTGACACGAAGCTACATGGGGTATCCCAAAACATTCACTTGCAAGCCATACCGTATCTGTGGAGGGGAAGCCAGAGTTATCTTTATTTTCTATCTTGATTAAATGTCATTTGAGGGGCTTGGGTCGTTCACATCTCTATTTTACTATCCCTTTCTTATATGGCTGTTTCATCCTCTTGCAAGACAGAGTGCATCTCCCTGACAGAGAGGGGGGTTCCCGAGTCCTCGGTCTGATGTCTACTTGGCCCTGACTCATAGTTAGGTTGCTCTAAACACCCCAGTTTCCCTATTTATAAATGGAGCATGCTGCAACCCTTAATTGGTGTTTGTGAAGGGTTTCTGCTTCCTGGATTAATAAAGCCGGCGTAAAGGCTCAGAAGGTCCTCGCGGTGCTATGTGAGGGTTGAAAGCCTCCCTAAGCTCTCATCTCTGTATCCTTTTTCCTCATTTTCTTTAGGTAAGGCTAAACCTACGCAGTCGCTCATGTTTCTGTCACATGAGCTGGTTGCCACTTAGTCACAATATTGACTGGCAGGGGAATTGTGCTTACTTAGTGAGTTTTTATAACCGCCATGGGATGTCTTGCTTTTTAACAAGGAGGTGAAATTGCAGAGTTTCCATCTCCCACTTTCTGGGCCTTTCCTAGCTGCTGGGGGAACCCTCAGACTAAGTCTGTCCCAGGCCCTGGTATGACGTCAGAGTGCCCCAGGTTCCTGGAAGTTGAAGAATGGATACAATCTGAGAAGTGGAGTTTGTAACAGAAAGAAACAGGGTTGGCCAGAACATCGATTTGAACTGGTTATTAATGGCTTGAGTCTACCTTACATGTTAAAAATCAGAAACAGAAGCTCAAATCTTGGTCTACTCTCTCTCTTTCTGTCTGTGTGTGTGTGTGTGTGTGTGTGTGTGTGTGTGTGTGTCTGTGTCTGTTTAACAAAACAGTTACTGAACAGATAGGGTGGTTTTTCTTAGTTTCACACGTTCATTTCACACGTTCACAGGCTCATTATCCTATTAAGAGCAACTTATTAATTGTTCTCTTGATAAACCCCTATATAGCAGATTTATTTGCAGACAAAGAGAATATACTTTGTCATGATCCTGAACTTGCTGACCTCAAGTTTACTGTGAAGACACACACTTTTAAAATACCAAGCCCCCTTATATGTAGGGCAGCCTAATACACGAATGATACATTTAGTAGCAGAATGTGTGGCCTTCAGTCAGGGGAAATACAAAGGAATTGTTTTCACTCTTGTATATCTGTTAAAGACCTGAGGTTTCAGTGAGTGTTGGTTAAATAGGAGTACAGTGACAACAGCAGCCATGAGTAGGGAGTATTTCAGGAAAACAGCATATAGGACCCTTAGCTCAGATTTCTAGTCTCACATAAATTGGTTTAAACATTTCTGAGAGCTGGAGGGTCATTATCCAAGTAAACACCAGAAAACAGTATTGTACTAATCTTCAAGATTTTGAGACAGGGAATGGTAGGCAGGGTGTGGTTGGTGGGGGAGGCCATTTCTTCTATCTGTTGAGACTCAGATACCTGCCTCAGAAGATCATTTGGGTATTTTGAAAAAAACCTTTTTTTTAAATAGTAAGATGCTGAACTAAGAGCCGGGCGGTGGTGGTGGCGCACGCCTTTAATCCCAGCACTTGAGAGGCAGAGGCAGATGGATCGCTGTGAGTTCGAGGCCAGCCTGGTCTACAAAGTGAGTCTAGGATAGCCAAGGCTACACAGAGAGACCCTGTCTCGAAAAACCAAAAAAAAAAAAAAAAAAAAAAAAAGATGCTGAAATAAGTTACCAGTGGGGGAGGGGGGTGAATTGGATTGTTGGAAGGAAGAGTTGAATAGTTGTTTTCCTGGGAGACTTAAGTGTAGAGAAATGGCTTGCCTGGCCATAGAGGACAGTAAGGCACAGTAAGCCGCTGGAGGTGTGCTTTTAGCTCTGCCCTTCTTGTGCACATTTAAATTGTTTTATAGCAAGATTGGAAGATTCAAGCAATATTGTTACTAGTAGCTAGCTTCCTTTCTTCCTTCCTTTCTTTCTTTCATTCTTTCTTTCTTGTAATTTCCCTTAAAGATAACAAAGTCGGGCTTTCCTGGAAACAACCATCTCTCAGGCAGCACGGCCCTGGCCCCTCCTACTCCCGTGTAGAAAGCTGAGCTCCAGGCTCACTGTAGATTCTGTGATAAACAACCCTTCCTCATGTTGGCTAGAGAGTGAAGTGACCACAGGAGGAGAGCACATCACAGTTGTCACTAGGTGATAGTATGTTTGTGATTTCACTTGTTAGACATTCAGTTAGCATAGAGGAAGTTCGACCTGCTCCACCCCACGCCCCGCCCCCTTCTCATCTCTAAAGCATATCCGTCCTTTTAATAAATATGTAGGGTTGTGGGTTTTTTTTGTTTTGTTTTGTTTTGTTTTTTTCTGGCTCTAGTAATTGAGCCCAGGACCTGATGGATGTATGCCAGGCAAGGGTTCTGAATCCCCGAACTCTACTCCCAACCCTCCAAAATATTATGTGTGTGTGAGATGCTTGCGTCCATGGCACATGTGTGTGAGTGCATGCATATGTGCAAGGGTATGTGTAGAGGCCAGAGATTGACATCAGGTGCTTTCCTCAAAATGGCTGTCTACCTTATGTATTAGGCAGCCTCTCTCTCACTTGAACCCAGAGTGTCTAGCCAGCCAACTTCCTCTGGGAATCCCCCGTGTCTGTCTCAGGTTGCAGAGCCACCACACCTGCCTGATATTTACATGGCTGTTGTGGATCAGAACGTGGATCCTCGGAGTCATGAGGCAAGTGCTTAGCCCGATAAAGCCATCGCCCCACCTCCTTCCCCCTGAGCATTTAGATGAACCTGGATCTTACTGATTTGCCTGGTCAATCAGCTTCAAGGTCCTATGTCTCTTTAGGGGTTATAGACACCTGCTGCTGTGCCTGGCTTTTGTATCTGCCCCGTGCTAGATGCTAGGTGTAAAGTGTCAGAGAGGCACAGTCACTGCTTTCAGTAAGTTCATAGCCTTGTTAGGAAGTAGATCTTAAACAAAGGAACACAAGAAAAAAATAATAATAATGTATTGTGCTAAATCATGGAGAGGGAAAGAACAGCTATTAAAGACAAAAGATTGTCACTGGAGAGACGCCTGGCAGTTAAGAGCACTGGCTGCCCTTCCAGAGGACCTAGGTTCGATTCCCAGCACCCACATGGCAGCTCACAGCCGACTGCAACTCCAGTTCCAGGGGATCTGGTGCCTTCTTATGCCCTCTGAGGACATTGCACGGTCTTAGTGCACTTACATACGTGCACACAAAACACCCATGTGCATAAAATAAATAATAAATAAATCTAAAAGAAAATTAGGTTTTAAAAAATGATCAAGAAGAGTGTGTTGTGAGGAAGGAGCTTGGAAAGCAGGACATGGCATGACAGCATCTGTAGTTCCGACTGCTCAGGAGGTGGAGCCGGGAAGATGGCTTGAGCCTGAGAATGCAAGGCCAGCCTGGGCTGTACGGCAAGAGCCTATCTCATAAAGTAATAATAGATAAGCCATCGTTTGATGGTTATGGTGCCGGGGATTAGACCCAGGGCTTTACGCATGCTGGCAATATGCTGACCCTACTGAGCTGCACCCCCAGCTATGAATATTAACAAATAAGATGGCCTCTGAGACATTTCTAAAGAATAAAAAAGAATCCAAGGGGCTGTGCAAAGGGCCTGAGGTAGGGGTACCTAGGAAGCTGGGGAATTGTGTAGGGTAAGACTGAAGAGGAAGGAATGGCTTAACTTGACGGAAATAGGAGACCACTGAGTGTTAAAAAGCAGAAGAGGTGCTGTGATCCAGTAAGATCTTGAGTGAAAAGGGATTTGAGCGTGGCCTCGTCTGGAATGCCGCAGACCAGATGGGAGGCTGTTGCAATAACTGAAACAGTGTGGTGGTACCTTCGACTGGGGTGAGGGTTATGGAGATGGAAAGTTGTGGGTCCTTTCAGAAATATTTTATAGGTTGAGTTGCTCCGCCTCAGGACAGATTGGCTCTGGTAGGAGGGGAAGAGGAAGAAGCGATTAAGAGTCACCAAGTAAAATAAGGGAACTGGAAAGTGAACCAGGAAATGGCTCTGCTTTCTTGCTCCAGAATCACCCTGATACCAGGGTGAGGTCACCATGACAGAGACAACTTTGGGCTGTGCCACCTGTGAGTTGAGTCTCCTGTTAAAATGAGTAACTCGGGCATGTCATTGGCAGCAGGGTGTGGAAGTGTGTCTACAGATGCGGACTGTTTCAGTACAGGCCAAGGACAGTGTTGGTAATTGTGTGGCTGGTATAACCTCACTGCTGTGCTCTGCAAAGTTGATGACGTCACAGTTTCAGGGAACACAGGACCAAGGGAAGGAAAACCTAACATAAGACGGCAGCTGGGAGAACATCTCTGTACAGAAAATTAGGCTCAAGGAAATGAACCAGGCACTCACTCCCTTCACATCACGGACACCGAGTGATGAAAAGCCGGGGCCTTTCCCACCTTGCTAAGTTCTCCTCCATCCAAAGACCTTTACAGTGTTTCTATAGCTACCATCTGAGGAAAAAGTTTATAAGTAGTATCTGATGGGTCATCTGATGGGTCATCTGAACTGTAGCTATAAACTTGGAAATGCAATAATTATATTATAAGCAGTACGTGGACTTGTTAAAATGCCATCAACTCCAACATGTAGCTGCTTAGCTATCCATTAAAACATTTTTGTCGTGGGAAATGCTGCTGGCTTAGCCCCAGAAGTCCTGGGAAGGAGGTGGAGGGAAGAATGGATAATAGGAGGCCATTTGATCTCTGCATCTTAAAGCAATTCCCAGCCTTGCCTTTAGTTCTGGATCTAGCAAAGGCCTCTAAACTTCAGGGCCTTTGAATAACACCCAAGCCATGTATGGGCTCATACTCTCTCTCCCCCTCCCCTCCCGCCTCTCCCCCCAAAACCCAGACCATGCCTGAGATGGCTGCTTTCACTTGACCACTTCTGTCTTGTTTATTGTGTGATCTGGTCATTGTTAAGAGTCAGTGAGCGGCTTACTGAGTGGATAGCTGAGATTCCTGCATGGTGATGGTAGATTGCGTGCAAGGTTTTGGTTTGGCTAGTTGGTTAGTTTTGAAACATGTAGCCCAGTCTGGCCGCGGACTCTCCATCCCCCAGCTTCTGCCTCCTGAGTTCCAGAATTACAGGAGTGCACCTCCACATCTGGCCAGGAGAGCCTCTTTTCCCTAAGGGAGAAGTAAGTGTGTTGATAGCCTGGTAGAGAAAAAAACCAAGGTGCTGTCCCCCAGGCAGCAAGAGGAATGTGCTGTGGAAAGGAGGCAGCTGTAATTATCTTCCTTGAATCTTACGGGAAGCCACCCGAAGGGAAGGCATTTACAAGTGGCACCAGAGCAGTACTGAAGATGTGGCTGCCACACACTTCTTTTTTTTTTTTTTTCACCGCCCGACTGTGATCAAGGACGTTGTAGCTAATCTCCAGAAAGCCTGGCTTAAAAAGGCCTCTTGTTATCACCAAGAATGCTGTATCTGAAGGGCAGCCTCAGCAGGCTGAGTCCTGGGGTGTTTATTCAGGGCTGTGACCTCTTTTGGAGCACCTTTCTCTCATGGTCCTTGAACACGGCCCGCAGCTCGCCAAAATGGAACTTTTCATTTTTCCTAATCATTTGTTATTAAGATGTGATTTAAAATAAAATTCTTGGGGTATGTTTTCTTCCTGCTTTGAACTTGCGGTGATTACAAGATAAATCACAGATTCTCTGCTCCCTTGCCAGGAGCTCGTAGAGAGGGGGGCACATTCATCTGTTTACATGTCGAGGAGGGGACTGATGTCTTTGATGTTTGTTTTCTTTTGTCTTGGCCAAAGCATCAACTGTGCGCTTTCTTTCTTCATCCTTAAACTCTCCTCTTTGGGGTGGGGTGGGGGGGTGGGGTCTGTCACTGCCGTGATAAATTCCTTTGTCTGGCCAGGCATGATATACACTGGTAACAGTTATATGGAGGCGAGAGCTGAGGTCGCACATCTCATGGGAGAATAGTACCATTTGTGGCTTGCTGAAATATAATCGACTTTATAGGTGGGTAACTGGAGGGATGACAGACCTACATGGTGACAAGTGAGTTGCTTTCTAACTCGTAGAAAGTATTTTCATATGGGCACTTGACTTTTTGTTGTCTGCTGAGGCTGATGGTACTGCCCAGCTGCATTGCTAATCATGGCAGCCTCTGGTTTCCATTTTCCCACTGGTGTAAGAGCCAGAAAGGCTTCGGTGATAGTCTATACCCCAGCAAGATCCAGAACATACACTTTGATCATGGTATTTTTAAGTTCTTCCATTTAAAAGAAAAAAAAAGCTTCCTGGTAATTATATAATACCAGAAAAATAAACTGAAATTACTGGTTGTATAGGTGAGTGTTTTCCTACACATTGAAATGTGAGTCCATTGGGACTTAGGTTAGGTTGGCATGTTTGAGTGTCTGGTAGTGTAGTTAGAACTATTTCTCTCCATGTCAGGAACTTTGGGTCAGCTGTAGTGCTCTCAGGTGGTGGAATGTCACAAAGCCATCAGAATTGGTTGTCTGAGGATCTTAAGGCATGTGCCATGCGCTACAAACACAATTGCCTGTGCATTCTGATTCCAGCTGCAACTTACAGCAGGCCTTCCTCTAGACGTTATGACATCCTTTGCATGCGGGTACCCTCAGCCGTGTTTCAGAGTAGAAGCTGGAACCAGGGAAGAGGTAGACAAGTTGCCCAAGGTCTCTCAGCTC
>OU015752.1:38606428-38632276 GCA_907169655.1 Acomys percivali
GGTTCTGTGTGCTGGATCCTCGGTGGTCACCTTACAGGCTGTGGCTGGTGACAAGCTATGCTGAGTCTCTCCTCTCCCCCTTTCGTTCTAGAATATTTAAATTGAAAGTGTAGGAACTGGGATTCAGCTCTGCAGTGGAGCACTTAGCTCCAGTGTGTGAGGCCCCGCGGTTCATCCCTAGCGCTGAGCCACCACGTACACACTCATGTGTATATGCACACAAGGGGCGGGGGCGTTGTCAACGAAGATGAAATCAGGAGAGTGAGGTTAAGGCAAGCCTCTTGGTCGAGGAGAATGAAGAGGGGCTGAGGAAATGCCAAATGCTTTCCGTGCTCTGCGACAGCGTTGGAACTGTAGCAGTCTCTAAGCTCCTGCAAAATGAGTGTAGTGTCTGTCCTCGCTGTCCTCTGAGGTGAGTGCTCACTGTGCACTGTGCAGGGCAGGCTGCGAGTGCTGTCTGCAGCTTAGGCCTCTGCTCTCCTGTGTACAGAGGGAGCCAAGTAGCTGGGGGAATATGGGCCTTTGCTGAGCTGCCGGCGAAGGCGAGAGAGGAAGTTGTGCTCATTTGGACAAAACCAACATTTCCTTAAAGTCCACACGCTGAGCTTTTAAGTAGGTCACTGAAGGAGAAAAAAAAGTAAGTTCTCTACTTGTGAGATGGCCTGTGGGTGGCTCTCTGGGGGTTGTTGTCACTTAGTGGCCTGCATTGAATTGGCCTCCCAGTTCACCAGAGATCAGGTTTCCAGACAGCAAATGAAT
The DNA here is from genome assembly GCA_907169655.1 of Acomys percivali. Taxonomy (NCBI): domain Eukaryota; kingdom Metazoa; phylum Chordata; class Mammalia; order Rodentia; family Muridae; genus Acomys; species Acomys percivali. The sequence goes on from OU015752.1 coordinate 38,607,188, forward strand.
GCCAAGGAGAATCCCCCTGCTGAAGTTGTAGGCGGAGTAGGTTTGGTACCCTGTCATTTGCTGTGTCTTGAAGTACCTTTAACCATGTAAAATGCTTGAACGGTGTCTCAAATATTATTTCCTGATAGCTTTCTCATCAGGTTTTCATTATTTCACGCTGTGGCAAATGCAAAATTGAGCACTTTATTTATTTATTTTTAATTTCCCTTATGCTGAGCATATCATGTGGTAGGCAAGTGTTCTGCCACTGACCTGCATTCCCAGCCTGAAGCTTACCATTGTAACCACCTCAAGGTACAGTTGCATATCCATTCATTCTGGCGTAATTGCCACCACCATCTGTCTTTAGAATCTTTTCAGTTTTTTCCAGTTTGAGCTAGAACCCTTCAGGCTAGAACCCTTCCTGTTCTGCCCATCCCCCAGTTCCTTCACGCAGCAATCCACTTGATCTGACTGACTACTCTGGATGCCTCATGTTAGTGGAATCATACATACTAGTAGAATCGTTTATGGCTTTTTAAATTTTCCTCCTTTTATTTTTTATTTTTTGAAACTGAATTGCGTGTGTTCTATTCTCCCTGCCAGGTGTTATTCCTTTGTATAAGTTTTAATTTTAAAAAAAAATGTGTATTGGTGTTTCGCCTGACTGTATATACGCTATACACATGCAATGCCTTTGGAAACCAGAAGAGGGTGTCTTGGGTCCCCTGGAACTAGAGTTACAGATGTAGGCAGTGAGACCCCATGTGCTTGCTGGGAATTGAACCAGGTCCTCTGGACAAGCAGCCTGTGCTCCTAACTGCTGAGCCATTTGATGTTTATGTATAAGTTTATATAATAACTTAACAGTCCTTATTAAAGGAAAATATGCCATTGGAGCTAATTTGGGTTTTTGGTTTGGTTTGGTTTGGTTTTTGTTGTTGTTTCGGTTTTCTGAGACAGGGTTTTTCTGTCTTGCTCTAGTTGTCCTGGAACTCTTTCTGTAGACCAGGCTGGCCTTGAACTCTGTGACCTACTTCCAGAGTGCTGGGATTAAAAGTGGGTGCCACCATGCCTAGCTGTAACTAATTTGGTAAAATTCTTCTCCTTATTTTGAGGCGGGGGTCTTGCTTTTTGTCAAGAAGGATTTGAATGTTATTCTGTCTTTTTCTTATTGAAAATAAAATTTTCATACACTGTATTCTGATCACAGTTTCCCCTCCTCCAACTTCTCCCAGATCCTCCCGCCCACCCAGTTCCATGCCTTTTTTCCTCTCTTTAGAAAACAAAAAGGCAAACAGAAACAAACATACTAGAATTTTGTTTTGTTTTGTTGTCTTTTAGGACAGGATCTTCCTTTGTAGTCCTGGAACTCATTTTGTAGTCCAGGCTAGCCTTGAACTCAGAGATCCACTTTTGTCTGCCTCCCAAGTACTAGGATTAAAGGTGAGTACCACTACCACCTGGCTTAACATACCAGCATTTTAAAAAAGGGAAACACACACAGACACGCACACAAAGCAAAACCCATAAAAACACAAAATCAGAAATGATAACATGCAAGCAAAAGATCAGTAAGGTCTACAGAAATACTCTTGAGTTCATTTGTGTTGGCCACACACTGCCAGCCATGGCGCCTGCCCTTAAGTGTGGCTTGGATACCCACAAAGACTCCAATGGAGAAAACTAAGTGTCTTCTGCAAGTGGTTGTTAATTGGAGACAGCTTTTGGGTTAGGGGTAGGGGTTAGTGTTCACTTCCCCTCTGTGAGCCACACTGCCACAGTCTCTGTGTGACCTCCTGTATGTGTCAGTCCTGCTGTTTCTAGAAGGCCTTGTTTCTATAGTGTTCTCCATCCCCTCTGGCTCCTACGCTCTTTCTGCTTCCTCTTCCACCGAGTTCCCTGAGCCCTGAGGGGAGAGATTTGGTGGAGTCCTCCCACTTAGGACTGAGTGTTCCAAGGTCTCTGACTTTCTACATATTGTCCAGTGGTGGGTCTATTAGTTCCTGTCTTTTTTTTTTTTTTTTAAGATTTATTTATTTATTACATATACAGTGTTCTGCTTGCATACCAGAAGAGGGTACCAGATCTCATTATAGATGGTTGTGAGCCACCATGTGGTTGCTGGGAATTGAACTCAGGACCTCTTGAAGAGCAGACGGTGCTCTTAACCGCTGAGCCATCTCTCCAGCCCCTAGTTCCTGTCTTTTGGGGGGCTTTTTGCTTCATTTTCTTTTCTTTCTTACTTTTTTTTTTTTTTTTGAGAGAGAGGATCTCGTTATATTGCCCTGGCTGTCCTGGAGAACTGGATATGTAGACCAAGCTAGGCTCAAACCCACAGAAATCTGCCTTCCTCTGCTTCCCAGGGCTCGGGTTAAGGGCGTGTGCAATCAGACCTGACTGTATTTTCTAAGCTGGCCTCAAACTCCTATCACTCCTCCGCATAGCCAGGACACTAGGCCTGCAGCCCTGTGCCAAGTTCTTTACTTTTAGAGATAACTCATTACTGTAAGAGATTTTAAGGGTTGAGAATAGAGCTCAGTGGTAGAGTACTTGTATAGTATTCTCAAAGCCCTAGGTCTAACCCCTAGTAAAACGATTACACTAAGTACTTTGGGCTACCTTTGTCTAGCATACAGGCAAACAAACAGAAACAAACCAACCAAACACTTCTCAAAAATAAAAGTACAGAGCTAGGGATATAGCTTGAGGGCAGAACGCTTGCCTGTTCTGTTGTGTGTGGCACCCTTGTTTGAGCCCTCGCACTACAAAAATGAGTGGATAAATAAAAGCAAAGGTCCGCACTTTCCCCTGCCCCAGTTGGTCCTCTTCATTGAGACCGTGTAGAGGTGCGTTCGTCTGCGAGGTCGGAGCCGCAGAGAGGAGAGGGCACTGCTGGCGTTGCTTCCACCCAAAGGTGATCTCTCCTCCTTCCCTCCTTCAGATGGTACACCTTGAAGTCCAAACCAGGAAAGAAGGAGAAAGAGCGAGGAGAAATTGAGGTTGATATCCAGTTTATGAGAAACAATATGACCGCCAGCATGTTTGACCTCTCCATGAAAGATAAGTCTCGGAATCCGTTTGGAAAGCTGAAGGACAAGATCAAAGGGAAGAGTAAGGAGAGCGCGTCGGACACCGCCTCGGCCATCGTCCCCAGCGTGACACCCTCAGTCGACAGTGATGATGACTCTTCTTCAAAAGACAAGAAAAAGAAATCGAAAATCAAGACTTTGTTTTCCAAGTCCAGTTTGCAGAAGACACCGCTGTCCCAGTCCATGTCTGTCCTGCCGACGTCAAAGCCAGACAAAGTGCTGCTCCGTCCTGGAGACTTCCAGTCCCGGTGGGGTGACGACGACATTGAGGATGAGTCCTCCTCCACTTCGGACGGTGAGTTCCTGTCCTTGCTCGCTCCCCCGCTCCCCCGGTTTAGCTGACTTTGCTCTGAGGAGGGAGAGGCAGATCTTCAGGTTTCGGTTACTACAGTGATGGTGATGAGAAACAGTCATCTTTGTTACGAGGATGTCTTCATTCAAGGCGATGCTTCTTAACTGTGTGAAAATGCCTTCCCCAAGAGTTTGGAGCTCACAGAATAAGTGCACTTGAGGGTTTTTGCTGTTGTATTCTCACAGGCCTGAGGATCTGGGCCAGGACCTTAGCTATGCTGGACAAGTGTTTCAACACAGACCCTCATCCCAGGACTTGTTATGTATGAAAGACCTTGGTGTGTGTATGTATGTGAGTGTGATACTTGGTTAAATCATCGGATCTTTGCTGAGATCCTGTCGTGTGCTTAACTCCCACGTGGTGCATCCCTGATGGAAGCTCAGTAGCCCAGCCTCCTTAACTCTGAACTGCATAATTTGAACTTTAGCTACAATTATTGAATCCCTTTTAGTGGCCAGATTCTGTAATTCTATCGAGAGCATGGCCTTTTCCATTGGTCTAACACAGGATTTCTTAACTTCAGGCTGTTGTGGGGAACCGACTTGTGTGTTATAGGGTGCTTCGCACCTGCCTATCAGTTCCCACAACTGGAAATGTGTGCAGCTGTTGGTGACTGACAGTCGCCCCTGCCCACTGCAACTGCTTACTCCCACCCCCGACACCCACACCTCTTCTCTTCCAGTCTTTGTAATGCTGAGGATCAAAATGACCGCATCATAGATGCTGATCAAGAGCTCCATCACTAAGCGACACCCCGAATCCCTCTCCCTCCCTCATTTAATTTCTTTTTGTTTTCATTACTAGAGATTGAACCCCAGAACCTTGTGCATGATAGACAGATGCTTTAACTCTGAGCTGTATCCTCCTTAGCCTCAGTTTTTATTTGTGTGTGTGTGTGTGTGTGTGTGTGTGTGTGTGTGTGTGTGTGTAAGACGGGCAGGGGAGGGCATAGCTTGGGGCGTCAGTTCTCTTTTGACCATTTAGGTCCTAGGGGGTGAACTTAGGTCACTAGGCTTTGCAGTAAATTCCTTTATTCACCACTGAGCTTTCTCTGGAGCACTTAACACCCCTTTTGCTGTTTGTTTTCTCCCCAGTCATGTCCCACAAGCGAACATCCAGTGCCGACCACACACAATGGAACCAGACCAACTTCAGCCTTCCCAAGAAAGAAGGGCTCTCCTTCCTTGGGGGCCTCCGGTCCAAGAATGATTCCCTTTCCCGATCTAACATCTGTATCAACGGGAACCATGTTTACATGGAACAGCCGGAGGCCAAGGGTGAGGTCAGAGACAGCAGCCCTTCTAGCTCCCCATCGCCTCAGACCTTCAGGAAGAAGCTTTTGTTCGCGTCCACCGAAAACCTGGCTGCCCGGTCTCCTAAGGAGCCAGGGGAAGGAGGAGGCACAGCCTCCGACAGGCGACTGTCCGACTCTTCCACCAAGGACTCCATGAAGTCCATGTCTCTGCCGTCCTACCGACCCATGACCAGTGGGGACAGTAGAGAGAGCACGTCTTCTCCAGCCAACACAGAGGCTGCAAAAGAAACTAAAGACAGCAAGAAGCAGGAGAGCAAGAAGTCCTCTTTGCTTTCTCTGGTGACAGGAAAGAAAGATGTGCCTAAAGGCAGTGAAGGTGACCCTCTTCCCGCTGTCTCAGAGAAGGAAAGGAAAGCAACGCTCGTGGGCACCCATCTGCAGGAGGAAGACCCTGTGAGAGGATCTGAGAAAGATGTACCTGTTGCCTCCCAGGTGGGCGGCTCCCCAAACCCCTTTGAAGAAGTGCAGATCTCAGACCCCGAAGCCAGCCTGGAATCGAAGTCTGAACCGAAACCACCAGTTCCTGCTGCAAGGGCTCCCCAGACCAAAGCTGTGAAGCCTAGGTAAGTCTGAGGTTTTGTTTTTTGTTTTTTTTTTTTAAACATATGGGACCTTTCTCTGCCACCGCCTGGTATTCGGCCAAGTCTCCACTAGAGCAAACCTGGTCAGTCTCTCAGGATGTGTATGCAAGGGTTTGCTAGTCTTAAGTCATTTGAACCAATCGCATCTACTGGCCTGGCCTGCTCAGCACAAAGGGTGGGGGTGAGTCCCAGCCTAAAGCCACAGCATCTGCAGGTGGAGGTTTTCCTTCTCAGTGAGCTGACCAGACTCGTGCGTGGCTGATTCTGTGCATGTGAGCTGGCTGTGTGTGGTTGCAGTGCGCACATGAGCCTAATGTGTGTTTTAAGGGTTTTTAGTGCATGCTGCCCTGTGGAGATGGCTGCCTTTCCTCCTGGTACTTGGCACCAGTGAGAGACCCTTTACCCGCTGTGTAGTGCACCAGTGACCAAGCTCTGTCTCCTCCATGCTTCACCCTAAGAGCCTGCCTAAGCCTGAGGGAGAGCCTGCTTCTGTGAGTGACTCGCGCATGGACGTTTCTCTGGTATGGGGGGTGGAGAGACAAGCTGTTTGGAGATCTGCAATAGATGTACTTTTCTCTTCCAGATGCACACATGCTGCTTTGTGTTAAGCCTTTCATTACTCTCAGCTTTTTAGTTGCCCTTCTCATAGTCAAATACTCGAGGCGCCCGAGTGTATCACTAAAAGGAACCATAAACTCTCTCCATTGCTCCAGCTGACTCTAACGTGTGGGTTGCAACAGACCCTTGTGTGATTGTGCACTTGGTGCTTAGCAGTGTCTCTTTCTGTGTGGAGAGCGTGTCTCGGTTGTGGGGTATTTACCTAGCATGTATGAGGCCCTGGCTTCGATCCCCCAGCACCAAGAAAAAACAGTGATTCATCTGCGTGCCAGGAATTGCTGTTCCCTTGACCTTGTAGATACTGCCCCAAACATTAAAAACCTGTCCCTCAGGGAAACCACCTCTTCTGGAGTGCAGGTGTACATGCAGATAGAGCTTTAATATACATAAAATAAATAAAACATTTTAAAACTGCCGCTCTTGACTGACTATATTTGTATGTTTTTTCAAATGCATCTGCAACTGACCTGCAGATTTTATTTTGTCCTTTTTGCAGACTGGAAGTTTCTCCAGAGGCTCAACCCAAAGCCAGGCTTCCTTCCCCTGTCTCTGCTCTCTTTCCGACTCTGCCTTCTAGCTCTGCTCAGGCTCCTCTCTTCTCTGACTTGAGATGTGACTCAAAGACCCAGCCCTCCAAAAGCTCTCCTGCCTCTTCCTCTTCCTCTTCCTCTTCCTCCTTCTCCCCCTCCTCCACCCCCTCCTCCTCCTCCTCTCCCCTAGCAGCCCCTATCTCTACATCCACTCCAATCCAACACTGGCCCCCCACAGGCAGGGATGAGGCCAATTCTGAAGAACCTTCTTTGCTCCTCAAAACAATCTCTCCCAAGGAGAGTTTAACACTGGCTTCGAACAGTAGTTCTTCTGCCTCAGGGTCACCTTGCAAAGAGCTTCCTATCCTAGTGCGGAAGGGGATGGAAGAATCTGCAGGGGGCAAGATCAGGGAGACAGGGACGGAAGCTGGCGGTGTGGAGTCAGGAAACATCCTCATGGGGCAGCGTGAGGAACCTGTGAAGTGTCCATTCCCAGAGCAGCCCTGGGGCCCCTCACCTGAAGAGACCCAGGAAGAACTCTCAGTGCTTTCACTCCACAGTGACAGAACTGTAAACCCTGTTGAGATATCTACCGCGGGGGGAACCTCAGACTCAGAGCGTCGGTCTGGGTCTTCTGTGGAGAACGTTCGGGATGGTAGAATGACGTCTACTGTCAAGGAAGCAACCCCACCTCCTCAAGAGGCAGGGGCAGCCTCCTTGTTTGACAGCGTAGCACAGAAACATGAAGAGATGCACTTGAATGCCAGTGGAGGTCAAAAGAAAGTAAAAAAACGTGTGTCCTTTTCTGAACAACTCTTTGTGGAAGAAGAAGAAGAAGAGGAGGAGGAGGAAGAGGAGGAGGAGGAGGAGGAGGAGGAAACAGAAAGACCCACTGGGCTTGAGGAGGATGGAAGTCATCTCCAGCCTCTGACAAATGCAGGGCCTCTTGCTGAAAGCATGCCCGGTGCAGAGTTCCCCCACATGGAAAGCACAGGAGAGGAACCTGCAGGCACAGAAGCTCAGCCCACCGTCCCTTCTGAGAGCGAGAGGTTCTCGGAAGGCCCCACAAGCCAGGCCAGGCCAGCAAGAGGTACCCAAGACTTGAGGGATGAGGAGAAGGATGACCTCATGACTCCGTGTCAGAGCAGAGCCAGCGATCATGAAGGCCTGCTATCTAACCCCCTACAGGACCTTCCGTCTGCCTCTGATGTGACACCTCCTGTCATGGCAGATCTGAGCTTGTCTCTTCCATCCATCCCTGAGGTGGCATCAGATGATGAACGAGTAGATGAGGCTGGAGATGGAGGAGAGGCAGTAAAGCTGGTGGATCTAGAAGTGGGAGCCTCACCCGCTAACGGGTCACTTTCCTGCCTGGAGAAGGCAGAGGAGCCGAGTGGCAGGGCACATGAGTCAGTGCCCACGGAGACTCTGCATGACTTCAGGCCCCAAACTCCCGCAGCGGTTCCTTCCGAGCAGACAGCAGCATTAGGAATTTCTAAGCCACATCTTGGCAAGTGCCCAAGTGTGAATAAAGAGCTACCGGGCCCTGGTACTGTTGAGGAGGAGAAAGTGAAGGGGGGTGGGAGGCCAGCTTCGCCTCTCTGCTTATCCCAGGACTCTCCTGTGTCCAGCCCCTCACTCTCTGAGACCTTTCCTGCCACACACTCTGTCCCCAACTCTCCATACTCTGACAGTCACCACACTGGTGTAGTGGAATCTCAAAAAACAACAACAGAAGGCTCCATGGGTAAAGTTGAAAATTTTGGCAAGAAGAAGCCACTTCTACAAGCCTGGGTCACACCCTCAGAGATACATCCAGTCCCAGCTCAGCCTAGTGCTGGAGCTGGGGCAGCCAAGCACAGGTGAGAGATGATGGGGGAGATTGTGTTTGTACACGGGAACCATGCCCTCTCTTTGCTTGTACCTGCAGAGAGAGACCCATGCCTTCAAGCCAAACGGATGTCCCGATGTCAGAGTTTGCCTGTCGCTGGCAAGGCTTTGTCACACAAGGGCTTGGAATAACTCAAGACCCAGCAGCGTGTATAGCGAGGACATAGCAGTCTTCAGAGACAGCTTAGGAATGGTTCCACACTGTTGTGGAGCTTTGTAGCGGTGGAAGCATTAGGTGCTTGTGTCTCCAGGGTCTCAGAAGCCAGGGAAAACCCAGCGGTAGAACCAAGCGATGGCGAAAAGCTCCTCTGAGATTGAGCAGCTGTTTGATCTGCACTCTACCTTCCTGCAGAAGTCCCAAGTTTCCGCAGAGCCCCTCAGTGGAATCCTAGTCTAGTCTGTAGCTACCTCCAAGGATGAGAAACTTTCTTTCTTTCTTTCTTTCTTTCTTTCTTTCTTTCTTTCTTTCTTTCTTTCTTCTTTACTGTTAACATTGTTTGACTTATTTACTTTAATTAATTTTTTTTTTCCCGCGGTGCTGGGAATGGAACCTGAGGTCTTGTGCATGCTGGGCAAATACTGTGCCACAGAGCATAACCAGACTGAGGGACTTAGGCTGTCAGGACGCCCCGGGCAGGGATGTGTGTTGCTGGTTGCTTGTAGTCGTCTGGTCCTGCTTACTTTGAGTTCCACAGGAGCTAAGGCATTAGTTGGCTGTGGGGCCAGAGGTGCTTCTCCTTCCCCATTGCCTGTCTTGCCGGCAGCCATCTTTGAGATGGGTAGCTCTCAGCTTTGTGGTTACTGAACGCTTAAGGGTCCTTTTCCCGTCTTCCTAGGCTCCATCCTGTGAAGCCGATGAATGCAACAGCCCCCAAGATTGCAAACTCCAGCTTGGGAACCGCCGCCGTCATCAGTGGGAACCTGATCAACGAAGCCATTATTAAGGTGAGCGTTCTGAGGGGTCGGCGTATTCACCAAGGTCTGCAGAGCTTGTGTGTGTGGAGTCACCGTTAGAGCTGGCCTCCATCGCTGCCGCCACACACAGGGCTGATGGAAAGACAACTTGAGCTCCATAGTCCGGAGGCCAGCCTGGGCTATATAGCAAGATGCTGTCCCTGAACAAACAGCAGAAGTTAAAGTACTTGGGCGGCAGGAAATTCTGGGTCTTACTCGGATGGGTCAGGAGTCTGGATAAACTCCAAGAGCCCCCAGACTCCCTGTTGAATAGATAATTACATTTCCTTATAACTATTTTTTACTGGATTCCTTTTTTTGGTCTCTAGCAACATGAGTCACTGGTACTGTCTGTCTGTTGAGAATGGTGGTACCTTTTTTTTGTTTACTTATTTTCTTTTGTTTTCTAAAGACCTGGAACACACTGTGTAGCCCTGGAGCTAAAGGCAGGTGCCACCACATCCACCCGGCACTTCTTTTTAAAGATTTCCTTTCCCCATCTTTCCTTTTTATCTTTAAGCAAAAATATAAAATTCTTGATACAGACGTTTCATGTAGGTTTTGTTGCTGCTTTTCAAAATAGTTTCCATCATTTAAGACATTTCAAAAACCAGCTCAAAGAACTGCTGGAGACCTTTGTCCGGAGTTGCCGGTTGTGCACATTTGACTCAGCTCCAGCTCCTCCTGTGGCTTCCTCTCCATCCTGCTCTTTCTCTGTCTACCACTGCACGTGTCAGGGTTCTTTTGTTTTGTTTTCTGTATCTGAACCATGGAAAAGAGTAAGTTGTATGCATCGTGTCCTATTTTACTTCTAATTTTCTTTGTGTGAATTATATGCATGTACCCAGGTGTTTGTACAGGTGTGCGCACATGTGTATGGAGGCCGGAACCTGTAGCCAGCGTCTTCTTCAAAAGCTCTTCACCTTTCGCTGTTTTTTTCTTTAAAATACTTATTTCATATAATATATTCTGATCATGGTTTCCCCTCCCTCATCTCCTCCCAGATCCTCTCCACCCATCCAACTCCGTGCCCCCCCCCCTTTTCTCTCTCTTTACAAAACATATAGGCAAGTAAAAACAAAACTAAAACCAGAATAAAAAGAAAAAGCACACACACAAAATCAAAACCCATAAAAACACAAAATTGGAAACAATAATATACAAGCAAAAGACCAGTAAGGTTACAAAAAAAAATACACACACACACACACACGCTGTTGAGTGCATTTGAGTTGCCCATCCTCTGCTGGACATGGGGCCTGCCCTTAAGTGTGGTTTGTATACCCATGGAGAATCCATTGGAAAAACTAAATTTTCCTTTAAAGGTGGTTATTAATCAGAGACAGCTTTTGGTTTAGGGATGTGGACTTGTGTCCGCTTTGCCCTCTCAGGAGTGGGACTCCATCTGGCTTGAACCTGTGCTGGCCATGAGCATGCTGCCACAGTCTCTGTGGTCAGTCCTCTTGTGTCTGGAAGGCCTTCTTTCCTCCGTGCCCTTCATTCCCTCTGACTCGTACACTTTCTGCCTCCTTTTGACGGGAGTTGATCGCTATCCCACTTAGGACTGAGTTTTCCAAGATCTCTCAGTCTCTGCGCATTGTCCAGTTGTGGGTCTCTGTATCTGTTCACATCTGTTGTAGAAAGAAGGAAGCAAAAAGAAAAAAAAAAAAAAGAAAGAAAGAAAGAAAGAAAGAAAGAAGGAAGGAAGCTTCTCTGATGACCGCTGAGTGAGACAGAGATCTATAGGTCATTAGGAGTCATTTTACTGCTAGGGCCCTTTAGCAGGAACAGTAGTATTTGGTTTCCCCCTAGGCCTGTCTAGTCTCAGGTTCTTAGCCACTAGAGCAGTTTCAGGAATGGGTCCCATCTCACGATGTCAGATTTCAATTTGATCAGATAGTGGTCGGTCACTCACATAACTTTTGTGTCACTTTTTAAAAAAAGATGAGTCTCTCTCTAGCCCTGATTGTCCTGGAACTCATTATGTAGATGAGGCTGGCCTCGAACTCAAAGATCTACCTGCTTCTGTCTTCTGCCTTATTATCATCAGTTTGTGGAGAGCAACCAGTAGCCTTGACAACAGTCTGGCTTGTTTGGGGCTTTCATGGGTCTCCTTTGGGTTAATTAGTTAATTAATTGGTTAATAAGATGTAACCCATTCCTGCCTAGCGCTAGAGGTGTCACTTGGTGGTGAGGGATGTCAGGTTAAGTCTTGTCACCCCTGTTCTTTGGTGGCTCCATCTAGATCTCTTTCCTGGAAATTTACACTGCAGTAGGTCTCCTCAAGTGGCCTCTGGTGTTAGTTGTGTCTCCCTGGGTCCTGTCCCTTAGCCTCCTCTTCCTTCCCGGTCGTTTAATCTTCCTCTTCCACCCTCCCCAGCTCTCCATTTCTCCATAGCTATATCTTCTTTCCCCCACTGCTTGGGAGAGCCTCCCTTTCTCACTAACCCGTTACTCTTTACCTAACCTCTGTGGTTGTAGGGACTGTAGCATTCTATCAAAAGCATATGCTAACATCCACATAGAAGATTCATACTATATTTGTCTTTGGGTCTGGGTTAAACAGCTGGAAAACATTCCACTGTGTAAATGTATCACATTTTCTTCATCTTTTCATTCGCTGATGGACATCTAAATCATTTGCAGTTTTCGGCAATTGTGAATATAGAACAGCAAGTGTCGCTTAGTAGGATATAGAGTCCTTTGAGTATAGACCCAAGAGTGGTATGGCTGGATCTTGAGAGCTATTTCTGGCTTCCCGAGGACTGATCTCACTGATCTCCACAGTGGCCTTACACGTTTGCGCTCAGTAGATGAGGGTCCCCCTTACTCCACATGCTCGATAGCATAAACTGTCATTTGCTTTACTGTTCTTAGCCATTCTGACTGGTATGAGAGGAAATCTCAAAGTAGTTTTCTTTGAATTTCCCTGATTAAGGATTTTTTTTTTTTTCCTGAGACAGGGTTTCTCTGTGTAGCCTTGGCTGTCCTGGAACTCTCTCTGTGGACCAGGCTGGCCTCGAACTCACTGAGATCCTCCTGCTTCTGCCTCCCAAGTGCTGGGATTAATGATTAAGGATTTTGACCATTTGTTTCTTAGTCCTTTGTAAACTCTATTTAGTTCTGTACCCACCCACCACCCACCCTTTGTGTTTAGGTTACTTGCTCTCTTTTCTTTCTTGATTTTTGTTTTTGTTTTTCAAGACAGGGTTTCTCTGTGTAGTCTTGGCTGTCCTATTCCCTCTATAGACCAGGCTGGCCTTGAACTCAGAGATCCAGCTGCCTCTACCTCCCAAGTGAGTGCTGGGATTAAAGGCATGTGCCACCACTGCCCAGATAGAATTTTCTAATGATTTCAAACTTGTAGATAATGTCCTTTAGCCTTTGATTACAGAATTCAACTTGAGGTTTTAAAAAAATATGCATATGTGTTTTACCTGCATATGTCTCTGCATTACATGCATCCCTGGTGCACACAAAACCAGAAAAGGGCAGGCATTAGACCCCCTAGAACTGGAACTAAAGATGCTTGTGAGCCTCCATGTGGGTGCTAGGTACCAAACCTGTATTCTCTACGGGGAAAAGCAAGTGCTCTCAAACAATGAATCATCTCTTCAGTCCCATTGTTCTTGTCTTGTTTGGGGATTTTGTTTGTTTGTTTTGTTTTTGTGGGTTTTGTTTGTTTTTGTTTTTGTTTTTTTTTTTTTTTTTGACAAGGTTTTATATAGCCCAGGCTGGCTTTGAACTCCTGGTCCTCTTTCCTCTGCATCCTGAGGATACAATAATATGTCTCTCCAACCAGCATGCAGGGGCAGGTGATCTAATGCCCTCTCCTGGCTTCCATGAACACATATACTTGTGGACCAAAATAATACACAGAGACATAATTAAAAATAAAGCAAATCAGCCAGGGCAGTGGCGCACATCTGTTATCCCAGCACTCAGGGAGGCAGAGGCAGGTGGATCTCTGTGAATCTGAGGCCAGCCTGGTCTACAAAGCGAATCCAGGATAACCAAGGCTACACAGAGAGACCCTGTCTGGATGTCTGGAAAAAATAAATAAATAAAAATAAAATATTTTTTAAACATATTGTTCACTCTTTCAGAGTGCCCAGGTTCTATTTCCAGCACCTATATGGTAGTTCATAACTATTTGTAACTCCAGTTCCAGGAACCCAGCCCCCTTTCCTTAGCCTTTCCAGGTACTGCACACATGGTGCATGGAGATATGCAGGCAAAACAATCACATACTTTTTTTTTTTTTGAAGAAGGAACATAATGAGGCCTTGATGGGGGGGGGGGGGCAAAGGAGGAGGAGAGGGAGAGCAGCATCCGGCAGTAGCAGTTACATAACCAACCAAGTTGTGCACACACCTGAGCCCAGCTACTTGGGAGGTTGAGGTAGCTGGACCACTTGACCTCCTAAGTTTGAAACCAGCTTTGAGAACTCAAGAGATACAACCAGCTATGAATGAAGAGCTGGGGCACGCCCCAAGGCAGCAGAAAGATGTGAGGAGCCCCACCCTCTTGGCCAAGCCGGCAGGGTGCCTGCCAGTCAGCCCAGTCAGTCCAGTCAGTCTGCTGCCCCTGATCTCCCTGAGATCCTACCGAAGTTTACTCCACACTCTCAAAACACGTATCACCAAAGCTGAGTGCCACCAGGCTTCGGACCTCACCCGGACACACACTCTCTGGGTACACTGTGGCCTTTCCCAGAGACTGGGTGTTCTCTGATGGTAACAATGTACCCGGAACAGGGAACAGTTGCTTTTAACGAGCATTTATCATCCGGGACAAGAAGGCTCTAACTGCAAGCCCAAGAGTTCTGAGCCAGAAGGAAATGAGAGATGAAAAGACTCAATAAAATGTAACAAGTCGCACCAAGGTCTCCGGAGGGAGGAGGAGGAAAGCCCTGAAATCTGCAGTTTAGCAGATTTACAAATTGTAGGAAATAGGACTCCAGAGCAACTCAAGGTGATTTCTGCCCAAAGAACTGCAAGGCAGCAAAACAGTTTTTGCCCTGGGGTCACTTTCACCTTCTACCTGGAAGACCAACAGTTAGAAGCCCACACAAATAGTTCCACAACAGCACAGAAGCCCCTGCCCCATTCAGGGAGCACTCTGCCCTCTGCCCGGGGAGGCGAGTTCAGAGGAATCCCACTCTCTAACTGGCTGGTTTAGAAACACACGATGCTGTTCTCACACACACAGCAAGTGTGAACCCAAGTCAGGTGGCTCGAGAATAACCCACGAGTGCTGGGATTAAAGGCGTGCGCCACCACGCCCGGCCCTTTAATTTTATTCTATCTGCATAGGTGTGAGGGAGTCAGATCCCCTGGAACAGGCATTACAAACAGCTGTGAGCTGCCATGTAGGTGCTGGGAATTGAACTCAGGTCCTCTGGAAGAGCAGCCAGTGCTCTTAACTGCCAGCTGTCTGTCTCTCCAGCCCCCTCATTACATTTCTTGGAAACATGTACCCAGAGTCAAGAGCAGAAGTGTGAGAACTGCAAGCCGAGTAAGGTTTCTGTTTTTTAACTGTGCTGGGGGTCAAACCTGGGGCCTTTATACATGCTAGACAAGTGGTCTGTGCCAACTGAGCAACACCCAGGCCCCTGGTTTTTGTTGTTGTTGTTTTGTGTGTGTGTGTGTGTGTGTGTGTGGTTTTTCGAGACAGGGTTTCTCTGTGTAGCCTTGGCTGTCCTAGACTCACTTTGTAGACCAGGCTGGCCTCGAACTCACAGTGATCCGCCTGCCTCTGCCTCCCAAGTGCTGGGATTAAAGGCGTGCGCCACCACCGCCCGGCTTCAGGCCCCTGGTTTTTACATTTTCCGAAGGATCATAAAACAAAACAAAACAGAACAAACAAGCAAACAAAAGCATGTCATCAGCCTATACACAACTCTCCAGAGCCCAAGGTGCTCCCCTCAGTAAGCCTCCTAATTTCAGCCTGTGTTGAAAGTGGGTTTCCAGGCCAGGTGAGGTGGCTCCCACCTTTAATTCCAGTACCTGGGAGGCAGAGGCAGGCTGACCCATGAGTTCATGACCAGCCTGCTCTACATAGTGAGGCGCTGCCTCAAAAAAGAAAAGTAACAACAAAACAGGTTTCTGAGATACTCGGGGTGGGATGCAGGGTGGGGCTGCTGACATTCTCTTTCACATTCCTTTTGGATGTCCGGTTTGTCTGCTGACTTGTATGTAACCTTTTCTCCTCTTCCTCCCCTCTCCGAAGAAATACCAGCCCTCAGACCCCGCCTTTGCCTATGCACAGCTGACCCACGACGAGCTGATCCAGCTGGTGCTCAAACAGAAGGAAACCATCAGCAGGAAGGAGTTTCAGGTGCGGGAGCTGGAGGACTATATTGACAACCTGCTAGTCAGGGTCATGGAGGAGACCCCCAACATCCTCCGAGTGCCGGCTCAGATGGGAAGAAAGGCTGGGAAGATGTGAACCGCAGGAAAGAAACAGGTGTTGTGTGAGCTTGGGTCCACCACCTCTCGAGGTCCAGTAACCGGCGGCACACCGGCACAACCGATCGCCTGTTTTGTGTGGGTTGTCCATCAAGAGTTAATTCTCCTAGTTGAAGCCAGGTTAATGATTACAATGAATCTTTTACTGTACGTTCCCAGAGTTTTATTTTTAAATGCCACTGTGCCTTTAACTAAACTGTAAATATGAGATTTGATCCTGAGCCATCAATTCGGAGGGCACCAGTGGAAATAATGTATTTTAACACTGGGCTTGTCGCCTCTTGATACTGAGATTTTCAAGTGTGCATCTTCCGTGAAGCCAGGCTTAAGGTGAGGTGAGAAAGGAGTTGTGCAATGGTGCTGTTTCACCTCCTTTCTTGGCCTTTCAGCAGCTCAGGTGTGGCAGATGCTAAATTGTTATATCATGTGAACTTCTAGGGCTCAAGGGTTGTTTTGGTAGGGTTTTTGTGTGGTTGGCATTGTTCAGTTTTGAGGGTCAGACGTTGCATAGCCTGGGCTGCTCTTGAACTCACTATATAGCTGAAACTAGCCTTGAATTTCTGATACCCCTGCCTCCACTTCCCAAGTGTTGGAATGACAGCCGTGTTTGATGTCTTTTGAATGGAGCGCAGTTGTTTACAGAAGGCCTCTGAGCATGCTTCTTAGATTTTGAACAAACTGCCGTTTCCAGTTCCCACTACCCTCTAGACTTTAAAATTATGTATGCTCTTGGTCAGTGGAAAGACACAGCTCAGCGGGCAAAGCGCTTGCATGAGGATCTGCATTTGGAGTCTCGGCACCTATGCGAAAAAGCCAAGAGCCGTAGCATGTGCCTGGGCAGGGGGTTAGCTAGAGGGTATTGGGGGGCAGAGACCCTAGATCTCAGGGGCTCACTGACCAGCCATTCTAGCTGAGACAGGGAACTCCAGGCTCAGTGAGGGACCCTGTCTTTAAACAGTAAGATGAAAACTACCATATGTTCCTACATAGGTAAGCGTGCACACAACACACACACACACACACACACACACACACACACACACACACGTGTCCTTTAGATGCATGGGGCCCTCTCCTGGAGTCATGACAGAATCACTTTTCAGGCTGGAGAGACGGTCCAGTGGTTAGCGCTGGCTGCTCTTCCGGAGGACAGGAGCGTTCAATTCTGGCACCCAAATGGCTGCTCACAGCTCTCTGTAACTCCAGTTCCAAGGGATCGGACACCCTCACGCAGACATGAATGCAGGCAAAACACCAACACACGTAAAATACAAAATAAAATAAGGGAGTCACATTCCGCTTAGGTAGGGGGAAGTGGTCAGAGTCCCTCCTCCGTGATCACAGGGTTTCTGTTGCTGGCTTGGCCTTCCCAGTGCCTGGAGAGAGGACAGAATGTTCCAGACTCTTTCTACAACAGTTCTGTGAGGTAGAGAATGACTTTAGGGGAGGGTTCTTTGGCTTCCGGGCTTCCATTTGCTTGTCTTGCTGGCTTTCCTGACAATATTCCTGGAAGGGAGTAGACAGAGCCCCACCCCGACCCACAATTCCTCAAGATGAAGGAGCCTTGTGCTTGGGCTGGGTGAGTACTCAGTGGTACAGCACCCCCACACACCCAACACCCCGTACTACAGTAGTAAGTAAAGTGTGAAGAGCTACAAGAATTTGCTTTTTGACTGCTATTTCCTGTTTTGGGAGAGTTTTGTTGTTGCTGCTATTTTGAGACAGGACCACTGGCTTCAAATGTTCATCCCCCTGCCTCAGCTTCCCTGGTAGATTGCTATATTCTTAAAACTAGATTAATAATAATATATTTTTTCTAACTCAGCCCCTTTTTTGCTAATAGAGGGAATTCTATTGCTGGCCACAGCATACTGGAATTAAAGTGTTTTGTGCTGTTTTTTTTTTTCTTCCTGGTTGTAAAAAAATCTCATCAAATCTTAACATCTCTGCTAGGCGAATCACAGGCCAGTGGAATGGACAGGGTTGGGGTAGTGGTGGTTATCAATGAAGAATTTCTGTGTGTGTCCTTATCCTGAAGGTGAGGCGCATTGGCTATACTGGAGCACTTTAATCTGAAGGGCAAGACTGTAACTTGATTTATCTAATTAGCTGTTAATGATCCACACCTACTTGTATTTAATCTCCTACAATACTTGGACCACTGCAGATTTCCGAGATGATTTGTACTTTTTTTAGTGTTGTGAAGTTTCTTAACATGTCTATAAAGGAAACCATATCCACTTGGACACTGAAAACGCACATGTATACATCTGTTCTGCATTGTGTTTTGTTTTACTTGACATAAACGCATTTTTCCTGTGATGACCTAAGTGCGATTGGGTGGGCACACTTGCAAGAGCCGGCCTGGGGAAGTGCCTTGTTGATGAGGCTCTGGAGGTCTCGCTGCTGCTAGGACCTTTGCTATGTTACAGAGTCGGCACTGAGAGGACCAACCAGGTGGAATGAGTTCCTGTGCTCTGAAATGCCACTTGGGAACTCTGGAGAAGGAAGGACCGTTTACTTCAAGGGCTTCTATGGTTCCTGCCAGTGCTGGAACACTTTGCATTTCTAACTTTGCTGTACCATGCCTACTTAGTAACTGTTCTCTAACATTTGGTTGGGGGCTGAGGGAAAATACAAGGAAAGCTGAGCCTCCACTGAGCCACTGGCAGAGGTTGGTGTTGCAGAGAACCCGGGAGCTACTGGGATGACCATGGCGCCTGTGCCTGTAGCTGTCACCAATGCCAACATGAGGGGCCCTCGAGGGGCCTTGCACTCTGGAGAAAGAAGACGGGTCCTTTCCTGGCCCTTGCCTGGCTGACTCCAGAAAGCCCAGCCAGGGGTTTTGGTGGGGTATGAGGGGACATTGGATTAAGTAACCAACAGACTCTATTTGGAGGACAGCTTCCTAAAGAAAGCAGCTAGCCCTTGGCCTAATTGTTTCATATCTTGTCCTTGGCTTTGGCACATGGCTTGGCCTCCCTCCCTGTTTTATTCCAGTATGTTACCCTTACTTTGACACAAAAGAAAGGAAGAAGCAATGCAGCCTCGTGTGGCGCTTCATAGCTCTGCACATGCGTGTGTCAGATGAGCTGTGTGTCTTTCCAGCCTCGGTTCACAGGACATCAAGAGAGACTGGTGTCTCACGGGGACTTCGCTGTGTACTGTGGGGCCAGAGTTTGTCCCTGGCTGCTTCTCCAAGTTGACCTTCTTTCTTCCCCTTTACTTTTTTGGTGTTGGGGATTAGACTCAGTGTCCTGTGATGCGAACCCCATGCTCTGCCACTGAGTTACACCCTCGGCCACCCCCCACCCCCCCACCCCACTTTGTGGTGCTTTTATCTTTGTTTTTTCAGACAGGTTGTCATGTAGCCCAGGTTAACCTTGTACTGGCTTTATGGCTGCTGACCTTGAACTCCTGATGTGCCTGCCTCCATCTTCCAAGCGCTGGGAATATCAAAGTATGCTACCATTCCCAGCTTCCCACACCACCACCACCACTCCTCTGCAGGGAGAGTACTAACCAAGGATCCTTTAAGACTGAAAAATCAGTCAATTGCCTTACGTAGGACACGTGAACCCACACCAACCCCTGCTCTAGGTTCTTCTTCCTACCGTGTGAGCTGCTAAATTGACTTTCCTCTTCCTCCGACTGAAGGCTCACCTGGTGGGGTTTGTTGGTTGGTTTGGGTTTTGAGGGGTAGGGTGGAAGGAGTTGTTTGGTTGGCTGATTTGGTTTATTTTCAGAGATAGTTTCTCTGTGTACCCCTGGCTGTCCTGGAGCTCGCTCTGTAGACCAGGCTGGCCTCAAACTCAGAGATCCACCTGCCTTTGCCTTCCGAGTGCTGAGATCAAAGGTGTGCGCCGCCAACCCTTGGCTGCACCTGGTGTTTCTTAATTACAGAATTACTGTTCCCTGCTGTGGCTGTTACTTTGGAGATTTTTAGGTTCCTTTTAAGAAATAACATAAGGGATTAGGCATGTAGCTCAGTACAATGCTTACCTTACATGCACAAAGCACTAGGTTTGAACACACACACACACACATACACACATACACACACACACACACACACACACACACACACACAGACACGTAAAACTGAGCAATGTGAGGCACACTTGCAATCCCAGCCAGCACTTGGGAGATGGAGGCAAGGTGACCAAAAGTTTGACTCCATCCTTAGCAGCACAGGGATATAGGAAACTTTGTCTCAAAACAAACACAAACAAAGCCCTAAGACTTCCTAACACTAAATAAAGTTATACTGCCTTTCACGTGTTGTGTCTGTGCTTCAGTTGGAGTGGGGTAAGAGTTCTGTCTAGTTGGAAACCTTCCTAGGGTGGTGGTAACCCATGGTGCTCTCTCACACGAAGAAGCCCTACAGCCGCCACTATGAGTGCCAAAGGGTGCCTGAGCCCCCGTGGAGAGGACGGAGTATCTGTCCTGACTCTTTGTAGTCCTCATCTTATCCTGAGTGACCTCTGACACCTTGTGAATGTCCATCTGGAAATTTCCAGAGGGAAGTGTTGACCTTGGGTTCAGAAGTAGTACCCCACCTGAGAAGTAGATGCTGGGTCAGTCAGCTCAGCTGATCTGATAGAAGCTGTGAGGACCGGTTCAAGGAGTCTTCTCCCACTCTCATCTGATTCAGCTCGCCTTTCCATCAAGGCTAAGTCTTAGCAAGGAGAGCATGCGCGGGCCTCACAGGTATGGGGCATGGCTCACTGGCCTTGTTTCGTAGACTCCAGAAAGGGGGCAGATACTGT
This sequence comes from Acomys percivali, assembly GCA_907169655.1. NCBI lineage: Eukaryota > Metazoa > Chordata > Mammalia > Rodentia > Muridae > Acomys > Acomys percivali. Next base: position 38,627,738 of record OU015752.1, read on the forward strand.
TTCTCTCAGAGATCACATTGCAGGGCCTGTAAACAAAACCCCAGCCCCCAAATAGCTTCTCACTAAAACAGCACTCCTGGGAAGAGACAGGTTAGGGTCCTAGACTTCTAGGCAGAGTCTCCGTAAGTGACCAGCCTTGCGAGTTCTTACTCTTGCCTCTTTGCAAGCCTTTTAGTTTGGTTCCTGCTACTGCTACCAAGCTCAGTGCTTATAGTCGGCATAATGTGTTTTCAAATTCTAGTTCAAGAAAGGACACAGTGTCTTGTCCTTTGAGTCCCTTTACCTTGACTGTTATTAACAGAAAGCTTTTGCTTCGGTAGGAAGGAAGGAAAGACATAGTAAGGTAGAGAGACAAAACAAGGGGCATGGTGGCGCACGCCTTTCATCTCAGTACTTAGGAGGCAGAGGCAGGTGGATCTTGGTGAGTTCGAGGCCAGACTCGTCTACAGAGTGAGCGCCAGGACAGCCAGAGCTGTTACACAGAGAAACCCTGTCTCTAAAAAAAAGAAAGAAAGAAAGAAAAGGAAAGGAAAACAAGCGGGAATGATTATAAACACTTCCAAATCCAGACTTCTGAGCTGAACAAGGTTGACCCCCAAGGTCCTGCTAGCACCTGCCCACCCATCAGGTAGCCTGATGCGGTTACTTTGCCTGATGCCAGGGTTTTTCTGCTATGCAAACAGATGCCCTTTAACAGAAAGAGACTCAAATGCTTTCCAAAGCCTTGTATTAAAGCTGTATTAAAAGCAAGGCGGCTTTGTAGCTGGAGGTGCTTGCCACACAAGCCTGGGGAGCTGGGTTGGACCCTAAGAACCCTCTGTGGAAGGAGAGACCGGCCCTGTAACTTGTTCTCTGTCCACACGTGCAGTGTGGCTCATGCACATCTGCATGCACAGACACTGAAAAGTATTTTGAAAAAAAAAAATGCTTAGTTGTCAGCCTCTGGTACTATTGGGAGGTGGTCAGTGTGCCAAGAGGGAGATACAGTGAAAATAATGTAGGTCATTAAGGGTATGCCCTTAAAAGGGGATACTGGGCACTACCCTTTCCCTGTCTCTCTCTTGGGCGCCATGAAGGAACAGCTTAGCTCCACCATGCATCCCGGTCATGGTATGAAGTCAAAACACAATCCCAGGGCAGAAGAGCCAAGCAGCCCCTGTGAGAACCAACCTGCAACAAATCTGCCTTTTCAGTCGACCACACCAGGTTCTTTGCTACTATAGTGGGAATTTAACAGAATCACCCAGTACCTCTGTTTTGAACGTACCTCATGGAGATGACAGTAATTTACATTAATCTATACTTTGCAACATGGGCTGATAATTTGGAGGGAGATATACCCTGACCTCAGCTAACCGCCACTCAGCAAGAACCAGGTCCTTTCTGACACAGTTTATGACTGCCACCTATGGGCCAAAAGGGGTATCTGCTGGTTGAGAGTCCCCTGACCTCAGCCCGCCATGGAAAATATTTGCAGGATGTTGCCCATCCTTCACCAAACCCAAAGGGAAGGTGTTTGCGGCTTCCCTTTTGGAGCCATCTTCAGGATCCCTGCAGTCTCGCCTCATAGAACACACTGCCGGTCAGCGCTGACCCAAAACTGGCGTCATTGGCCCAGCATCTCCCACCACCGAGCTCAAGGACAAATGTTCTCAGCGCATTGATTCTCTGTTCTTTCCCCCAAACCTGTGTCCTGAGCTCTGGGAAGGGTCGCGTCGGTGACCCAGATGCGGACCGAGTTGAGGGGAAAGAGCCCCTTTTGTCCTGGCAGGTCGAGGGCCTGATTCCACAGTCACGGCAAACGGGAGGTACCCAACAACTTCTAATTCTGGTCAAGGCAGATATTGACCCTATTAGACAAACGAGACAAACTTAGATGTGTGAGACCTTTAGCTGCCTAGGTCGCATCTGAGTGTCGAAGGAGTCAGCTAGGTGTGGTGGTGTCCTCTACACTTAGGAAGAGTCCAGGACTCCTGCAGAGGATGGCTGCAGCCCAGGAGTTTTGAGACCTCCTAGCCTCTCTGACTTTGAAGTTTAGAAAGGGGGTCAGCAAGCTATGGTTTGTCACCTGTGCTTATACAGCTTTCAAGCAAAGAGGGACTTGTACATTTATATGATGCATAAAAGAAAATCAAAATGATAGTATTCCGTATTACAGAAATTACCTGAAATTCAAACTTTAGTGCTCACAGATGGAGTCTCACTAGGCAGAGCTGTGCTCATTTGTGTCCATGGCTACTTACGTCTTTGGCTGTTTTTACTTTATAAGAGCAGGATTAAATGATTTCAGCACAGTCCAATTTGTCTTTGAAAACTAAAATATTTGCAATCTGGCCTTTTACAGAAAAAGTTTGCCATCCTCTATTCTAGAACCAGTGTTGGGGTAAGGAGATAATGTTCTTGTATTTGGATAGGATTATGAAAATAGCTCAAACATGGGAAATGGAGTCCACATAATTCAGTCCCCTCGAAGACTTGTTGTAAGACCCAATAATCCATAGTTTCCCAGAAGAGAAGATCTGAAGGTATGACTACAATTCCTGCTGAATACAGCAAAGTGGTCCCAGACCCACTTATCTATCACATGTCAGCAGGGACCCATGGCACACCCATAGTCCCAACTGAGGCAGAAGGATAATGATGAATTTGAGATCAGCCTACACTATAAAGGGTTGTTTCAAAAATATTTTCTTTCAAAAGTAGAGGTTAAGAAGAAAAATTTAACAGATATCTTTGGTCTTGGATGTTCAGGAAGTTGAGCATATTACTCTTAAGCCCAGTACAGACTGTGTGTGTGTGTGTGTGTGTGTGTGTGTGTGTGTGTGTGTGTGTGTGTGTGTGTGTCTGTGTGTCTGTCTGTCTGTCTGTCTGGGTGTCTAGGTGTCTGTGTCTGTGAACAAAAGGGAAAGGTGACCTAGACCATATTTTGTGTTGTGGCCTCTTGTCAGTAAGCGTTGGAGAATGAATGTCCACTAAAGATTTCAGGTGATGGAAAAGAAGTCCAGTTGATGGAACAGCCAGGCTGGGGCTGGGGGTGGGGGTGGGGGGCTGGCTGTGAGGATCCTTAGAATGAAACTGGCCTAGTCACAAAGTTGCTGTCATGTAAGCTGAGAGGAGCCCAGCTGGGGCTGAGCTACAGGACTCGCTGGTGACTCATACTAGATTAGGAGGGTCTAAAAATGCTATGATCTGGGGAATCCCATCTATTTAGTGCTTTTCTCAGGCCCACCCAGGACAGCAATTCACAGGAACTGAACCTTTTTACACAGTGTTAACCCTCTCCAAGATGATCTAGCCTTGGAAATTTACAGTCAAGGGCCAACCTATAGTGTCCTTCCTCAGGGTGCCCACCAACTTGGTTGGCCTGGAACTCCCTGTGTAGACCAGGCTGAACTAGAATTCCTAAAGATCTGCCTGTTGAGATTAGAAAAGGCGTGCACCACCACTGCTCCTCTAAATAAAGGTTTTAAAAGAAGTGTCTGCTCTGCAGATTATTCTTGAAAAGCACAGGACCTCTTTCTAATTTTCTATTAGAGGAAAATGTCATCAAATCAGGAAAGGCCAAACGGCTGGGTTGACAAAGTACAATCCTTTGTCAGCAGGATGTCCTTTTACTCAACTGTAATCCTGGAAACACAGTCTCATCAGGTACAATCAAAGCCCACTGCATCTGACTGCTGATTATAGCTCACAAGAGCAGCTAGCTTTGTCTAATGAAATCTGTCTTCCCGAGGAGTCTTCTGAAGATTCGCCACATACGTGGTCATTGTGTCACCTTGGCTCTTCTGAGTACTAATAAGCATCATTTCCCTTTTGGGTTTGCTGTTTTTATCCATTGCATGAAAACATATTGATTTTTTTTTTTTTTTTGAGACAGGGTTACCTGGCTATCTCGGACTCACTTTGTAGACCAGGCTAGCCTCCAACTCACATTGATTCCCCTGCTTCTGCCTCCCAAGTGCTGGGATTAAAGGCGTGCGCCACCACACCCAGCTATTTTTGTCTTCTGAAGAAGGCAGATATGCTCTTTAAGAGAGGACCCTTATTTATGAAGAAGTTAATAAGAAGACACCATCTTGAACTAATTCTGTATAGATGTATGATAGTTTTCTGTTTGATCCCACATTGCCTCTCCAATGCAAGGCTGAAAGTGAGTTAACAGCTGTTTCTAAAACCTGCAAATTCTCTGTTGTCAGTCTGAGAGGCAGGCATCCTCCACAAACTTGAAGCCCCAGTGCCAAGATTCCCCTCTGCTCAGGTTCCTAAAGTCCCTGCTTGTTCTCAACACTTAACTCTTTTTTAAAAAAATTTTCCAGATGCAAACTTTTCACTGACATTATTTCCAAGCACAGTGGTGCATGGTGCACATTTATAGTTCTACCTTCTTAGGGAAGACACTGGAGAATTATTTGAGCCCAGGAGTTTTTGTTGTTGTTGTTGTTTTGTTTTGTTTGGTATAGGGTTTCTCCATGTAGCCCTGGCTGTCTGGAAGCTAGCTCTATAGATCCACCTGTCAAGTACTGGGATGAAAGGTGTGTG
>OU015752.1:38633113-38659747 GCA_907169655.1 Acomys percivali
TGTGTGTGTGTGTGTGTGTGTGTGTGTGTGTGTGTGTGTGTGTGTGTATACCTTTGCGGGCTAGCTGGAGTTACAAGCAGTTGTGAGCTGCCCAGTATGGGATCTAGGAACCAAACTCAAGTCCTCGGGAATAGTGTCAAGTATTCTTAACCACTGAGCCATCTCTCCCGCCCCACTGATACACACACACACACACACACACACACACACAGAGAGAGAGAGAGAGAGAGAGAGAGAGAGAGAGAGAGAGAGAGAGATTAAAAATTTGGAGAGTTGCCAGGTGTGGTGGCGCACGCTTTTAATCCCAGCACTCAGGAGGCAGAGGTAGGCGGATCACTGTGAGTTCGAGGCCAGCCTGGGCTACAAAATGAGTCCAGGACAGCCAAGGCTACACAGAGAAACACTGTCTCAAAAAACCAAAGCAAAAAGCAAACAAACAAACAAAACCCACAAAAGTTTGGAGAGATGCCTACGTGGTTAAGAGTGCTTGCTGCTTTTGCCAAGGCCCTGAGTTTAATTCCCAGGGCCCATGTCTGGCAGCTCCAATTACCTGTAACTCCAGCTCCAAGGAGCCTGAAACCCTCTTCTGGCATCCAAGGATAGGGCAAAGGTATGCTAATACCTACACACAGATACATAGATACAATTAAAAACAAATCCTTTTAAACATCCAAACACACTTTTTAAATGTATACTCATGTATCACAACATACCTTAATTTGTGCTGCCCTAACAGAATATGTTCAAGTCCGAGTAATTTATACAAAACAGGAATTTATTTTCTCACATCCTGGCAAGTCCAAGGTCGAGGCACCAGCTTGGTGTTTGGTGAGGACTGCTGTCTCTTTCCAAGAGGGAGCCTTGCTGTTTTAAAAGAATGAAAATTCCCAACACTCGATATTACCCATAAAGACTCAGGAGCCAGCTGCTAGGGTGGAAACCTGCTAGCTCGGGGAGGCAGAGAAAGCATTCTGCTGACCTTACTCAGCTCATACCCCGAAGGAAAACCCAAAAGCCCAAAGCTTGCTAGCTCAGCTGACAGCCCAGGAAGAAAAGCCAAAACACCCAAGGCCAAAGGCTCAGAAGCCTTTCTTCCTCCTCCTCTTCCTCTTCTTCCTCTTCTCCTTCTTCTCCTTCTCCTCCTCCTTTACCTCCTCCTTCTCCTTCTTCTTCTTCTTCTTCTCCTCCTCCTCCTTCTTCTTCTTCCCTTTTTCAAGACACGATTTCTCTGTGTATTCCTAGCTGTCTTGGACTCACTCTGTAGACCAGACTGGCCTCGAACTCACAGAAATCCACCCGCCTCTGCCTCCCAAGTGCTGGGATTAAAGACATGCACCGCCACAGAAAGCTGCCTTGAATACACTTTTCTCCAAGTCCCTCCTATCTATTTAATCCCTGTCAGCTGGTTTCTTGCTTTGCTTCTTGACCTAGGGATAACTTTATTAAATCCTGTGTACAGAAAGCTCTTGATTTTTACAGTTCACAATCTTGGGTTTCACAGTGGGATCAAATATCCTGCAAGAGAGCCTTGAAGACTTTGTTCTCCAGAGGTGTTGAATCCTATGTCCTCACTTGGCACAAAAGGGGCACATCCTTTTTATACTGCATCGGTCCATTCTTAAGTGCAAAGCCACCCTTCCCTAAGCTCCTGAAAGACCCCAGGCTCACAATACAGTTTCAGTGGGGACTAAGTTTCCAACATAGGTGTTTGGAACAATAGCACCAACACATTTGTAAATTTTTTTTTATATAATAGCGTCACTTAAAACTCAGGGTTTTTTGTTTGGTTTTGTTTTTGTTTGTTTGTTTTTGAGATAGGGTTTTTCTGTATATAGCCTTGGCTGGTCACTTTGTAGACCAGGCTAGCCCTGAACTCACAGAGATCTAGCTGCCTCTGCCTCCCCAATGCTGGAATTACAGACATGTACCACCATGCCTGGTTTCAAGCTTTTTAAAAAAAAAAAAAATCTCTTTTTGTTTGTTTGTTTGTAAGATAAGATTTCATGTAGGTCAGGCTTGTCTTGATCCTCTTTCCTCTACTTCCCAAGTGCTGGGATTACAAGCATGTCACTCTTAACTTAAAGTTCAAGATTGCTTTTTCCTTTTCTTTCTTTAAAAAAAAAATTAGAGAGGGTCTATCTGGTCCTTAACTGGCCTGTAATGCTCTATGTATATAAAGTTGCCCTTGCTTCCTTTGCTTCCTGAGTTCTAGAATTAAAGGTGTGTGCCACGAGGGTAGCTTAAAGTTCAAGGTTTTAAACATATCTAAATCTGCCTGTATCTTCCAGTATGCCAAAAGCCAAAGGGGAGAGTATTATGGAATATAATACTGTAGGGCTGGAAAGATGGCTCAGAGGCTAAGGGCACTGACTGCTCCTCCTGAGATCCTGGAGTTCAATTTCCAGCAAGCACATGGTGGCTCACAACCATCTATAATGTGATCTGATGCCCTCTTCTGGCCTGCAGGTGTACATGTAGGTAGAGCACTGTATACATAATAATAAATAAATCTTTAAATATCTATACATACAAATACACACACACACACACACACACACACACACACATATTTTTTCACTGTGAAAGGGTTCCATGGTGGGCCCATGCCAAGGTGTGCCTCTGAGAAATTACACCATGCAACACATCTGGTATAAGGAGGGTTATTGAGGAAAGGGAGAGGAGTGAGGCCCAGGGAAAGAGGTAGAGACAGACAAAGTGGGTTGTAGACAGGAAGACAGCTGGGAGCATGAGGGCAGACAGAACGGCAGCAGAGAAGGAAAGAGGGAACACCCAAGCACAGGTGGGGGGAAGAGGGGGAGGGGGAGGGAGGGAGGGAGAGAGAGAGAGGGAGAGAGAGAGGGAGAGAGATATTGATTGATTGTTGGTCAGATGTGGTGACACATACCTTTAATCCCAGTACTCAGGAGGTAGAGAGAGACAAGCAGATTTCTGTGAATTTGAGGCCAACCTGGAATATATAGTGAGGTCAAGGATAGCCAGAGCTACATAGTGAATCTTGTCTCAAAAGAAACAAAACAACAATAAAAACAACAAAATCCAACAATTTAAAATGTATTCTTAGCCAACTGCCAGCTACTACCAATCCAGAAGCTAGAACGTCATCAGATAACATCTGAAACCCATGGAAAAGGTTTTCCCACTGTTCTGCGACATTTTTACCTGTGGTCCCTACCATTATACTGGTGAACATTTTGATATATAGCTCTCTTTGTTCTTAACTAACACAGTCTTATGTAACCACCTAATCAGGGCAGCCTGTTATTTGGAGAAACGTGAGTCTGTTCCTGGGCTATAGCCCTTCTTTTTGCTTCCAGCTTAAACTTTTATGTGTCCTCTTTGAGGTGAGAACTGTAGTTTTACATGATGTTCTCTGAAGACATCTAAGTCTACCACTCAAGATATTAATTCAGCTGTCCAAATTTCTTTATTTTTCTCACTGTGTTTCTCTGCCTGGGCGAACTCAATATATAGAGCAGGCTGGCCCCAAACTCTGTCTCCTGAATGCTAGGGTTAAAGGGGTATGCCACCATACTCAGCTACTTTGATTTATTTAAGACAGCATCTCAATCCTCCATTTCCCAAGTCCTAGGATTATAGGTGTGTACCACCATGTCTGTCTCAACCCCTCCATTTTATAGTTGAGAAACAACAACACAGGAAGGCAAGTTGTGTCAGGAAGCAGTTCTGTAAAGTAAAACACAATTTACTGTTCTCCCACTGCAGAGTGATGTATTTTCTCCTATTGTCAAACATAACATTCCTCACTACATAGGAAGGGAGAAACTGATTCCACTTGACTTTTAAAAGGGGGTTAAATCAGGCATGGTGGCACAAGCCTATAAATCCAGCAAGCAGGAAGTAGAGGCAGAAGGCTCAGTATTCTAGGCCAGCCTGGACTACATAAACAAGATAGTCTCAAAATAAATAACACAAAAAATAGTGTTTCACAGAAACAAATCCTCATCTGTGATATGTGTCAACTCCCAACGTTGCCTCAAGACACCAGAGAACCTGTGACACAGTTAAGCCTAGGAACCTCTCTTTCTAACTCGTGTTTCTACCCGAGCTCACAGAAAGATCGGAAGTGGCATGAAGCCGAGGGGCGGAGCAAACCACTAGCGGGTTGTCCAGCTGACCGGAAGAGGAAGGTGTAGTCAAGAATAAGGGCCCCTCCGCTTTGCTGCTGCCACACACTTTTAAGTTGTCAGGAGTAGTTGGTGTCCAGGCAGTTACCGTGGTAGTTGACGAATGGTAAGATGCCGAACGGAAGCCGCTGCCCGGACTGCGGCTCCTCTGAGCTTGTGGAAGACTCGCATTATTCTCAGAGCCAGCTGGTGTGCTCCGACTGCGGCTGCGTGGTCACCGAAGGGGTCCTTACTACCACCTACAACGACGAGGGTAACCTCAGAGGTACTGGCATCTGCCCTTCGGCCCTGGGGACAGCCTGGGGCGTTGGAGTGCTTAAACCCACACTCCTCCGCCGCCTCGCTCCCTCCCTTTCTTGGTCATGCACACAGTTAAACGTAGAAGCTGGCTGAGGGTTCTGTTCATCTATTTTTCCCAGTACCTACTCCGGTGTCTGTCATTTAGTGGCTATAGTGGATAGTGAATGAATGAAATGGAAACCGTTTCATTCATCTTGTCAGACCTGTTGAAGAATTGCCAGTAAGTTCTTTGGAAATACAACACGAACTATCATCCCGTAGTCGTTTGAAACATTAATTGGCAAAATGAGTGTTAAATTCCTTTCCTTTCACTTCATTGCTCTAGTACAGCTGCTCTCAATCTGTGGGTCGTGACCCCCTATTACAGTTACGAAGTTGCAACGAAAATAATTTTATGGTTGGGTGTCACCGCAACGTAAGGATCTGTATTAAAAGGGCACAACATTAGGAAGGTTGCGAACCACTGCCCTAGTCCTTGACTAGTGCAGCCCTCAAAATTGAATGTAGCAGAGAAAATAACTGGGAAATTGGAATGGCCGGTGCTGCTTTATGTAGTTGCATTCCAAATTCTGTGGATTTGGTGCTACGTGAAGACATAAAAAAAACAGATGAGAGCCGGGCGTGGTGGCGCACGCCTTTAATCCCAGCACTCGGGAGGCAGAGGCAGGCGGATCGCTGTGAGTTCGAGGCCAGCTTGGACTACAAAGTGAGTCCAGGACAGTCAAGGCTACACAGAGAAACCCTGTCTCGAAAAACCAAAAAAAACCAAAAAACCAAAAAACAAAAAAAAACAGATGAGGTTTTAGTTTTACATTGCTGGTTATCTTTTCTGAGATGGAAGTAGATGTGCAGTAATTTGAAATCTCCCTGGCCCATATGCAGACGGATGATGAACAGAGGCCAGCTGTGCGAGTTGTTGTTTTACTATTTTACAGAAGTGACGTATTCTCGAAGCACAGGGGAAAATGAACATGTTAGTCGTAGCCAGCAACGAGGTGAGAATCAACCCTTCCCTCCCCCCCCTTAAATTTAAGCTTTGCTTTTATTTATGGCATTCTTTAATATTTTATTTTAATATTATGTGTATGGGTGTTCTAACTGCATGTATGGATGTGCATGTATGGATGTGCAGTATGTACATGCCTCGTGCCCACAGAGACGGAAGAGGGTGTTGGATCCCCAGGAACTGGAGTTATAGGTAGTTGGGAGCTGCCATGTGGATGCTGGCCACCCCAGGTTCTCTGCTAGAGCAGCAGCTCGGCTCAGCTGAGCCATCTCTTGCCCAGAGATGGCTTCTACGACACAGTGGCTTTAAAGACAGTTTGTCTTGATGACCTGGTCCATCAGTGTATGTTCTTGTTTTCAGCATTACTGGCATAAGGTAGGCTACAAGAGAACAGTTATTGGCATGGTGGATGTCTACAAACCCAGCACTCAGGAGGCGAGGCAGGAGAATAGAGGGTTTGAGGTTAGCCCAGCCTAGGTACTGAGTGTGACTTTAAAAACCAAAAGGAGTGGAGGTAGATGAAGGGTTGGGTCTGGGCAGTGCTTTAAGTAGCCTCAAGGAAGCTTGGCTTTGGGGTTAGGGGTTAGGTCGGTGATAGAGTATGCACTTATCATGTGTAAGGCTTGGGGTTCTATTCTCAGTACCAAAAAAAAAAAAAAAAAAAAAAAAAAAAGTAGCCTTGTCCATAAGTCAAAGCAGCTCATATAAAGGTGGAGGATTGAATGCGACCTTTCCACAAATGTTCTGTACCATTGGAAGAACCATAGTTCTAATGGCTCAGCAATAAAGAGCTTACCTAGCATGCTTGAGGATCTCAGGCCTAGCTCCAGCATCACAAAACACATGGTCACACCAAGTGTCCTGTCATTATACAAGTGCACATAATTTGTGCATCTGGTATATATGGCAAGTTTAAAAGAAGTAGATTAAACCCTAGCAGAACTTTAGTAGGTAAACACTACTTCCTTTGACCTCTCTACTCGCTGTGTCTTCCTAGATCTCCGACGAGTAAGAGACCTATGTCGAATTCTCAAGTTGCCCCCAACATTTGAGGATACAGCAATCTCCTATTATCAAAAGGCCTATCAGCTGCCAGGCATCCATGCTGCTAGACTACAGAAGAAGGAAGTGTTGGTTGGATGCTGTGTCTTAATCACCTGCCGGCAACATAACTGGCCCCTCACCATGGGAACCATCTGCACCCTGTTGTATGCAGATCTGGATGTGTTTTCCGGCACCTACATGCAGATAGTAAAGCTTCTGGGACTGGATGTACCGTCTCTGTGCCTGGAAGACTTGGTGAAGTCTTACTGCAGCAGGTACCTGTCTAGGAGGGACCACTGGATTGGGATGTGTCCTGTGCATTCTTTCACCAGTGGTTGGCTTTTACCAGAGCCTGTCTGAAAGGATGTGAGGGTCTCTCCTATTTTATGTTTACTACCACTAAGGTTAATACTATTTGCACCATTCCAAAATGCTGTAATTTTCAAATCCCCTTTTCATCACAGAACTGTGATAATTTAAAAAAAAAAAAAAATCCCTTAGCCAGCCTTGGCCTAGTACTACCAAGTTGCCTTGCTTCTGCTTTATGAGGGTCAGTCATTGGAGTTACAGGGCAGGGACCATGAGTCACTGTGTGCAGTAGCGCTGCTCCAGCAGGTCACCTCTGTACCCCAGAGGTACTAGGTAATGGAGGAGCAAGGCTAGACATTCTAGTGGGATCTCTAGTTGTTTTGTTTCAGTCTCATATGGCCCAGGCTGAGCCTGCGCTTCTGATCATCCTCCCAATGCTGGGACTCAGGTGTGCACCACTATCCTGAGCTTGCTTTTTCTCACTAGTATTCTTTAAAACAAAACCAAACCACAAAATGGCTGGCCAAGTGTGGTAGCACACACTCTTAATCCCAGCACTTGGGAGGCTCAGGAGTTCTAGGCCCTCCTGGACAACATGATAAGACCCATTTTTTTTTTAAAATAAAAAAACAAAAACAAAAAACAGTGATGGATGAAACTAGGTCATATCCTAAGTAGATGCATATAACGGTACTTTCTGTAGAGTGAATGAGGACATTGGAATTGTGCGGACAGGAAGGTGCCCCACTGTGCTAGTCCCCTTCACCGGCAGGTGTGCGCTGCCTTTTCTCAGGACCTCTCCCCAATGAGCTTGGGTGTCTCTAGGATGAAACAGCTTCACCATCCATCCTTCTCACCCTGGAGGGGCACCCCTATCATTCATATTGCTCATTGGCCCTCGCTTCGGTTGTTTCAGCTTCAAACTGTTCCAGGCCTCCCCATCCATGCCACCCAAGTACGTGGAAGACAAAGACAAGGTGCTGGCTCGAACCTTGCTGCTGGTGGAACTAGCAAACAAGACGTGGCTAGTGACTGGGCGGCACCCGCTGCCTGTCATCACTGCAGCCGTCTTCCTGGCATGGCAGTCCCTGCGGCCTTCCGATCGGCTGACGTGTTCTCTTGCCCGCTTTTGTAAACTGGCTAACGTGGACATGCCCTACCCGGCCGCCTCTCGTCTGCAGGAGCTCCTGGCCGTGTTGCTTCAGATGGCCGGCCAGCTGGCCTGGTTACAAGTTCTAAAACCTGATAAGCGGTCGGTGGTGAAACACATTGGTGACCTTCTCCAGCACCGTCACATGCTTCTCCGAATGGCTTTTCGAGATGGAACAGCAGAAGTGGAGACCAAGAATCTACAGCAGCAGGGGCCAGGACAGCAAGAGGAGGTGGGGGGCGGTGCCTCCGATTTGCCCAGGAGGAAACGCCCTGCCAGTCCTGCCCTCCTCCTCCCACCCTGCATGCTGAAGCCCCCCAAACGGGCCCACCCTGCACCCCCCGTTTCTGTAGTGACTGGAGATGAGAGCATTTCTGATAGTGAAATAGAGCAATATTTGCGCACCCCTCAGGAAATTAGAGACTTTCAGAGAGCCCAAGCCGCTAGCCAGGCAGCCATGAGTGCCCCTAACCCTCCCTGATGCACATTCCTTCAAGTGTATTCAGTTCTGACTACAGCTCATTAATAGGCCTGTTGTGTTGCCTTGGATGTGCCTTTCTTGTTTAAAGGAACAAAGCCTTGCAGTTAGTCGGACCCAAGGTCGTAGAGAAAGTGGGGGGCGTATGGTGGAATGTCTGGGTGCCACAGTCCTGTCCCTTGGTGCAGGTGAGCAAGTTGGCCATCTAGTCTGGGATGGATTCTTTGCTGATGAGTCTGCCCAGCTCTCCCCTGCCCTAGTATGAAATAAACTGCACTGCTGTTGTGAAGGAGCAGGCATCCCTAGTGGCATCAGGCGGTCCATGAGCAGGAGCAGCAGTTCCTGGCTGGTGTCTGGGCTCTAGTGGTTTTGAGTAGTCATAAGATCTTCTACATTAACTCAAGGACCATGGGTGGACTACGGCCGTCGCTCAAAGGGCTTTGCAAGATTTTAATATATTAAAACAAAGAGGCATCTGCTGGAAAACATTCTATTGTATAAAACCAGAACTTTAAAACATGTTTTCTTTGGCACTTCGTTCCCGCCCTCCCCTCTCCCCGGCATATTGCAAAAAGCTCTCCAGTGCTAAGGCATCGGCAGGCTATGTAAACAGCAGCCAGCATACGTGGAAGAATAGTACAAAGCTTTCACCTCTAATGTCGTCTGTGCAGCAAGCATAAATAATAGGCTCTCCCCCACTCCTGTGTTCTCTCGCCTAGCCAGACCTGGGCTTCCTGCTGCTCTACAGGGCCCAGGACTCCTCCACCTCCATGTGGTTCTGTAGGAAAAGGCATTTTAAGTTGGAGAAAACGGGGATGGGGGTGAGCTGGAGGTTTTCTGCAAATAGTGAAAGCACAGGCTCTTGAGCAACCTGCACCAGTGCTGCCTCAGAGTGTGCTTGGGTGTCAGGGAGTTGGGATATAGTTTGGCACTTAAGATTTCTAACTGGAGTTAGAAATTGGATTATTAGCATGGCTTTGCCACAGAAGCCTCACGGAGGCATTTTCCTTTAGTCCCTCGGAGTTGGACGGCTGAGAGCAGGCAGCGGATTCTTTAACTGAGCAGCTGAGTGGAGCCTCTCTCAGACACTGGATAAATTGTGCCCAGGTCCAAACATCAGCGCCTTCCCTCGAGTCTTCAGGCACCTCCTCAGGTGTGTAGAGAGCTTGTTCTGAACTCTGCTCGAAGAATTGTGTGCCACTCCCTAGGGATTATGTCTCCCTGATTGTGCACCTTTCCCACCTGCCCCCCCCCCCCCCTGGGACCAGCTGCTCTCTAGAGCTGCCTGCCTTCCACACTGCTTTACTCCTCCTTGCATAGTTAATCTGAAAAGGCAGCACCTGTTACTCCTCCTGGCAGAGCACCTGGCTCATCTGCTAGGATGGTTTCCCAAGCCAAAAACCTGGGATCTCTACAGTCACGTGGTACGCTGCTAGGCCAGTGAGGAGAATGCAATTCCCAGGTTTCCTGAGCCTCCCAGGGCTGGCTCTTCCACTAGCCTGACGGATCTTTTATCCCAGTTATCCCTACCTGGGAGGGCACCAAGATCTTGGTCTAGGATTGTCTGTCGCTACTGCTGAGGGAATAGTCCACCAAACGGCAAGCATCTGCCTCTCACTTCCCCAGCTTGGGTAACTAAAGATGGTAAGGCTAAGGGCAGGCTAAGGGCAGCCATCCGCGTGGCCACCTCAAACCTACACATCAGTCGACTGCTTGCAACGCCCAGGAGGATTTGCAAGTAAGAAGCCAGTGTAGCCGGCCCATCCTAAACCTGGCCCTAGACGGTGGTCTCGCTTTTCCAGAGGCCTGTTTTCATGCAGCCTCCCGCTATGGCCTCCGCACCGGTCACACTGGCATCCTCATACTTGCCCCCCTTGGGGGCGCCGTTAAGACTGGTGGTGTTGAGCGGGTAGGAGCGGCGCTTGCTCTCCCGCTCCAGAGCGCTGCCGCTGCCCTTGAGGTTGTCGCGGCTAGCGCTGCGGCGCTGCCCAGGGCGCCCGGTCTCTGGGACTGGCGCAGCGCTTGTGTCGCTGCCCTCCGACGGTGTGAGCATGGGCTCACCCTCTATTGGAAGGCCGTCGCCCGGGCTGTTGCGGCTACTGCCCGGGTAGCTGTCGGACGGGCTGTTGTGCAAGCTGCCGCTCTCACTAGACAACAGCTCTGGGCATCCTGGGGACGTGACCGCCCGCAGCGCCTTGAGCCGGCTCTTGCTACCAGTCTCTCCGGCTCGGTGCCCCTTGGCTCGACTCTTGTGTACTCGGCGCCCATGGTGCAGGTTGTTATGGTGCCGGGGAGCTAAGCTGCCTCGGGAGCCGACCGGCTCTGGTTCTCCTTCCCCTCGGGCAGCCACACCTGCCTCGCACACCTGACTCTGGGCCACCTGCAGGTTGGTGAGTTTGCAGGGAGGCGGCGGAGCACGGCCACTGCTACCACTTGGTGAAGACTTGAGGGAGGCTGGTCCCTCCCCCAACACTGGGGATCCATCTTCAGCAGTCGGCAGGGCCCGGGGTGGGCCGTGGGAAGCCGAAGGCGAAGCAGGTGGACAGCAGGCGCGCCAGGAAGCCCGAACATCCCTACGTCTGGCACAGTGGTGCGTGAAGACAAAGAGGCCCAGAGCTGAAGCTGCCACACCGTACAAACAGCTACACACCACTCGGGGCAGCCATCGCTGAGATACTGCCAAAGCGCCACACGCCCACATAGCCAGGTACAGGAAATGCGTAGTCATCAGCGCCCCCAGCTGGACTCCAGGAGAATATACGCCATCACCATCCTCTGGAGGCGCAGGTGTCCCTACTCCTGCGCTAACTGTAGCCAAAAGGGAACCAGAGTCACTCAGGAGGACGCCACTGCTCCTGAGCCTGGTGGATCCCCTCAGCTCTTCCCCTGGCTCCAGAGAGAGCCTACTATTACCCTGCTTTGGATTCTGGGTCACATGACCCCGTAAGTGCAGGCCCGCACACAAGAAGTAGATCCAGGTGATGGGCAGGATCAACGCCACCGGTATGTAGAAAGCGCCAAGGCTTGGACGCCACACCAGCCAGCAACTAGGGGGTGAGGGGGAAGACAGAGGCAGTGGATGAAGAGTTTAAAAAGCCCTGGAGGTGGGGGAGGGGACACACACAGGCTGGGTGGATGGTAAGGTAGGGTGTGGGAAGCGAGGTGAGGCAGGACCTCAGCATGCAGGGGGCTCTCTGCGTGGGTGGAACAGCAGGCACGGGGCTGGTGTGAAGGTTGGGACAGGCAAATGGTGATGTTGAGGCAGGAGGGAGTGGTTGCTCACTAGGGACTGTGGTCCCGGTAGTTGTGGATGTTGACCGCAGCGGTGATGCCGCAGATTATGAGGGGGACCCCTCCAGCAATCAAATAGAATCTGGAGGGACGAGGTTTGAAGGTCAGGGAGACGGCACGCGGGAGGTAAGGCAACCAGGAGCTCAGAACCCTCAAACCCTCTGTCTTTTCCTCTCTGTCCCGTTTAAATCTGTGTGATCTGGAAAGGTGTGGTGGGGCAGGGATATAAGGCCCCTAAGGGGAGGGCAGCTTCTTCAGAATTTGGCCAAGAATTGCTCTAAGGGACAAGACCCAAAAGTGTTCGCTCCAACTCTAAGCAGTCGGCGTGAGGCATGTCACAAAGGTTTTTGGGATCCCTGCCCAATGCCCTTTGCTCGTCACCTCTTATCTTCGTCCATGACTAAGAAGCTTGGCGTGACCCCCAGGGATCTTGTATTCACGCCCATCTATCCCAGCTTTGCTGCACCTGTCTTGGGTCGTGAGGCCCTTCCCACAGCTGACAGCTGTTGAAAGCACTTACCGGAGCATGGGCCGAGGACCGGGCGGGGCTGCATCCCCTTCTTCTGGAGGGGGCGCCCTCCAAGTGAGCTCCTTGTGGAGGACTCGAGCCTTTACCCCCATCCAGAGCAGTGTGGACAGCGAGGAGTAGTGGAGGGTGATACCCACCTACAAGGTCAAGGCACTGAGGCTTGGGACCTGGGCTGCCGACTGGGCTACACCCTGGACCGTCGATGGCTGAGGATATTCTCACAGTTCCCGTGGCTCCAGCATCCCACCTAGGTGCTCATCGTACTGGTCCTTGCTGGTGTCCTCCTCTCTGCTTCCATCCAAGGCCCTCTCCCACCCTGGGGATTCTCTCATCACCTCTTCCCCAACCCTACAGGGCTAGAACCAAGGAATGGGGCGGGTTGGGGGGAAAGGGGCTATTCCCATGATTTTTCTTGCTATGTTCCCCTCCTCCTCTGAAGTCACTCATTTTAGATGCCCCACCCCCTTCTTACCGCTTGGCAAACCATTTGGTAGTTGGTGAGAGTGATGCCCCCCACAAAGACAGCAGACGTCATGGCCATGTGGAAACACAGGTTCAGCAGCATGTGCCAGCCCTTCCGGGACACATGGATGGAACTGTTCCCGAAAGAGTCTTTTAGTAATGATCCCTCCAACCCCCCTCTAGGGTCTCAAGACCACTGGGGCTGGTGTGAAGGGCAGGGGCAGGCAGATGGTGATGACAAGTTACCTATGAGCATGCATATAAACGTGCTCCATGTAATGGGGGGAAGGGGGGGTCCTTCATCTCAACCCCCCCACCCCCCACAATGTGTTCTCCAACTCCAGAGCCTGGCCAGGTCATGTGGACCTGCCTGAAGAAGAAACATTTGCCAGTCTGTGGTAAGACCTCCCCCAACCCCTCCTCCCCGGAGCAGCTCTCACTTGTGGTTGAGGATGTAGGTGATGATAGTGGAGAAAAGACAGAGTAGCAGCAAAGCCGTGCAGGGGTACACAACAGGATGCAATCCAGACCCAGAGCCTCCTGCCTCCCGTGGGAATGCACTCAGCTCCTGGGAAAGAGGGGGTGGGGTGGGGGGGAAGGACTGAGTTGTCTCTATCTGTTCCTAAGTCATTTTCCCTTGTCTTAACCCCCCTGCCTTGGACCTGCACCTGGATGCTTTAGCCCACCTGGTAGGTAGAATGCTAGTGTGAGGACCGCCACTTAAGAAGCTGGCCTCAGGCAACGCTGGCAGCCTCCTGCCTGCCTCGCCCCCTCTAGAGTTCTGCTTTTCCGTGAGCTTCAAGATAGATAGGGGGCTGGAGAGTTGGCTTAAGGGCATTCAGTGGCTGCTCTTCCAGAAGGCCCTGGGTTCAGTTCCCAGCAACCACATGGCATTTGATGGTACAAATGTCTACTTGTACGGTGTGATACATGTCTATTTATTATCCCGGCACTTGGGCGCTGGAATCAGCAATTCAAAGTCACTCTTAGCTATATAATAGGCTGGGCTGCAAATCTCAAAAACCAAACTAAATAAACCACACCAAAAATGTAGACCCTGAAGCCCAAGCTAGATGGTTCCAAATCCCTCTTGAAAGATGGAGAGGCGTGGAAGAGTCTAGAAGGCCATTTCCCATGAACTTTGACATTAACAGAGCACAAGGCTGCTGTCCTTTCTGCATTTTCTTGTGGTTCCAAGTGATCAAAGTACCATAGTCCCTGTCTCCCACACATGGTCCTTTGCCCTCCCCACATCTCCGCCCACTTCTTCCTACCCCGCCCATACACACCATGAGCACAGCCACATTGCCCAAGTGCTGGCAGTACAGGGAGCTGACGTTGGGCTGGCTGAAGCGGAGCTTACAGCCTTCAGAACTCCAGCCTCCAGGCCCCTCTTGGTTCCACCAAGCTGCCATGGGATCAGCTCCTTCAGCCCAGTGCCTCAGTGAAACAGCCACCGGCTCAGTCAAGTTTCCCACGCCACAGCCACCTGCATGGACAGCAAAGTCCACATTGTGAGGAAGGCTGCTGGGAGTGGCGAAGCAGAGCAACTGTTGCAGGGGTCAGAGCTCAGAGCGTGCAGGGGTACGGCTGACCTGGGGATGGAGCTAGATCCGGTCCAGGTTCAGTGTACTTAAGGAGTGAGGAGGAGACAGGTAAACCCATGGGACATCACATCACCCCACCATAGGTGCCCAGTAAGAAGTGATACTGGCTGCAGTGCTAACTGGGGGTGGGGGTGCGGGGGCAAGTCAGGAGGAATCTCTGGAAGGAACAGTTGGAACCAGGAAAGGGATGCATGCATCTGTGACATGGGTCCTATAGCCCCCACCACCTCCATGAATACATCTATTAGCTCATGTCGGTGATAACATTGACCCTTCCTCTGATGAATTATCATTCAGGTCTCAGAGAAATGTGAGTTTTCAAGGAAGACCTCCCTGGCCCTTAGGTTCAGATGAGCATCATTAACTACATGGTCCAGGCACCTTGCACAGTTGCTCGATTCTAATGACTTGCCCCAGTGCCTGTTGGCTGAAGGGTACACTCTTAAAGGCACGAACACAACGGTCTGTTCTCAAGCATATCTCAGCCTAGCAGAAACTGGCACATACTAGATACTTAACAAGTGTTCCCACCCACCCAGACTTGAAAATTACCATTTTAGGAATATGAAAGAATCATAGGGTGGTGACGGCAACACCTTCATGGCACACAAGAGACTCCCACGTGGCATATAGAAGAAGGTAGCCATTAGAATAAGCCAATGGTGCTTGAAGGAGCTCTCATATGTACAGTGATGTTTTCAGATAGTGGACCCCATGACAGTGTGGGTCCCCTTGGAGATGGAGGTTGCCTGGTGAGCAAGCCCAGAGTTTGGAAGGTGGAAGGAAAGAGGGACTCAGAAAGGTGTGTGTCGAGGGCGGGGTAGCGTCTCCTGATGGGACAGACCAGTGAAGGACAGGTCTACAGTGACCCACTCAGTTCTTGGGGACCAGACCACACCACAACTATCCTTCCTGCTCAGTTCCTAGGGTATATGCAATGCCTGGACTTTCTGGCTGCCCCTTGGGGTTTATTGTGTCAGTCCCACACTCCCTGTCACTACTCAAGGAGGCGGCAGTCTCTGCAGGGCAGGCCAGGGACTGCATGTTTTCTTCCACCACCAAAGGTGGTGCCAAACTTCCAGGATGTGTTCTTGCCTCATTGCTTACCTGCCTGGGGCCCATGCGTGGCAGTGCAAGATGCCACTGGGGTCTGGTGTAGAGAGATGGAATTGAGGCTTTGTGGTATAGGCTTTGTGATACGTCATGTGCTTAGGATATAAAGCCATGTCCTTCTGAGCTTATTCTCCATTAATATCTTCCTTACCAGGCCATCTCCACTCCCATCCTTCAGTTATGGGAAGGTTTCTGCTATCCTCTGCCAACTGTACCAGGGCAGTGGGGGAGCCACAGATGAGGAAGAGGCAAGACAGACATGCGGGAGGTTAGTCCCTTACTGGTTCCTGCAAATATGACTGGGGTGGCCACACCACGCCTCTTGCCAGGCCCAGCTGTTCCAGGACGGGAAGTGTTGCCATGGCTGCGGAAAAGACGGCCATTTCTGAAGACCAGCAGTTGCAGGGTGCAATCTGGAGGGACTGGGGGAGCCAGGGCAGCCGGAAGGGTTGAGAACAGGCTGGGGGGCAGCTGGATGGAGGCCAGGGCCACGCTATTCTGAGGGGACATAGGAGGTCCTCAGAGATACTCGGCACCCCTGGGCTTTGACGTCTCCCAGCCCCTTCCTGTGTCTCCTGCATTGGCCCGCCCCCCATCTTTTACCTCCTCTCACACCCACCTCCACACCTGATACCTGTACATCAGTGCCACCCTCCTTAGCATCTGGTCCCCACCCCCATGCTCTTCCCTTCCCCGGGTGCCCACCTTGATGTGGAAGGATGAAAGAGAAATGTTGGGCCTCCCAGTGGTGCAGCGGAACCGGAGCTGCTGGTCAGCCAGGGGCTCGGGCTCAAACGGGATGTTCTGGCCAGGACCATCTGGCTGTCCACCTGACATTCCTACCTCCCTCCTCTGGAAGGCTGTGCAGGTCAGGCCCACATAGCTGTGAGGCTTGATGAGGTATGCCTCCAACGCCACATTCCTTGAGTTCTAGGGACAGGGAACTTGTCACCCAGGGTTTGAGATAAGGTGGCCTTCTGTCCAACACCACACATTTCCTCACTTCAGATCTGTTGCAGCGGCTCCCCTTCTCCTTCATCCCCCACTGTCTTTTCAAAGCATGGACAGTCTTATGTGTGGCATGGAGTCATCCACGTGTGCGTGCGCACACACACATACACACCTTCTTCCTTTGGAGGAACTGTTGCTCTCATATGCTCCCTATCTTCTACCTGCTGTTTCTGTTGCACCTCCACCTCAGCACCCCCTCACACCCATATGTCCCCAAGTATCTAGTCCAACATCATTTTTTTTCCCCTTGGTTTTTTTGAGGGAGGGTTTCTCTGTGTAGCCTTGGCTGGCCTGGACTCGAACTCACAGTGATCCCCCTGCCTCTGCCTCCCTAGTGCCAGGATTAAAAGCAGGTACCACCATGCCCAGCAGCTAGCACAACATCTTATACATAGATGCTCTACCATGTTTATTCATTCTACCAGTTTAAGGATGTCACTGTCTCCTCAGTGAGCTTGGAGCACGCCTCATCCCATTCAAAGTGCTGTCCACTGTGAGACAAAGCCTCCCTCCCCCTGCACTCACTCCCAGGATGCTCCTGTTTACTTCCGCCCATGTAACCCCCTGACTCAGTTCCCAACCAGAAAGGGCCACACAGTGTCACCATCACAGCCACCCCCTCCTTTACACTGCCCTGACAGCGCACAGCTGAGCTGTGCTCCCCACTGGGTACCAGAGCCTGCCCTGAGAAGAGGGAAGCACTTCCGTTCTGTGGACCACCATTCTCAGGCTCCCCCCACCCCCATTGCTAGCCCCTGAAGAGTCCCTCCCACGCCAACCTATGGTACCACAGAGATGTGCTGGGCGTGGGGGCTAAGGGCTGCTCCTCCAATGCGCTCCAGGGCACCCACGATGCCGCTGCAGGCTTTGTCTTCCCGCTGTGCCAGCCACAAAAGATGCTCATCCACCAGCATCAGGTTGCTGGCCATGTCCACCATCACCTCCACCAGCTGAGGGAGGGAGGCAGGGCAGTTACTGAGGGCAGGAGGGAGTGGTATTGGGGCCCCAGAGCTGATGTGTGTGAGGCTGGAGATGCTGGGAAAGGGCTTCCTAGAAGATTAAATTGGATCTCACCTCTTTGATCTGGTCAACATAACCCAAAAACTTCTGGATCATCTGAGCCACATAGACTACATCCATCATGTCTGAAAAGCTGGCAGCCTCAGCAGTGTACACTCGCAGCTGGTGGGCCAGGGTCAATGCATTGGAGGCATTGATGGGCATCTGAGGGTGTTGGGGGGAAAAAAGATCAGCCTGGTTTCCTTTTTCTGTCCCAGAACTGGCCCCTAAATCCCTGGTTCACAATGCAGGAGAGGAGCCAAGACCATCTAGTGAGAACATCATGATCAAGGGTGCACGTGTGTCCCTGATCATCACAGCCCTAGGCTATTCAAGCCAAGCACTATTAGCCTAAGGACAATGAGAGTGTAAAGCAATGTGATGGTGGATAGAGACGATAGAGTCGGGTAGAGGCCTGGTCCCGGGAAAGAAGCTGTCAGCCAACCACCTCTGCTATACCCACTTCACAGGGTTTCACTATGCAACCCTGGCTGTTCTGGAACTCACAGAGACCCGCCTGCCTCTGCTTCCTGAACGCTGGGACTAAAGCACTACCACGCTTGGGAGCTGTCCCCACTCTTAATGCACACCAGAGAACAGAGCTACAGCCTCCCCCATGAGGCATCAGGCTCCATCCCAGCCAATTACAATAATCAAAGTTGCGGGGGGGTGGGGGGGGAGAGTAGGGGATGCCCCTGCCTCACCAGCACAAAGGTGTAGAGCACGCGAGTGATGTCATTGGTGTACAGACAGTGGGAGTAGTCCCCTGGCTCCCAGCGGCCAGCTCGGTCACACCTGCGCGAAGCTCGGGTACCTGGGGCTCCCCCGCTCAAGGGCACAGAGGTGAAGGGATACTGTAAGCAGGACTGGTAAGCCGTGATGCCAGCCAAGGTCCGGGGCCATCTAGAGGTAGAGGTAGGAAGCTGCCATGACCAAGGTTCCTTGAGCCAAATGCCCTCCCCCTCCCAACCTCAAGCCAGGACTGTGACAGCAGACCCCTGGGGCTTGATAAAGGGTTCAGTAAAGAGTGTACTGGAAGCCTTCAAGGGGTTCCCCAAGTTCTGCTCCCTCAGTTTCTTCTGACAATGCTACAATATGGGGTGCAATGCAGGGATCTGGGTTTACAGACAAGTTCTGGCATTTCCTGGATGAATTGCTCATTATTTTTTCCCTTCTTTCTGGGCTTTGGTATTCTCAGCTCTACAGTTTGGAAAACAATATCTGCCCCTCATCCAGAGAGGGCCTCTTGAACATGAAAATGTGATGCTGTCTGTAGAAAGCTTTTGCATACCAAAGTGGGAAAAAGCAATTTTAAAAGATGGTCGTCATCTTGAGAGGCAACAGCAAGATTGTGGGCTAAATGAGAAATGGGAGTCCTTGGGACTGGAGGAAGAAAGCAAATGGGTGCCCCTAGTCATGTGTGCTTTCAGAGGGTACAGGGGCGGGGGCAGCCGTTTATAAAAGCGAAGCAGCCAACCTGAAGTCCCCACGGTTGTTGGTCACACGGTCAGCAGGGCAGTAGGAGGCAGAGGTCTCGAGCACTACTATCTCTACCTTCTTGCTGGTATTGCCTTGGACGGTGGACACGGAGCACTCCCACTCACCCGAGGCCCACACGTCGATGTGAGACAGGGTCAGCTCACTGCAGGGGAGGGGAGGGGTGGGGGAATTGGCTTGGTGCACTGGTTAGGTGGTTTTGTCTTGGGGTGTGTGTGTGTGAACTCGACACAAGCTAGGGTCAGCTGAGAAGATGCCTCCATCACAGTGGCCTATAGGCAAGTCTGTGGGAGCACTATCTTGAGTAGTGTTTGATGTAAGAGCACCTAAGCCCACTGTGGGTGGCGCCACTCCCAAGCAAGTGGTCCATAGTTGTTAAAGAACCAGGCTAAGCATGGGGAGGGACACATTTCCCCCATGGTCTCTGCTTCTGTTCTTGCCTCCAGGTTCCTTCCCTGCTTGAGTTCTTGCCCTGATGTCCGTCCCCCCCTTTCCTCCCCAAGTTGCTTTTGGACATGGTCTTTATCAAAGCAATAGAAAGCAGATGAAGACACCTGGTGAGCACCCTCAGGCCCAGTCCAGTCTCCCCCTGCACCCCGCCCCTGTGTGGCCATAGGCCCTGGACAGCCCATCCACCTATGCCTTGTCCTCGGACACTAGCCACACCCTCAGATTCTTCCTTTAATAGAACAAGAGAGATATATATTCTCTCTCTCTCTCTCCCTCCCTCCCTCCTCTCCTCTCCCCTCCTTTCCTTCTGCCTAGAGGGCACTGAAGGCACCAAGGAAGTACTAACAAATGTCAAACACCACCTCACCTCATTTTACCAAGCATTTAACACTTTTTTTTTTTTAAGGGAGGCTTCAGTTCTAGCCCCTCTAGTCAGATGATGTATGAGCGCATCTCGGCTCTCTGTAATCTCCCGGCCCCTTCTCTCTCCCTCTCCTTTCCCATCGCCCAGGAGCATGTCTGGAAAGGAACGGGAGCTGTGGCTCCCCTTCTCCATGTCCTCGTCTATAAACGGGACCGCGGAGCCCTGTACCTGGTGATGAAGGTGCAGTCGTGGATGAGGTTTTCTGCAAGGACGATGCCAGCCTGCTCATCACTCTCCATGGGAGCCCCGTTGTGGTACCAGTGGATGCGGGTATCATTGCCCAAGTAGCTGGCCGAGCACTGGAAGGGCAGCCGGTCACCCTGGAACACCACTTGGCGTAGGGATGGGATGAGGTAGTGCGTGTGCAGTTCCAGAGCCCCTTCTGTGGATGAGACACCAGCAGGGAGGCCTGGGTGTGTGCCCGTGTGCGCCCCTGTCAGAGACTGGCTCAGGTAAGCACAATCTGGTAGTTCTTAAAGGGCAACACGTGGTGAGCCTGGGATTCCACAGGGTAGGCTAAGACCCTCTGCCTCTAGTGCTCTCTGGGTGGGAATGAAAGGAGTCAGAATCCTCCCAGGTAAGAAGAAATCAGGGGAGTACACAGTGGTGTTACCCAGAGGGGAGAACAGATGAGAATATTAACAAGCAAACAGCCCTAGAAGAAGTTTAGGCATGCTGGCAGAAGGCCACCCCATGGAACTGGGGGAAAGAGAAAGGCCTGGAAAGCACGGCCATCATATATCCACACATGGGGCCCAGAGAGCCTTGACCTAGCAAGCTGTGGGTGAGGGACCTGCTCTTTGGGGCCTGGGACAGGTTTCTCACCGCAGCGGAGCTGAGCCTCCTGGAGGCTGCTCAGGGCCTGGGCGTGCAGGGCACTGGGGTAGGCACAGAGTGTGCGCTCCGACAGTTGCAGGGAGTGATTCCGGGCCCAGGGCAGCAGCCAGCGCAGGTGGCAGTCACAGGTCAGAAACTCAGTACCAAAGTCCCTGCAGGGCAGGTACAAGGAACAATGTGGGCTCACGGGCATGAAACTAGGCAGGGAGGTGCTAGAGAGGACAACCTTGGGGACATGTGTGCCCTGCTGCCCGGGACATGGTTAAGTTGAAGGCATTTCTGGCAGTGTGCCTAGTCAGCAGGCATGGTGTACGCTCCTTGGGGCTGGTGCTAGAAATGGCCACACATTTGGCCCCAGTCAATGTGTTGAGTAGAGAACGGATGGTGTCAGGTGATAGGCTGGTAAAGTGGATCTGGGAGTTTCTTTAGGGATAAGGCGAGGGCTGATGTTTGTCCTTCAGAGTCCCCTGGTTCCAGGTGTCTCCCTTCTGGTCAAAGGAAAGGACAGACTGGGTGGGTGGGTGGGGTGGGGGCAGGGGGATGGGAGGGGGGCTGCTCCTGTGCTGGAAAGATACTCACACAACCATAAGGGCCGGCAGCTCATCAAAGACCCCAGGTTGCAGACTGGAGAAAATGTTCCCAGATATGTTTCTGCAGAAGGCAGGGGGGGACTGAGTTAAGATCTTAGGGTCTCCTTGGGCCAGGAGAGTAGATCAGATGGAAGGAAAAATGGTCTGACCCAGCCTTCTTCCTCCCCAGCCCTCCCCCAGGTCCCCACACCATCCCCCCCCCAACTCTCTCAGAAGCCCCTCACTCACAGTCTGAGAAGCCTGGGGAGGCCTTGAAATGTCTCAGAACTGAGACAGCCAATCCGGTTGTTGGAGAGATCTCTAGAGAGAGACACACACTCAGCAAGCCCAACAATACTACAAGATGAAGAATCTCTTCCGAGTAAGACCCACTGCTGGACATTATGTGGGCAGTAGGCTTGGGCCCAATGCCACAGCAAGCTGCAAACACCCCCGCATTTGGCCCTAGCCAATGTACTGAGTAGAGACTTGATGTCTGAGAAGGGACAGGGCAGGGTAGGTACTAGGGGCGGTTGGCTCATGGTATTTGGGGGAAAAGAGAGGGCTGGGGACAGGGTGGGCAGGACATGCCACTCACAGGCGTTTCAGCTCTCCCAGACCTAGGAAGGCTCCAGGCTGCACCGCGCTGATGACATTGTTCCTCAAATCCCTGTGGGAAGCAATGGGGAGGCCTTCACGCTTCTGTCTACCGGCTACCCTGCTCCTTGGGTGGGGCAGCCACAGGTAGTGGCACCCTTCTAAGTCAGCTTTCCTACACACGCAGCCAAGAAGTCCCTTCAGCCTTCTCTGGCCACCAGTAAGGAGTACAGGTCAGAGAAATGTTTGGAAGCTAAAGTCCCAGGAAAAAAAGAACAAATCTTCGCTGAAGACTCCAGACCGACTCATGATTCGCTTGCTTAATGATGTTATGGTGCTGATGCAAATGGAAAGCCACAATTATCTTGGGCTATCTTTAGTTCCCTTAATAGCCACCTGCCCCCTGCCTTTCTACCCAGCCTAACTTCCTTTTGACTATCAGCTAAGACCTTTGTGCCTGAGTAGATAACCCAAAGCTAAGAATGTCATCAGATAGCATCTGAGGCCCAGAACAGCTGATTTCTCCATGCTGCAGTAATGCTTACCTACTGGGTAAATGCACTGACTTATGGATTTCTTTGTTCTGGGACAATAAAGTTTATGTGGCCTCTTCCACAGGGGAACAGCAGGTCATTCAGAGCAAGCGGAATCCATTCCTAGGCCATGGCCACTCATCTGTGGCTCAGTGTGAAATACCCCTTATACCCTCTGGGACAAGAGCTGTGTTTTATGTCAACATATTCTAGATGATAGAAGAGGGCTTTGGATGGAGAAACAGGGTCAAGGAGCAGAGAAATTAGGAGATCTGGTTTCTCACCATCCCGGGAGCCACTCTAGCCACTCTAGCCACTCTAGGACCCCTCTCTCTCTCTCTCTCTCTCTCTCTCTCTCTCTCTCTCTCTCTCTCTCTCTCTCTCTCTCTCTCAAGGCTGTGAAGAGGCAGGCAGGTGGGTGAGCAATGCACTGTGCCTCTGTACAGCTCCAAGCTGCCAACCATGGGTCCGGATAAGGCCCAGGGCTAATGAAACCTGTGGGAGTCTTCAGCCCTGCCTCCCCAAGAGATTATCTTATCTATACCGTGCTGTCAGGAGGCAGCAAGGAAGCTGTCTAGGTGGAGCAGGTCACAGCAGGATGGATGCTGGCTCCTGGGGGCCATCCCATTCCACATGGAGAAGCACACCACAGGTGATTCTCACTCATGCACACGGCAGCCTCTGACTCCCTAGTTCAGTAGCCCAAACACCACTGAGGCAGGAATTCAACTCTTGGCCCTCCATCCCTTCCCCAGAGGCTGCAGCTAGTTCCCAACTAAGGGATATGCTAATGCCTATCTAATGGCTCCAGCCAAATCAATATCTACCATACAGGCCTCTGCACGGAGGGCCAAGCTGGATACTGGCCAGCTCATCTTCTGTACTATCTGTTAGCATTCAGGCTGCCTGCTAGCCCGCCCCTGGGGGCCTTCAAAATCTGACATCATCACCTGCCACCTCTACCAGGTGTGTGTCAAGTTCTCGGGGATATAAGAACCGGCCCACCACCCGACCCTCCCTCTCTTGCTCTCTCTTGGTTTCTCTCCCTCTGTTTCCCTCTGTCATGAGCCTCCTCCCCCTTTCCCCCCTTTTCCCTCTTCTTCCCTCTCCCTCCACCCCTCTGCAATAAATCTCCTTTCATACCTGATCTGTTGTGCAGCATCTTTATATATTGCGACACTATCCTCTATGGTGTGCGTGGCCAATAAGGGCTACCGATTATGACCCACTCAGGGCTCCATCAAACCCCGTCTTTTCTAAGCCAGCACAGACTACAACTGAGGCTACCTAGAGCACTAAGGGTCGTTATTTCTGCTCCTATCTAAAAGAGCCCAGGAAACTGGGAAGCAGTGAGCGAAGGTGGGCCACTCCTGGGGGAAGAAGACAGAACTCGTAGGACAAAGGGATCTGGGGTCAACCTGGTTTCCAAAGCTCTGCCATCCCAGCCAGTTTCAAACAGAGGCGAGTCAACTTGGGTCTACATACTAAGGGCCTTGGAGACAATGCTGAATTATGAACAGGAAAGAGTTAACTGAGCTATGTCCCTGCAGGGTAAGAGGAAATGGGTGTCCAGGATGGGGAGGTGCTGTCCTGTCCCACCAGGGGGCCTGTTTGTGCTGTCCCAGTTGGGGAACACTGAGAGACAAGAGACAGAGGTGAAATTTCTATTTAGCTAGGCTGTTTGTATCTCAGCTCTAGACTCAGATGATGGTTGAGTCCCCTTAAGGAAGAAGGGAAAGCTGGCATCAGGGCTCAGCTTCCTAGAGAAAGCTAGAGTTGTGGGAAGGTGCCCCAATGCTGGAGAATGTGGAAGGGCCTGGCCTGGCCCTAGATTCCCTGCATGCCAAGTCAAAAGGGCAGAGTAAGTCCCCCTGGCCAGGACTGCCCTTCCTGTGTAATCCCCCCCCCTTTTGACTGTCAGGCTCCACCCTTCCATCCCACCCTCCTCTGTTGATCCAGCATGTGCCCCCTGGCCTCTGCTGGGGTCTGGCCATTCTCAGGGATCTGCCTCCCACCCCCATGCAGGGGCGGGCAGAGGGAAACACATTCCTCATTGTGTCACTTCCCTTCATGGGCTGCCAAGGGGCTGAGGCGGCAGCCCCCCCCCCCCCCCCCCCCTTCGTTTATTCTCCCTTCCCCCCCCCCCCCCCCCCCCCCCCCCACCCCGACACACACCCCCACCCGCCTGCCCCACTGATGCTCTGCAGATGGGAGCAAGGCAGCCCTGGGGCCCCAGCCCCTCTCCCTGCCCTGTTTCCTGCAGCTAAGCCACTCAAGGCCCTCACTACAGGGCAGCTGCCACAGGGACAGACATTCATCTCCCTTTACTCAAGTGTGCTCAGAGGTTTCCTGGGGGCCTTGAGGGGTGTCGATCAGAGCTGGGACACCAGGTCTTGGAGGCAAAGGCCAGGGGCCGCTCCCCGGGCTGGATCATGACAGCCCAGTGGCCCTGTGGGCAGACCTTGTCTCCTGGTCCCTGAATAAGGGAAGTGGCTCAGGGCTGAACCTTCCCAGGGACTGGAGGAAATGGCACCCCAGGACCTGTGTATTTTAGAAATCCGAGGCTCTTGTCAATTGGCTGTCTGAACCCTTCCTGTTTAGCATGTTCCTGGGAAAAGCTGGGACTCTCACCCCAGAAGATTGGACTACACCTAACACTGGGCACACGGTCTTGAAGGGCTACGGAACCCAGGCTAAGAGCCCTTGCTCCAAAGAGCTAGGACCAGGGCTTAGCAGGAAAGCACTTGCCTTGTGTGTGCAAAGCCCCAAGTTCCATCCCATAATGAAAAAGAAACACACCAGGTATAGTAGTGCACTCAGGAGGTACAGACAACTGGATCTCTATGAGTTCGAGGCTAGCCTGGTCTATATTGTAAAACCCTGTTTTGTTTTTAAAGCAAAAGAAAGAACGCCGGTGTGGTGGCACACACCTTTAATCCCAGCACTCTGGAGGCAGAGGCTGGCGTTTGCTGTGAGTTTGAGGCCAGCCTGGTCTATAAAGCGAGTCCAGGACAGCCAAGGCTACACAGAGAACCCCTGTCTCGAGAAAACAAAAACAAAACAAAAAACAAAAAAAGAAAAAAAAAAAAAAAGAAAGAAAGAAGAAAAAGAAAAAGAGACCCTTGCTCCAAAGTAACCTAAGAGCACAAAGCTGTCTAGAATATAGGCTCTATGGCTCCCTCTCTGCTCCCATGGAGCTCCGCTATATAGAGAACCTGGGAAAGAGGGATTGCATTGATGGAGTGCCCACATCCCTGTTGACTTTTGCCCAACCTTGATCATAACACCTTGACTCCAGGCCACCCTTTTCCCGCTATGGGTGTCAGCTGGAGGAAGGGACCCCTGAGAGCAGGAGTGGAGGGAGACTTCCTAGGGCAGTCACACTCTGCGGCCTTGTTGGGAAAACAGACCTCTAGAACTGGAGGTTCATGAGTACAGCGGGGAGAGACGGTCACCGCTGGGCTGGTCGCAGCAACAAACCTTCATCAGCACTTAGGAGGCTGAAGCAGGGGGATGTGAGTTTGAGGCTAGCCTCTGCTATGTATAGCTAGAACCTGACTCCAACAACAAACAAACAAACACAAGTGAAAGCCAAAGCAAAGCAAAGCAAAAAGGCCCACTAGGTGGAAGTGCCCAAAAGAACCCATAATAGACTAAAAGATGTAAGTATCTAAGTATCCATCAATGTATAACTAAATAAAAGACTTAAAATATAGTATGTTTGGTCAAGGAGCTCTTTACTGTACACAATGTACAGTAAAGTACAGGTTTTTATTCCACAATGAGGAATGAAGTGCTGATACGTGTTAACGCATGGATGGCCCTGGAAAATGTTACACTGGCTGAAAGGATCTAGTTATAAAAGATTACATATTATATAATTCTATTTATATGAACCGTCCATAGCAGGCAAATCCATAAAGGCAGGAAGGATATTAGTGGTTGCTTAGGACTGGTAGAGGAATGGGGAGTGACAGCTAATGATTCAAGGTTTCTTTTGTGGATGACGAAAATGTTCCAAAATTAGATTAAAGTGATGGTTACACAACTTTCTGAAATATTTCAAGGCCCTCTGGATTGTGCACTTTAAATGGGTGATATAAATTACATCATGTTAGAGTTGTTAAAAGCGCAAGTTGTCATTGACTCTGTGCCGTACGCGCTCACACACACACACACACACACACACACACACACACACA
>OU015752.1:38662458-38685193 GCA_907169655.1 Acomys percivali
GAAGAAGAAGAAGAAGAAGAAGAAGAAGACATAAGATCCGTTCCCAAATGCTCAATCACACGTGGAAGAATGAACTTGTACCCTTCACCTGTAATCCCAGCACTTAGTGGGCTAAAGCAGGAGCCTTAAAAGCCCAGGGCCAGCCTGAACTACATAAAAAAGAGCCTGGACTCTCAAAAAAAAAGGGGGGATGGGGGGGAATTCCAACAGAAGATGTTATTAGAAGCTAAAAGGTGCAGACGGAACGAGGACTACGCTGCATTCTATATAAATGGCACCATTTCTCCCCCTCCCATGGGGGCGAATTTCTTTGAGCAGCAGACAAGCTAGCCTTCTGTCATTATCACAGGTGTGAGCTGCGGAACCAGAGGACCCTGAGCACAGAGATACACTGCAGCACCCTCACGCCCCTTCCGGGACCTTCTCCTAGCCTCAGTCTGCGCCACGGTCAGAGTTTTCTAACTCCTCTTGGATTTGACCATCTTTGTCTCCCACAGAGGCTGCCTTGCCTTCCTCTCTCACCTTGGTGGATGTGGAGGGAGGGAGGGAGAGAGGGAGGAAGGGAGGGAGGAATGAAGGGAGAAAAGGAGGGTGCCTTACAAGGAAGCTGAACACTTAAGTGGGTACTGCAGCTCTGCTGCCCTAATCTTGAAGACACATTGAACATGTCTGAAAGAAGTCCCCAAACTCCTTTACGATCACGTGTACAGAGATGTCCGTGACCTCTACCATACTGAAGTCACACCTTCTTTTTATATAGTTTTTAAATCATGCTGACCCAAAGCTTTGGAACAAAATGGTCTCAGAGGGGGCCAAGAGCCCTACCGCATGAATTAGAAACGCCTCAGAAAGGAACACTATAGGTTACAGTGTGGGTGGAGAAAAAAGCCCAAAGTAGTGCCCAGGAGAGGAGACCAGGACTCTTTAGTGGAAGGCAGCGGTTCTCAAACTGTGGGCTGTGACTCCCGGGGGGGGGGGGGGGGGGGGGGGGGGGGGGGTGGGGGGGTGAAATGACCCTTTCCTGGGGATCACCTAAGACCACTGGAAATCGTATTTGTGTTACAATTTATAACAGCAACAAAATTACAGCTATGAAGCAGCAACAAAAATAATTTTATGGTTGGGGGTCACCACAACCTGAGGAGCTGCATTAAAGGGTCACAGTGTTAGGAAGGTTGAGAACCACTAGTGGGGTTGGGGGTGGGAGTGAGGAAAAGAGCTCAAAGTGATGGCAAAGGCTGGGGTCTGGAATCAGGGCAGTGGGTTGACCTCACTTGGCAGGTTATGTGATGTAGTATTTAACCAGGTCAGGTGTTCTATCCAGGCCTTATCTCTCCTTCCCCAAGCCCTCTGACACAGCTGGGTCCTCAGCCTTCTGCATCCTCTCTTCCCTAACTCCTGTGGCCCCCAGCTCAGTAACTTTTGTCCCACACGTTGTCCCCAATCAGCCCCAGGGGCCATCAGCAAGGGCTGAAGGTCTCGTGGGCTAGCAGGCCTCCTGGAGAGAGTAAGGGCTGAGCTCCACACTTCGGTCCAGGGCACCAGCCCCTCCAGGCTTTGATTGTTGGTTTGTTTTTCTGGAAGGAGCAAAGACAGCTCAAGCACATTAAGTCTCCCTCAACCATTTCATGCTGGGCCCCCAGCTGGGAGGAGGGGCTGGCTAAAGGGCTCCCTCGGCCCTCTCTGCTAATTGCTCATTAAACACCATTAATGAGCTTCTTCTCTTTGCCCCACCTCTGCCTAAAACAGTGAAGAGACTCTACTTTGCCTACCAGGCAGTCCCTACTGAAAGCCCGTTGCTCCCTCTCCCAGAGCAGCAGGCTCTGTCCTCTACCAAGTCCTATACTAGACCTGGCTCTGCGGACTCTAGATCCTCTCTCTCTTATCCTCTCCAGAGTGACCCTCTCACCCTTTGCTATCATGCCTCACCCCCATGCCCCCCTCATCCCCACCCCCACCCCTTGCCCAAGCACTTCCATCACTTACAACTTCTCCAGCAGGGACAGTCCCAAGAAGGATCCGTTGCGAAGTCCAGTAATCTTGTTGTTGTTCAAGAGCCTGAAGGGACAGGAAGAACACGGGTACATGCTGTTAGAAGCTAGACAGTGGGCCGGGCGGTGGTGGCGCACGCCTTTAATCCCAGCACTCGGGAGGCAGAGGCAGGAGGATCGCTGTGAGTTCGAGGTCAGCCTGGTCTACAAAGTGATTCTAGGACAGCCAAGGCTACACAGAGAGACCCTGTCTCGAAAAACCAAAAAAAAAAAAAAAAAAAAAAAAAAAGAAGCTAGACAGTGCAGAGTACAGATGGAGTGGGACCCGGGGCCCCAAGATGGCCGCGCTGCACTGTGCAAATGCCACCACCTAGAGATAAGCAGCAGACACACCCTACCTGCCACTCCAGGATGGCGTAGGGAGAAGCTGGTAAGCAGTCAAGCCAGAGTGAAGGACCCCTCGATTGGATCCGACTTGACATGGGGCTCAGTAGATGTTAAGTTGTGACAGCCTGTTTCCACTTTGGAGCCTCAGTGTCAACCCCACTGAGCCCCTGCCATGGCCACCACAGCTCTGTCCTTGTTGAAGCCCTCCCTTAACCCCAAATCCAGAGCAGCGTGATGGGGGAAGACTGCCCTCATCTGGGTCAGGGGAAGAAGAGGGGCCCTAAAGCACGTGGAGGCACGCTCCTTTAATCTCAATGCTTGGGAAGTAGAGGCAAAAGAGCAAGAACTTAAGGCCATCCTCGGGTACATAATAAGTTTAAGGCCAGCCTGGGCTACCTGAGACCCAGTCTCCAAAACAAAGCACAGAAGGAAGAAGGGGGACCCTGGTGGAAGAGGGCTTTCCAACGTCCCTTGGAGCCAAGGAGTCTACAGGAAGGGGACCACTGTGAGCCGTCAAGGTCTCCAGTTCAGAGGGGCTGTACTGTGACTGCGGCCTTGCCTCCCCTACCTATAGAAACACTGATGGAAGCCTGGAGCTCATGGAAGGCCAGACCTCCCCCTTTGCAATGCCTGCTCAGTCTTTTGTTTATTTACTGTTTACAGTCCAGGGGCAGAGGCCCCCAGTCACATCCTTGCCTGCCCACTCGGCCTTTCTCTCCCAGACTTCTCGTTGGGAGGAGGGAGCTCCAGACCAGCTAAAGGCTCCCTCTTCCAGTTAATTGCTTTTTCCGAAAGCTTTAATGAGACTGCTCAACCTAAACTCCCGGCAGGCCTGGACTGAAGCAAAGGGTTTTCCTTTCTTTGCTCTGTTCTTACCAGTGGAGAACTCACTGGAAGGCCTGAAGTACAAACCTTAAGACGTCTCTGGAGTAGACAGCCACTGTGCTCTCTATACAGTGGAAAGAGACTAGGAACCAAATACAGAGGAATTGTCATGGAGATCAGGGCCCAAGGCCCACAGGAGTGAGGGAATAACTCACTGGAGCAGCAAAGGACCCTCAGGCCCCAACTGCCCAGGGCCTTTGGAATTCCAGGGAAGTGCTCCACTATTGGGCTATATCCCAGGCCCCACACTGGCTAGGATGGAGGCAAGAGTGAGAGGGGCTGTCTGGATCAACAGAAAGAGGAAGCCACCTCATATCTTTCTTCTCCTTCCAGGTAGAGCTCACTCAACTTCCGGTATGGTCTAGTAGTCCTTCCAAGGGTGACAAGGTGAGGTTGTCCAGAAGAATGGCTTAGGGGAAATTACTGGGCTTCCAAAATGAGACACACACACACACACACACACACACACACACATTCCATCTTCATATTTCAAAAAGCACATTATAGATAGCAGCTGTATACTGCATACTTGTAACTATTGTAACTAGCACGGAGGAAGAAGCTGAGAGAGGAGGATCAAGAACTGAAGGACTGGGCTGGAGAGATGGCTCAGTGGTTAAGAGCGCTGCCTGTTCTTCCAGAGGTCCTGAGTTCAATTCCCAGCAACTACATGGTGGCTCAAAAACCATCTATGATATGATCTGATGCCCTCTTCTGCAGATAAAGCACTCATATGCAATAAATAAATCTTTTTTTTTTTTTTTAAAGAGAGCTGGGCGTGGTGGCACACGCCTTTAATTCCAGCACTCGGGAAGCAGAGGCAGGCATATCGCTGTGAGTTCGAGGCCAGCCTGGTCTACAAAGTGAGTCCAGGACAGCCAAGGCTACACAGAGAAACCCTGTCTCAGAAAAACAAACAAACAAAAAAGAACTGAAGGACCACCTCCACTACAGAGTAAATCATCAAGAGAGAGGGAAAAAAAAAAAAAAAAGCACATCATAGCAGACCTGAGCTACAGCTCAGAGGAAGAATATAGTGCATGAACTTAACATGTGTGAGGCCCTGAGTCACACAAAATGAGAATCAAAAGGTACCTCAGACATAGGAAAAATTAAGATGGGCTGGAGAGATGGCTCAGAGGTTAAGAGCACTGCCTGCTCTTCCTAGAGGTCCTGAGTTCAATTCCTAGCAACCACGTGATTCCCAACCATCTGTAATGAGATCTGGTGCCTTTTTCTGGCCTGCAGGCATTACATGCAGACAGAACACTGTATACATAATAAATGAATAAATCTTTTAAAATAAATAAAAATTAAGAGCTTTTTAGAAACTTCCCTTTTTCTGGTTTTATGGCTAAGGATGCTGGCACAGGACTCCCTGTTCACAAATGGAGAAGCCCCAGGGAACATTAGTGCTCAAGTTTGAAAAATGATGCAATCTTGGAGTACGAAACAGGTCTGAGACATGGGGAATGTCTGAGGATTGAGAATTTCAGCTAGGAAAACACTGATATTAAAAATCCTACACTAAGATGTAGCTATGGTCTCTGAGAGACTGAAGATCCACGGCTCCTTGGCCCAGGGCGGCCCTTCAGGAGCTGCTTAGTAAAGGACTTATCAAGCTGGTTTTGAAGCACAGAGCCCAAGTAATTTACACAAGAAACACAAAGGGTGGAGATGCCCCAGCTGCTGGTGAAGATGCATGAGCCGGCTAAATCAGCTGTACATTTGGGAAAATAAAACTTTATTAAATTAAAAAAAAAAATCCTACACTAGCCAGGTAGTACTGCACACTTTTAATGCCAGGACTCGAGAAGCAAAAGCCACCACAGTATGCATAGTGAGTTTCAGACCATTGAGGGGATGCATATTGCAATACTCTCTCAAAATGAATGGACAAATGAATGAATGAATGAATGAAAGAAAAAGAAAGAAAGAAAGAAAGAAAGAAAGAAAGAAAAAGAAAGAGAGAGAGGGGGATAGATCTTGGGCTGGATAGATGGTTCAGCAGTTAAGAGCACTTTCTGCCTTTTCAGAGGACTTGGGTTTAGATCCCAGCACCCACAAGGCAAAACAAAACTATTATACATATGTATTGTTTTTCAAGACAGGATTGCTCTGTGTAGACTTGGCTATCTTAGACTCAGATTTGTAGACCAGGCTGGCTACAAACTCATAGAGATCCACCTGCCTCTGTCTCCCAGAGTGCTGGGATTATAAGTGTGTACCACTATGCCAAGCTAAAATATATTTTTTAATCTTAAAAAACAGGCATGCACTTGGGAGGCAGAAGCAGGCAGATCACTGTGAATTCGAGGCCAGCCTGGTCTACAAAATGAGTCCAGGACAGCCAAGGCTAACACAGAGAGACTCTGTCTCAGAAAACCAAAACAAACAAAAAACAAACAAAAGAAAACAAACAAAACAAACAAACTGGCACAATGATTTACACTCTCCCAGGTGTGGTAGTGTATATCTTTAACCCCAGCATTTGGGAGGAAGAGGCAGGTGAGTTCCAAGCCATCCAGGGCTACCTAGTAAGACTGTCTCAAAATAAGTAAGTAAGTAAGTAAATAAATCTTTTAAAACATTTCTTTTTCTTAATACTACACTAGGGGCCAGCAAGACTGTTCAATGGCTAGAGGCACTTGCTGCCAAACCTGATGACCCAAGTTTGATGCCCCAGGATCAACACAGTGGAGGAGGAGGCTGACTCTAGCAAGTTGTCCTCTGACCTCCTCATGAATACCCAAACCCATAAATAAACACAGGGGGAAGTCCTGTGCTAACAAAGTGTTCTTACTCCCTCTTTTCCTGTTTTTTTTTTTTTCCCCTCCTTTTTCCTCTCTCTCCCTCCTACCCTTGCTTTCTCAAACAACACAGCGCCCATCACAGTGCTCATGTCAGAGGTCAACTTGCAGAAGTTGGTTTTCTCTTTCTCCTGTGCAGGGCTCTGGGACTGGAAGTCAGGTTTCAGGCATGGTGGGAAGTGCCCTTAACCTTTGGGCCATCTTGCCAGCTCTGGTTCCTTTCTCTTTTTAAAAATGTTATCATTTTGAATTATGTGTATGTGTATCCGCTGTGTGGGTTTATGCACGGGCGTGCAGGTGCCTGTGCAGGGCAGAGGAGTTGGATCTCCTGAAGATGGAGTTACAGGTCATTGTGAGCTGCCTGGGCTTGAACTCCGGAAAAACAGTGTGTGCCCTTAACCACAGAGCCATTCCTCCAGCCACTGCTTTTTCTCCTCTCTCCCTCCCGCCCACCCCCCATCTCTTTCTGTAGACAGGGTCTCTCTATGTAGCCTTGGCTGTCCTGGACTCATTTTACAGACCAGGCTGGTCTCAAACTCACAGAGATCCACTTGCCTCTGCCTCCTGAGTGCTGGGATTAAAGATGTGTGCCACCATGCCCGGCTGCTTTTTCTCCTCTTTTAAGATAGGGTCTTTCTCTGAAATCTAAGCTGTCCTGGAACTCATGATCCTCGTGACTCTCCCTATCAGATGCTAGGATTATAGGCATGAGACACCCAGGCTGAAAATGTTTTCTGACAAATAATTAATTAAATGACTTATATACAACAATTTTTGAAAGATTAACGAATTGAAATCAGAGTTCTTTAAAGGAAAAAAAAAATCCACAACCCCAAATTTCCAAAATGAGAACCTGAGATCTCAGGTAAAGAATTCTGCTTAGATGGGCTCATTAGGATGATAAAGGTCCCCACATTTCCAGGCCCTTCAGCCATCAGTCCTAACTCCTTTCATATATCCCAAACTTTTATCTTAGAGCTGGCCATTAGAAATACAATGTGGACCACAATGTGTAATTTTAAATTTCTTATCACTCACTTTGTTAAAAGCTTAAAATTAATTTTAATAGAATCTAACTTAACCCCACATACCCCAAGTCTTTTCAGTGTGTAATCTATTTACAACGTTATTACGTAGATGGTTTTATTTCTTTGTGTGTAGGAAATCTTTGGAATCTGCAATGCATTGTACTCCACCGGTACATCTCAGGTCGGACCAGCCCCACTCTCAACGTGCACGTGGGACATCGTAGGCTCAGGAGCACCGCAAATGACGGGGACCAGCTCATGAGTCAGTTCAGGATGAAACGCAGGACCAAAACAGCACATCTCTGGGCCTGGACAGCTCTGGACCACACCTCACTCTATACTGCAGAGACCTCCTGCGACTGCCCAACCTTCTCTATAGGCCTCTGTGCAGTGGGGACAGCTGCAACCCAGGATTTGGGCTTGACCGGCACAAATGCCAGCCCCTAAAATCTCAAAACTCATAGATATTTTCTAGATGCACAGACCATGATCCCAATTGACACACACACACACAAAGGCAGGCATGAGGCAAACAGCTCTTTATCCTTTTCCAACGGGCTCCACCCCTGTAGGCGGCAGTGCCACTTTTGACAGATTCCAGCAGATGGCTGGTTATACGGCCCGAGTCCCCAAATACCCAGAATTGAACCTTTTGCTTTAATTACCCTGAGAGGGCCAAGGAATTTCACTTTAAACCTGCATCATCCCGAGAATGTTTGTGGGTTGTCTCTTTCTCAAGTGTGTGGATCTAGAAATTTATTTTTACTGCTGCAAGGGATAGGACCCGGGGTCTTGCTCATACCATACTCTCCAGTCTGGAGATGTTACAGGCAGGCAGAAAACTGGAAATTGTAGAGCTGATTGTGGGGTGGATGAACACTGACACACGCATACACTCTCAGCTTCATCCAATGGGAAGAAAAATGTTCCCACCATTGTTGACTGTCTCGTGGGAACAGAAAAGTGGGAAGCTGCCTGGTAGAGAGGGGAGGGCTATGGCCACCACAGCTCCATCCAGCTATTCTAGATACAGTGCCAGCTTGGGCTTTCTTTAAACTCCCCAGTCAGATCCATCCTCAGGCTATATGTCTCTCTCACACCACTGCCTCACAGGGAGCCAGCCTGGCGAGTCCCTTCCAACCGCACTAACCCTAAGGGCCCCACAGAGACCTGCAAAAGCATCTTTAGCATCTGGCTCCACCCACTCCTCCTGCCCTCAGCTCAAACTTTCTATGGGAAGGAGGGCTACTCCCTGGGGTTCCCTTTTCTTTACTCCAGAGTTTGAAATCAGGCCAAATCCAGGGTACACCAAGGCCATTCCAGAATCCTCTCCGGGTTGGGGGGAGGGGGTCTTATTTTTGAGAGGAGAATGAGCAGAGTAACCGCCAGAGTAACTCACCAACGGAGCAAGTGGCTGGCATCTCGGAGCGCCCTTGTGGCCTCTGGGTAGCCACAGGAACTCACCAGTCGCTACTCCCACATCAAAAGTGACCCCACAGGACTCATGTGGGTCCTGCTCTATGGGGGCATTGAGCCAACATGTGCCGCACCAAAAGGTTCTCACGTGCCCAAGAAAGTCAGCTCCCTTCTCTGATCCAACAGACTCTGGAGAGTCAGGGTCCAGCCTCTCTAGGACCCAGAGCGCCAGGAGTTAGACCTCCTCTGGCTTTGTAGAGTCTGGGAAAGGTCTGGCACCAATGCCTGCTGCTGGTGTGTGGTAACAGGGAGCTGAGCTGTGACGGGGAGGAAGGTTGTCTGCTGATAAGCTATGCTGAACCATCCAGGCGAACCATCCAGGGGAAACCTGAGCTCCCAGTACTCCCAGGGCCCAGCAAGTGCCCCAAACCTAAAATATAATCATCACCTCTAGGGCACAAAGGCTATGCTGGGTGTGCAACTCGGGGATGAAGCCATTGCCTGATAAGTGAGAGGCCCTGTGCCTGATCCCTAGGATGGATGGATGGATGAATAAATGCTAGGTATTGAAAGTTAACAAATGCATAATTATCATGACTGCCAAATATAATACTTTATCAATGTGCAAAAGCATTTGCCAGGCGTGGTGGCGCACGCCTTTAATCCCAGCACTCGGTAGGCAGAGGAAGGCAGGTGGATTGCTGTGAGTTCCAGGACAGCCTGGTCTACAAAGCAAATCCAGGACAGCCAAGATACTATAGAGAAACCCTGCCTCAAAAAACAAAACAAAACAAAAAGAAAAATATTACGCTTAATGAAAGATAGAGGCGAATAACTGCCCTTCCCTGGCTTCCTTTCTGAGTTTGCCCTTGATGTCTAGAAAAAGCAAGGTGCCTCACCCACTCCTGGGCTTCTTCATCACGGCTCTGCTTGGCTAGAAGCCTGCCCAGGCAGTCCTGGATGGCTTCAGGTGACAGAAGGGCCAGGCAGATCTTCTTTCTCCAGTACTGGAGAGCCCTGTCCAGACACTGCCCCTAACCTCAACCTGGACACTGAGCAAGCCAAGGACAGCTCTGGGTCAAGGCCGAGACCAAAGGGGAAGCTGTCCCATCGCAGCTCTTGCTTATGTGCTTTCTTCTAACTAAACTCTTCTTGTCCCCTTCCTTCCTCTAGCTATACACGGGCATCCTCACCATGGGGAAGGAGCGGGCAAAGCCAACGTATTTGTGTTTAGATGGAAAGTTTGAGCTTTAGGACTGAATCTTCCGGCCGAAACCCAAGACCAAGTGCCATATGTGTTTGTGGAAGGCGGTGAAGTGGACTTGGGGGTTCTGTGCTCCAGCACTCTTGCTGGTGCACAGGTAATGGTGTCTGCTGTAACATC
Organism: Acomys percivali; assembly: GCA_907169655.1. Taxonomy (NCBI): domain Eukaryota; kingdom Metazoa; phylum Chordata; class Mammalia; order Rodentia; family Muridae; genus Acomys; species Acomys percivali. Next base: position 38,672,360 of record OU015752.1, read on the forward strand.
CACACTTAAGACCTTCATTCCCTAAGCCTATCAGAACGCGCAGCCCTTAATAAAGACACATGGCAGAGGGAGAAACTGTCTACAGGGAGAAGCTGGGACAAGGAGGGAGGGAGGGACGGGAGAAACTGTCTACAGGGAGAAGCAGGGACAGGAAGGGAAGGAGGGAGGGAAGGAGGGAGGGAGGGAGGGAGGGAGGGAGGGAGGGAGGGAGGGACTTCCAATGGACCTTAAAGACTGCCACAGTATAAAGTCCTATTGGTGAGATCCACGCTCATGGAGGCAGAAAAGTACTCCTCCTTCAAAACGTAACCAGAGCTGGGGTTTCAAAGGTCTTGCGTTTGATACTCCATGAGTAAATAAATAAATGAATCCCAAAGGATTAATGTGCTATTAGTTTTTCGCTGATCTTGGAGACAGGGTCCCTCTGCGCAGCCCAGGCTGTTCTTGATCCTCTGTCTCGGAGGAGCAGCACCCCCCTTACTGACCACGTCTTCACACTTACATATAAATTAGGCCCTTCATCTTTCCTCCTCGGTTCATTTGGAGCCCAGATTTGCCCAGCACTGTACAGATTAATGTTCTCAGTCTCCGAAGCTGTAAGCTCCCGGCAACAAATAGTATCTCTCTTGCCTCCTTCACGGGGTTGACTGAGAGTAGATGCTGGCTCAACAAACAGGGGGCAAGCAGAGCTCGCAGCATGCTGCGGCTGCCCAGTGAGCAAGGCGTTCAGTGCAGAGCCAGCTGTCCCAAGTCAGGGGCAGTTCCCTTTGTCCTCCCATTCCCAGCCCACAATGCTACCCTGCGCCTACCTCTAAGACAGAACATCCATGTTTTCCCCAGCTACATGCAGCCCCATCCATAGGTGCAATAGACACCTATATTAGATGTTCCAGGAAAGGTGATGGAGGATCACTAGAGTCTGTGCCGAGACCAAAGGTTTTATACTGGGACCAGGCTGTGTCTTCACATGTCCTGTGTGGTCATTGTGCACAGTGGTCCCCAATTCACTTGTACTGGTTAAGCCATTACTAGAGGGAACCCCTTTCCCTGAATAATGAAAGAATGGGTGGATATGCCCAGCCCTTAGGACACTTAACTCCAGTGCATGCGCATCTTCCAGTGAATGCGCATCTGTCTGCCCGTTACTGGAGTTGCCTGATATGCAGGTGTCCGTACCAGAGTGGGAGTGGGGCGAGGATGCCCACTGGGTGGGCCACTCTTAATCTCTTAGCCAGTTCTTCTCACCGGGCTCTTTGTTTTTAAAAGCACACACCTTTAATCGGGAGGCAGAGGCAGCTCAAGGCCAACCGGGTCTATGCATCCATCAGTCCTGAAACCCTTGGACACTGTGAAGAGCCAGAAGAGACCTCGAGAGCCTCTGGAGCTGCAGTTAGGGTATTTGTAAGATGCAGAGTGTGGGTACTAGAAACCAAAATTAGGTTCCCCTTGCAAGAGCAAGTGCTTTTTACCACGAGCCAGCTCTCCAGCTCTCTGCTTTGAGTTTTTTGAGATAGGGTCTCATTTCTGTAGCCCAGGCTGGCCTTGAATTAGCAAGTGTTCTACCTCAGCCTCCTCGGTGCTAGGATTACAAGTGTGGCACACCACATCCAGTTACTATGGTAACTTTTGGCAGTAATAAGGCCTTTCCATTGGATGTGGTGGCACATACCTTTAATGTCAATACTGAAGAGGCAGACGTAGGCAGATCTCTGTGAGTTCGAGACCAGCCTGGTCTACATAGCCAGTTTAGGCTAGCCAGGGCTATACCACCCAGTGCTGCATAGTGAGACCCTGTCTTAAAAACAAAACAAAATATCATTCAAACTCTAGTGCTCCATGCTTCTGGGTCATGCCACCTGGGGTCTGTTACTTCAAGGGGTCAGGAAGTCTCTGAGGGACCTGGAAAGCTTTGCAGTTCCTAGTCTTTCTGTCCTGCTTCCTCTGACAGAGGCGACAGGGAGTCAGAAGCGCGGGGGGGGGGGGGGGGTCTAGATGTGGTAGGCAGAGGAGGGTTTTGTGAGCTAGGGAGGGACCGAGTCCTGCAGCCCTTATCAGTCTTTCCCACTCTGGGCCTGGTCTCTCTCCTTCAGTGGAAAGCACAGGTTTGGACTGCCCCACCACAAAATTCCCAGCAAGGCAGGAGCCTGGTAGCTGTGGGGGCTGGGGTAAGAGGGGCGCCCATCCCTCCCCTTTTCTTTCCAGCTGGGAGATGTCTGGCTCCTTTACTCAGGCTGCAACTCCCTTCTCAGGTCACCCCATAGCCTGCCCTCACCTGGCCCCATCCATCTTGCACACCCTGGTGTGCCCCCATCCTGTCTTCCCTGAGGGGGAGGGTGTGCCCCCAACCTGTCTTCCCTGAGGAGGAGGCAAGGCCTGGGAGAGGAGCTGGGGGGTACCTCAGTGTCAGTTCCCTCCAGTTTCTCTACTCTCTCCCCACTTTGCCCTCCCTCTCTGTGGTCCAGTCCTGAAAGCAAAGGAATGTTCTGGAGTTTGGGAAGGATGGGGGCCCCTCAGAGGAGGGAGGAAGGGGAGGAGGCAACTCCGTCCTGTCAGTGTCTGAGCCCTAAATAGAACACAGCAGCCAGGCAAGGGGAATGAAAACAAACAGCCCCTCTCAAGGGCCCTTCCTGATGGTCACCGGATTTTCATACTGGTCCCTCAGCCCGGGGCCATTTCCCTTCTCTTCTTCTCCCTGTACAGCCTTTCCTATTTAGGGGTGATGGGAGAGTTACCCCTTCTGGACAGGCTGTGTGACAACGGGGAGCTCCTTAACCCTCTCTCGGCTTGGTGAGGAAACAGACAGTGGCTAAACTAAGTGAAAAAGACCAGGAAGCAGAAGAAAGTCTTATCCCTATGACACACTTAGAAACTTAGAAACAGTCTCTCGACTTAAAAATATGACCCCAACGCCAGGTGTGGTGGCACATGCTTTTAATCCCAGCACTCGGGAAGCAGATGCAGTCGGATGTCTGTGAGTTCAAGGCCAGCCTGGTCTACAAAGTAAGTCCAGGACAGCCAGGGCTTCACATAGAAACCCTGTCTGGGGGGCTGAGGGAAGGCCCCTTATGCAAAATCCAACCTACATTAGGTTTATAATACACTGGTCTGCCTTCACTTTGGGGGGAAGAATCTCAGGCTCACTACCAACGACTAGGGTGTCATACCCTTCACTAATTCTGCAAGAGACAGAAGAAAGGGCCTTATGGGCTCAGAGGGTTCATGTGTATATCTTGATTAACCCAGCCAAATGACCTCATTACAGTGACATCCCTTGCCTAGCCAGGTTCTGGTACCATTTGGGGATGATGTATATGTATGTCTTTGGGATCCAGCCCGAGGGGTCCCAATCTCTTCAGTGTAGTAAATAATGGGCCAACAATCCAATTCCTGGGGCTCTGCACTCCCCACAGGGCTATCCCAAAACAGAACCATGCATTGCACCCTAATATCTGACACCAGCATTCTGGAGGGTAGGGCTCTCAAGACCACTGAGTATGAGAAGTCAAAAGCTCTGGCTCCTGGGCTTGCCACCTATACCTCCTCGAGAAGGGAGATGGGAGGAGTCAGGGAGGCCCCGGGATTCTTCCTGGTTCCTCACTTGGGGTAGCAAGGGGTCCAGGAGCTCACGAAGTAAGACCTTTAGCATGGAGGGCTTGGGAGTACGTTAGAGACTCGGACCTCCCTCATCTCCTCATCTCTGGCCTCTTCCCTCCTTTCTTTCCTTCTTTCTCTCTACTCTCCCCCTCCCCCTCCCCTGCTCACAAAAGCTCTCTGTACACAGCCACTTCCTCTGGCCGCTGTCTCAGAGCCCAGACCTTATGAGAACCATATGGGGGAAAGAGGGTGGAGGAGAAGGGGGTGGGGAGGCAGGCTGGGCCCGCCCCTCCAGCCAGCATCTTTCCACTGCCCTCAGGCTGTGTGCTTGGTGGTTGGCACACTTTGCCCCACACGCTCCTAACTAGATCCTGGTGGTTGCATTGCCTGAATCTCAGGCTAGAGCTGAGAGTCCCGAGGGAGATCGTTGCACAAGAGCAACCTCGCCGAGACAGGAGCGTTGCACAGGGCCCACAAGGACCCTACCTCTCCTTAGCAAGGACCATCAAACTTCCACCATGAGCACCCAGTTAGTATTGCATACACCTGTGCAGACAGCCCCTTCTGCCCTGTATAGGAACATCTGTTTAAGGCTGAGCAGGTTGCCTATTCTGAGGGACTGAACAGTGATTTATCTCATGTCTGCCCCTCCCCACTTGGCCTGAAATGTCTCCAGGTTGGAAGGACTTTGGTCCTGCTGGAAGTGGGGGGGGGGGGGGATTTTGTGTCCAGCAGATCCCAAATAGCAAGACCTCCATCTGGTCGAAGCATTTGAGACCCTCCTAGCTAACCCCACAGGGATCCCATCTAGCAATCCCTCTAATCTTCCAGCCTAGCTACAAAGCCTTAAATTGTGGGCCTGCACTTGCTGCTCTCTAAGACCCTTTTCAGTGCAGATGAAGTAGGAATTTATGGTACTGGCTGTGTCCTCGGAGGTCCTCCTGGGGAGATCTCCTACAGTTGTCTATTATCAGTCCTTCCTGGAATCCCTCATTCTCCAGCCTCCTCCTCCACTAACTCTCAGAGCTAAGGACCAGAAAGCAAGCCTTTAGCCACTGGCCAGGTTGGGGAGGTTCCCACTCACAGCAGACTCCTCCCAAATGGTAAGCCACCTACCCTGGGACCTTTCCCCCTCAGGGAGAAGGCTCACAAAGGCACCTACTCCGGGCATTTGTACCCACAGCTGCCCTGCAGACTGGGCTGTGAGGCTGGGGGTGGGGGTGGGGTGAGAAATGATCAGGAAGGAAGCCAAGAGCTCTGCTTTCCTGGAAAACTGCAAATGAAAAGTCCATCATGGGGGGGGGGGGGAAAAAAAAAAGGGGGGGGGGGGAAGGGCCCTGCAGTCTACAAAAACAGAAGGCAGAAGTTTAGATAAGAGTGGAGGAAAGCTTTTTCAACGAGGTAAACAGGACTGTTCAAGGGAGGCCCCCACACCCACACCCCTTGCAGGCATGGACCTTATCTGGGACTTTGAGTCCTGGCCCTAAGTGTCTGCCAGGCTTCTATCTTGAGGGTCCCTGTGGCTGGAATCTGGGGACTCATTCAGGAGGGAAAAGGAAAGTCCTCAGTGGGAATGTAGCAAAGGTCTGGGACGGATGACACGACCACAGTACCAAAACAGCTGGCTCAAGTCCTGCTCCTCAACCTGGTGACAAGCTTAAAAAAAAGAAGTGGAAAGAAAGAAAGAAAAGAAAATGTGTGTGGAAAAAATAACACACAGAGGAATTAGAGAGGGTGAGACCAATGTCTTGCTTTGTTTGAGACAGGGTCTCGTAACTAGGCCAGAATGTTTCGGAACTCATGGTCCTCCCAGGATTGCTAGCACCAATTCTGCACCTAGCACGACTTCCCTCTTTTGTTGTTGTCGTTGTTGTTTGTTTGTTTGTTTGGGTTTTTTTGTTTTTGTTTTTCAGACAGGGTCTCTCTGTGTTAGCCTTGGCTGTCCTGGACTCACTCTGTAGATCAGGCCTGCTTCGAACTCACAGCGATCTGCCTGCCTCTGCTTGCTGAGTGCTGGGATTAAAAGCATGCACCACCACGCCCCCCCCCCCGCCCCCCCCCCCCCGCCTCGGCTACAAGTCCCCATTTATCCAGGGGGTTTCTGGAGAAATAGCTCAGTGGTTAAGAGCATCAGAATGCTTTTCTAGAGGATGCAGGTTCAATTCTCAGCACCCACATGGCAGCTCACAACTGTCTATAGTTCAAGATCTGACAACCTCACACAGACATACATGCGCCAATACATATACATTAAAAATAGGTAATTTTATATTTTAAAAAATGGGGGTTTAATGTTCTTTCTCAGAAACTGCAGCCCCCTTCCCAGACTTCATTTCTCATCTCAAGATGCATCCTGGGGTGCTTGGTCTGAGTCTCAAGGAAGACTTGCCTATCTACCCTGAGAAGATCCTGGGTCTATTTTCACTTCAGAGGCTGCTTGCCAGGGTGGAGGGGGGTGGGGAGGATCATAAATGTGGAAAACTGAGAAAAACATCTGGAGGGAGACTTAGATTCCATTACAGTCCAGATTGGTGAGTGAGTGGGCCTCGCTGTCCTGCCAGGCTGTGGAGCAGTCTCTTTGGCACTTTGGAAGGTACCGTAAGGCAGCTAGGTGAATGGCTTGAGAGGAGAAAGGAGGCTTTCCTTAGGGAAGGGCTTGCGGCTGGGGCGGGAAGGTTGAATCTGTTGTTACTTTGTCATGATATATTCTCACCAAGAACTGGTCTCACTCCTTTGAGTGGCGTCAATGGGAATTAGGCATGGCTGGAAAGCATTAGTTGCCAAATCATTCTAAGATGTACTGCAAAACCACTTTTCTATTTTTTTTTTCCTCCCTTCCTTCTGCCTTGACCATGTTAGGATTCCCTAATCCCCACCAACAGATACACAAGAGACAGCTCCCACACATGTGAGTGTGCAGAGCCTCAGGAGCATGTGCGTGTACACAAATCACCTCCACCCCCCTAGCTGAACCATCATTACGCAGCTGTGTGTCACAAACATTGGCCCAGCTATTTCTCCCAGCAGAGCACTTTTCTCCTGCAGAGCTAAGTAGGCTGGGGAAATGCCCAAGCTTTCCAGGACCCTTAAACATTTACTGGATACTCAGACCTACTGTGAACAGCCTTAGCAGTCACTGGCATCTCTCAGAGCTTGCATCGAGGTGGGAGAGAGAAAAGCAGCCTCCACTGCAAGGCGCACACCCCAGCTGGAGAGAATGCAAGCCAGCCGGCCAACATCACAGGCTGACCAGTTGTGTCCTGTCAGGAAGCCGGCTGCCTATGAACCCACCAGAGGACTTACTGTATTGTTCTGGGCACAATCGAACACATGAAACCAGGCCCAGGTCGGTCTGGGCCAGGGGTGCTTGGAGAAAAGGTTGCCTCCAGGGTCAGGATGGCAGGGAAGGGGAAGCGGCTTTTGAACTAGATCCTGAACAGGAAAGCAAGGAGCACGACCCTCAAGCCCACGCCGTGCGTGGAGCTTGGAGCACATGGCCAACACAGGAAACCGCTGGGGTGCGGGGGGCTGAGGGGGCGGGGGGAAGCTCTCCTCGTGCAGTTGTCGGAATTTGAGACTTGGGTTAAGAAAAAGAGGCACTCGTGCCAGTGAAGCAAGGGCTGAATGAGGGCCTCGGATTGAAAGAAGCACGGAAGGAGACCAGGAGGCACGTGTCTCCTTTCACCCAGGTTTTTCTACCAGATCTTTGCGTAATTAAGTTAATCGATAAACAGCCAAAGCCAAATTATTTCCAGGGGAGTAAAGGAATAATAGGCCGGGACCCGGGGTTCATGCCAAGTTCACTTCCCAAATACACGCAGTGGTAGAGAGCCCAAGAGGAGTTGAGATGTAGGGAGTTCAATTCAGAACAGAAGCCCTTGCATTCTAAGGACAGGTTTAGCGGAGTTCACGCTCTCCTTGCCCTTGGGAGCCCAACTGTGAGCGGAGCTCCGCTGGCCCCGGGCGGGGCACCGCCGATTTAGTTAATCTCAGTTAGAGGAACCGGGCTTGCCAGCTGAGTCCAGAAGGCTTTCCCTCGTGTGGGCTCTCAAAGCTCAACTGTGGAGATGCGTTCCCGACGTTGATCAGCCTTCCCACTCCCTCCCAGCTCAGGGCACCTTAAGGATGCGATATTAGCCCACCTGGAACAGAGAACTTGGAGTGGTCTCTCTAGCGTCTACTCGCACTTCACCTGCACAGGTGAGCGGGCTTCCGCTGTGCCTCTCTCTGGTCTGGGGACATTTCGGGGTTCCCGAAATACCGATCCTTCTCCTAGTTCAAGTTTCCCGACTGACGCCTGGACTCAGACTTTCCCCAGTCTCTCAAGTGGCAAGATCGCCCCCATGCCCCTCCCATTTAGGTCCCAATTCTATGACCTGACCCGGCACAGAATAGGGTACTCACAGGGTGATGGTGCCATTTGGCAGAAGACCGGGGTCTGGAGGTTCGGGGAGGTCCCCGCCGCCGCACACCACCCTCCTTCGAGCCGGGTTGTGGGCGCCGCCACTTAGTCCCTTGGGCCGCTCCCCAGAGCACTTGCAACCGCGGATAGGGACCGGGCAGCCAGGCGCACCCCGAGTTCCGGGAGCCAGGAGCAGAAGACACTGCAGCAGCGGCAGCAACAGCAGGCGCGCGGGAGGCACCGGCATCCTGCGTCCCCCCGTGTCCATCAACCCATCGCCCCGCGGGGACCTACAGCGCAGGGGCCGAAAGGCACGCTGGCCGGAGGGACCCGGGCGTGCAAGAGGCGTGCTCAGCGGGAGCCTGAGGCGCCCGAGGGCGGGGCAGGGGGCCATGGGCGGAGGCAAGCCTCGGGGTCCCTGCTGTGGCGCCCCGGGGGCATGGCTTGGGAGCACCCGGGCCGGGCAAGACGCGGGCGCCGCTGACAGCGCAGCGCGGGTGGCCCCCGGCGGCGCGGCCCGAGTCTCAATACTGCGCTCCGAGCCGACCGGAGCCTGTCCCCTGCGCGTCGCCGGCTCGCTCGGCGCGCAGCTTAGACCTAGCGGATAGCGCCGGGCTCTTGCTGCTGCCCCTGCAGCAGCTCCGTGCCGTGGATGGGGGCAGCTCGGCGCCGCGCCACTCCCGCCGCCAGCCCCCGCCCGCCTCCCTCACCGCCTCGTCACTCTGCTAGGCCCTAGCGCCGCCCGATACCCAGCCAGGCGGCTGCCCTCCTTCAAGTGCTTGCCTGGAAGACAGCTTGAATAGCCACCCATCTACATATCCCCGTCACCTACCCGGAACCAAGACTATCTTTCGTCTCGACTCTTTCTACCTGCCAGGAGCCTTTCTCTCCACAACCCAGCTAAGACGTCTAAGCCAACCATCACTTTCCACAAAACTCTTTCTCATCCAGCCTGCACGCCCTTGTTCTAGGACTTTTCGTTGAAGTTCGGGCTTGGCCTGAGATGTCTCGTGCTCCATGTTAGAGGCTGAGGTTTGCTCAGGGTCTAAGGTTTCTCCTGGCCCCTGATACGATGGGCCGATCTAAAGTTGACGCTCAGACTTGTTCCCACCCTCAAACTTCGATTGAAGACACAGCAGGAGGACACAAGACTGAGCCAAGGAGGCCATAGACCTTACCCTGTGAGCAGTGACCTTGCCCAGCAGGAGGTACACGTCATTAGGCCAAGGAGGGGTCAAAGGTTAAGGCAGACACTGCCAGAGTTAGTCTCTTGTTAGCACACTTTGTGTGTGTGTATATACGCCCCCCCCACACGCGCGCGCATGCACACACACACACACACACGTACACGTGTATTGGGGAAGCAGGAAATGAAATGGAAGAAATAAGAGAAGGCTCTGGCATCTATAATAGGGTATGGGTAGAGCACTGTATCTTGAGCCAGAGCACCTAGTCTAGGCTTCCAGGCCCAGTGATGCCTTTTATTAGCTGTTTGACTTTGGACACAGCATATAACACCTAGGGGTGTGGAATCTATTGGGTCCTGCTTGTCCTGTTGTATAAGAATGTAAACTGTGCCGCCGTGAGAAGGAAGAAGAAGGGCCAGTCTTAGGTAGGGTCTGACCTTGACAACTGGGCAGGAAAACCCAGCCCGTGGACACTATCTCAAAAACGCAACAGTAACAGCAACCCCAACAACCAATGCCTGTGGGCGATAGATGTACTGTGATACCAACTGAAAAGAAGGCTGGGGTGGGAGGGACCCAGGGCATTTAATGGAACCCTTGCCGCTAGGTAGCAGGCCATCTTCAGGACTGGGGCAGACCCAGTCCTGGCTCAAGACCCTTCTGTGGCAGCAGAGGGACCCTGCCTTGGCCCCACTGGCGTGTTCAGTGCCTTTTCTGCCACTGTGGCCAGTGAACCAAACCTCTACTCTCCTTTGCAGGGAAAAAGCAGCATCTCTCTCCCGGCCTGATGGCAGCAGACACTAGCTTCTTTCTTAGCTTTTCCTCACTAGAGTCCCTGCTGCAGGCTCTGTTTCCTTGAACTTCCAAAGATAAATAAATAGTGATTGCAAACGGAGGAAATGAGAAATGGAACAGACACTCCCAGCAGGAGCCTTAGGCAGGCCTGGTGGAGGCTGCATTCCTCCGGAAAGGGGCCAGAGATGGGCAGAGACAGGGGCTCACCAGACCACGCTGCCTAGCTAACCAGTGAGTGGCAGAGATGCGCAGAGAAGAGCCGAGAGACTGAGTCACAGCTTCTCTGCCACTTCTTTTTGCTAAAAGACAACGTCTCAGGAGAAAGTCACAAATTTCAGATGACCTTGGCAGGCTATTGAGGGGAGCTGCATGAGCTGTCAGGTGGGGACACTGACACAGCACCCCTACTCTGATGTGCATCGTTTTGACTTCTGCACAATGCACAGAGCGTGGGGGGGGTCACACCTCCATTTTGTAAATATAGAGGAAGAAACACGAGTCTGAGAGAGTGGGTGCTTCCCCTTGAAACCCTTTCTGACTGCCCCATTGGGCTGCATTCTCCTGCCTGTACTTGGGTGAGAGTGTGATCTTCCTGTGTTAAAAGTCTTCAACACAATCAGGGTCTCATGCATGCCAGGTTGGCCTGGAACTCACGGTATAGCCAAAGATGATTTTGAACTCCTAGCCTTCCTATCCATACCTCCCAGGTGCTGCTGGGATTACAGGAGTATGCCTCCTTGCCCACTTATGCAGTGCTGGGGCTAGGCAGTCCCTGGGGCTACATGTATGCGAAGCAATCAAGCCCTGTACCAACTGAGTCAAATGCCCCATCCTGCCCCCAACCCTGAATTTTGTTTTGAGGCTTCTTTTGAGATAGAAGGGCAACTCACATTTTGTTCCCATTCTCAGGCAATCTAGTTAAAGGAGCCTGACCAATTAAATTTGTTATTGGCAGGAGGATTGAGAAGTGGCTTTGACTGCCCTTGGCTGCATATCAAATTTGAGACCAGCCTAGGATATCTGAATTCGTGTCTCAAGAAATGTAAATAAATAAAAATTGGGTGTGTGCACATTCAATGTATGTATGTATATTGACATATATATACATATATATATATATTAGTAATAAATGCCTATACCATGGTACATCTACTCTCAACATCATGCAAATGTCATTTCACATACACACACACACACACACACACACATGCTGAACCCAGGGCTTCACAAATTCTACACAAGTGCTCTACCATTGAATCATACCTTTTCTTTAACTATACTCAATAGACATTTCAGTAAATGTTAGGATCAAGTACAAGCTAATGGAATAGAGTGGCTGACCCACAGCAGAGGCGTAGTCCACCTGTTTCTAGTAAAGCAAATTCCATGAATGTCCAGGAGTTCACATACTTTAGCTTGCTTCCCCACCCCCACCCCCACCCCCGCCTTCTTTCTTCCTCCTCTTCCTTTTCCGTAGGTTCTTGTTGTGTGGCCCCAGCTTGTCTGATGCTCTTACATAGCCTAGGCTGCCCTTGAACCTCAGAATCTTCCAATTTCCACACATGAGTGCTTGCATTACAGGTACATGTCACCATGCCCCACCTCCTGACTTACTCTTTAAAGAAGCTGGTTGGATTTAACTAATTTCCATGCCTAGCTTACCTCACTAATATAATGACCATACTGCTGCAGATGATATAATTTTGGTTTTTAAAAGACAATTAATATTCCATTATATACATACATCACATTTATCCATCCATAGGCACCCTGGTTCTGGTTTTCTGTGCCACAGTAGGGTGAGAGTTGCTTATAATAGTCTGTGATATGGTTCTGTCTTTTCTCTGTGGTGTTGGGAATCAAACACAAGGCTTGTATGTGGTGGGCAAGAACGTTTCCTCTTAGCTACATGCTCACCGATATGACATATTTCAGAAGAGCTGTCAAAGTACCAGGAAATAGGAATTGTTAATGTACTGTGTAAAGTGAACAGAAGCACATTTAGTTTTTACTTTTGTTTTTTTGAGATGGGATCTTATGTAGCCCAGGCTGCCCTCAAATAACCTCGAAGGCCTGATCTTCCTGGCCCCATCTCTCATGTGCTGAGATTACAGGCATGTATCATACCCAGCTTGGGAACTGCTTATTATACTAATTTGACAATTACATATTGAGTACATAAACAAAAGTGTTGCACTGTTCTGCATAAACATGCATACTATATCTAAAAAGTTCTGAGTTTAGCATGGTGCCCCATGACTGCAACCCCAGTACTTAGAAGATCCAGACAGGAGGGCCCTGATAGACCATGCCAGAGTGTGTGCCAGGAGCTTGTCTCAGAGGAAAAAGGAGATAGAATTTTGCTTGTTAGTCCCCACAGCAGAGGGAAGCCAATTGAATTTTTCTTTGCTTTCAAGTATCTATCATCTATCTATCTATCTATCTATCTACCTATCTATATCTATCTTTACCATCTATCTATCTATCTATCTATCTATCTATCTATCTATCATCTATGTATCTGCCTTTGGATGTGTGTCTCTGTATTACATATGTATGTGTGAGTATGCTTGTGAATCCCAGAAGAGGATACTGTATATTATCCTAGTTAGTATTTGTTTATTGTCAGCTCCAGAGAAGCTAAACTCATCCGGGAAGACAAACTTCAATTGAGAAAATACCTTCAGGCAGTCGAAGTGTCACATGCCTTTTATCCTAGCACTTGAGGCAGGAGGATGATTTGAGTTCAAGACCAGCCTGGTCTACAGAGTGAGGTCCAGGCCAGAAGGCCAGCCAGGGGTATGTAGAGAAATGAGAGAGAGAGAGAGAGAGAGAGAGAGAGAGAGAGAGAGAGAG
>OU015752.1:38702384-38714833 GCA_907169655.1 Acomys percivali
AGGAGGAAGAGGACACAGAGGAGGAGGGAGAGGACACAGAGGAGGTGGAAAAGGTAGCTAGGTTCATCCAAGGCCGCCAAAGTGGTGAGGCACTTTCCAGTTTTCTCCACTGTGTTTCCTATGAAGACTCAGGAAGCAACATGACGATTCAGGACTAGGACATGATGAGGGCGTCTGGTGTTGCGACCCTACAGCTCTCTATAGTCTGGGGAGTCTGTGGCCCAGCAGGAACCTCCCTCCCTTGCACCTACCTGACCCTAGTTGAGGAGTGCAGTTGGCAGAGGCTGTCTCCAATCTCCCGCTTCATCTTCCCAACACATTGAAACCATCAGGCAGAGACCTCGCAGTTGGGTAGTCTATCGAAGCACTGTGATTTCATCCAAAGAACACGAGACTCCCGCATTCCCCACTCAACAGGGAAGAGGGGCAGGCCTGCGCTTTGCTCCAGATGCAGGCCTTGTGCATGCACTGCTGACTGTCTCTGAAATCTTTAGAGGCCAGCTTCCCTTTTGGAGCCTCACTTTACAAAAGTCATCTTCGGAAGGAGAAACTATTGTGGATGCTGTTTGCAATAGTGAGTTGCTAACTCCCCGCCATCCCCAGCCAAGCTGTCCCATCAAAAGCAGCACCCTTCAGTGCTTTGAGTTCAGGGGAAGCCAAATCAAAAGCAAATCCTGAATTCCTCTTGCTCATGGCCAATAAAAACCTTGCTTCGGAGCTGGCTTCCTTTGCTGAAATCAGATATCCTACTAATAAACAAGTCCTAAAGGCAGGGGGAGAGCCTTGCTTCTTTTTGCTGATTAGTTTTTCTTCCTTTAAAAAGGACCTCTCCTATAACAGGATGCCTGCCCTAGAAACTTGAGCATTGAAGGTGGCCCAGTCCGGCCCTGCCCTGCCCTGTATTACCCCTGTTGACCCACAACCTTCCCCTGGGCTCCAATGGGTGGGGTGGGCTCTGTTTTCTTTAATGTTAGGCTGTTTAGCTCTAAGGCAAGTCAAAGGGGCTTGGAGAGAGGAGGCCTTAGCCTTTCGTCTGAGGAACTGGCAGTGGTTTCCAGGGAGAGCCGAGTTCTTGGCCTTTGGCTGCTGGTGCTGTTGGAAAAGGGAAAGCTGAGTTATCACAGGTGGAGGCTCCTTTCTTCCAAATAGTCTGGAGTTCTTCTTGTTTCAGGAGGGTGAAAAAGGCTCCGTGCTGTTTCTTTATTTTTTTTTTTTTTTTTTTTGGTTGTTTGTTTTGCACCACTGGGGATGGAACCCACAGACTTGTGCCAGGTAAAGTACTATATCACCGCCAAGCTAGTCTCAGCCCTCAGCCCTCATGGGAATTTAGTGTTGAGTTTAGGCCCAGAAAAGGCATCAGGGTGGACAGCAGGGTAAAAAGACTTGGGGGCTAGCTTCCTGGGACAGCCTGGCTCTCCCTCATCAGCTTTCCCTAGGTCTCTCTCCCTGTCCTGCCCACTCTCTGGGCAGATCCATGTAGCCAGCTGTGGAGAGTACCCTCCCCTGATATGCTGACATGGCCTGCTCTCTTCTCCTTGCCCCCAAATAGGTTTTTAAGTGACTTTGCTGTCAGAAGATACACCGCCGCTGTTTGTTTTTCTCTCTGACACTATCTCTCCGGAGAGTTTCTGGTCAAGAGAATTATGTTGAGGCTGCAGATTGAGAGAGAATTGCGCCTAATGGGGAACAGACGGACAAGACATCTTTCATGTCCAGCCAATTTTCTCTCCCCTCCTCTTTCTCTCCCTCTCTCTCTCCCTTTTCTCATCTTCCCTTTTTGGCTTCAAAATTGGCCCCGGTCTGTGCTTGTTTCTTTGGTACATCTGCTGAATAAGGTCACACGTTGATTTTATTTTCGAAATTGGCAGCCTAGTTGAAGCTGAGCTCCGAGGCTGCAGAACAAGGCCACTGTTGGGACGGTGATGGGGGCAAATCTAGCGTGCAACTGGCACAGAGCAGCCCAACTCATTAAGACTTGAGAAGCACTTCTTTACCCAAATTGCGCCATCTGCTGCTGAGCCTCTCAGAATTCACGGCTGTAGGAGTTCTAAGGAAGGAACTGCTCTTGTTCCTTCCGAAAGCACCTCCAGTTGACCTGTGCAATACTTTATAGGGAAGGAAGTGTTGGATCTGAGGCCCCCTTTGGGATGAATAAGTCATTTAAGGAGAACTGACGTTTAAGGACCTTGTAAATGCCTACTCAAGGGCTGTTGGAATGGCTCAGTGGGAAGAAGTGTTTGCTGTGCAAGCATTCAGACCTGAGTTCGATCCCTGGAAGGGCGGAAGGAGAGCGTTTGACTCCAGCAAGTCATTCTCTGAGCTCCATATGCACACACATTGTAACTATAAATATTAAAAAAAAAATGTCTACTCAAACACACAGAACCACGGTGTGCACAAGCAGATAGAAAACAGTTGGGAAAGAGCACCGTTTTCTTGGGCTGGGAACGTGGTTCAGTGGTAGTGTCCTTGCTTAGCATGTGCAAGGGCCTGGGTTAGATCCCAGAACAATGTAAAATAAAACCAAAAATCCCCTTCCTTTGTGCTCCTCCAAAGAAGGCAGATTAGTAAAACATTTGGGAGGATGGCGGTAGTTTGGATTCCTTGGCCCTTAGTCATAAGTATGATGTAAGAGCATCCAACTGATTTCATGGTTAGGACAGTCACAGTTCTCAGCAAACCATTTCCAAGTGCACCCTGGCAACACCCCACACAGCCCCTTTTCAGGGTCTGCCCTTCTCCCAAAGCTTTCTTTGGTGGGAAGCCTAAGAGTCACTTGGCTTCCCAAGCAGAAAGCAAATGTCCTGGTGGAGCCCATTTTGGGTAACAGAGCTCACCGCTGCTCCAACCCAGGGGGGAGTTTGTACACTGTGAGCCCTGTAGCCTGTGTGAGAATGGCTCTGGAGGAGGAGTGTGGGAGCCAGGGAAGGGGGATGATGGCAGGCTGATTCTAAATGTCAGGAAAAGGAATGGGGGCAGGCGGATTCTCCTCATGTCTGGGCTTAATTCCCCTTCCTTCTCACGCCCTCTGCTTGTGGTTTCAGAGTTTGTTCTGTATTAAGCTACAACAGTTCTCAGCTAGCACAAGGGCTTGAAAAAATGTGCATTTCTTTCACAGCAATATGGCTTTCTGAGGCTATAGCTGCAAATCTAATATACTGCTTATCACTGATTAAAGCTAGCAATGGAGGCTAAGGGTGCTAGTCTTAGCGCTGCCAAACAAAACAACAACAACAACAACAACACAGCCAATGATAGCCATATTAGTCTTGAATTTACTTCTTGCCCTGCTGTTAATATTTCCTGTCCTTAGTTAAGGTGTGTGTGTGTGTGTGTATCCATTCCCAGCCTCAGTGCTGGATCAAAAAAGGGGGTACTTACGTCACTTGGTCTACAAAGAGAGTCCAGGACTGCCAGGGCTCTGTGTAACAGAGAAACAAACAAACAAACAAACAAACAAAGGAGATACTTAGAGGTTTCGTAAATACCTGATGAACTGTCATGAGAGAACACAGAGCTGGGGAGATGGCTTAGTGGATAAAGTACTTACTATGCAAGCATGAAGACCTGAGTTCAAATCCCCAAAACCCATGTAAAAGCCAGGCATGGCAGCATTCATTTGTAACCCTAGTACTTCTGGTGCAAGATGGGATGCAGAGACTGGAAGATCCATGGAAGCTTGTGGACCAGCTAGCCTGGTATACACAGCTGTGAACAACGGAGTGGCCCTTCCCAAACAAGGTGAGGAGTAGACACCACACACCTGAGGTTGTCCTCTTATCTCTCCATATGGGCAGTGGCAAGGGCATGCCCCCACATGCTTGCAAGAATGTAGGCACCTGCAAATTAGAAAGAGGAAGGGGAGCTGGAGAGCTGGCTCAGCAGTTAAGAGCAGTAGCTACTCTAGCAGAGAACACAGGTTTGAATCCTAGCACCCACATGCTGGTTAACAACCATCTGTAACTCCAGGTCCAGAGGATCAGAGATTCTTTCTGATCTCTTTAGCACTGCACAAATACTTTGCACTAATGCACATGCAGGCAAAATACACACATATATGATTTTTGTGACAGGGTTTCTCTGTGTAGCACTGGCTGTCCTGGAACTCACTCTGTAGACCAGGCTGGCCTCTGCTTCCTGACTGCTGGGATTAAAGGCAATGTGCAACAGCCGACAGGCTAAGATAAATATTTTTAAAAGGGTGGAGGACGGAGAGATGGCTCAGCAGTTAAGAGCATCTGCTGTTCTCTCAGAGGACCCAAGTTCACTTTCCAGCACCCACATGGTGGCTCACAACCATCCATAACTCCAGTGATCTGACCTCTTCTGACCTCCATGAGTACCAGGCACACATGTGGTGCACATGCACACATTCAAGCAAAATACCCACACACATTTTTTAAAAAAAACTTAAATGTTTTATTTTTAAAGAGAAAGAATTCAGGGGAGAGGACTTTCAGACCACAAAGGTTTAAAAAGGGGAGTGGGGTGGAACAATTTGTTTTAAGAAATGTAGTGAGGGGGCCGCATGGTGGTGCACGCCTTTAATCCTAGCACTTGGGAAGCAGAAGCAGGTGGATCCCTGTGAGTTCAAGGCCAGCCTGGGCTATAAAGAGAGTCCAGGACAAGCCTGTTACACAGAGAAACTCTGTGTAACTCAAAAAACCAAAAAAGAAGAAGAAGAGGAGGAGGAAGAGGAGGAGGAGGAGGAGGAGGAGGAGAGAAAGAAACAGTGATAGGAACAAGAGCTATAAAGGTAGATGGGACTGTTTGGGAGGAGTGAGGAGATGAGCAGGCGTGGGAGGGGCCAAGAGAGGGCGATTGCACAATGAAGCCTGTCATTGTATAATTAATGCTTGTAAAAATAAAGAAATGTGGTAAGGGTTAGGGTGCAGCTTCATGGTTCTGTACTTCCCTGGGTGTTCTGGGGCTCCCACCACCAGTGCCATAGGTATGTGTCTATGCAGATGGTCTCTCCCCCAGAGACCAAAGCCTTGACAGATTACCAGGGGCCTCCTGTGCTTGCTTGGCAACATTTGGAAGTAACTAAAACCCATGCAGCCGGGCACACCTGTGAGGGTTTTTGTTTTGTTTTGCTTTTCGAGGCAGGATTTCTCTGTGTAGCCTTGGCTGTCCTGGACTCATTATGTAGACCAGGCTGGCCCTGAACTCACAGCTATCCTCCTGCTTCTGCCTTCCTGAGCACTGGGATTAAAAGTATGCACTCTTTAATGTGGTGGTGGCCCACATACAAGGACACGGAAGAGGGGAGCTTGTGCTGTCTGTCTGCCTGCCCCCCACTCTCTCTGGACAGCTCATTTATCCTGAGCCATTCCTTAGCTGACATTAGAACCTGTTTCTTTTTGGGATTCCAATGGAGATTGAAAAGTGGCAGCTCTCTAGGATCTTGCTGGGACACTTACACTGCTGAGAGTCCAGTCTTGCAGACTGAGCAACTATCGGATCCTTGGTCTTTGCAGCAGGAGGCATCTGTTGTTGCCAGTGCATAAGCCACTCTAACAAATCTCATATATATTCCACTGTATCTGTCATTCCTTAGAGAATCCTAATACAGGGGATGCATGCACAACCCCCACCCCCACCCCAGGGCATGGGTTGTCAGGGAGAGATGGCTAATTCTGCATGAGTGGATGGGTGGGTCTGACTCTAAACTTGCCTCGATGCTGTCACTGCTGCTATAAAAACCTGGGAGTAGCCCAAGCAGCTGCCTCAAATGAAACAAAAGACAGTCTCATAGCCTGGCCAAATTTTCTCAAGAGAGCCACCCTACTGAGGATGCGCTGGCTATGGTTTGGCTTCCTCCAGGCATCTGGACTAATGCCTCTCCTGGCTTCGCCTCCACTGTGTTCTTCATTTCCAGGCACAAGCCAGGCAGATCTTTTATGGTTTAACCATTTCACTTTTTCCGAAGCGCCCAGAGTCACCCTCAGATCCCTCAACCAAGTCAGCAGAGAAGTGAGATGAGAGCCTGTGTGCGGTGGCTCATGCCTGTAATCCCAGCATGGGGAAGCAGAAGCAGGCAGATCTTTGTGAGTTCAAGGACAACTCAGACTACAAAGTGAGTCCAGAATAGCCAAGGCTACACAGAGAAACCCTGTCTCAAAAAGCAAAAGCAAAGCAAAACAAAACAAAGAAAAAGGGAAAGAAGTGAGATTGCCAAAAGTACTCATGAGCCTGGAGGTCCACGTCACTTATGGAGGAAGACTGAATAGGCCCTACTGCTGACTGATGGGCCCAGAATGCGCTCTTCTGGTGAGCCAATGTTGAAGTTTGCATGTGCCTCAGGGCAGCCAATGTCGCCATCTAGAGGCAATCAAAAGAGCTTCACACAGCATGGAGCAGGCGCCTTTCCAGTTCCTGACAAGAGCAACCAACACTTCATTTTCAGATTACATCACAGATTGTTACCCTCTCACTTGTCTCTTCCCATTCCCACCCTCCCTCCCTCCCTCTTCCATCTTATTCCCCTCCCCTAGACCTGTGACAGAAGGGAACCTCCTCCCCCACCATGTGACCACAGCCTATCAGGTTTCACTGGGGTAGCCAGGTTCCCCTTCCTCTGAGTGCCACCAGACCTCCCCACCAAGGGGAAGTGGTCAAATAGAGGGCAGCAGAGTTCTTGGCAGAGGCAGTCCCCGCCCTCCCCACAACTGTGGACAATGCTGTCCATTGGCTGGATCTGAAGGAAGGGGGTGGTGTCTAGGGTTACTGCATGCATTGTCCTTGGTTGGTACAGCAGCTTGTGCAGGCCCCCAGGGCCAGATCCACCATCCTTGATGGTCTTCTTGTGGGGCTCCTGGGCCCTCTGGGTCCTTAGATCTCCCCATTCTTCCACACCCCTCTCACCTGGAGTCCAACATTGAGGCCCAGCATCTGTCCTGATCCCTCACTGAGTGGAGACTGTCAGAGGACATCCATGTTGGGCTAGTACTCACTTGTCGACGACATTTCCTTGCTCTTGGCATTCAGAGCCCTTCCTGTATATGCGTATGGCGTGGCTTCGGTGCCCTCTCTGACCCAGGGAAGGGCCGCTCCAGAGCCAGGCAGGCTGCTGCCCATCAGCTCCAATGCCCCTTCCTTAATCCACTCACTACACCAGATCACAAAAATAAATCTTTAATTGCTTTACAGTTGGCACAGATGGTATGATTCAAGCTCACATTTGCAGTTGACAGACTCTGAAATGCCACGCTAGCTTTGACAGAAACGGAACAAGAACCAGAGTGGTCTAAGTTTATGAAATTACATTCCAGCAGCAGCAGCAGCAGCAGCAGGTTCTGGAGTTATTGTTAAACGAAGGTGGGCTGGAGTAAATGAGGAAAAGCTATCAGGAAAGAAGCAGCCCACACTGAAGCTGTTGTGGTTGCTACAGAATTGTGCTTTCTGGTTTATTTTGTTTTTTAGCTGAGGGTCTCATTTAGCCTTTGTCTGTTGTTGAACTCTCGATCTCCCTGCCTGCACCTTTCAAATGCCAGAATTACAAGCAGGTGCTGCTATGCCCACCTGCGTCCTCATTTGTGAGGATCTCACTATGTCATGACCAATCAAGAGCTGCAAAATTCTGGCTTATAAATACAGTGTGTGCATTGGGGTGGCTATAAGTACACCTGGGAGATACTTCCCCAGACAAGAAAAAGTGAGTGAGGCCTTGCTGAACCTGTGCACGGACCAAAACAGGTTCTGAAGGGCTGTCGTCTCCAAGAGGGACAGTCTAAAACCCAGAAAAGGATTGTGATGGGGAAGAAATGCTGTCACTCACTTTCCATCACTGTGGTCCCCAAGGAAAAGGCTCCATGTACCACCTTCTCAACATGATGTCAGCAAGGCCCAAGTGCACTTACAAGTTACCCTGGAAGTTCAGTGCCACAGAGGAGCTGTGGTTAGAGACATCTACTGGCCAGGGTGCAAACTGGGAGCAGAGATCACCTGCTCCAGAGTAGTGATGGGACTGCTCGCTGGGGACTTGTAAACACAACTGTGGGGCACTCCAGTTTGGTGGAATGGCAAATGGGAATCCCTCTGAGTTTTTTGGGTTTTTTTTTTTTTTTGTGTGTGTGTGTGTTTGATTATAGACCAGCAACTCAAAGATACCAGGGAAAAGACATTCACAGAGGGCTGGGTGGTCCTGGGCAGTGTTCAGTAGATGTCAGTTCCTGATTTGGTGTCAGCTCTGAAGTCTCAGAACTCCTCCTAGGGCAGAGGCCACACACAGGAGGCCTCCATCAGCACATGTAATCTCAATGCTCTGTACAGCCACAGGAGAGTGGGGATGGGAACATGCGGAACACCAAAACGAAAACCTTGGCTGGTGCACAGTTGACCCTCTCAGCTGTCCAGGTCTCACTGTTCTTGTGCCAGTGGCGCCGTGGCCTTTGGGTCTGTTGTAGTCTTCTCTTGGGCAGGTTTCTTTGAGTAATCTCGCTCTCCGAAAATGGTGCTTCCTATCCGGACATTTGTAGATCCTACTTCAATCTGTGGGAGAGAGTTTCAAACAGGAAGGCAATTGGCACTGAGCCTCTCTCTCTCTCTGCCCAGAGGCTGATGGGCCCGCAACAGAACCACATCTCAGGTAGCCTTCAAAAGACAGGTGATGACCTCAGCTTGTACAGTGCTTGGGGACTTCAGTGGCATTTAAGAATGTGGGGATGAGGGATGGTAGAGATCCAAGTATGTGAGTGTGAGATAGCACGGCATAGGAGAAAGCTGCCCTGAAGCTAATGATCAAAGGGTATGGCCAGCCAAGCAGAAAAAACCTGTAGCTATCTGAGCATAAAATCAAACTCCATTTTAGAATCTTGACACTGTTTTAATATATGTGGTATTCTGAAAATGGAACTTTACACTTTGATATTTAGAACTTTGTTATTATTTATTTATTTTTAAGGCATCTCACTATGCAGTCTTGGGTTGCATGGAACTTGTGGTGTAGACCAGGCTGGCTTGAAACTCACCAGCAATCCATCTTGATTCTGTTTCCCAAGCGCACAGCACCCAGCTATTATTTACTATCTTAGAAATTCATGTTTGTGAGTTGCTTTATTTCAGTTCATACTTACCGTCACATAGCTACTAACCTAGGACTTATGTATAAAGTGTCTTTAAAACTCAGCTTAAAATTTCTTTTTTGGTTCTGCAAAACCAAACCCAGGTCTGACGCAGTCATTAAACCCTAAATTACACTACAGCTTTTTTTTTTTTTTTTTTTTTTTGACTACATGTAGTGGATTATGTTGAGTTTTAAGAATTTCATTGTAATTCCTATAATTTCACTTCAAAAAAGGAGCAGTGTGTGTGTGTGTGTGTGTGTGTGTGTATGTGTGAATGTTAGGACAACTGAGTCATTGTGTCTGCTTTATCACTAGGATGAGGCACTTAAAAGACCCCCACATCAAACCCTACCCCAGGGCCCACCCCGCCCTGCTCCTGGAAGGACACTTACGGCATGCTGGAAGTCCGTGGACATGCCCATGCTCAGCTCCACCTGCTCTGCAGGGATGTTTAGCTTCTCACACAGCTCCCGCCGCAGGGACAGTAACACCTGACCCAAATACAAGTGTTACCATCATATCTCTGTGGTTTCCAGTGACAAAAAGTGGCCAAATCTGCTGGGCATAGTGGTGCTTGCCTATAATGCTCGGGAACAGGCAGGAGAATGCTGAATTCAGCCAGCCTGGGCTATACAGGGTGGTGAACTTGTCTCCAAAACAAAGCAAGCCAAACCAAACTAAACCAAACCAAACCAAACAGAAGAAAAACAAACCCACCAACATGAAAACAAAAGGAAAGTTCCCAACCCTCAAACACTTCTGGTGATTTTGTTCCTCATGTTGCATCCCCACCCGTGCCATCCAGCATGGCCGCTGCACATTCTAGACACATCCTGCTGGCAGGCCACACTCATGGCCCCATGATGCTTCCTTGGCACAAGGGCATCATGCCGACCCCAGTACCTGGAAGTCTGGGTTTGGTCCTTGACTAAGATCATGCCCAAAGCTTCCTATGGTCATGAGCCCCACGAACTCCAGGCTGGGACAACGGGCCTTTATGTGTTCCACCAAGGCTATGGTCTCCGAAGGAGGAAGGCCGTGTTTACCTTCACAAAAAGAAACAGAAGATGTGTATGCCAACACGGCTTAAGCTGCCAGAAGACTCCATTTTCATCCCTTCCTGATGATGGAGGTGACTCTCAGATGAAAATCTGATGAAGTCACTTACCCTAACCCTAAAGAGTGACAGTGTATGTGAGATCCTTCATGCTGCCCCTGCTCCACGCTGGTTTCTCAAGATTAATTCTCTTTATTCCGTCTCAGAGTTCTACTTAATTTTTTTCAGTGCCAGAAACTGAACCCATGCCTCTACCACTAAACCACCCCCCACAGGGGAGACGGAAAAGACACAGTATGTTGTGGTATGAATGACAATGTCTCCCACAGGCTCCTATGTGTGAACGCTTTGTTCCCAGCTCCTGGTGCTGTTTGGACAGGCCTAGTAGATGTTGCCTTGCTGGAGGTGGGTGCCGGCTGTAAAGCTGCAAAGCCTCACATCACTCCATCATTCCCAGGCTCCAGCTCTCCCCTCCCCTCCATGCTTGTGGTGCCAGGTGTGAGCCCAGAGCTTCTTTTCAGCTGCCAAGCTCCCCTACCTCGGACTTTTATCCCCTAGAACTGTAAGCCAAACAGAGCCTTCCTTCTGTGAGTTGCCCTGGCCATGGTGTTTTATCACAGAAATAGGAGAGGGTAGTGTCTTGGGGCACTAGGGAGAGTCACACTGCCAAAGTCCTACATGAATCTCAGAACTTTTTTTTAAACCTGACATTTTAATGTTTTTTTTTTAAAAAACCCAATTTATTACTAGAACTGCAAAAAACAAATCATATACGCATAGTAAAGTTGGAACTATATATTTGCAAAGTTTAACTTACAGTTAATAATGGCTGGAGGAGCTAGAGCAATTGATATTTGTTATGTCTTTTAAAGACTATTGGCAATGCTTTGCCTTTATCCCATTATTAAATGGAGTAGGCAGGTACTTTCACTGTTATTTTTAAAAAAATATTTATCTATTTATTATGTATATAGTGCTCTGCCTGCATGGCAGAAGTGAGCATTAGATCACATTACATATGGTTGTGAGCCACAATGTGGTTGCTGGGAATTGAACTCGGGACCTCTGGAAGAACAATCAGTGCTCTTAACCTCTGAGCCATCTCTCCAGCCCTTTCACAGTTATTTAATTAGGACAAATCACAGCTAATTGTCAAGAAATGCAGTAAAGACACTCTGGAGTTGGTCTTGTATCTACTTATATGCAATGTAGCCATAGTCAAGGAGCATGCGCATAGCATGATAATGGAAACTGTTAAGATTACTGAACCCTGGGCCAGCCCCAAGACTTCTCATTGCATACAGTAACTCTAAGGGTTCATATAGCACCAGTCTTCAGAGGAAACTGAGGCAGGGAGGCTAAGTCCTTTTCTATGGATACCTGACAAGAACTGTAAGCCCAGGCAGCCCGACTCCAGGGCACATCTGGAAAACAGATGCCTACACTGAGCTCCTTCATGCCAAGAACTGCTGCATGTGACTGCTCAGATGGCTCCATGCAAATGCCTCGCACTCACTCTTAACAAAAAGCAAGCAAGCGAGCTGTCCAGGGTTCTGCGTCACTGCACTGACTCCTTACCACACCATTGGCAGTGGGCATTCCCCCCGATGGCATTGAGGGAGTGCTTACTGCCACATATGGAAACTCAGTACAGAGAGCTTAGGCGACTGACAGGAGGTGGAGTTCAAGCAGATGTCTGTCTGGTGTCAAACTCCACACTCCCCTGTAATTCACTGCTACACTGATAAGCCAGGCTCCATGAAATAGATACTCACAGGGGTTCAACAGTGTCTCTTTTCTCCTTGCCCAGGGAAGCACTGGCTAATTTCCTTCCACACCTAAGAAGTATTATGTGTGCAATTCTCAATCGCTTTCAGGAGAGGATTTCCAGGACATCAAAGTTCTAATTCCTCAAAATCAATGCCTAACAAGTCATAATATATTAATGAATTATCTTGGATCACCACACTGCTCAGTCATGACAAAGCCGCTTGCTAGAAGGTTGGAGCTTCTCCCCCACAGTCTCCTCACCGGATGCTGATGCCCACCTGAGCTTCAGCCATGCAAGCGATCAAACACCTATGGTTCACATCCAGTCACTTACTCTCCTCTCCACTGGTGTTAATCTGGACCATAACCTTTAGTTGTTCAGTAGAGCCTTTCTTCTGCCAGGAACTGTTCACCTTGTCTGCTAACTTCACAGAGTCTATGGTTTCCAGCATAAAGAGGTTGGGGACAGCTGTAATGAGAAAAAGGGAAGGTAGCAGTCTTCGTTTTCTGTCGGGAGCCGTTCGGAGCAGTGCCGCACCTAGAAGATGGCGCCT
>OU015752.1:38714843-38738213 GCA_907169655.1 Acomys percivali
GAGGATTCTAGCCAATCCACAACTCCTGAGAGGCGAAATAGTTCCTCTTTCTCTGCCATATTGTCCT
This sequence comes from Acomys percivali, assembly GCA_907169655.1. Lineage (NCBI taxonomy): Eukaryota > Metazoa > Chordata > Mammalia > Rodentia > Muridae > Acomys > Acomys percivali. The sequence continues at coordinate 38,714,911 of OU015752.1, forward strand.
CTCTTGTCCCAATTGTGTGACTCATCTTCACCCACCGCGGATGCTCCTCCGGGAAGGCAGCCACCGCAAAATATGTTTTGCCCAGAGGTCTAAAAGAAGGCACGAGTGGCTTTTCCCGTTTTAGAAGACAGGCTGCGGTGCCTATAAAGCGGGGGTTCACCCCCTGTAATATTTCAATTTGCACCGGCATCCCCTCAAATATGGCTTGCTAGCCTGACTTGAAGTTTGGAGCCTTTTCCCTGACATATGGCCTTTACACCCAGCTGGCTTTTGGCCATTGCACGCTGGAAGGCATATGTCAGTTCTTTTGTCAACGGCCATTGCACTTCGCTGGGAGTATCCCATTGCACGCGAAATGGCGTTGGTACTGTCCTCTTTGTCCTTGATCTGGCGGAATCTAGAATGATCTCGCAGGTGATCGGACCTTCTGGCTCAGCTAAAACAAAAAGGGGGAACTGTCGGGAGCCGTTCGGAGCAGTGCCGCACCTAGAAGATGGCGCCTCTTCCTGTTCCTGTTCCTGCAAAGCTTGGTAGTAAGCAACTGCCTTATTTGGACCTGCTTGGCGTCTGCCAATAGAGTACGGCTACATGGTGGACTGTGTTTGGTTTTGCTGTTTGCTATATAACTGCTATCCTGGGGTGCGGGGGCGGTCACTTCCTGAAACCTCCCGAGTAAACTGCTTGAAGAAGGATCCTGGTTGTCTGTGTCTCTTTCCCGCTGGACGGGTGCGGCACCGACAGTTTTCCCTGCTGTCAAGAGGACACATGCGACAAACCTCTGATCTGGCAGAGGGAGGAGTGTCACAGCAAAAGAACAGGACAGCGAAACCTTTTGATCGGCCAAGAAAACCAGCACGACAGTTCCGAGATATGAAGTCCAAAGGCAGACAAGCCCATTGCACCAGCAAAGACGGATAAGGGAACTGCTAACGCTTCACAATTAGGCAGTGTGTGTACAGAGATGCATTTAGGAAGCTGGTAACTAAGATTCTGAGTAGCAGGCCTGATCTAGTTATGCCTCAGTTCAAACTAAGGGCAACAGGTCAAACAACAGAGCAGAGCCTATTTAGAAGCAAACATGCTAGCCTGGACAGACATCATCACTGTCAGGGATGGGTCTTATTTCACAATGACACCAGAACAGCTCATCCTGGATGCTCAGTTAGACAGTGAGGTCATCAAGATAAACTACCAGAACTGCTCATCCTGGATGCTCAGTTAGACAGTGAGGTCATCAAGATAAACTATGACTCTTGCCAGCAATAAAGGACAGTGATATGGTCCCACCAGCTTGCTTGTACTGAGCACAGAAATCTTCCAGGCAGTTGGCTAACTACTTTCTCTGCCTTCCATGCCTCTTTTCTCTTTTTTCCTCTACCATGGAGAAGACTGAGCCTCTTTGTACTTCCTGATCTCTCTTCACTTGTTTCCTCGGTGTGGAATGTGAGCGAGGACAGAGCTGCATGCAGTGTACAGGTCTTAATGGGCTAGAGTGTCCAGCTGGTCACTAACCAGTGCACAGATGTGAAGAAGTCATTGCAGGGATTAACAGGTTGGGGGGCATGTCATCTGAGGTTCACAAAGGATGTGGAATATGGATTGGGATGGAGACACTAGTGATAGTATAAATAATTAATTCTAAACTCCACTCTGGCCTGTTATACACCAAGAGAATTAACAACAAGAACCTAAAGCTGGGTACTGATGGCGCACACCTTTAATCCTAGCACTGGGAGGCAGAGGCAGGTGGATCTGAGTTTAAGATCAGCTTGGTCTACAAAGTGAGTGATTCCAGAACAGCCAAGGCTACACAGAGAAACTCTGTCACAAAAAGTGAACCAACCAAACAAACAAACAAAAATCCAAAACCTTAAAAGGATGAAATTGTTCCAGAAAGATGTAAACTATGTTCCAGAACAAAGCAGCAGCAGAATATTTATAGGAATATAAAAATAAACACGACAAACTTCACGTCTGAAACCTAAACAAAACTGTCTGGCATGCTGCTGGGAGTGGTGGTGCCTCATGCCTGCAATTCCAGCATTCAGGAGGCTGAGACAGGAGGATCACCACAAGTTCCAGGCCAGCCTGGGTTAGAGTCAGACTCTGTCTCAAAAACAAAACAAAACAAAACAAAAAAATAAAGACAAACCAAAACCAGCAATGTATAAAGCAACTATTCATGGGATGATAATGAGCTGACACTGACTCAAAAGTGAGGAGATGAAGGAATTAGTTGGTAAGGTGTTAGGTTATCTCTTCCATGTATTTACAAAGACTCACACTTCTGGCTAAAACAAACACCCCTCCCGTTAAACTACAATGTATCAGATACAAACTCTGAGAGTTGATACATTAGGCATGAAATTACTCAGAGTGGCAAGGCCAGTTGTGCTGGTTAGTTTTTTTTTTTTTTTTTTTTTTTTTTTTAATGTCAACTTTACACAAGCCAGGGTCATCTGAGAAGAGCAAACTTCAATTGAGAAAATGTCTCCAGAACTCTGGAGGAGGATAGGGGCTACGATTAGGATGTAAAGTGAATATTTAAAAAAAAAAAGGGGGGGGGGCTAGAGAGATGGCTCAGTGGTTAAGAGCACCAACTGCTCTTCCAAAGGTCCTGAGTTCAATTCCCAGCAACCACATGGTGGCTCACAACCATCTATAATGTGATCTGATGCCCTCTTCTGGCCCATGGGTGTACATCACATTCATACATTAAATAAATAAATCTTAAAAAAAAAAAAAAAAAAAAAAAGACAGTAGGCTGAGTAAGCCTCTCAACTCACTGACTCAATGGAAATGACTGGAACTCAGAGATCTCCCTTCCTATGTCTCCTGAGAGATGGGATTAAAGGCGTGCACCACCATGCCTAGATCTGAGCTTTTCTTTATCTGAAACTTGCTCTATACCAGGCTGGCCTTGAACTTAGATCTGTTCTATCTCCTGAGATGAAAGGTCTGTCTGGTTGTATTCCGGTTGGATCACACAGACCCAGAAGGTCTTTGGATGTGATCCCTTGCCACAGCAGCCACGTTTCTGGATTAAAATTCCTCTACATGTGCCACCACCTCTGGCACAGTAGCTTATTTGTAGTACTCCAAAACTGGAAGTAACCCAAATAGCCATCAGTGTGAACAGAAAAACTGTGATGTTTATAAAGTGAGACACTACCTAATAAGACGATGAAAGAACCACATAAACATGCTAAAGGTCAATGCTTGATGAGGACTGACAGAAGATACTTTTTTTTTTTTTTTTTTTTGGTAATTCTAAAATACGGAATTTACAACAAAAAAACGGACAACAAAGATGACAGGAAGGAGCCTCTGCGGTGATGGGTGCCTGCTATTTTAATTATTGTAATAGTTTCACAGTTGTAATCCTGTGTCAAAATTAATCAAATCAGACACTTTCAATCTGTGCAATTTATTGTAGTTGCATAAGCTTGTTTTCAACTGACCCCTGAAAAAGGTGTTAAGAAAAATAAGTACCAGGGGAGGCAACAGGTTCAGTGTGTAAAGGTGCCTGCTGCCAAGCCTGATAACCTGGGTTCAATCCCCGGGACCCACATTTGAAGAGAGAGACCCAACTCCTCTATGTTATCCTCTGATCTCTAGACACACAGTGTGCCTTGCTATATAACCGCCCCTCCCCAAAAGAAGAAACCATACAGGTTTCTTCAGTTTTGCTACCTTGAGAGATGTAAGCACCGTTACTTAAGGTCCTCTCATGTCACATGCTTAAATCTTCCTGTAGTTAGTAGCTATTTTTTTATGGTGTTGGGGACTGACCTAGGGCCTTGTAAATGCTAGGCAAGCACTCTATTGCTAAGCCACACCCTCCAACCTTATTTTTATTTTACTGTGACTTATTTGAGCCAATCCCACAACACAACTGGTGAGCTGAGGATGGCTCAAAGCTGCTTCCTTAGGTGGTGGTGGAAGCCATGCCAGTCTTCACACTTAAGAGTTGTGTCTTACCCATCAATTTGTTGACATTCTGTTTCTGTAAATGGCCAATAAAGTGCCATTTGATCTCAGGGCATGAAGACAGAATCTGGAGAGAGAAGGGGAACCATTTGATGCAGATGTCATGGCGGCTTGGTCAGCCCAAGCACCCTTCACTGCCGTGCGCTCTCCGCTGAGTGATGACCCACCACCACTCTCTTCAGCCCATCTCCCACTGTTTCCTTCCCTTATTCCTAACCCTTTCTGTATTTTTTCAGATATTACTCATTAAAGACAAAAATGACTTAGTTTTCCAGGCACATTGCCATTGAGCGGTACCCCATACCCTTTCATTTACGCTTTCAAATCTCCAAAGACTCTGCTCCTAAAATCACTACTCACCAACAGCCACAAAAGAGAATATTAAAGTCTGGATAAAGACAGAGAAGCTCTGTGAAGAATTATTTAGGGCACAAGGGAAATGTAGACAATTTCTATCCCTAGCCTAGCTTTCTGTTCTAAAACTCCATCACCAACACAGGTCTAACTCTCAGCCACGAGGTAAGACTTCTACAGAGTCAACACTTCCCGTGTCTACGTACCGTAGGGTTTGATGCTTTCTCTAGTAGTTCCTGAACCTAAAGAGCAAGAACAGAGCGAGTCAGAAGCCTGGTAGGCAAAACTCTTCCGAGGGTTCTTATAAGAAGAATCTTACATAGTTCTCTCCAAAAGTGCGCTGCCCATGACCATAGGCCTCAATCACCATGCCTGCAGGTTTAGTTTTGCTGACTGCTACTAACCGGGGTTGGATGGCTGGAAGATTCTGTCAAGAAAGAAAGAGTCACATGAGCGAATATGTGGAATTTTGCCCCGATAACATACACCTTGTAGTGCCCAGTGGAGGGCACACACCTTTAATTCCAGCACTCTGGAGGCAGAGGCAGGTGGATCTCTATGAATTCAAGGCCAGCCTCATCTACATACAAAGGGATTTACAGGGCAGCCAGGACTAAACAGAGAAACCCTGCTTTGAAAAACAAAAACGAAACAAAATGATATACCTTGTAAAATAGACTGGTGAGCATCTTGACTTGGCAGTAGTAAGATTCCCCCCACTTTTATGATTGTTTGTTGTTTGCTTTTTTTTTTTTTTTTTTTTTTTTTGAGACAGAGTTCTCTGTGTAGCCTGGTTGTTCTGGAACTCATTTTGTAGAGTAGGCTGGCCTCGAACTCACAAAGATCCACCTGCCTCTTCCACTCGGATTCTGGGATTAGACACGTGCCTCACCACTGCCTGGATGTGCCCCCCCACCCTGATTCTTTTGTTTTTTTGTGGTATGGACATAGAGCCCTGGATTTTGGGGACGCCAGGTAAACACTCTACCATGGAGCTACAGCCTTGCCTGCTGACTTCCTTTTGAACAAGTGTGCCAGATGATTCACATATAAACCAATGCTGGAGGATTAAGGATCTGGGGCAGAAAAGATGGCTCAGTGGTAAAATGCTAGCCATACGAGCAGGAGGGCCTGAGTTTAGACCAGACAAACACCCATACAAAAGGTAGATGTGGTACCAGCTGTCTGTCATCCCAGGGCTGGGGGGTTTGCTGGCTAGCCAGCTCCAGCTTTAGGGTCTCAAAATATAAAGTGGAGAGTGGCAGAGAAAGATGACTGACACTGGCTTCTGGCTTCCACACATGCATGCATGGACATGTGCACTTATACACACAGGAATATATGCATGTGTAAGCACACACACACATACACACATACACGGGTATGGATTTGTACATACATACATCACACACACACACACACACACACACACACACATCACCTTATTGGGTCAAGGGTACAGTAACAGTGGCAGAGGGTCTGCTTAGCATTTGTGAAGCTCTGTATCCCCAGCACCAAAACAAAACAAAACCATACAAACAAATGATAAGACAAACCCCAACAGCATAACTTCACTAAGGGAAGGCAGCATTCTATTTAGCAGGTAGGTCACTTCCACTTCTGATGGCAGAAGGTAAACAGTTTAGAGACTCATTCCATTCTGGCCCTGTTGTCACGATTAATAATGCTTCTATTCACTCCGAAAGAGGCTCGACTGGGATAAAGGCACACAATGCATTGCTCAGTCTATGATTCAGCCAACAAATGACGATGCTGAAGTGGTGGCAATGGGACACAATTCTGTATTCACCATTAGCTTCATCCAAACTCTTCCCTATGGCCATTACATAAAGTGCAGGGGTTCAAGCCCGGCATGGTGGGCTCACCTGTAATCCCAGCACTCGGAGGCAGAGGCAGGTGGATCTCTGTGTCCCAGGGCAGCCTGGTCTACAAAGTGAGTCCAGGACAGCCACAGCTACACAGAGACATCCTGTCTCAAAAAACAAAACAAACAAAAAATGCAGAGTTTCCCTGCTTTCAGCTGCAGCCAAATCCTCACGTAGCTCTCCTCATGTATCCCACCATTTCTGAGCCTTTCACAGAATCACGATACTCTCAAGGACTTGGAGAAGTCACATAAATTACCACAGGGTCTCCCGAACTGAAGGCCTCCAGACACAAAAGTGGTACAAGCAGGCCTAAATCCCAGAGTGAGGTGCTTTAGGGAAATCCCAGGTTTTTTTCTTTGAAGAGATAGAACACTGGTACTAGGAAGGAGGTGAGCTCTCATTTCCTTCAGCTACGAGAAAACCGAGGGCTAGAACAGTCAACAGGACTTGTTTAAGGTGATCTCCAGACATCAGCTAACATAGCTTAATTTGCATGGAGAAAAGCAGACACGGACTCTGCTCTAATACGAAGTCCAATAGCGGACAAAATAACCAATAGGGAGAAAATGCTTGTGACTGGGCACCTGACAGCTCCCTTCTGCTGCTCTGAGTCGGTAAAACCTTGTCGTTCACTCAACTCTTGACCAAGGGCCGCCGCCGCCGCCACGTGATCACGGGTGGACTAGGCCCTCTGAGGGCTCTAGTACCGTGGCGACGGGAAATGACAAATGGCGAGACAAATGGACACGAGTCACTTTCCCTAAGTGAGCACCTTCTCTCCAACCAGGCCAGCCTGCAGGAAGTCCAGCGCCTCAAGCCGGGAGACCTCTGAGGAAACATCGCATGCCCCTGCAGCCCCGCCCCTCCGGGAGCCCCTTCTGCGTCACCATGACACCTGGCCCTACGCAGGTGTCTCCCCGCCCGCCCTAGTCCCCTGAGACCTGTCCTCACCCGCGGCCGCCGCGCCACACTCTGCTGAACGCGCTCGTTCACGGTCCGCAGTGCGAACCCGACACCCAGCTCTGCAGACATGCTGCCAACCCTCAACATTCCCTAGAGGACGCCGGTCGAGGACCTGGGACCCACCAAGACTACCTTCCGGTCCCGCCCACTACATGCGAGGCCCAATCACTGCTCACTATCCGGCCACTTCCCCCAATGGAGGCCGGAGGCCGAGGCGGGCGCCATCTTGGGGAGGTCCGCGAGAGCGGCGGGAGTGCCAGAGCCTAGCGGGGCGGACCAGAATATCTATAAACAAAGACAGTAGGAGTAACTTTTGAAAAATGTGTATGGATGTATGTATGTATGCATGTATGATATATGTATATGTGTGTGTTTGTATGATGTGTGTTATGTGTGTGAATATATATATAGTATTTATTTTAAAAAGACCTATTTGTTTGCCTGTCTGTTTTATGGAAGGGACGGGATTACCTATAAACAAAGACATTAAGAAGAACTTTTTAGAGCAGGGTGGTGGTGGCATACGCTTTAATACCACCACTCAGGAGGCAAAATCAGGCAAAATCTCTGAGTTAAGTCCAGCCTGCTCTACAGGGTCAGTTCCAAGTGGCGCTCGCTGGTAGGATTTGCTGAAGGAGGCAGAGGCAGGAGTTTGAGGCCAGCCTGGGCTATACCTGGGGCTGGAGACATGGTTCAGAGGTTAAGAGCTCTCACTGTCTGTTCTTCCAAAGGTCCTGAGTTCAGTTCCCAGCAACCTCATGGTGGCTCACAACCATCTATAATGAGATCTGGTGCCCTCTTCTGGTGTGCAGGCACACATGGGCAGAATACTATATTAATTACAAATCTTAAAACAAAAACAAACAAAAAACAAAGCAAAAAACCCCAACAAAACCCGAAAACAAATCAAGTTCCAGGACAGCTAGAAAACAGAGAAATCTTGTCTCAAAATACGAAAACAAAAAACCAAACCAAACCAAACCAAACCAAACCCCAAAAATGTCTGTGATGCTGTGGCCAGAATAGAATTTTGGATCTCCTGGGCCTGGAGTTAGAGATGGTTGTGAGACACCATGTGTGTACTGGCAACAGAATCTTGGTGCCCAGCTCCCCACTTTTAAATTTTTATGTGTGTGGGTATTTTCCCTGCATGGAAGTGTGTGTATGAAATGCCCACAGAGGTCAGAGGAGGGCATCAGACCCCCTTGGAACTGGAGTTAGAGTGAGCAGGCATGTCCGTCCTAGGATCTGAACCCCTCCAAGAGCGACAAGTGCTGTCTCTCCATCCCGGACATTAGGAGTAAATATATGCAAGGAAAATGCTTCCTGACCTGTTGTTACTGTCATTAGAGAACATTAAAAGGGACTAGAAGCCTGTTACAGAGTGAGTGCAAAGAGAAGTTGGCTGTAGAGCTACAGTTAGAAGGAGCAAGTCAGCGGCAAGGATTGATGGGTCAGGCTAAAAGGAGCCATGAAGGGTGAGATGAACATAAAATTTAAGAGACATGCTGTTTCCAAAAACATACTGAAGGCCATAAGATGACTCAGGAGTCAGGGTGCTTGCCACTAAATCTGACGGTCTGAGTTTGATCCTGGTAGAAAGGAGCAGACTCCCAACAAACTGTCCTCTGATCGCCACATGAATGCCAGGGCACTTGAGCATGTAAGCATGCACAAGGATATATACATACATAAACACATAAAAACACAAATGTAAAAAAACTGAGACCTATATATATCACATATAGGGCAGCCCCCTCCCTCCCTTCTCCCTCTTTGTCTGCCTGTCCCTGTCTCTGCCTCTCTCTCTCCCCTCCCTCCCTCCCTCTTGTGAATAGAGGATGTAGATCAATGTCAGGAGCCTATGACTGAGCTTGAGATTGCCAATTTGGCTAGACTGGATGGCCAGAAAGTGTCTTTCCAGGATTATAGATGTTGGGGATCTAAACTCAGATTTTTATGATTGCATGGGAACATTTATCTCCTGAACCATCTGTCTTAGGGTTACTATTGCTGTGATGAAACACCATGACCAAAAGCAACCTGGAGAGGTGTGGAGGTTTGAATAGAAATGGTCCCCATTGAGCTAGGCCTGGTGGTGCACGCCTTTAATCCTAGCACTGGGAGGCAGAGGCAGGCAGATCTCTGTGAGTTTGAGGCCAGTCTGGTCTACAAAGCGAGTCCAGGATGGAGAGCTAAGGCTACACAGAGAAACCCTATATGCCTGCATGCCAGAAGAGGGCACCAGATCTCACTATAGATGGCTGTGAGCCACCATGTGGTTGGTGGGAATTGAACCCAGGACCTTTGGAAGAACGGCCAGTGCTCTTAACCTCTGAGCCATCTCTCCAGCCCCTCTAGGGCCATCTTATGGAGGCATTTTCTCACTGAAGCTCCCTCTTCTTTGACTCTAGCTGTGCCAATCTGACATGAAACTAGCCAGCACACCATCTTTCTAGCCCTGTCCTAGTTTGCTTTTTATTGCTCTGATGAAACACCTTGACCAAAATCAACTTGGAGGGGAAATATTTTATTCGGCTTACACTTCCCCATCATGGTCCATCACTGAGGGCAACACTCAAGCAGGGGGGAAACCTGGAGGCAGGAACTGAAGCAGAGAGCACAGATAAACACTGCTTACTAACTGCTTACTAGCTTGCTCCTTATGGCTTGCTCCTTTTTTTTTTTCTTTATACAACTCAGCCACCTCTCAGGAGTGGCACCACCCACAGAAAGCCAGGCCCTTGCACACCAATCATTATTCAAGAAAATGTCTCAAATACTTGACTATGGGCTAATTAGCTGGAGGCTGTCTCAGTTCCTTTTCTATTGCTGTGACCATAACCAAGGGGATGTACAATAGAAAGTGTTTAATTTAGCTTATGGTTTCAGAAAGCGTCCATGATGGCACAGTGAAGGAACAGCTGGGGGTTCACATCTTGATCCACAGCCACAGGCTGAGGCAGACACTGGGATGCCTGACTGGTGTAAAACCTGAGCCTGCCCACCAGTTACACACTTCCCCCAACAAGGCCATGATTCTTAATCCTTCTCAAACAGTTCCACTTATTGGAGATCAGGTATTCAAAGATAGGAACTTACAGAAGTCATTTTTGTTTTGTTTTTGTTTTTCCAGACAGGGTCTCTCTGTGTTAGCCTTGGCTGTCCTGGAGTAGCTTTGCAGACCAGGCTGGCCTCGAACTCACAGCAATCCACCTGCCTCTGCCTCCCAAGTGCTGGGATTAAAGGCGTGCACCACCATGCCTGGCTTGTCATTTTCTTTTTTTAAAGATCCATTTTTAGGTGAGAGAAGTATGGAAGAATGGAGAAATAGAGAGATCTAGAGGGTCCTAAAAACCTACAAGAAGAACATCATGATGGGCAGATCTGAACCCAGGGGTTTCTGCTCAAACTACTGCACCAACAGAGGACAATACATGCAGTAAACATTGAACCTCTAGCCAATGGACAGGACATTCTCCACAGTTATGTGGAGAGTGGGGACTGACTCTGATATGAACTCTGGTGCCCCATATTTGTTCATTTCCCCATGGTGGCACTCAGAGAAAGAATAGGCAGGCTACTAAGATGAAACTTGATAGACTGTCACCATACGGTGGGAGAAGAGGTCCTCTTCTGTCACAGACCTAGGGGACAGGAATAGGGTGAAAGAGGGGGGGAGGGAGGGATGGGAGGAGACAAGAGGATAACAATTGAGATGTAAGCCGGGCGTGGTGGCGCACACCTTTAATCCCAGCACTCGTGAGGCAGAGGCTGTGGGTTCAAGGCCAGCCTGGTCTACAAAGTGAGTCTAGAACAGTCAAGGCTACACAGAGAAACCCTGTCTCGAAACAAAACAAAACAAACAAAAAAATAAATAAAAACAATTGAGATGTAATCTGAATACATTAATAATAAAGTTTAAAAAAATAAAGATTTATTTACTATGTTTACAGTATTGTGCCTGCAGGCCAGAAGGAGCCACTAGATCTCATTACAGATGGCCATGAGCCACTGTGTGGTTTGAACTTAGGACCTCTGGAAGCCACTGCTCCTAATCTCTGAGCCATCTCTCCAGGCCAACAGAAGTCATTTTCATTCAAACCACCACAGGGACATTTTTTTTCAAATGAGGTTTCTTTTTCCCAGATGACCCCTGGCTTGTGTCAAGTTGACAAAAATCCTAACTAGCACAAGCTCCAAGTGCTTAAATGCTCCATGACTTCTTTGGGCATGAGAAATTTTAATGTGGTCCAGGAACAGAAGAATATAAAGCAGGTAAGTAAATTAAACATTGCAAGGCTCAAGCTCAGGTCATTAGGCTTGCACAGCATTTTACCTTCTGAACCATCCCTCAGATCCCATAAATTTATTCTAAAACCAAACAAATATATATTTACCAAAGAACGTCTTAGAAGAGGGGGGTGGTGAAAAAAAATGCAAAAGCCAGAAGATAGGGGGAGTGCTGTGGAACACTATCATCTCCTGGGATGTCATGGCGCTTGCCCCCGTTACCACAGCAACAGTGGTCACCAGTACAAGACTGGGTTCATCAACATTCCATCATAGAGCAGGAAGCAGCACATGAGGCCCCACCAGTCTCTGGGGAGCCTGAGGCAGTTGTGGTTACTTAGGGAGGGGAGTCTTTCTCCTTAGTGGTGTTGCTACTATGAAGTTGCCCAAGTAACTCACCACTCAGGCTCATATAAGCTACCTTCTGTAACAGCAACAGCAGCAGCAGCAGCAGCAGCAGGAGGATGGAAACTTGTTGGGGTGAAAAGGTTTGGTGGGAGGTGCAAGAGATTAAGTGACAATGTGTGTGGCGGTATGATCAAATTGTGAACCATTTTCAAAAAGAAACAAAACAGTTTGACGTAAAGAAACAATAATGAAAATACTAAGGGTGTGGGGAGCTAGAGTTCAGAGGTTAAGAACACTGGCTGCTTCAGGAGGACCCTGTTTGATTCCCAGCAGGCACATGGCAGCTTACAACTGCCCATTAACTCCAGTCTGGGGAATCTACCCTCTTTTGGCCTCCTTAGGGACCAGGCATGAATGTAGTAGGTAGACACATGCAGGCAAAACACCCTACACTATACACATTAAAAAAATCCAAGCTTGTGATAAAAAAGAAAATACCCTGTTAAATGTGAATTTCTGATAAAGAGCAAACATTTCTATAAAAGTAGGTTTTGTGCAATATTGGGGATGGTACATAGTTTACCTGGAGACACTAGGCTAGGCAGTTTGCCAGAGCTTGTCTAAGAGTTCCTACTTAAGCTGGTATCACTTGAGTTTGGGGTCAACTGGGAAAGCCTTTATCTCTTAAAGAAATGCAGCAATGTGTTAATTGTGTGTTTGTGACAAGGTGTCACTACACAGGTCAGGCTGGCCTCAAACAGATCCTCCTGCTTCTGCTTGAGTGCTGAGGCTAAAGGTGGCACCACCACGCTGCTAAGAATATATCACCTGGATACATTTTAGGGAAAGCCTAAGATGGAAGGTTTACTTCTATCACCTATCTTAGTATCTATTGGGAAATTTTACTTTAATCAGAAAAGTAAAGACAAAGATGTTTTATTTAGCAAGACTGAAATTATATCCAAGATGCAAGTATATTCACATGAGATCTTTTGTGTTGTCTGAAACAATTCCTGGAGCTATTAACCCACGGTAATTAACCTAGCAGTATTATTTATGGAATGATTAATATAATAGAATCATTTTTCAGTTATCAAGGCTTATTAATGCCCCTGGGGCACATTGAGAAACTGCTTTGACTATTCAATCACCAGCCTACGCAGAAGTAAAGGAATGGAAGTACGAACCCAACACTGCCCATTTCAGCTTTTATAAGGAAACAAGCAGTGGCTAGAATCCCACTGAAGACAAGTGCGGTTTACAGACAAGGTACAGGATATCTAGCTCCAACATACGGTAGTGCAGCTCAGTAAGCATGCCTGTCTTACCTGCACACGACACATGTGGACCCACAGATCGCTTATCAAACACCTCCCTTTTTAGAGCACTTTTATTTCAGCCTCATTCAGTGGTTCCCTCAACTCAGAAACCCCACGGATTCTTCCACATCTCTTTTTAGTGATATAAAAATTATTAAGCTTCAGCTTCCTTACAGACACACTGACAATAAATTGAAAAGTGATTAAAAACTGCACTGGATCTGAAATGTGTTTGCAGAGTTTAGCGAGAAACATTCCCCCAAGGTGGCTGTGCCTTGGGAAAGCCTACAAAAACCTCAATTTTACAAAACAATTACTTTGATAGAAGTTCTACTTAAAAATAGCAGCCATGACTTCACTGCCTACAAAACTGCAGGCTTATCACATTTTATATGTTTACAATTCAAATGCTTTATGATCAAATTTTCTAGTATTACAAAAACCAAAATCACAAAGACAGATGGGCGAGGTAGCCCATGCTACAAAAGACAGATGAATTCCATGATTTTACTGCTGTGACAGACACCACCAACAACTGATTTATGTTTATGACATGGGAGCATTTAGGTATTATTTTTTTCCTTTTGTTATTTTGAGATAAGGTTTTTCTGTGTAGCTTTCACTGTTCTGGTTTGTAGAACAGGCTGGTCTTGAACTCAGAGATCTGTCTGCCCCGAGTGCTGGGATTGCAGGCATGCACCACCACACATGGCTACATTTATATGTTTAAATAGGCGGGGGGGGGGGGGGGGGAACACACTAGTTGCAGCAGGACTTTATCGTGGCTCTTTGTGACCAAGGGAGGAGCTCTCAGAATGTTAGAAGCAGAGAGACCTTCAAGATGCGAGGTGACATTTGGTGAGACAGCCTCACTCCTGCGTGGACTCCAGTGAAGTAGTGTTTTCTGAGGCTATGGTGGAAGAGGGGTGCTGGGGACAGCATGTCACACTTAACAAATGGGTAACAGCAGCAATGGGAGGAAGATGAGTTGGCCTGGGGGGGGGGGGGGAAACCACTTTTGCAAGAACTTTTGAGAAGCTGACTTGCTGGGAACATTTTGCAGTTTGTACAAAGTGTGCCCAGGCCCAGTGGCACGCGAGCTTGGCGCGAGGAGCTAGAAGAGACAAGGGCAACACCTAAAGCAAGCAGAGCCGACTCTGCCTCCTCCTAGGCAGGCCAAATGCTGCCTAAAATCCCGGCAATCCTGGCGCCACTTAGGAGCAAGCTGGCCTGACTTACAGAACCAGAAATGAGGTGGGGATTGATGCCAGAATATATCATTTATGGTAGTCACCTCAAAGGTACAAGTAGGTACTTGGTGTGGGGGAGGGTGGGGTTGGGCCGCAGTCAAGTCCTAAGCTGGAGCTGGTCACGGTTACACAGGGTACTGCCATGTCTGCAAACTAACTGCACAGCTGCCCTCCACAGAGACACTCTGTGCAGCACTCACAGGCCGCGGTGGAGCCCTGCCCCCAGCCTAATTTCAGGATCTAAGACCTTCCCTTCTCATTTGTTCTTTTCATTCTGAATCTCCTAGGGTGACTCACTGCTTTCCTAACCAGCAATGAAAAACAAACCATGGGGATTCAACGCAGGCCATGGGGCACGGGCACGAACTCTGACTTACATCCATGTAGCTGCTCAGAGTTGACTCCCAGCCTGCTCTCTGGATCTAAAAGCTCCCTTTATCAGTGTGTCAGACAAGCCTCAGCACAGGCCATAGGCACTACTACTTGGATGTCTACTGGCTGCCCTTTCTCCTTCTATGTGTCAAGAGTTCTTCAATGAAGAATCTCCATAATGATAAAGACATTTGGTTTCAAAAGTACACGCATAATTAGCCAACTAGTACTACAGTGCTAATAGGTATAAGGAGCCTACTTCATCAGCTCCCATCTTAATGCTGAGGAAACTAATGGATAGATTATTCCAGAAGAAATCAAATCATAGATCAGATGAATTTGAAAAGGAGTGTGTGGTGGTGACTGAGCCCTGCTGCAGTGAGATGTAGTCAGAAAACACTAGGGCACGAGTACAGGGTGTAGAAAATCTTGTAAAACCTAGCACCAGGTTCTTCCTAAGGAGGGCTCAACACAGCTTAACTCTAGAATAACGCACTCACAGACAGCCGGGCAGGCCAATGCTCTCTGCAGCTGATGTTCCATAGCAGATGCCCCTATGTTGGAGCGCTACACGCAGACCTCACCAAGGGAGAGAAGTGTGGAATGCATTCTTCCTTGAAAGGAACAAAATCACAGAGAGGCAGCAGCCACATGTCTCCCGCTTCGGTGTTGACAGTATCTATAGTTAAGCCAGTTTCAAAGGGACAACGTTGGTGCCTGCAGGTTAGAGGTCAAATCTGTGCTGTACACATCTTATCAGAAGTCATATAACCCACTTACCTGGATTAAAAATAAAACCAAAACCAATTCTCCATGTGCTCTCCCTTCCCAGAAGGGGGTAGATTTATGTCCATTGCTTCCTTGTTCACCACAGTCTCTGGAAGAGTCACAGAAGGTAGTGTGGGAAGGAGGAGCATTCTGTTTCATCTTAAAAAATAAAGCTCTCTCTAAGCGGCACAATCAGAGGTTGTATACATTATTTTTTTTCAATTATCCTTCGTGGCTGCCTCTAGGGGCTCATCTTCTAAGCTGAAGCCCAGCTTGTCAGTCAGCCCCTCAAACTGCTTGCGCAGACCACCTGCAGAGTCCATAAACATGTTGGGGATGTCTTTGCCAAAGTAGATCTTGCTGTTGGAAGCAATGGCCTTGTACTTCATCAGCTGCAGATATTCTGGAGTCAGCTTGAGCTGTGACATAAAAGTGCAGAGAGCTTAGGAGGGATGACAGGGACAATTTGGTGGCACCTTTCAACTTTCATCTGGAGAGGGTCTCTGTCAAGCGGATATGCTCCTTCTACCCTTCATGGCCTTCCTGCTACCCAGAAACCACTTCTCTGAGAGGAAGTAATCTGGGGTTCTATGGCAGGGTAGCAACAGTTTCAAGAGTCTGGTGTTTAACATGAGAATGAAACTTCTCCTGAGGCTTGCCAGCTAAGAGAAGTGCCTGTCTCACACAGCGCAGGGCTCCTCAGTTCTGCCCAGAGGGCTCTGAATAGGAGGCAGTGAGGCAAACACACCCTCAGTCTGGTGGTCAGGCCTTTACCTTATTTGCTTCTGCTATCTTCAGAGCAGTGTAGCACTCAGCATCGGCCTTTGCCTTCTCCCGGGCCAGGAATGCAGCATCTAAGGGGAGAAGGGTGCAGGGAGCTAGATCAAGTACAAAAACCATGGGAAGGCCCAGAAGCCTGTGCTCCAGAACTGGCAATTATAGCTCATCGGTAAGCATTTGCCCAGCATACACAAAGCTCCAGGTTCTATTCCTGGCACTGCAGAAAGCGCAAAACCAACAAAGGCATTTTCTGGTCTCCATGACCTTGGAGAGATGGCTTTGTGTGTGTTTTGTTTTTGAAATGGTCTCACCTTGTGCTTAGGCTAGCACTGGGCTATGTAGTTTTCAAGATAATACAGAGAAACCACTTCTCTAAAAGAAAGTCACCTAAGATCTTAGGACTGTGTAGCAAGAGTTTCAGTTTAAGACAAAAAGGAGGACCTACTATGGCATCCTTCTGACTCAGCCTTTTCAGTGCTGCATTGCAGACACTGCCATGCCTGTCACATGTCTGTCCCAAGACTGAATACCACACATGTAAAGCAGCTCAGGTCCCTTTGCCACTTCATTTTCTCAGAGTTTCTGACACTGGTTAGGCTGGCTGATTCTGACTTATGTATGCTGGTCCAGAGGAACACTGGATTCAGACCTGCCTATCTCATCACTTAGTAGTGACCCCCCTGCCCAGCAATGGTGCAGCTCAACATTGAGCCCCATGCCTAGGGAAAAACGCCAGCCTCATCCCAGTCACATTTGTAACAAAATACTCAGGGATAAAGGTCACTCTTTGGGGGTGCTGTTGTGTGGCTACTGCTGTTCCTTGACCCCTTTTGAAAAATTAAAATGATTACTTGTTTACTTGGTGGAGTGGGGGTGGGGCATGTGTGTGGCGGTCAGAAGACAACATGAGGAAATCACTTCTCTCCAGCTGCCATGATTGAACTCAGGCTGTGAGGCTCGGCAGCACGTGCTCTCACTGTTGGGCCATCTCGCCGGACTGTTGCTGGTGTTTTTAGAGTTTTTTTGTGTGACCCAGGCTGGCTTAGAACACTAAATCCTCCTGCTCCACCTACCTCCTAAGTAGTGGGATTGCAGGTGTCACCTCAGCATGACCCATTTTACAAAAGATTCATTTTTAATTATGTGTATCTGTGTGTGATTATGTGCATATAAGTGCAGATGCCCATGGAACCCAGAGGTGTCAAGTCCTTCCGGAGACAGATTTATAGGTGAGTGTGATGTGTGGGCATTGGGAACTGACTCAGTTCCTCTCCAAGAGCAATGCACTCTCTCAGCTGCTGTGCCTCTCAGCTCCATGGAAAGTACTTTCAGGAAACGAAAGCACCGTTTCCCTGGTGAGGCTCACGGATCTGTGACATTCTAATCAGCTCATGAGTGGGTCCTGCAGAGCCTGCAGGCTCCACAGTGAGTGTATAATTACACAGAACACTGGCTGAAGCTTCCATGAGGATCCACCTTTGTCCTGGAACCCACTTGACAGAAGGAACTGTATGAAGCAAGAGAGGGTAGGGTGGCGGGAAGTGAGGGCTGGGGAGAGGAAGCAGAGGTGAGCGGAGCTGCTCCAGAGCTGCTGGTGCTGAAGGGTCTTCATCAAGAACAACTTAAGTGTCTGCATGGACCTGGAGAGCAAACTCTGAGACGAAAACAATGCAAGCAACTGAGTCCCTCCTCCTCTAACAGGCACTTGCTATGGGTGACAGGTGTGTACCAACGCACCTGGCTCTGGACAACTTTTGAAGAAGAGGTAGCAAAGGCGGGGAGAGCTGTGGTTTGGGTCCAGTGTGGGAGTTAATACCCAGTGCTCAGAGATAGCTGCTAGACTGAGCTCCAGATCAGCAGGGCTTGTTGTGTCTCTTTCTTTCCCTTCCTCTCTTTTTTTGCTTTTTTTTTTTTTTTTTTTTTTTTTTTTGAGACAGGGTCTTGCTCTGTAGCCCAGGATGTCCTGAATCACCACCCACTTCTGCCTTTATCCCAAGTACTGAGACTATAGGAATATGTTACCATGCCTGGATTGACAGCCTTGCTCCCAGGCCCATTTATTTACTTACAAACATTTATTTGTGTGTGTGCACATGCAAGCATGCCACGGTGAGTACATAGAGGTCAGATGACAACTTTCAGGAGTTGGTTCTCTTTCCTTCCTGAGGGCTGCGGGCTATCAACTCAGGCCCTCAGGTGTGGCGCACTTTCACCCACCGAGCCACTTCGTCAGCCCTTGCTTTCTCTTTTCTAGTCCTAACAAAATGCCCAGGGCATAATCAACACAGCAACACCTGCTGAGTGAATGTTCCATGAGATCCGCTTGCTGTGCAACGCTGGCTGAAAGCTCTAAACCCAAGTCTTGGCAGAGAAGAGCTAGTACTTCAGAGACATCATAACACCCTGAGCAGAGACGAAAGGGCACAGAAGTGACCCAGTCGCCCGTGCTCTCTCAGGCACGACATAATGTCTACTCACCTTCAATTTCTGAAATCTTCTTCTCTGTCTCCTTTTCCATTACTTTCTGTCCGTAGGTAATTTCTGCAACCTGAGCCACTTTTTCTGCCTCTGCATAAACGAAGTTGAGATAGGATTTAGAGCTTTGCTAGCGTGGTGAGATGGCTCAGTGGGCCAAGGTGCGAGCTGCCAAGCCTGATGATGCAAGTTCAGTCCCAGGACCCACGTGGTGCAAGGAGAGAACTGATTCCCACAGGTTGTCTGCTAGCGCCAAAGAAGCACCATGGCATGCATGTGCCCATACACTTACACACTAATAAATGTAAAAACAAAAGGCCTGGATTGACTCAACCTTTCCCCTGATCTCAGTGCCCTAATACCTGAATGGGTTTGCTCAGATAGAGCCAAGTCCACAGAGGGCAGCTCCAATAGGCACACCTGAGCAGAGATGAATGTCCCAGTGAGTGCAGGCGCACAACATCAGTATGAAATAGCAGCCTAAGGAGCCGACCCGGGGAGAGAAGCGTGCTTCCGGGCAGTCAGGGGCACAACCTAACTTCTCTCTCAAATCAACCTTTTAAAGAGTAAGCTCTCCCTGACACTTCACTTTAAGAAACAGTTTGGGTTGACCAGAGCTCCAGGCCTTTCTCTTATATGCCACATGGCTTTGGATATGTTTACAAATCTGAGTTCAGAGAAACAGCTATCACCTCAAGATGGCTGAGTGGGTACAAGGGCTTGCCAGGCAAGTCTGGCAACCTCAGTACACAGTGGGACGAGCCAGCCATCCTCAAAGTTGATCTTTGACCTCCACAACTGTGCCTGAACTCCTACTTACAGGCATAGTGAGCTCTCGTGTTCTCTCTCTCTCTCTCTCTCTCTCTCTCTCTCTCTCTCTCTCTCTCTCTCTCTCTCTCTCTCTAATAACTAAAATAATATTTAAGAAACCAAACGAACAAAATGTCCAAGCAGTGACAGAACTTCCCTCTCTGGTGCTATGACAACTGAGTCACTTCACACATGACCTTCTCAGGAAATGGTAGTCATTCCTGTTAAGAAAAGGGCTCCTTCCACTTCAGAAATACAAGACTTCACGACTCATTGCCTGTGCCTACGATCTGACAATTTCCATGTGGCTCCTGGGGATATGAATGCCACCCCACACACAGGAAGCATTTTGGAGGAGTTTACCATGCCCTGCATGCCCTTCCCTACGTCTTCCCACCTCCCCAACCTTCCTCCCTGAGAGAGGGTTAGAGAAACATGCGCAGACCAATGAGAGCCTTCTTCCTCTCTGTTTCCGCCTCCTTTTCCACCACCTTCTGTTTCTGGGCTGCAATAAGAAGCTTTGTCTTCTCACTCTCCCTAGAAGGGAAAACATGGAGCTGTGAGGCTGTGCTGGAGGCCAGGAAGTTCAGTTCTCCCTGTGGAAACCCAGGGACTAGCCTGGGCACTTAACAAGAACCTCTCTCAGAGCAAAATAAAGCAGAAAAACAAACCACTTTAATAAAAAAGACCCACCAGCAACCTTGTGTGTCCCTGTTATCACCCATGGCTATGATCCTCTCACTTTTAAGAGCATCACTGCTCTCCAGGGCTCCTCTGTGGTCCTGAGTGCTGACATGTCTGCCCAACCTTATAGTACAACAGACTAACAAATGCTAAGTGAAGGGAGAAAAAAATCTGAGCTTGTAGCTCTGGGATGGGTTGAGAGGGAGCTCACGGCGGCCAACTTAGGCACAGGGCATACTCACATCAACTCATAGTTCCTGCGGATTGCCTCAGGTATATTGGGCTTTGTGACACGTACAGCCTGGAGAAGGGCACAAACAACAACTGATGGGAAAATGAAAACGGTCAGGGACATAAGATGCAAATGGCTCTAAGTGTCCCTGTGCCTAAAGAGCACCCTGTGAGAGACAGCATGCAGGGTACTTCCCATTGAGGCAATGCTTACTTGGATAACAAGCCCAGGGGCCATGGAGGTCAGGTCCTGTTGCAAAGCCAATTTGAGGTTTTCATCAATTTGATCTGGAATTGAGAAAGACACAAACGGAGCTGTTAAATGTCTAGGTGAGGAGAGGACAATGTGGGGAAAGCACCAGCAGAACACTGGCTCGCCGACTAGTCTTTCCAACACTGTGTACACACCAAGCTAGAGAGCTAAGGTAAGAGCCTGCAGCAGTCACTGGGCCTTCAAAATAAAACCCCCTCACAGTTTAAAACATCAACTATACCTTTCAGGGGGCCTAAACAAAAAACAATTTGAAACATTTGTCTTTCTCAACTGACATCAGGAGAAGGCAGGTCCAAGGGAAGATAGAATGGCTATGTCAGGTTTTCAGAAGAGAAGCAAGTAAAGCTGGGCATGGAAGGGCATGCCTATAACCCAGCACCTGGGAAACTGCAGGAGGAGAACATAGGGTTAGCCTAGGCTACACAATGAGGTCTTGTCACCAAAAGGTAGGCATTTTAAATCTAGTAATTTTGTTAGTTTAAAAAAAAAAAAGAGGGGCTGAGAGATGGCTCACTGGTTAAGAGCACTTGATGCACTATTATAGAGATCATCAAATCAAGAATTCATTTTGGAGGTATGGGGGGCTCATGTGTGTAATGCCAACATTTAGAACACTGAAGCTGGAGTGTCATAAATTTGTGACCAGTTTGGGTTGCATAGTGAGTTCTGAGCCAGCCTGAGTGACAGTGATAGCAAAACAAACACTACTTGCTGCTCTTCCAGACGATCCAAGTTCAGTTACTAGCCCTCGGACCACTCAAAACCACGTGAAAGTCCCGCTCCAAAGGATCTAATATCATCTTTGGCCTCTGCAGACACTTCCCCACCCAACATACTTAGCACCTACTTGCTCACACTCACGTAGAGTCAGAGTCAGAGACAGACAGAGACATATGAACACACTAAAAAAGAAAACAAAACAGAAACCCTATCCTAATGTCCAGGAGAGCCTATGCTGCTTTCACTATGTATTCTATCAACAGCCCAAGGGGAAAATGAAATTTGCTCTTCTGAAAATCAACCCATGTCTTTTTGTGTGTGGGTTGAGTACATGTGCACATGTGTGTGTGCGTGCAGGTCCATGCCTTTACTCCCAGCACCTCTCTGGCCTGGGCCTTCTCTTCCTTGCCTTCTATCAGCGAGACCTCATTGAGACCCTGGGAAAAGGGGTCAACAGAAGCAGGCTGGGATACCTGAGCAGAATCACTACTGCCATTGTCAGGTGCCATCTGCTTTAGTCAGCCTGCCCAAGCATAGCTTCTCCGGAACAGCAAGCCTTCCTTCTTTTATAGATGTGCACACTGAGGCTGATGGAAACTAGCCAGCAGCTAAAATAAGAGTCATTTGGTTTGGGGGTGGGATGGGAAGTGGCACACGGGTAGAGAGCGCTTGCTGGACATGTGTAACCTGGGCCCTGGATTCCATCTAGCAACACACACACACGCACACACACACACACACACACACACACACACACACACACAGAGAGAGAGAGAGAGAGAGAGATACAGACAGACAGACAGACAGACAGAGGAGCAGAAAAGAGAGAAATACCTGCTTAATAACTATGTTTGATTGTTACAATGTTAAAACTATATTCTTGCTGAATGTGGTGGTGAATACCTTTAATCCCAGCACTAGGGAGGCAGAGGCAGAGGCAGCTGGATCGCTGTCAGTTCAAGGCCAGCCTGGTCTACAAAGTGACAGCCAAGGCTACACAGAGAAACTCTGTTTCGAAAAAACCAAACCAAAACTAAAAAACTCCTCAAAACCAAACCAAAAAAACCCCTCTATTCTTATCCGTCCTATCAGCGGGCAAGGATTTGTGATGTTTTTCTATGTGAAAATGTTCTCACAAGCCTTGTAGTGTTGAGGGAAGAAGGCATAAAATTAGCATCTGATACGGGTTTAAGAGTACAAGAAGAAATAAATGCCTCATTGGTTTTTTTTTTTAGCGTAAACTAGAAACTATAGGAAAAAGGGAAACTCAACTGAAGAACCGAAGGGCACACTGTGGGGCATTTCCTTGACTATGACTGAGGAGGAGGCCCAGGCCACTGTGTGCCACAGCATGCCAGGGCACATATAAAATGCAAGTGCAGAGAAGCTCAGAAAGGAAGGCAGTGTGCAGCCCTCCTCCATGGTCTCCGCTTCAGTTCCTGCCTGTGTCACCATGCCCGGTGACTTGGTTAATTATTATCACAGCCAACTTGAATATATTTTCCTTTTCCTTCCTTTCCTGCATCTCTCTGGATGAGGAGCAGCTGGGTGGTAGACACTTGCCTAGCATGCTCCAGGGATATGGCTTCCAGCCCCAGCACTGACAAAAAAGCTGTTTTATGAATGCTCCTGGAAAAATTCCACGTGTCAAGAAGCGGTCATCTGCTTTCAGCAATGGCTACTAGAAGATGTCCAGAAGTGGATTTAGACAGAATGCCATGAGGGAGCCATGACATTGACTGACTGGGATGTTTCTGCCATGAGGGAGCTATGACACTGACTG
>OU015752.1:38738223-38752701 GCA_907169655.1 Acomys percivali
TGACTGACTGGGATGTTTCTGCCATGAGGGAGCTATGACACTGACTGACTGGGATGTTTCTGCCATGAAGGAACTATGACACTGACTGACTGGGATGCTTCTGCTGCCAAAATCAAGGCCAGATGAAAAAGACAGAAGGTGTGCGCCTAAGCATGTGGATCCTTTTAACTCAGTGTTTCCTATTCATCTTTCCCACAAGGGGTAGGGGAGAGGGCGGAAGTGGGGGAAGGGATGCCACAGAGGTTCTAGGAAGTGTACAGAGCTGCACTTCTTCCCTTACTTCTGGAACTGAGCATATCACCATACAACACTGGCTGCCCTGCACTCAGTGGGGAGACAGAGGGGAGGAGGGAGGGTCTGCTTGCAGCTCTGCTGTCTGCTAGCCACAGCTCTCTCATTTTCTTGTCCTTGCCCCAGTGAGGGCTGGTGCCCGTGTATCTTGTTGTGCCATGCTGGGTTATGTCCCTGGGAGGCCTGTGAGGGTGTTAAGTGGACGTAAGGGAGAGGGGAGGCGGGGGCGGGGGGTGGAGGGATGGGTCTGGGAAGAACGGAGGGAGGGGAAGCTATGGACAGGATGAGAGAAGAATTACACGGGTATGTTAGGCTACATGGCCTTGTGAGATTATTCTAGGAACCACTGTCCTCATATAGAGCAGTACTCCAGGGGCCGCGCCAACATTTGTGCTCCGGTGCTCTGCTCACGGCAGCAGTGACTGTCTCTTCCACTCTCATCCCAGTGCTTATGTCTGACTGCTCTAAGGATTTCCCCACTGTTCCTAACATCTTATTTTTTTCTTTTTTTGGGGGGTTATTTATTTAGAAAAAGTCTTTCTTTATAGCCATGGCTGGCCCTGAACTTGCTCTCCTCCTGCCTTAGTCTCCTGAGTGCTGGGATTGCTGTGTAGGTATAGACCCCTATGCTCGGCCGGGCTCGGTATTAGCTGGAACTCTCTTGGTGACTGGCGTGCGCCCCGTCTATGGAGTCCTCCCCATAGGGTGGTGGCCCAGGAGCAGACACACACAGGGCTGCTGGAGCCTACCATGCCTCAGGGCGGGCACGAGGTGGCAGGCACAGCCGTGACTGCATGCTCACCGAACAGCTCGATGTAGACCTCCTGGAGCGTGTGGACGCTGCAGAACTGGTTGAGCTCATGGTGGATCTTGTTGAAGATGAGGGCCTTGTCGTAGTCTGCCGTGTAGTTCTTCACTATGTCGTACACTGTGGGCGAGGGGAGCCCGGCGTAAGAGGGGCATGGCGCCGCGCTTCTCAGAGCTTTCTCAGCGGCTGCACTCAGGGCTTTTCGTGCCCAAACGGAGTGCGCATGCGTGTACGGACAAGCTGGAAGACGTACCTGCATTTGGGACCAGGAAGTTCACCACTTCAATTCTGTCAAAGTAGATCATCACACCACCACTGTTGGAGGGAGAAGTGACAAAGAGGTTACCAGTGCGTCCTGGGATCTGGTGACCTCCCCTAAGGAGCTGGCTTAAGACATGTGACTGTAAGAGCACAGTGTTCATGGAATATGAGGCAGCTCACGCCTGAGACCTGCAGAGCTTCTAACCTCCCCAAGGACACAGCAAGACCTTGCATCCTCAGGAAAGCGTAGTCCCTATCTTTTGACCAAAGCAAATGACTAAAAGGGAAGGGATAAAGGGGATTAATAGGTTCAGAGTGCACCGGGTGCCTGGAAGCTTGCTCCTCTGCCTGGCCTCACTATCACTTCCGCGTGGCGCTGCCTTCCCTCACAGGAGCCTTCACTGCAGCCACGGGCAGCCAGGCTCTCCTCGTACTGGCTGGGGCTCACCAGCTCTACTCAGGGTACCTTACCTGGTCCCACATGGTACATTCTTTACTTCATCTGTTTGGAGAGTCGTCTGGAGACAGAGGAAACATCAAATTATGTAAAATGGGCCCTGACAAAGAGCCAACCTACTATTTGGAATCCCCGAAGCCTTCGCCTTTGGAACTGGTTGCTTGTTTGGATTGTGCTTCGCTCTTGCTAAACATGACTAACCCCCTTTAAAGGCTGCGCCTTGAAACCAAGCAAAAGTGCCTACCTACTCTGTGTCACCATATGTGAAGCACGTATCACACGGAAAGCAACTGAGTCTGGGGCCTGGAGCCTGCACGTCACTGCTGAAGCAGCAGACGCCCTTCTGAGCTGTCTCAGAACAGAGTGCCTGCTCTGCACGACGGCGAGACTTGTAAGAAAATGTACCCAAAGCACTGAGACTTCCGCACAGCAAGGCAAAGGGAGGGCGCACACAAAGGAAGATGGGCAGTCTGCTGGTCAACCTCCTTTCCTCTCTTCTGGCCTGGGAACTGAGCTCAGAGCCCAGTGTATGCTAGCCTCCATCTTTGTGTGACATCCCCCAGTCCATTAAGTTGGCTGAAAAGGTTCTCTATGGTTTTTCGAAACAGGGTCTCTCTGTGTATCCTTGGCTGTCCTGGACTCACTTTGTAGACCAGGCTGGTCTTGAAATCACAGAGATCCACCTCTCTCTGCCTCCCAGAGTGCTGGGATTACAGACCTGCGACACTATGCTTGGCTTAAGTTATTCTTGAAGTCTGAGTTTTCTTAGTTGATATACTTTAAAAACTTATTTACTTTTATTTTATTTACATTGGTGTTTTGCTTGCATGATGGAATAGGAGTTCTAGCCATTTGTGAGCTGTGAGCTGCCATGTGCGTGCTGGGAATTGAATCTGGGTCCTCTGGAAGAGCAGCCAGTCCTCTTAACTGCTAAGCTATCTCTCTAGCCCCATCTTAGCTGGATATATTTCAGAGATGCTAAGTCTACCTTAGCCAGGAGGTTGGCTACAGGAATCTTACTCCTATTTTACGAGGCACTTGTCCTTACATAACTAGTCTCCCTCCCCATGCGATGTGATTTGTATTTTGGAATTTCAAACAAGCACAAAGCAAAGTTCCATGTTTTATTTCCATCTGACCTGGTAACCTGTGATTTTAACACACACACACATTTGACTTTTCTTCTAAACATTCATAAAAAATTCTTTAGCTCCACTTCAAAGATGAGGAAGCAATTTCCACTTAGGGCTGATAGGCCAAAGCAAAGCAATGGCCCCATTTAGTTATTTCAATGATCAAGTAATATTAGAAGAGTCTCAGACTCAGTCTCTTTCTCTGAGTGTGTGCGTGTGTGCGTGTGTGTGTGTGTGTGTGTGTGTGTGTGTGTGTTAGAGAGAGAGAGAGAGAGCACCTTAAGTCAATCTCTGAAAAGGCGTTTTATTCCTCTAACAGTTAATTTCAAACTGTGTATAGTCAACAACCCAACTTTGTTAAGAGCCCAGCACACCACACGAGCCACTTATACCTGTACAGACTTATAGGATGTGATGAATGGGAGCATGAGATGGAAGCCGGGGCCACTGGTGGAGGTCAGCAAGGCACCACCTCTGCAGAGGAGGGAGAAAGGCAGGTTCAGTACCCAAGAGAGATCCCTTAGGTCAGTGGGTCTCAACCTGTGGGTCACAACCCCTATGGGATCAATCAACCCTTTCATAGGGGGTTGCATAAGATCATCGGAAAACACAGATACTTACATTACAACTCACAAATGCATCAAGAGTACAGATATGAAGTAGCAACGGACATAATTTTACGGTTGGTGTGGTGGAGTCACCACACATGAAGAACTGTATTATTAAAGGGTCGAAACTTTAGGAAGGTTGAGAGCCACTGCCTTAGATCAAGACTTATGGGCCAAGCATAACCATCTCTCTACTCCTGTAAAAACTTAATGTAGGGTGACACATGCCAGTGACATGTCTTCCCTTTCTCCCTTCTGTCTCAACTTGAACATTCTAGGAACCCTCAAACCATTAGTCACACTTTTCCCATCAAGGAGTAAACACACAGACTAAGTACAACACAGAGCAGAGTCCCTGGTTACACACAGCATCCAAGACAAGGCTGTCACAGCTGCTGGGCCTGTGGTCATCACCAGAGCACTAACCAGCTTCTAGGAGCAGCAGGACTGTTGGAGCACAGTGACACAGGAGATTAAAACAACATTGGGGGGGGCCAGTGCTAGGGCTGAACCCAGAGAGCATCACACATTCTATCTAGTAGAGCACGCTACCAAAATGAGCTACACCCTGCTCCTTACATATATTTCAGTAGGAAGTGACAGACTCCATGGTACAGGAGGCAAGTGGAATTTAGTTAACAGATGGAAGGCTGAAGGTTCTGAACCAAAGTTCTAGTACAACTGAGAGCAGAAGGGCGATTCACTTGCCTTTACCTGACCGTGTCCTGGAAGCTCCTGGGGATGCACATATGAGGTCTCACCATTTTTGAGGCAGATCTTGCTACATAGCTCTGATTAACTTAGTACTTGCAATGTGGCCCAGGCTGGCCTAAAACTTACAGTAAACTTGCTTCGGCCTTCCCCCAAGTGGTGGAATTACACACGTTGAGCCATCATACTTGGTACAAGGATAAAGTCACTTCAACACATATCAAATATATAATATGTATTTTCACATATTTCTAATCAAGTTGCATGTGAATGGCAAAATTAAAAGCTTCTGGGGAACATGAAAGCAGATGGTAAAGACGAATTACTAAAGAGGGGCGGAAACGCGATAAAGTTCACATCTCTCTTTTCCTTTCTTTCTTTCTTTCTTTCTTTTTTTTTTTTTTAGACAGGGTTTCTCCGTGTAGCCTTGGCTGTCCTGTACTTGCTTTGTAGATCAGGATGGCCTCGAACTCACAGCGATCCACCTGCCTCTGCCTCCCTGAATGCATTTTTTTTTTTTTTTTTTTTTTTTTTTAAATTCAGGGCGCTTGAGTATGTTAGTCAGAAGCTCTTCCACTAAGCTAAACTCTAATGAGGGTTTTAGAGCTTGCTACTGGCAGTCCATAGATAAGCATTATAGGACCCGTATACAAGAAGGCGGTCAAGCTAAACACAACAATACATGCCTTTAATCCTAGCACTGGGGAAGCAGAGTCAGGTGGATCTCTGTGAGTTCAAGTCAGTCTGGTCTACACAGGGCATTCCATGCAAGCCAGAGCTACACAGCGAGACCCTGTCTCAAAGGGGGCAGTAGTGCCATAAAGACTTACAGCAAGTGCTGGAGGTACAGTTCAGTGGTAGGGCAATTATCCAGCATGCAGTAGCCTCTGAGTTTAATCCTCAGCACCACAAACCAACCAACCAGTCGAGCAACCCTCCCTTCTAAAATCTAAAATGAAAACCTTGGTCACAGAAGCCACTGGAAAGAAAGTGACTCGAGATCATTTAAAGAGTCATTTTCCTAAAGCTGCTTTGATTGACACGGATCAGCCTGCAGAGCCTTTAAACTTCCTTGAAACATTCACTTTAAAAACAGCCTCTCCAGTTTTAGCAGAGTACACTTCTCAAGTTGCCACCAAGAACCGGGCCTCTGGCAACTTTTGGAGAGGGAGCCTTGCAGTGTGGAGACAAGAGTCTTCAAGGGATTTAAGAGAGAACTCTTCTCAGAGATGATCTGGAAAGTGCACCGATTCCTTGAGATTTTGTCTTTAAACCCATAGATACATATATCACCAGCACCTTAAAATACTAAAGACAATTTTAAGCCTACAAATACAAACACACACACACACACACACACACACACACACACACACACACACACACACATCCTTACCCATGGCCACAGACTTAGATGCTCCACCTGAAAAAGATTCCCCTATTTAATAAAACACATTGGCCAGGATCTGCTGGCCAATGACAAGGGAAATGGGCCACCGGCTCTGCCTTACCTGTAGTATACTCCAATATGTCCCTCTTCTATCTTGTGGACAGCTGAGAAGAGAGATGCGCAAAAGAAACTGGAAGCCACAGCCACAATTGCTCCCAGCTGAGCCATCAGTGAACCGGTATCCTAGAGACAAAGGACAATGTGTGGTCTGACATACAGGGGAGAAGCTGCGCCGCTCAGGGCAGATCACCCAAGCTGTGGCTCAGGAATAGTGATTCACGGGCAGCCTGTTTGTACCAGAGACACAGTGCTAGCCACATCTACATCTCTTTCCATCCTTGTTCTCAGTCAACGTTCTGGTCCTTAACTGTGGGAGCATAATTCCCACTGAAGCCAAGAGGCACCAGCTCCAGATACTGTTATACCTAAGGGAGACTCGGTGCCAAGTGGGCAGGGTTCAAAACACAGCCTTCTCTTCACGTCTCATTAATGTGTTGTTACCGGAGACAGTTAATCTAGTAAAGGAATAGAGGCAGCTGCAGTGTGTTGGCCCAAATTACAGAGGATATCCAATGGCAGGCAGCTGTGGCTATGTGTGTCTGGTCAGGGCCTCCCACTTCTTTTTGCCTGCCACTGAGAGGGAAACCACCAGTCACTTTCTTGGGGTCCAAAAGAGAGAGACAGCAAGCAATTGCGTTCCGAGGTAAGATTCTCTTGCCTGTCATCCACTTTCCCTCCTACTCTTTTGGACTTAAACGGGACAGATCTCTTAACAAAACTGAAACGACATTTTTCCATATTCTTTGTTCCCAAACCCCGTGGTTACAGGAAACTGGGAGTGCCACGGGCTGGGAGACTCTTGGACTTGTGCAAAGTCCAAAACGTCCAGGTGCCGAGACGCGGCAGAATCACACTAGAAATTCATTTCCTAAACGCTGAAATGTTCTGGAAAAACTACGGTGACAAACTGGCACAATCGGCACAGGGAACGAGTTCCACCTCTCAGGTCTAACTTATTTTTTTACCGTGGCAGCCTCCAGCTACCGAGCGGCAGTAGAGTCCCCTCTGCAAATGCCCTCACTTACTACCGCACGCCACCTCGTGCCCTTTCCCCGCCCTCCTCCTCGAGACAGGATCGCCCAAGAGCTTCCGCTCGGACCCGTGGGGTACTGGACAGACAAGGATTCTTTCTGCTCCCGGGTGGGCGGGTGGGCTGAGGGGCTGTCTCGGCTAGAGCCCCAGAGCTCAGCGGGTCTGATCCAACCCCGAGCCGCAGCGAGGCCGAACGTGTACTGAGGGGCGGGGGCCGCGTACCAGGTTGTCCCTCCAGGCGCTCCGTACACGTCTGAACCCCCTAAAGTGCAACCGCAGAAACCGCCACACCCCTCAGCACGCTACTTCCTTCCGAGCCAGGCGCTTTGATGACATCATCAATCCGCGCAAAAAGACTCCGCCCCAACCCCGGGAGCCTCCTCCCGCTCCGCCCCTGGCGCTGCGAGCTTCAGTGTTCGGTGGTGCCGCCAGGGGACGCCCGCGAGCCGGCCCGGCGGGCACCGACAGCCTTGGGATTGTAGGTCTTAGGGGATGCCCAGGGAGCAGGTACCCAGCGCTGGCAGAGTGGGCTCCGGACACCACGGCCCCTGGTATCACCTTTGGAGATTGCTAGAGATTCTCCTTTGCTTCAGGTCGATCTGGGTTTCTTTTCTTCTTCTTCTTCCGAGCAGGTACCAGTGAGGTGCAGTGCTCCTCGCCTGCTTGCTGCTGCTTTCCTGCCTTCCCAGCCAAGAAGGAAAAAGCTTCCAAAAGTGCAGATTATGTGTGACGTTGCTAGCCAACAGCCCTACTCTGAATTGCTCTTTATACTTTTCTGAGAGCTTTGTTTGGCCTTGAGGTCCCCACAGCAACATAAAGTAATTAACAAGGAATTATTGTCCTGATTTTAATGAACGGAATCTGAATTCTGTGAGGGGCGTGACCAGCAACAGTCATTGCAAACTTCCTTTGCGTTTCCTTAATAGTTCAAGCTTCCTGCCCTGCTTAACACCTGCCACAGCGAGTGTATGTACGCCATCTGCATCCTGGGACAGAGTGGACCGGGAAGAGAACTGGACTTCATGTCTCCTAGGCTAAGGCTCTCACAAGTCCTCACCCTGCAGCAGCATAGTATTGGGCCCATCATATCGAACCGTTTCTCTCCTTTTTGTCCCCGGGGGTGGAACTAAAGGGCTTTGTGGCCACACTCTCTCGCCGAGCTGCTTCCTTAGCTGGAAATTTCTAAGCCAGCCACTGAGGTCATTTTGTTTGCAGGCCAGGAAGTGCCCACTTTAATTCAAGCTTTTAGTAAATGAAAAAGCTTTTTCCCCCCCCAGTACAGTAGATGGCTAGTTGTCAATGCTGGACGATTTTTAGGACTCGGGAAAAGGAAAGCAAAGGAACCCCTTTGTCCTCTCCCAAAAAGCCAAGGCGCTGAAACGGAATTCAAAGTTCGGGGAAGACAGATGTGTGTAGATAGCCGAAGAATAGCAGGCGCCCCGAATCCCAGATACACAGAGGCAGCAAAAGCAGACAGCAGGCCGTGCAGTTCAAAACCAGCTTGTCTAAGGGAACTGGCTAACTCCCCATTCCGTCCCTAAGGAAGCCCCTTCCACTTCCTCATTATTAGCTCCACCCCCCACCCCCCACTATAATCTGAATTCTCTTGAACTCTGGTCGCTGAGTGACTCGGCCCTGCCTCTTGTGTCTGCCCAGGGTGTGGTCAGAACATGAGAAGCCACCTCTTTGGCATTAAATAATGCCCGCCTCGGCTGTTTGAAGTCATCTGAAATCTCTTGTTGTTTCTCCTTCCAGACAATTCTTACATATTTTTACATATTGGGCCCCTATCCCCTCTCTCTAGCCTTTCAGCTTTCTTTGCCTTATAAGCACCGTTCTATCCTTAATGCTGAACAGCGCGCAGGTCCCCGTGGCTGGAGACTCCACCCAGTCTGGGGCCACAGTTCCCAGCAGCCTCCTTGATATGTGAGTGGAACGGAGGTTTTAGTCAAGAGTCCTTGTTGGCAGAATTGGTAAGCTTTCTCGCTCTTACCCTCCGATGGGACCTCCGGTACCCACGAGGCCGTCAGTTGCTATTTCTGAGCTATACCCAACAGCAGCCAGTTCCCCGCTCAGCCGGCAAGTGGGTGAGGGCCCATTTGTTTGCAGCAGTGTCCCTGGGAATTAGACTCTGTTTCAGGAGTCTTTTATTCTCTCTGTAGACTCTTGGGGATTTCATTCCAGTGAAACTTCTCTCCCTGGAGGACATTCCAGAGCAGGAAACTGGCCTTGGCCCATGTTTAGACCTACAAACATGGGCAATAGCCCTTCTGTTCCCAAAAACAATCTTGGCTTGCTTTAAAAAAAATTTTTTTTCTCTCTCAAACAATTGAGCCTCAAGTTAGATGTTGATCTGGCCCTAATATCCCCTTGGCAACCAAAATTGCTGGTCTAAATTTGTCATGTTCCAATCAAACATCCTGAAAGACCTCGACAAAATGTCTGCCATGAAATGGCAAATGGCCAGAGGGTCCTCATGTCTTCTCCTTCCACCATAGGTTCAGGGGATCACACTCAGGTTGTCAGACTAGGGTAGCAAGTCCCACTCCCATCCTCCACCCTCACCCCCAGCCATCTCATTGGTCCTTAAATAAAGATCTCTGAAAGAGATTTTATGTGAAGCGCTTTATTGTATGGAAGGAAGAATTTATCTGAGGTTTTGGGGAAAAAAAATACTCCAACTGAAGACACAACATTTATGATTGGATGGCATCTGGAGAAGTTAACGAAACGTGGAAGGCTATTCTGATGGAAAGAGTCACACAGCAAGGCCTTTGAGGACAGCCTTGCTTTGGAAACTTCCTGGACCTTCCTCACATTCACCATTTCCCCATAAGATTTCTAAAAAGAGGTGGTTTGACTGATTTAAAGACATCAAATAGGAGGCGTGGAGAGATGGCTCAGCAGTTAAGAGCACCAGCTGCTCTAGCAGAGGACCCTGGTTTGATTCCTAGTATCCACATGGCATGTCACCAACATCTGTAATTCCTGTTTCAGGGCCTTTAATGTCCCTTTCTGGCCACCACAGGCACTGGACACACATGGTGCACAGACATGTATTGGATTTTCTTTTCTTTT
Organism: Acomys percivali; assembly: GCA_907169655.1. Taxonomy (NCBI): domain Eukaryota; kingdom Metazoa; phylum Chordata; class Mammalia; order Rodentia; family Muridae; genus Acomys; species Acomys percivali. The sequence continues at coordinate 38,748,113 of OU015752.1, forward strand.
CTTTTTTTTTTAAAGATTTATTTATTTATTTATTATGTATACAATGTTTGGCCTGCACATGTGCCTGCACTCCAGAAGAGGGCACCAGATCTTATTATAGATGGTTGTGAGCCACCATGTGGTTGCTGGGAATTGAACTCATGACCTCTGGAAGAGCAGTCAGTGCTCTTAATCTCTGAGCCATCTCTCCAGCCCATGTATTGGATTTTCTTTGCACTTTAGTTCTTTCCATAGCCCAGATAATCCTTCCTCTTCGTCCTGTTTTCTGCCTTCCCACAGATACTGCATTTTCTGGGCTACCATCTCAGTCATTTTCGTTTGGAACTTTGACTGCTCCCTGGCTCTTTTCTCAGTGGATAGCTGAAATGGTTCTGAACAGCAACTGATTCTTTTTTTCTCGTTCTGGGGAACAAAGGTCTCGTGGAAGAAGATAGTGAGCCCTGAAGCAAGCAGCTGCTTTCTGCTCTTTCAGTTCTCCCATCAGCCAGCGCGCTGTCCTCTTCTCTGGCGAGCATGCCGTTTGGTACAAAAGCACGTGGCTTGCACACAGCAGAGATAGAGGTACTTTCTTTACTAGAATACCCACAACATCTCCCAAGGTCTGAGTAGGGCAAGATCTAGAATGACATTCCAAGTGTTCATCCTCTGATTTCTTCCTTGACTCTCATATCTCCATTTATTTGTCAGTTACCAAATCAAAGCCAACAGGCTGAATGGGTGGTTTTGCGGCTGGATTCTTGGGCAAGAACGGCTCAATTTTAAGAATTCTGGGATCCAGTCCTGGTGCTTTGACCTTGTATTGTTGCGGTTCCTTGGCTTTCTTTTTTGTTGTATGTCTTCAAGCCACAGGCCTTGCTGGCTGTTTGGTTTGCCGTATGGGAGCCTGGGGAATCTCATTCTCAAAACAGCTGCTTATTTTCTTCTTGTCTCCACCGGTTTCATCAAATTTTCATCTATGAATGCTGAGGAAGATACTGAAAATATAGACTCATGGTTAGGCCCTGAGACTGGTGCAACCACCTGTCAGGCCACACTTTCTAGAAAGTACTTAGGAGCAAGAGTCGGAGAAGACAGTGAAAATGTTAATCCCAGCACTCGGGAGGTAGAGGTGGGTGGATCGCTGTGAGTTCGAGGCCAGCCTGGTCTACAACGTGAGTCTAGGACAGCCAAGGCTACACAGAGAAACCCTGTCTTGAAAAACAAAAAATAAAACAAAACAACAAACAAACAAACAAACAAAAGGAACCTTTCTCTACAAGGAGTGGGCAACCTGTAAAGAAATCAGTGAGCCATACTGCCAGGGTAGCTACTTTTTGTTCCCATCAGGAGGAGTGACTCCAACAGCATCCTGAGGACCAGGAGGAGTGTAAGGAAGTGGACTTCCATGTCCAACCTGTAACACATCCTCTGCCTCCTGCCTGAGGAACTAAAGGATGAATTATAATTAAACCTTTCAACCTGCCCAAAGGAAAGAAAAGACCATTGGGAGAAACAGCTTCTGCATGCTGCTTGCCCCTTGCACAGGTGGTTGAAGCCTTCCACAAAGGACCCCCTAAGAGATTTCATCTGAGGAGTATGAAGGAAGAGGTGACCCTGAAATCACCAACACCTCCATCAGACCCAACTCATAATCGTCATTTGGGCAGTGCTACACAGAGTGCAATGAAAGCAGATGCTGAGGGGCCTTCTAGTTGTCCCATGACTCAACACGGAGAATCCTGTCCAATATAAACTACTGGGTTCAGCTTTATTAAAAATGCCTTTTTGTCTTAGACGATGTCATTAAGTTGTCATATGCTGAAAAAAAAAAAAAAAGCTCCCTCTGGAGATGCGGGTTGACCCACTCACTGCAGACAAAAACATGTCTGCCTCAACGTTTCCTCACAGGCAAAGTTATTTTATTATATTTCCCTATATAACTCAGACCCAACTTTCTTTTAATAAGGTGATGTTTCACAGGATCTTCTCAGCTTAACAACTGCTGTCTTCATGCCTTCATCTGTGCTTGCCTCAAGTGATCACAGCTGGATTTGTTATGTATTATTAATCCTCCACAGGAGAAAGAAATGAGCAAGGCCACCCCAGACAATCATATAGTTACATAGGGCCTCACAGTTTTGGGGGGGCAGAAATGAATACACACACACATACACACGCACACACACACACACACACACACACATACACACACAAACACATAAACACACACACATACATACAAACACATACACACACACACACACACACACACACACACACACACACGACTCAAAAGGGGGCCTCCACTTATGCAGGTACAGAAAAGCCATTGTTCATAAATAGATACTGTTTAATTTTCCTCGAGGGAAAATTTCTCAAAACAGATAGCAAGCTCATTAATCAGGTCTCACAGTATTAAAAAAGGTTAAGACATTTGAATGTTTTTTTAAAAATGGTGAAAAACACACTGGGTGGCAGTCCTGGATGATATCTAATGAGGAGAGAAAACCATGAACGGCATGGCTTGCCATCTGAGGCTACAGTCACAGGTCAGAATTAAAGATCTCTAGCTCTGAGGACATTTCCCCTGCTACTTTTGTTTACAAAGGATGCTCCTCATCCAAAGCCATCAATATGTCTAAAACCCTTGCTACGATGTAAACTCATTCACTCAGGATCTATGAAACCAAACCAAACCAAGCCAAGCCAAACCAAACCAAACCAAACCAAACCAAACCAAACCAAACCAAACCAAAAACAACCCCCCAAAAACCAACAAAAAACAAAACAAAAAAACCAACAAAAAACAAAAAACAAACAAAAACAAAGCAACACACACACACACACACACACACACACACACACAAACCCATAAAAGTTTAAAGTCTACCCACCAAATGTCCCAGTAAGTTCTACAAGGTCTACAGAGGATGTCTTGAGGCCAGGCTGGTACTATTCTTTTTATTTTTATTTTTTGCCGTTACTATTCTTAAGGTGATAGTTCGCTGTGCTGTTCACATTAACAAGAACTGACTTTAAAATGTATGCCTAGGGGCTGGAGAGATGGCTCAGCACTTAAGAGCACTGACTGCTCTTCCAGAGGACCTATGTTCAGTTCTGTAGGCTCTAAAAGATAGGGTAGAAGTCACTTTTCAGAATATTTGATCTCCAAATCAAGGCTTGGGTGAGTGTTGCTGAAAATCTGGATGCCTGGAGATGGGTGTTTCTATGCTTAGTGTGCACAAGACCCTGGATCCCCACCCGGCACTGCAAAATGCTATTCCTAATTATAAAGATGCTTTCTCAGACTTCATTGCTTTTCTCCACATTTTGTTACAAAACCCATGATTGGTGATTTCCAAGAACAAACAGGTGTTTGTGCGGGACTGTGACTTTTCTTCAAGTTACTTATGAAAAGGGATCACAGAGTATCAAGGCAAAAACGATAAAGATCACTAAAGACCTAAAGTCACTCTGATGTGTTCTTGCAGTCATGTTGGGGTATCGATTACACACAATAAGCTGCCCATGAAGTGTATCATTTCAGCTTTGGCATGTGAATGCCTGTGGAATAGCACTGTGATCAAGATAAGGAAAACATGCATGGTGCCTTGTAGTTCTTCATGCTGCCTCTAAATCTCTCCCTCTACTTTTCTCTGTGTTAGCTCGGTCCATCTCCCAGCCACTCACAGATTTTATTGCATCGTTCCTTTCATTGCATCCTAGCTTGTATTTTCTAGAGTTTTATAGAAATGAATCTATACAGTCTGCACTCCTGCATTTCTTGGCATTCTTGTATTTCTTTTATCTAGAATAATTATTCTGAGAGACAGGCTTGTTGTTCTGTCTTTGGACAGCACTGCTGGGTAGAATTTTATCTAGGCTTAGAGGCTGTTGCCACGATATCAATCTAGTCCATTTATTTCATTCAGGGAGAGTCAGACGGACAAGGAAAAGAAGTATCTAGAAATCAGACTTGGCCATGGTCTATAATGTAGTTTGAAGCTGGCGAGAAACAATATCCTGTTAGCCTGAAGTTCTATGCTAATGAGCCTGGAATTTAGCAACCTGGCTTGGCCTTTGACATCTTTAGCCATCCCAACTCCCAACTCTGAGTCTATAGCGATGTTAGAAAAAAAAAAATGGTGGCGGTAGGCATTAAATCTAGAGCCTTACCAGGGGAATATTGATACCCACAAGGCATAGACTAGAGTAACAGTTATCTGGTTGCTGGACAGAAATTAATGAATCCTATCTAAAACTTCACTTTTGTTTTCTTCAGCCATACTCATGCCATGAAAGACATCACTGTTCACCCAACCATCTAAGGTATGTTCATCCTCTATTTTATTTTGTTTTTTCCTGTGCTCTTGAACCCGGAACTTCATGGGTGCTAAGCAAGCATCCTGTCATTGGGCCACATCCCAAGCTATTAGCCTCTCTCTTAATCTGCTCTAATTAGTCACAGAGTTCTAATTGCTTTTGATTCTCTTCAGCCCATGGCTTCATGCCTTGGGTTATTGCAATCACCTGTTGTACTGGCTGCTTTGTGTGTGTTTGTGTGTGTGTGTGTGTGTGTGTGTGTGTGTGTGTGTGTGTGTGTGTGTGTG
>OU015752.1:38752711-38766414 GCA_907169655.1 Acomys percivali
GTGTGTGTGTGTGTGTGTGTGTGTGTGTGTGTGTGTGTGTGTGTGTGAACTTGACACAAGTTGGAGTCATCAGAGACGAAAGAGCCTTGGTTGAGGAAATGCCTCCATGAGATCCAGCTGAAAGGCATTTTCTCAATTAGTGATCAATGGGGCAGGGCCCAGTCTATTGTAGGTGGTGCCATCCCTGGGCTGGTGGTCCTGGGTTCTGTAGGAAAGCAGGCTAAGCAAGCCAGGAGGGAGTAAGCCAGGAAGCAGGCCTTTGCATCAGCTTCTGCCGCCAGGCTTCTGCCCTGTTGGAGTTCTTGTCCTTACTTCCATCTATGGTAGACTACAACTTGGAAGTGTAAGCCAAATAAACCCTTTCCTCCCCAACCTGCCTTTTGATGATGCTATTTTTGTTGCAGTAGCAGCAATAGAAACCCAGACTAAGACACCTGTACAGACAGAGTTCTCTCACGTTTAAGTCAGTGCATCTTCCACTGTGCGCCTCATGCTGTTTTCTGTAGTGCAGGTAGTTCAACCCAGGGCTCTGCATATGCAAGGCACATATTCTACCATCAGCTCCACCTGCAGACCAGACCCTCAGAGAATCTTTTTGTTTGCTTTCTTGCCTGCTTGTTTTTGGATTTTCAAGACAGGGTTTCTCTGTGCAGCCTTAGCTGTCCTGGATTCACTTTGTAGACCAGGCTGACCTCAAACTCACAGAGATCCACCTGCCTCTGCCTCCCGAGTACTGGATTATAGGCATGTACCTCCTTGCCTGGCTTGTTTTTCTTTTTTGAGACAGGGTTTATTTGTGCTGCCCTGGCTGTCCAGGAACTCACTCTGTAGACCAGGCTGGCCATCAACTAATCTTTGGCTGTATATATTAGTACTTAAACATGCAATAACAAATTCCCCATAAAACAACTCCAAATCTTTTATCTCATAGCATAGACTTTTAAATGTGATCCCCTCTCCACACCTCCAGCCTTTGCAATACATTTGTGTGTGAGTGTGTGAGTGTGTGAGTGTGTGTGTGTGTCTACGCTGACTCTTATTTGTCTGTAATGGCACTTCCTAACATTCCTCTATGCCTGAAGCATCTTAGGCACACTTGGGGGGTCTTGAGCAGAGTCACTGGATCCTAAATCCAATACTTTCTCCTGTACACATGTAACTTGGAAGCATGTCACAGCATCAGGATAGAAATCTGGTTTAATTCAACCAACACTCATTGAAACAAGCACTGGCTACAAGCCACAATTTGACTGTGACACTAGACTGAGCCTTGAAACCACTGATGGCCTGGTGCTGTGTCAGCTATGCTGCTTGCTTGAAAAAGCTAAAGCCGGATGCAAACAGCCACCCACTCAGACCAATGACCAGCACGTTACCACTTAGTCTAACTGCCCAGGTGAAGCCAGAGGGCTTTTATCTGATTTGGGTACCATGATGCTGTTGCATATAATCTTGTGCTCACTGTAGTTTCACTATAACTATAACTATAACTATATACATACATACATACATATATATGTATATATATATATATATATATATATACATATATATATATCTCATAGCCATTGGTATAACAGATTTGACCATGCTCAGAATTGGGGAAGAGAAGAAGTGGCTCCCCGATCCCTGGAAATCTTTTTTTCTCCATGAAAATCTCTGAGAACAACATGGGTACCACACCCCTCATAATTTACTCCTAGCAAAAATCCAGTCCTAGACTTCTGAAAGAGCTTGTGTTTAGAGTCTGAGTCCTTCTCTATCCATTGGCCACTGAGTAAAGTTCCCAGGCTACTTCAGAACTGTTTGGTTATTTGTGAATGGTACTGTGTAGGAAAAGAGCTCATGGGTTCTGAAGCAAGTGATGACAGCACATTAAGTTGAGTGAGGAGCCCCCTCATACCTGCTGCGAGGCTTTGGCTCTTTCACATCCTCCCATGTTTATGTGTTTGGAGGTGGGGACCTTTGGGAGATGAATGGATCATGTAGGCTCTGATATAAGCGATGGCTCAGCTCGCTGGTAGAGTCATAGATGGGTTGGCTTTGCTATAAGCACCTGCTGCTTCCAGACCATTGTGATGAGCTGAGCAGCTTTGCTCCGCCATGTGCTTGCTCCTTGTCATGATGCTTTGCCTTCTCAGAAGCTTAGGATCCGTGGAGCTGGTGACCATGGGTGGAAACCTCCAAGATGATAAAGAATTCTTTTTTCCTTATGAGTTGATCATCTCAGGTGTTTGTTTGTTTGTTTTTTTGTCACAGCAATGGAAAGCTGATGAACACAGCTCCTATGATGCTATTGTAGAGTTTTTTAGTCTCCACACTGTTGGTATTTCACGCTGGGTACTTTTTATCCCCCCACCCTCATCCTGACAGATATAGAGGAGGGAGCTGTCCTGAGCAGTGTAAGATGGACAGTACCTCTGGTGTCTGTCCCTAGGGGCCAGTAGCACTCTGCCTCAACTGGTTGTGACAACAAACGTGTCTCAGGTGTTGCCAAATGTTCGTCTCCACCCCTGTGTATTGTCACAAATGTGTCCCAGCTCAGAAACGCCACTGGGGGGTTTTTAGAAGCGAGGGATGAAGAAAAGAAGACAGCATCTTCTTGCAGGCTCCCCGAGTGTGAAATGTTGTGTTGAAGTGGCTGTGCACAGGCTATGCCACAAAAGAATGGCTGAGATGTGGCCATGGTTCATGGAAGGAGTGTGTTTGCTTTCCATCACTGTGGTAAAAACATCTAAGATACAGAGCTCTGAAGAGTGAAGGGTTATTTTGGTTTCACTCTGGACCATATTGCCTTTGGCCTGGTAGATATAGTATGTCATGGCGTGGATGGATGTGTGGTGGGAGGAGATTGTTGTATCTCATGCTGGCTAGGAAGGAGCCAGAGAGGAGAGAGGAGAGGGGCCTGGCTCTAGGACACACTCCACGATCCCTTCTCTAGTGACCTAATTCCTGCGAGGCCCCATGCCCTAAAGGGTTCCTCACTCCCCGTAGCACCACAAGCTGGTGACTGGCCTTTGGGGTGTGTTGAAGATCCAAAGCCACAGAGCCTATGGAGGAGGTCTAGAAGAATATGGATGATGGGGATCATGAGGTTCTATAGCACCAAGGAGAACAGTAACCCAGTCTAGGCTGTAGGTTCTGACCTGTGGGAGGACCTGCATTAAAGGGTCGCAGCATTAGGAAGGTTGAGAAGCCCTGGTTCAGGGGATGGGAGAGACAGGGCATTTGTGTGATGTAGGAAGTACATATCTCAGACCATCTTGCTGGACCAAATTCCAAAGAGAGGAATCACTTGTTCCTTGAGAAGATCATGCCTGGGGCGAGGCTGGGCTGTAAATCCTGGAAGGGGAGACTTTAATGTACTTGGAAATCAGGCCTGAAATACCCATAATGTTTGTCAGTCCACATTTCAGTGTTCTTAAGTAAGTGTAGAGGGCGTGGGGAATGAAATATGGCAGGTATTTGATTTAAAAAGCCTGCACAGATTTAATGTCCTGATAAAATGTATTAAATCTTTTAAGGTTTTAATGAATCTAGTATGTGTTTCATAAATCAAGAACTCTGCTAAACTGTCTCCTGGTTTAATAAGAGCAAACTAGGAAATCGCTCTAAGCAGAAGCAAAATGCATTTGTATCACACCGAAAAGTAATAGATTTTTAAGCTGAGGGGGTCTTTCTGGGCCTTTTAAGCTGTTTGCTTATTACATTGCTCCAACTCCTTCAAATATTAAACCACAGGCAAACATGTGCTTAACCGTATCAAGATGTAGCCTAGCACGAAGGTAAATATTATTTGTAAGAGGGGAGAAAATAAGGCCAGCAGTTCCTTAACATCTTAACCATCAGACAAGGGCCATCCTGCTTTCTGGACTTAACCTGGCTTTGTGGATCTAGAGTAAGGTGAGGGTTAAAATAGTTTTTTCCCCTCTTCAGTTCAAGGACTTATTCATGTGCCAGTGCTCAACTACTGAGCTGGGCCCCCAGCTTCAGCGGTCTTTATTGATGGTTGTAAGCTTTCTTTCTGACTCAGATTGCTTCTACATCCCAACCCCCTTAACATATCGCAGACTGTCATGGCGTGGATGTAAAATCAGTCCTGAGATTTACAGCTGATGGGGGGGGGGGGCGGAGGGGAAGGAGTGTTGCTGTCAAGGGTGTTGGACCCGGATGCAGCTGTCTGAAGTAAGCCTTCAGATGATGTCTGCCTTGCCTCCGTCCCCTAGGCTGTGATGCTTGTCCCCACTCCTCCTCCATCTTTTAGTCAAGCTCCAGGGTGGCTGAGGAGAGGCCTAAGAGACTCAGGTGTCACAGATGGGTATCTCCAGCGGGGTGGGGTTGGGGGGCCAAGCCAGCGCTCCACTACCCAGCTTCCTTTGTGGATGGTCGAGGTTCTGGGTGAGATGGTAGTTGGGGAGTTGGGGGAGGTGGTGCTGAAGGAATGAAGGCAGGAAGGGGGGGGAGAACATGTAGGGCCTGAACATTCCTGTGCACAAAAGCTGGCAAGGCTTGTGAGCTCTGCAGGGGAGGGAGCAGGCTCCATAATGCTCAGCGTAGAGAAGCCTGTCTAACCTCATTAGCTGTCACGGGCAACAATACTGATCTGGCAATAAAAGGCGATTCCAAACCTGTTGGTCATTAATCACCCGCCTGACAGTTGCGAATGGAAGTGGAAAAACTTCACCCCCCCCCTGCCTTGCCCCCCTCGCCTGGCCCACTGGAGTTTAGAGTTACCTCCCAGTAGATGTGCAGTCCCCTGTTATGCCCCGCTCTCTTCTCCCGTGGCGTTTCCAGGGCCTTTTTCAGTGTGGAGAGGCCGCAGGATGGTCAGAGCCTGAAAGTGTGACAGTGAGTCTACACACAGGAGTCAGAAGGAACGAGAACATTGAAAGGAGCTGGCCTGCAGAGCCTGCCTTGTGCACTGTGGATGCAGGGCGTGGCCTTTGCAGCCATGAGATCTGGACATTTTGTCATCAGTTCTCTAGGGCACCTTTCCACACCCTCCCCTGGTTCCCTGGCACACCGTCTCCTCTTCCTCAGCCACTCAATGCCAGCATACTTACTTTTATCTTCCTCCTTTCTTGGCCCTTACCCTCCACTCCTGAATAAGCAGAATCTGTTCTCAGGAAAACACCTCATCCCCATCTTTTCCCTCATATCCTTTCCATTTCCAGAGGCCCTTTTGTTCCCTGCCTCATGCCTAGTTCAGAGGCAGATGGTGAGGAGTGATGTCAGGTATGTGAGATGGAAAATGTGTGTGTGTGTGTGTGTGTGTGTGTGATAGTGATAGAGGTGTGTAGGAGCCCCCCAGGTCAACCCACAACTTGGCTGCCTGCACCATCCTTCTGGGTTATGTGCACAGAAAGGCACCAGAGGAGGAAAGTGGGGTGCCTCACAGGCCATCTAGGAGACCGCCTGCTGCTTCAGGGTGCTTGGAGGCACTTCAGAGCACTTGGACCAAGTGGCACTTGGAAGGCAGACACTGGATTTCTGCTCAGTCTCACGGCAGGTAGAGAGAAGAGGGGCTGGGAGGGTTGGGCAACAAGTTCTGAAACAGTGACCTCATGTAGTCACCAAGCTCTGGACCTGCTGGCAGGCATTGGGGGGTAAGCTGACCGCTAATGCCAGGGATGGGGAGAAGTTGCAACATACAGTTTCCAGTGGCTGGAAATAGCCCTCCACTTCCCCACACCTTCCCGTGTCCTGGCGTTTCACACTGACCTAGACCTTGGCTGGGTTTGTCGGTGCTGTCTGCTCTTCTGTCTCTTTCTTCTCTTTGTCTCTCTTTCTCTGTCTCTGTCTCTCCCTCTCTCCTGGTTTTTTTTTTTTTTTTGAGACAAGGTCTCTCTGTGTAGCCTTGGCTGTCCTGCACTTACTTTGTAGACCAGGCTGGTCTCGAACTCACAGTGATCTGCTTCCTTGTGCCTCCCTGAGTGCTGGGATTACAGGCGTGCACCACCACACAAGGCTGGTGTCTGCTCTCTTTGTGAACTTATTTCTTGCTACTCTGAGCATTAGGAAGAGGCCAGTAGCTTCTGTCCACAGCTTCCCCTGACAAGAAGAAAAAAATGGAGAGGCAGGTGAGGCAGACTATAGTACTTAGACCAATTTCCCAATTCCTTGCACAGTCTACTTTTTCTTGCCCCTTACATTTTCCCTAATCCTATGGTTGTACTTAACCCCAGATTTATATCCCAAGCACTTTGGGGAACTTTGAAAATTTGCTAATTAATGCCTGGGCCATATTTCCGTCCCCTGATATACACATATATACATACACCATATACACTACATCCATCCATCATGCATGCATACATCCATCATGCATACATTCTACATACTTACATACATAATTTAATTCTCTCTCTCTTACTTTCCCTGCTTTCCCTCTCTCTCATGCTAGGAATCGCCTCACCTGAAATATCTCCTTTTTTTCTTTTTCATCGATACCACTGCCTACACCGTGCTTGTTTCTCTTGACATAGTAGAAGAAGAAACAAAAAGTGTGGATCTTATCTGGGGAAGTAAAACACATTAAGAAGCTATGTTTTATTATTTTTAATAATGCATATGTGTGAGGGTCTGTGTGTGGGATTGTGTACGTGAGGGCCAATGGCCGTAGAGACCTGAAGTGTCAAATCCCTTTGGAGCAGGAGTTACAGGGAGCCATCTCTCCAGCCCCATAGCCTCTTTTTTTTTCCCCATGTGTTTTTACTTTAAGGCTTGGTTTGAAATGGTGTAGATTCTACAGAGCTGAGAGGGGAAAAGAAACAGTGAACAAACCAGGACTGTTAAGTGGAGGGAGGGGGTGGGGCTGAGCACTGGTGAGTGGGTAGAGTTAGGGTAAAGGGGCAAAACCAGGCAAGGGTGCCACAGCCCCTGGGACTGCAATGGTAAGTGAGCGGAGGCTGGAATGTTTGGGCATGTGCTAGGGACAAGGAGATGGTATGGCTGATGAGGCTGAGAGCAGCTTACATCCTTTTTCCTCCTCCATCCTGAACCAGTTCTTCCTGGATGCCCACAGCAGCACTCTGACTCCCCCTGGCCAAGTGTTGTAGGCTGTTCAGGAGCCCCTTCAGGGCTCGAAACTAGTAGGTGTCTCTTAGTCTCTTAATAAGCGGTATAAGAGCCAAAAAGCAGGGACCATACACTGTGTTACACAATTCGATATAGTGTGAATGAATCTGATTTAATCCGAGCCAATCCAATTTGGCATATATTTGTTTAGTGCCCATTATGTGCCAATTCTAGGCTTCTGTGAGTCTACTAAATGGATAAGATACTGGCCCTTGTGAGCATAGATCCTCATAGGGAGACAGAGGCAACAGTAACACAATGGCTAGCAGTGGGATAAGTTTTGTAGTGTAACGTGAGCACATAGGTGAGGATGTGTGGCTGCATACTGGTTAATGGAACATATGGAGTAGAATGGGTCATTCCTAGACGGAGCAAATAGGAGGCCAGGCTAGCTCTCGCTGAGAAGAAAGACTTGAAGGGAATAAAGAATTTGTCAAGTGGAGACTCAGAAGAGAAGTTTCCCAGAAGGGGGAGCTAGAGCGAAGGCCCCCAAGTCTGAACATGCCCAGCATGCCTGAGGAGCAGCAAGGAGGCCATGTAGCCGGGAGCCAAGTCAATGAAGGAGACCATGGTGAGAGAAGTTAGAGAAGGGACAGAGTGTTGGATCGCGCATCACTTCACAAGCCACTGTGGGGACTGTGGCCTTTACTCTGAGGGTTCTAACCAGTGAGTGGTATTCTCTCCTTAGCTGTTAAATCAGGATAGGTGAGGGAGGCTCTGTGTGTGTGTGTGTGTGTGTGTGTGTGTGTGTGTGTGTACATGCATGCACACTCATGCTACAGACTGTTGCCAGGGACTCATGCATGCTAAGCAAGTGCCCTACCTCTGAGTTGTATCCCAGCCCCTAACATTTTTTTTTGTCTTTTTTGCAAGCATGCAGAACTTCGGTAACTCAATGAAATCTGACTTTTGGAGTACTCACATTCTTTTATTTTTTTTCCCCCTCCTTAAGGTAGCTCAGGCTTACCTGGAGCTCACAGCACAGGCTGGCCTAGAACTCTTGGGAATGCTCCTGCCTCAGCTTCCTCAGTATTGAGGTTACAGGTGTGAACTACATGTTCATCGGGCTTCATGATACATGTCACTTAGATTTTTATAAAAGGCTTATCTTATGTGAGTATGTGTGTGTGTGTGTGTGTGTGTGTGTGTGTGTGTACACATCTCTATATGTGCATCTGCACCATGTGTATGCAGGTAGCCAGTAGAGTCCTGAAGAGGCTGTTGTAAGCTGCTTGACAGACATGGAACTCTTACCTACTGAGCCTACTGAGCCATCTCTCTGGCCCTTCATTTAGATTTTTCACCTGACTGGTTAAATCTCAGTGTTCATGGTTGGTTTCAACAGATACTCCCCTTTGCAATAGTTTGGACCTGACATGCTTCCTAAAGATCCACTGTTGAGGGCTTGGTCTCCACCCTATGGAGCTATTGGAAGGTAGCTGAAATGTTAGGGGGTGGGACCTAGGAAGAACTTAGGTCGCTAAAGGCATGCCCTTTGAAGGGATCCTGAGGACCTAACCCCTTTCTCTCTGTTTTACAGCTGCTGTAAAGTAACCAGGCTGCATCTGTCACACATTCTTGCTATGATTGGGCACCACAGGCCCAAGCAACAGGGCCAAGTGACCATGAACTAAAAGTCTCTGAAACTAGGAGAGAAAACAAAGATTTCTTCTTCATAAGCCAATTTATCTCAGGCTATTTTATCACAGTGATCGAAAACTGACTAACTCACTGCCAGCCTCAGCACATAAAGATTTGTCATTGTCAGTACAGAAAGCCACTTATTTTAAAGATGGATTTGAGCAAGGCAACACAGTGCAATTAGAACACATCCTAGCAGGGTACAGTGTTGCATGCCTTTAATCCCAGCACTTGGGAGGCAGAGGAAGCAGATCTCTGTGAGTTCAAGGCCAGTCTGGTCTACAAAATGAGTCCAGGACAGCCAGGATTCTGTTACGGAGAACTCCTGTCTCAAAAAACAAACAAAAAACCAACCAAACCAAACCAAACCAAACCAAACCAAACCACCACCACCAAACCCCAAAACATATCCTTCAAAGTGGCCATTTTGAATGGGCAGTACTTATTTTGAGATCTGAGTCCTGCTGAGTCTTGTAATGGTGGCACTTGGGAGGCAGAAGTAGGAGGATTGTAAGTTCAAAGCCTGCCTCAGCTCCATAGTGCATTGTAAGTTCAAAGCCTGCCTCAGCTCCATAGTGCATTGGAGTCCAGAGAGGACTCCAGAGTGAGAGCTTGTCTCAAACAAACAAATGTCACGTGACATTGTCACTTCTGTGGTTCCCTTGCTGCTGAGCCAGGGCTTGGCACATAATGCACTCAGTAACAACATGGGGAGTGGAATTAAACAGTGGGCATGTCAGTGTGGTGTTAATTTGTAAGGCAGTATTATACATTCCATTTGGATGTCTTAATAAAGCTTTACGATTGGTTTTGCGTGCCAAGATACCTTTAATATCTTTTATTTATTATTTCACAATCTCATACACGTATAAAATGTATTTTGATCATATTCAACCCCTAGCCCTTCTCTCCCAGCTCCCCTTCAGGAACCTCCCAACATACCCCTCTCCCACTTTCATGTGCTCTCCATTTTTCTTTGTAACTCTCTTGAGTCCAGTTGAGTCTCTGTGTAGGAATGTTGACTGATGGTTGGCTTGACTCTGTGCAGGTAACTAAAGTGCAGTGAGTTCATGAGAGCATTTGCGTTCTCTCTCTCTCTCTCTCTCTCTCTCTCTCTCTCTCTCTCTCTCTCTCAGAGGACAACTTTGTGGAGTTGTTTTTTTTCCTTTCACCTGTCTATGGGGAATCAAACTTAGCTGGCCAGTTCATGGCTGGTGAGCACTTTTAGCCACAGACCCATTGCACAGTCTTTTTAAGAGACAGGATCTCACTGTGAACTCCTGCTGGTTTTGAGCTTGTATTTCCCAAACAGCAATTCCAAAGTTCTATGATCACTGGCGTGCACACACAGCAGCTTGGTTCAATTCCAGCTAATTTTGAGGGCTAAACTAATTTAGTCATCTTCCAAAGAATCAGGGCATGCATATATACATACAAGCATACATGCATACATACATGCATATTACATATATAATAATACATATATAAGAATGTTTTTACTTTGCTTCTTCCTTCCCGCCTCTCTCAGTCTCTGTCTCTCTGTTTCTCTCTCTCTCTCTCAGATTTTTTTCTTTCTTTTTTTTTTTTTTTTAAGATTTATTATTATGTATACAGTGCTCTGGCTGCATGCACACCTGCAGGCCAGAAGAGGGCATCAGATCACACTATAGATGGCTGTGAGCCACCATGTGGTTGCTGGGAATTGAACTCAAGACCTCTGGCGGAACAGTCAGTGCCCCTAACCTCTGAGCCATCTTTCCAGGCCCCGCTTTTTTTTGGTTTTTCAAGACAGGGTTTCTCTGTGTTATCTTGGCTGTAGACCAGGCTGGCCTCGAACTCACAGTGATCTGCGTGCCTCTGCTTCCC
This sequence comes from Acomys percivali, assembly GCA_907169655.1. Lineage (NCBI taxonomy): Eukaryota > Metazoa > Chordata > Mammalia > Rodentia > Muridae > Acomys > Acomys percivali. Next base: position 38,763,296 of record OU015752.1, read on the forward strand.
GAGTGCTGGGATCAAAGGCCTGCACCACCATGCCCGACTTTCTCTCAGATTTTTTGAGACAGAGTTTTCTCTTTGAAATCCCAGCTGTCCTGGAACTCACTTTGTAGACCAGGCTGGCCTCAAACTCATAGAGATCCACCTGCCTCTGCTTCCCAAGTGCTTGGATTAAAGGTGTGCGCCACCACTGCCGGGCTACTTTCATTTCTTAAGAAGCAAAGGTGACCACCTTTCTGTTAAGCTTCTAACAATTTCATTTAAATAAATAAGCAGCCAGGAGGGCAATCAGCCTGCCACTTGCAAACAACATATTTGAGTGGCTTCTGCAAGCGTAGGCCACTGAAAGGGGCAGAAAGTCATAGGGCCTTCCACTTTTTCCCTCATGTCACTTCCTGACCCATGAAAACAATAGGATCCTTCCAGTCATATACTGGCAGGGGACTCCAGCAAGTGAGCACGTCTCCTCAGGTCCAGGAGCTAATATTCTTTAGAGATGCCTTAGTGGGGGCTAGAGAGATGGCTCAGCAGTTAAGAGTACCCAGAGGATCTGGGTTCAATTTCCAGCACCCACATAGCAGCTCACAACTGTTATCAATTCCAGTTCTGGGGCATCTAAAAGACACACATACAGGCAAAGGACAAATGCTCATTAAAAAAAAAATCACTAAAAAATAAGTAAAAAGATGCTTTAGTGAATTTTAACACCCCTCATTTCAGTAGCTCCCAGGATACTGAAAACCAACCATCCTCCACAATCCCTTAGCCTGTGAATCAGTACTAGTTACTTTTGCCCAAACCCTTGATGGAAACAACCTAAGGGAAGAGAGGCTTATCCTGACTGAGGATTTCAACTCATCCTGGCAGGGAAAGCTTTGCGGCAGGAATGTGTGGCCATATTGTTCACATGATACGTGACCAGGGAGCAGAGGCTGGCCATTACAAGGGGTCTGGGCTATAAGTTTCAGGGGTATACTCCTTGTGATCTCCCAGAGGCCACTTCCTAAAGGGTCTGGCAGCTTCCCCAAATCTTGCCACCAGGACTATGAGTCTATGGGGGACATGTCAATAAAATCATAACGTTCTACAAGGAGGATGATGGAGGCCAGTGATGGGAGATGACCCCTTGGTGTGCAAACTTCAGCCTGCCCTTCAGAAAGGGGCATGGCTGTAGGATGGGAGTCACGGGGGCATTATACACCACAGGAAGGACAACTAGGTGCCAAGTGGAAAGAGTCCCTAACGGTGTGGGTGTGATGGTTTCCCAGAGAGGAGAGGCTGTGGTCCAAAGGCATGGCAGGCTGAGCCACAGCAGGGACACCCCTAGGCAAGTCACAGTTGGAAAATGCTAACTGTTAAGTCTTGTTTTCTGAGGCACACAGGCCTCCCACAGTCGGAGCACCCCCCCCCCCCCCCCCAGCAGGGCAATTGCCAGAAGCTAGGAATGCCTGAAGGGCTGAACATTAGCTGGCGGTAATTACACTAGGCCTGCAGTAATGAGGTGAATTCCTCAGCATGGGGTCCTAAGGTTGCAACCACTGGCCTGGAACAAAGGCCAGAGCTGGGACACCAACAGGAGAAAGTCACCTGCCCCTGCTCCTGACCTGAGGCCCTCACAGAGCCCGCCAGTGCATTCTCTCTGTAGCCAGAGGACCAGGCCCAAGTTTTCCTCTCCTCTCTAACTCTTGTTCTCATTCTCCTTCCTCTCTGCTTACTTCCCTTCTTATCCCCCTTCGTTTTCCCCTTCCTTCCCTTTTCCATGTAGCCCATGCTGTCCTTGAACTGGCACTCCTCTTGCTGGGATTACAGGCAAGCACCCCCACACCAGGTCCATGGAGTTTTATTTGTTTTATTTAATATAGAAGAACAGTAGGCACCCCCCCACCACCACCACCAGGGATCACGTGCTTGGGCCAAGCTTGGCTGTTCCATGTAGCTTCTTGCCCAGTGCTCTGAGAGCATCTCCGTTCATCCACTATATACACACAGTTACCTAGGGGCTCAAACGAAATCACAGCTGTGGAACTGTGGGTCTAGAGTAGTGTCCCAGAGTCTGCGTTACAACAGGCTCCCAGGTCATGTGGATGCTGCAAAGTTCCTATAGTTGGGGACACAAGCCTTTAAAGAAGCTAATGGGGGTTAATTAGTGGGGATTAATGTTCCCCAAGTCATCACCAGGGCGACAGCCTTCTCAGTGCTTCCCGCCTTTCAGATCCCTTCATACACACTCTGCTTTTTTTGTTTTGTTTTGTTTTTTTGCATTTTTCCTTGTTGGCCCTACAGGCTGGCCTCTCTGAGCACCCTGTGGCACTTACTGTCTTTCCTGCTCACGTGTTCCTTAGCACTCATGGTCTGGGTGGTTCCACATGTCCATTTATTATGCTCTCCGTCTAGATAGTTCCTTGCATGCCACTTGCTTCCATCTGTCCTTGTAAGACACGAGACTGGACGGAGAGCCAGCAGGCTATAGGCACTGGTTCCCAGAATTGATCTGCCCTTTGGAGCCAACATCTTCTCTCCTAAGCTCAATTGGCCCAAAGACTCTATGCCAGGCCTGTCTCTCAGCCCCTATTGCCTGTGATGTTGTTTCTAGAACAATAAGATGGATGTAGTCCATCTCCCAAGAGAGCCCTGAGTTCCGGAATGGGGGTGACATAGTTTTCTTTTGGCAAAGGAGGAACCACCCAGCGAGGCAGGCCAAGGCACCATTGATCTGAGTCCGTTGAAAAGTGGCTTCTCAGGAGCCCTGGATCTTGGCCCACTTCTAGACAACTTCTTCTTTCAACTTCCTTTCATGTGTTTTAACTTCACAAACATGCCAGCTCCCAGCTGCCCCCTCAGAGACAGTGGCAGGGAGAGTGGGGAGGTGGGGAGGAGCCCACAGCAGGATGCTGAGACAGATGGGTGGGTAGGTTTCATCTTATGAGGGGCAAAGTATATAGTGTAGAGGTGGGCAGAATCAGTGCTGTGGCCCTCATATCACCCCTTACAGTGATGACCCAGCCCTGCATATTAAAACAGACAAACACACCACTCACAGAAGGCAAATTCACCCTCGGATAGCTTGCCGACCTCCTGCACACACACACACACACACACACACACACACACACACACACACACAC
>OU015752.1:38766424-38776694 GCA_907169655.1 Acomys percivali
ACACACACACACACACACACACACACACACACACACACACACACACAAATACTTAACCAATTAAATCCGTCGAGCACTATTTGCAGATGATGGTGTGGAATTGTGCTGGAGTTGTGTCCGGCCTCATTAAATGTCAGGCTTAACAATACGGCACTTGGCAATCAAGGCTGCTCTGTGGCTGTTAGTCATTAATCACCATCTGACAGTCCTGAATTGGAAACGAGGTTGGGCTCACATGTGCTCCGTGTACTCGGTTCCCTTCTTGGTAACCAGCTTCAGGGAAGTTTCTTTTTAGACCTCCTGCCTGGAAGGGCCTTTGGTCTGGCAAGGGCCTGAGGGTCACTAGGCTTGTCTTGTCTTGCCTCCTCTCTCCAGTCCCCACTGGGAAAAGAAGCTGAGATCCTGAGGTGTATGTGTGTGTGTGGGGACACACACAGGAGAGGTGAGCATATTGTTTTTGGCCTACTCTCCCTCGTAGGCATGTTTTATATAGCCTTGTTTTTCTATTCTGGCCTCATGGGTAGGAAAATTATTTTTTTGTTCCCTGAAGAGATCCCAAAAGATGGGAGGAGGGGCAGAGGGGGTAGTTGGTTCTGTTCTAGGGACTGTTGGAATAGTTTGTGAAGTGCTTCCTTCCCAAGCTGTAGCTGTTGCATATCAGTGTGCCTTCTAGGTCCCTCTGCAGGATCCAAAGGGCAGGGACCAGTTTTGCTCTTGAGGTCTATTTTTAGCACATTTTCATGGTCTCATTCCTTCATTTGTAGATTTGAAAAAAAAAATTTGAAGTGAAGAAACACCAAGCCTGATGACCTGAGTTTGGTACCCTGGCCTCACATGGTGGAAGGAGAGAACCAAATCCCACAAATTGTCCTCTGACCTCCCCCTCAGGTACACTGTGCCATGTACATGTACACACACACACACACACACATACACACACACCCCTATACACATATAAACACACAAGAAATACATTTTAAACATTTTAGAAAGGAAATATCTGTCCTCTACCCCCCTGACACTGTCTCACCCTCCAATGGTCTTATGTCCCTTTACTTTCAGACCCTGATTTTGTTTACCTAGGTGTGATTTTTTTCTTTTGGTCCTGTTTAGTAGAGACGGATGCATTAGCAGGACTGTCTTCTCACCCTCCCTGCTTATATTCATCAATTTATTTTTTACGGACAGTCTCACTATGTATGTAATCAGGCACTGAACTTGCTATGTGTTCCAGGCTGGCCTGGGAGCTCTGTTCTTCCTTCTTCATCCTGCCGAGGGCTGGGATTACAGACTTGTACCATTCTGTCTGGCGTCTATGGTGCTTTTTTTTTTTTTTTTTTTTAAATGACCTCATTCCTTCTCCAAGCAATGACTCGAAGGGGACATTTTAGCCATTATTGCATGTTGGCAGAGGACAGTGGTCTTGCTGTCCTGTTTCGTTTGTTTCCCCTGCATGCTTCCAAGGTGTGGTGCTGAAGTTGGAGCCCTTAGAGTCATCCCCTGCCTGCTGTGGACATGGCAGATTGACTAGAGAAAGGATTCCTTCTGGAATAACAAATCCGAGGTCCTGGTAGCAGGCATGCATTCTTTGTCTCCTCTTTCATTGTTGTGCCTCTTGTCTCTCCTTTGAGTGTCATCCCTGGGGCTCCTCCCATGTCACCTAATGACTCAGCTCAAAGACACTGACAAATGTTTATCCCTGCAGTGATGTCAACTAATGGGACTCAGCAAGCACTTATTGATTATCTACGAGATGCTGGGCACTGTCCTAGGCAGAGGAGAGTAGAAGATGAATAGAATACCTTTTTTTTTTTTTTTTTTTTTTTGCCTTTAAGGGGGTCTCTGATCCATTTCAGGAAGATGAGCAGGGACCTACAAGGGGATTACAGAGGAGATAAAGAGGAGATGAGGATGTTTCTAGAAAAAAGAAAGTCATAAGAGCTCTGGGGAAAAGTGACAGTACCAAGAGGCATGGGTGTCTTGGAAGAAGGCCTAAGTCCCTGAAGATATTGATGCACGTACAGGAAGCTGCGAGTTGTTCTATTGGCTCCTGCGAAGGGAGCTGGTAGGGGGTGTCAGTGCACTGGGGCGCTAGGACTTGCACACTAAAGTAAAGGCTCAGCCTTATTAGACAATGGGGCACAATTTTACTTATTTTTATTTTGTATTTATGTATGTATATGCATGCCATGTGTGTACCTGGTGCCGGTGGAGACCAGAAAGAGGGTTTTGAGTCCCTTGGAAGTGACTTACAGATGGCTGTGAGTCACCGTGTGGGTGCTGGGAACCAAACCTGTGCCCTCTGCAAGAACTGCAAATTCCTTTAACTCCTGACCTACCTCTTCAGCCCCAAACTTTTCTTTCTTTTTTATTTTTTAAAAGTTGATTATCTCAAGTATTTGTTACATGTACGAAAACTAACTAATAATAAAGCCATGGAGTTTTCCAAAAGTAAAAACCACCATCTTCTATAATCCCTTTGAAAATTACCTTCTGGGAAAGAGAAGACTAAAATTTTCTTCAAGCTTCTGGCAAGGGTCTTGTAACTATTCTGTATTGATTGCACAGGATTATTTGTTGATTTTTTTTTGTCTCCCTCAGTGGCTTTCCTTGTACAGTTGGCTGCAGGAGCGAGAAGGCTGCCCAGCGCCTCCCTGTGGACCCTGCAACAGGCCTAGAGGCATCCCTTTGGCACAGTCTCACTCTCCAGCCTTAGGTGCAAAGGTCCTGCCTTGTGCAGGCTGTTGTGGTCAGTGACCCCTCTCTGTGTTCCTGGACTTCCCTTCCCTTCCAAGCTCATTGCTCCGGTGGTTCTGCTGAGGTTTGGTTAGGCTTCTGAGGTTTTGTTTTCCATGAGGCCACCACTCAAGAGACAAGCACCACCCACCCCCATGACAAAGGATGCTAGCTAGCTGATGGGCATCACTCACGACTTTCTCCAGCCTGACACATTTCTTCCCCCACCGGGCATGACTTTCTCCAGCCTGACACATTTCTTCCCCCACCGGGCTAAGCTCATTTAGCCACTGAGTCTTAGTTTCAATGTCATGCTCCAGTGAGGTTTTCTTGGACCTTTGCTCTAAAGGAGGATTCCCCATTCTACTCCCTGTATGTCCTGTGCAACACTCCACTTTCCTGTCACAACCATCCTACAATTGACATCTATAGGTTGACTTGCGTGGGATTCAGGGTCCTTGCCTGTCAGCTGCATGAAGGGAGAAGCTGCAGGTTTTGGCTGACCATTGTCTCTCCGGAGCCAATTCAGTGCCTGGTAATGCAGTAATGCTTAGTAAACAGTGCTGAGTGACTGTGCTGACAGTTTCAGGTTCACGTGTGGGATGGTTGGTGGTGGTGGGTGGATCTCAAGGTTGGCTAGAGAGTTACCCAGTAGCCTGCAGGTATTCTCAAGTTTCTTTCTCTCTCTCTCTCTCTTCTCTGAGGAAAAGAAGAGGGGGAAAAGGGGCGGAGGGACCCTCTGGTTACAGAGACCCTGTTTCTTCCTCAGACCTCAAACCTAGTTTGAAAAAGAAATCTCTATGAGTGCTTAAAAAAACAGAATAAGTTTTGGTGGTGTACACCTGTAAACTCAGTTACTCATGAAGCTGGCCACTGAATGACACAGCTAGGGTCTGCCTCAGAGGTAAGAGAAGCCACATGTACATGGTGGGGAGGACCTGTAATCCTAGCCCTTGGGAAACAGGAGGATTGAAAGTTTGAGGCAGGCCTGGCCCATATAGGGAGATCCTGTCAAAAATGAAAGGAAAAAAAAAACCACAAAAAACAAAAAACCAAAACACAGGAGGCAAAGAGGGAAGGTCAAGACAAATTCCTGACCCCAACTACCCAGAGCCTGCTTGTTCCAAAGGGTTCTGAGTTTGAAAATCCCCCCAAAGAACATCTGGGCACTGCTGGGTAGCAGGATGTGGGAGGGGAGACTGGAGAGGGAGGGAGGGAGGGAGGGAGAGAGAGAGAGAGAGAGAGAGAGAGAGAGAGAGAGAGAGAACCCCTGCAGTTTGCAGGGTGGGGTGGGGAACGCAAGGGCTTGAAGGCTATAAGAGTTCATGGAGGCTACACAGTTGAGCCTGGCTCTTCAGGCACCTGGACCAGAAGGCCTTTCTGCACTACGGTGTACGACATACTGTATGGTGGTCCTTGGCTTAGCTGGTAGAGCCCCACAGGCATTTGTAGCTTCGGGAAGTACTTTTAATTGTCCCCATGGTGGGTGTCAGAGCAGAGTCTTGGGACCAAGATGCTAACCCCACCCTCCACGGATGCCTTCCTGACTTGCATGGCAGTAGTTGTCCCACTTGAGAAACACCCAAAGATAAGAAAAACAAACAAGGAGTTTGATGTTTTCTCTTTGCCCCCTGAGATGTCGGAAAGGAAAGAAGAAAGGCCCACCCTGCCCAGGTGGGGCATGACACACACACAAGAAGTCCATGGGCCACAGTCCGCCACAGTTGTCCCTCATGTACCTCAACTCTTTTACAAGATGTCCAGGAGGCCCTGCTCCCTCAAGATGGCCCCTTAGTGGAGAGACTAACTTTTCCCACCTGTGTTGCGCAGCTCCCATTAGAAAGTGGGGAGGACTGGCAGGGATGGTGGCTGATGGAGGAAGTGAGGGCTGGAGGGGCCATTCTGCAAGCTGATGGAAAGGGAATTTTGGGGGTGCTGCCTGCCGGGAAGCACTGGGGGAGTCAGAGGCAACACGTTCTGGCCTGTTGGGAGGACGGCTGTTGGCACCAGGAGAAATCCATCCAGTGCAGCCAACCCTCATTAATCACCCGGGCGGCGGAACTGCCAGCTCCTTTCAAGACCTTTCAAGAAGGGTTTTCACCCAAAATAGAGTTGAAAATGTGCTGGGCCCTACTCAGAATCTCATCAGTCTGGGCATTATGGGAAGTGTCAGGCGGGCTGTGACAGACAAGGCCCACTCTGTTCAAGGGGTCCTGACTCCCACAGCCTGTCATATCAAGCGCCTGATCAAATTTGACAGCTTCATTTGTACCTACAGAATAGATAAAAGGGGCTGTTCATTGAAACAAATGGAGGGGAAGGGGGGGAGGGAGGTGAGGGTGAGAGGGAGCATGCATGTGAGTGTGTCTTGGGGAGAGGAATGGCTCTGGGGGAGGGGCACAAGGGGGGGACAGTTACAGCGAGGTACAAGGGTGCAAAGAAATATGCTAAGCACTCCTCAAGAGTCCGGGAGGGGAGGAGCTGAGTCAGGGGAAGACAGGTGACTATTAGGGTGTGTGTGTGTGTGTGTGTGTGTGTGTGTATGTATGTGTGTGTGTGTGTGTGTGTGTGTGTGTGTGTGTGTGTGTGTAAGTCTCACCTTGTGGGTATGACCATAGAAAGGTTCCTGAGAACCCACTGTCCTCTGGACCCTGACACTTTAAAGAGCCAGGGGAGGTGGTCCTCCAGGGAGGATGACAGTCCAGGGTGAACAGCTGGGACTTTGGAAATTGGATTAGCAAGTGCAGCACTCGCTTCAAATCCAAACCCCCAAGCAAAGAGCTTCCTTACCTTCACTTCAGTTATTTCCCTCCACTGAGCCTCTGGCCCTCTCCTGTCTGCCTGCTGGGCAGATGCACCTTTGCAGGTGGCCCAGATAAAAAATGAGCTGCTGGCTTTTGGCGTCTCTCCGCTCTGCATACAAGCTGGTCCATAGGAGCATCAGGGGCATCCCCAGTTCACCTGCACAGTCCTGTTTGGGTCTTGTTAAGGGAAGTCCTCTGAGCAAGCTCTCTTCCTCCTCTTCTTGTGTGTGGGGGTCTAGGGTATTCTGAAGACCCTGCACTTTTGGGAGGGGGAATTCCTTTTGATTGCCATTATTGTATTTGCATTATTAGTGTGAATGTATCTTGTTCTTCCTACTGGATCGTAGGCAATTTGGTACAGAGCGTGTCCAATAGTACTTAATGCACACTGTGAGTTCTCCAGGAATAGGATAAAAACAAACAAACAAACAAACAAACAAACAAAACTTTTTGAGACAGGGTTTAACTAAGGTGCCCAGGCAGGCCTTGAACTTGGGACCTTTATAACTCAGCTTCTTGAAGCCTGAGGTTTGGGATGTTGGACACTGTTGGACACACAAGTCTTTCGTAGCTGGTGATTAGTACAAGTCTGTGCTTAGTGTCAGACTTCAGGAGGGGAACCTGCGGCCAGGGGCCTGATGACTCCTTTTTGACTTTGATCTTTGGAGGGTGGGGCCAGAGGTGAGTAAGGCTCCCCTTGCTGCTTTCCCACATGGTGCCTTTGTGGAGGCAGCTCAGGCTGGGTCTCATAGGTAGCCATGACACCCCACTTGCTGCCTTGGCTGATGTGGGCTGTCCACCTGAACAACAGTCTGTGGTAGTCCTGGTGGGATCTTGATTCTGTCTCTTATCATGACTTTAGGCAAAATGTGTCAAGAATTACAAAAGGGAATTGTTGATGGGAGTGCATGTGCAGAACACTAGCTCAGTGCCTCATACATAGTAAGCATCCAGTTAATGCTCTTGTTTGGTCCCTGTGGCCCAGACTATTTCATCTGGACTTGGAGTACATCCTACTGACAGTGCTTGTCGGTGCCCATCGATGCTGGTGACCACCGATCATTATCACTTTGGGTCAAAGCTTAGCTTCCTGTACATTGCACTGGGAGGCCATTGTTATCACTAAATACATCAGAGGTCCTGAGCCTTTTTGTTAGACAGGCTTACCTATATGCTACAACAAGGGCTCAAATCTGTGGTTCTTTGCAAGGTGGAGGCCTCAGCTCTGTGGAGGATGCAGGCCTTGATCTCTGTGGAGCTCTGAACCATCTGCTTTGCCCTTAGTGATGCCAGCCCTGCCAGAGCATCCCATCCCTGGGGGGGGAAGTGCACCTATGTTTCCTTACTTTCCTCCCCCCCCCACCACCATTTGAGACAGTATCCCATGCTGAGATGGCATGGAACTCCTTATGTAGCCAAGGCTGGCCTCGAACTCACAATTGTTCTGGTTCTACCATCTTGGTACTGGTGTTACAGACCCACACGATCAAATTTTCATGCTCCCTATGACTTTGGCATCAACTTTGTCCAGGGAAACAGGGCTCAGTGGGGCTTGGAGAGTGTCTGTGTGGTGAGATCTGAGGGAGCAGGTGAGCAGAGGTGAACTTCTGCGGCATCCATGGTGTGACCTTCAGTGGCTGCAGGATACCCTCATCTCTTCACGGGCCTAGTTTTCTCTCAGAACAATGAGCTTGAGGATGGTAGGATGGAAGATGTTTATCCAGCACCTGGCTGGACTCACCTCCTGACCACCCCCCTGCACTGGCAGAGACTCCTCATCCTATCATTGCAAGGATCCTATGAGAAAAGGCAACAAGGGGGCATTTTTGGCTTGAAGCATGCAGCAATTCAAGATCCTCTGCTGTCGCCCGTGCTAGTCAATGGGTCTGATTGATTAGACAGCAGAGTGTGATGCTTCCTGACATGTTGGCTTGATGAGACTGAGCCACAGACCTGTTAGTCAATCAAATGCCTGTCTAAGTGCCTCTGTGAAATCCTTTACAAATGTGACAAGGGCTCCTAAGAAATGGACTTTAGGGTGATCAGAAGAAGGGAGATGATGTGTGGTGGGCCAGGCCTAACCAGGTGAGTCTTTTGAGAGAGGTTTTCAGCCTTCCCTGAATTCATGGCTCATGCCAGGAGACTTTCAGAGTGGTTGTTATCGTCCCTGCCTGCCCACTGATTCGCCTAGCTAGCCGCTATAATTGCAGAAGCCAATGACTTGGGAGAGGTGTCTTACCACTGCCGTCTGGTTGGAATGTGATTGATGGAACCCTTGCCAGTCCATATTGAATACGGAATGTGAGTGAAGAAGAAAGGTCTTCATTGTGTTAAGGCACTGGGATTTGTCATCACCACAGATTCTAGCCAATACTTGGCTATTGCAACAGCATTGATGGATCCCTTAGTGTATCATGTAATTAACTAGAATGTGTCTCCACACCACATTCAGCCATAAGTTCTTGAAATAAGACCAGTTACTACATATTGTTGAATTCTAGGCCTTTTATAGGACTGGCGCCTCTTGGTGACAAGGTAGATTGGCTCCAGGGCCTGCCTTGGGTACCCAAATCCATGGATGCTCAAGTTTGTTTGTTGGTTTGTTTTTAAAATAAAAACAATGGTAACAATCTAGATGTAATATGAATAAATTAATAAAAAATGTAATTATTAAAAAAAAACAATGGTGTGGGATTTGCTTATTGCTTGGGTACATTTACACTTAAGCCACATGTAGGTTTCTCAGAATACCCAATAGAAGATGTGACACTGTATTGTTTAAGGGATGATGGCAAGATACAAACCTTGTCATTATCTATGTTCATATCTTTGCAGCTCTTTTAAAAATATTTTGGATATATTATATACATTTCTACTCAAATATGAGGTATTGTACCCATATAACTCAGTTATAATACAAGGTTTACTTCCAATACTTTGAAAGTGCTATTGCAGGCTATTTAGGATAAATAAGTTTTGCAAGTTAATTGATAGTTGATCAAATCATGGTCATATCAGTTACTACTCTATTTTTATCACAATAATATACATCTTAGGTGCAACAGATAGATACGATTCTATAGAAAGATAAGGTAAAATAGTTAGATAAAGTCTTCAAAAACCTCAGAGACATACAGAATATGGCATTCAAAATGTTTTTATTATTTTAAAGAATCACTGACAATGATACAGGTCAACTCCTGGCACTATCCAGCCTACCTCAAAGAGGATGATGAGCATCAAAGAATCTCCTTATAGAGATGGCTTCAAATGTGGCAAACAAGCCACTGGGCAAGATGTCCTTGTTTCTACCACATCCAGAATTCTGCCTGAAAAAGGGCAAGCTTGGATGCAGGCAGAATAGATGGCCAAACTCTGCCAAGACAGGGTAAGCAAGTCCTCGGTAGTTCCTGCCTCACAGATATGTCTGTCAGATATATTGAGCCAGAAGGCTGAAGATGATGCTCCAATGTTATAGAGAGTTTTGAGTGACTTCTCAGGTAGCAAACTGTCTCTGTCATCTCCTCATTTGGAAAGCTACTAACCTGCACTCCCAGCATACTCCAGGTAATCAAGTTTATTCCTTCTCAAGTCTCTGTTGGGGTTGAAGAAAAATAGTTTAGTTTTACAATTAAGCTTGGTTGTTTAGGGGCTAAGATGTTTTTAGGTCTAGATATATGTTTTAAGTTGATAATGATGATATATGATAGATATTGATTTATATTCAGAGTTTTAGATGCACCAAAATAGGGAAGATGTTTTCTTCAAGGCTGCCAAATACAAATAGACAAAACACTAAGAATGTAACACTTATATAAGTCCTGATTGTGTCATGGTTCTTTTGCTGTAGATAGTTTATTGTATATATGTGTAATAATATAAATGCATATGCAAAAAATAAAAAAATTAATAAAAATACTTTTGGAGAGGAGCCTGCCTAACATTGCTTAGCATGTGTGCACAGGCAGAGAGCCTGCCTGACATTGCTTAGCATGTGTGCACAGGCAGAGAGCCTGCCTGACATTGCTTAGCATGTGTGCACAGGCAGAGAGCCTGCCTGATATTGCTTAGCATGTGTGCACAGGCAGAGAGCCTGCCTGACATTGTTTAGCATGTGTGCACCCTGGATTTGATCCCAGCTGGTTATGCTTGGCATGTGGTTATCACTTTGAGTGTTTCCTGAGTTGAACCTACTGTCTCGATAAGCACTGTGGTCTAAGACACTTCTAGCACACACACAACTCCCAAACAGGAAACTTTTTTTTTTTTTATGAACAAGTAGCCTACAGATCATCAAGTTCGGAGATCTCCAAGATAATAAGTCTGGAGCTAAATGCAAAGTGCTTTTAAAGTCAGGACAACATTGAGATCCTGGCTGTCCATCATTTTTTTTTTTAATTGGAGATGGGGTCCGAGGCTGGAAGCACACTGCTGAATCTGGCACTGTCAATCTTCCTGCTTCAGTATCCTAAGTATTTGGTATTACAGATGGGCCCTTCTGTACCCAGCTTTCCACAGTCCTTTAACTATGAAATCTGGGGGCAATTAACCGCTTTAAATCTTAGTTCTATCATCAAAGGGAAATGGTGGTTTGCTATAAGAACGAAGTAGCTGGGCCTGGGGCTATAGCTCAGGGGTGGGGCACTTGCTTAGTATGTGTCAGGCCCTGGGTTCCAGCCCCAGCACACACACACACACACACACACACACACACACACACACACACACAC
>OU015752.1:38784708-38795564 GCA_907169655.1 Acomys percivali
ATGAACCAGGTCTCAGAGCCTCCTGGCTTCAGGGTCCTGTGTCATCCCTGAGAATTCTCAGCAAAATCAAACCGGTTCTGAGTTTTCAGAGTCGCAGTGGACCTAAGTCGATAACACAGAGTTGGGTGAGGAGCCCTCAAGCCTCACGAAACAGCCCTTTCAACGAGGGTTTACCCTTTGATCGTGAAAAGAATCACTCCTACCCTGGAGCACAAAGTTCAAATCCTCAGTCTTGGGCCCCACAGAACAAGTTGAGGCCTCTCAGCCTGTAGGTCTCCTTACTGCCACTAGATGTCGCCAGAGGCACGTCTCTGCTCACCCTCCCACCTAGCTTAGGCTAAGGCAGAGGGTGTCTGCTTCAGCCCTTCTTCCTGGTTCCCTCTCCCAGCCTGTAGCCCTTGAATTCCCGCCCAGAGGAAGATCCACTTTCACACACACTCTCGCTCCACTTTGCCTCCAGGAAATACCAAGGCCTTTGAAGTAACCCTGGGAGCCAAACAACCAAACTGGGCGCGGGGGGGAGGGAGTAAAGATGGTTTTTATGTAATTTGTAATACATTGGTGCAAGTACTCTCCTAGAGGAAAGACGTTAAATTGGTCTTGGAACCACAGTCTCAGAAGGAAACCATAAAGCTTTTAAGGAATCAACAACAACAACAACAAAAACAAAACAAGAGCATAATCTGCTTAGGTGTCTGGAAGTGGGACTATGGGTGAGGCAAGAGAGAAACACCACGGTGTGAATATAGCCAAGTATTCCATTTATTAACAAAATAGTCTTAGCAAGGGAGAGCTCTGTTCACCCCACAAGAGGCCCGGCAGCCAGGCACTGCTGCATAAGACCGGGAGGGAGGGAAGGTGTGGGAGAGAAGACCCAGGCGGAGTCTTTAATCCTAGCCACCGCAGGAACCCACGGAACCCACCGCCAGCTTTGGCGATTGCTGGCTCAGGTCTGGGACAGGGCGAAGGGAGTGCTGTGACCCTAGGGCTCCCTGAGTCCCCAGCCTGCCCCCAACAGAGCTACTAATGTTGTCTGGTCTGCTGACTTTGGGACTAGAATGCTTTGGAGGAATCCATCGGGGGTCCCCGGTCCCACCCCTATTGCCAGGGGAAGGGGGGGGGAAGATGTCACAGTCCCAACTAGGGAGAGAAAAAATAATGATGATAAAATACTTCACAAAATATAAAGAGCAATCTCACACCAGCGGGGGGCCTCCTAAGATGTTTAATTGGATGTATCAGGTCCCCATCGGCTGGCAATCTGACAGCAAGGTGTGGGTCCCTTAAGGGCCAGGAAGGTAGACAGGATGGCAGGCCACTGCAGGGAGGGGGAGCCTGCTAGTGGCACTGGGACTGAGCATCCTGGAGGGTCAAGGCTGTGATTTGATTTGAGGGGCCAGAGCCTAGAACCAAGTGCTCATACGAGAAGAGGGTTGCTGGGGAGTGCCACACAGCAGAGTCCTGGTTCAACCAAGCTCAAGACCTCCAGCCACCAAGGTTGCCCCCCTCAACCTCCCTAATTGTTACAAAAATTTTTTTATAAAGAAAAAAAAAAACCCTCACATGGAAAGAAACAAGAGGGGGTGGAAGGAAAAGGGAAGAAATGTGGTTTTAACAGTTGAGACTCATGCAAGAGACTTGCCAAGATGGGGAAACTAAAAGCGTAGAACCCCAACTCTCCCTCCATTCCTTAAAACCAAATCAGTCAAAACCCAACAACAACAAAAACAAAACAAAACACCTTAAAATATATACCTAAGAAAAAGAAAAATTTAAAAGGAGAGGGAAGGGGATCGTGTAGTTATCTGGGTGGTTAATATTATTATTTGGGGAGACGGACTTTTTGCATACCATTGGCTCATGTGGGCCATTAATGCACTTATATTCCCAGCTTGTAAGCTAACGTTATAGTAAATAAATACAGTCCGGTGGGGAGGGGCTGGGCTGGATCCTGGTAGGGGAAAGCAGTAGTGGAGGTTGCAGCGTCCTCGTCGAAGGCAGTGGGATGTGAGAGGAAGAGGTGGGTGGGGAAGGGCTGGGAGGGGCCAGAGCTGTAGTTACTGGTATCCAAGCGCAGAGGCGGAGGCTAGTCTCTGTCCATACAGTGCATATGGTGAGTAGTAGGGTCCGGCTGTGGGGAGGGACGGCACTGCCAGGCCCCCAGCTGTAGATAAGTGACTCTTGCCATAGGGGTGGTATCGGCTTAGCCCCAAAGTGTGTGGACTCCGCAATGACAGCGACCCGGGACTGCCCGGGGCGGCGGGTGGGGGGGAGATGCAGATGGCAAGAGGCTGCGGCTGCAGCAGCTGCTGCGGCACTGCCCAAGCTCGAGGCCCCGGGGTAGGCGGCCAGAAGTTTCTCTGCGCCCGGCAGGGCTGTGTGAGTCCGTAGATGGCTGAGCAGCTCCTCAGAAGTAGCAAAGCGCTTGTCGCAGGGCCCGCTGGCCGCCACCCAATTGCAGCTGTGTGGCAGCGGTTCGTTCTGCAGCATGAAGCCATAGGTGTAGAGAGGGTGGCCCGGGAGTGCAGCTTGGGCGGCGCTGGAGGAGAGAGCAGCCGGTTGCAAGGGATGCCCGGGGTACACCAGAGGGTAGCCACTGGCCTTAAGGCTGGGCCCAGCTGGATCGTGCGCGCTGCAAGTGGAGCAGCTAGAGCCGCCGAGGTGCGAGGCGCTGTGGTAGCCTCCCAGGCAGTAGGGGTCACGGCATAATCCCTGCAGGAAGGAGGGCGGGGAGGCCCCAGTGAGCGGGCTGGAGCTGGGGGGCTTGCCGGGTGGCAGGCCCAGGCCCCCGGACAGCTGGCCTCCCACTAAACCAGACTTGCTAGGATCCAGGCCAGGCACGAATTGAGAGGGGTAGCCGGCGTAGGCGCCCACGATGGAGCCGTGATAACCGATGCTGGAGGGCGGTAGTGGGAACACCGAGTGGCCTGGTTTGTAGGGTGACACTGGAGCCACGTGGCCTGCCCCCACCAGAGTGGAGGGCGGCTCTGACTTGCGCCCTGATGCCGAGGCTTCCGGGCCACCGTGAGCCGAGTCCCCGCCGCTGCCTCGGCTCCCAGAGGCTGGATCTGGACTGTGTTTGGCTTCCTGGTCTTTCTTGTCCAGTTCTCCACCGCCTGCCCCGACACCGTTCTTGCAGTCTGAGTGGTGTGGGGAACCTCCTCGTGAGCCTCCAGGAGAAGACGAGTTTGACGAGGTGGAGACCGGTGCTCCATGCGGGGGAAAGGGAGGGCAGGCGGCGCTGGGGACCCTGAAACCCGCCTTGTCTCCGGGGGACGAGGAGGACGAAGAGGAGGTGGAGGACACCGACGAGGAGCCGCCGTCTTTGCGGGAGTCGCCGCCGCCGCCGCCGCCGGAGCCTTTAGAGTAGGGCTTGAAGCTGGATTTGTCCTCGGCGGGGGAGTCCCCCAGCTGCTTGAGTGCCGCTGCCGCGGAGGCGGCCCCTGGGGCGGAGCGGCTAGGGTCTTTCTCGGATCCCAGCCCGTTGGCCGCCGCCGCCGCCGCTACCGAGTTCAGTTTGGACGAGGGCGGCGGGTCGGGTTTGCCGATCTGCGAGCAGGTCTGGGCTAGCAGTGCCAAAGGGCTCTTCTTGGCGTCCAGCTGCGGAAGACAGTGGCAAAGGGGAGGGAGAGAAGGGTGAGATTAGGAGACCCACTAAACTCGCAGGGACGCACAGCAGAGCACTGACGGCGCGACCCGGGCCTAGCAAAGCAGGTCGCCGAGTAGAGGGCCTGGCTCTGGTGGAGCACTGGGCAGAATGGCACTTGCGTTGTGGAGCAGTCCCCGAGTGTGTAATGGGCGCTGGCACGCAGGAGAAACGTTCAGCACCCGCCCTCCCGGCTAAAGGTGACTTCTCTGGAATCGGGGTGATGATTCACCCCTTTTCATCTAGTACCCCCTCTTCTTGGCCCAGGGGAAAACTTAAGCCTTTAGTTTGGAAGAACTTCGTTTGGGACGGGTTTCTGGTGATGGCGCTTGGGTTAAGAGCAGGGAGGGCGCCTTCTAAAGGCAGAGCGGCAGTTGGCCCTGTGAGTAGCCCCTCCCTCTCTCCTTTCCTCCCTCCCTTTCCTTTCTCCCTCCCTCCCGGGGAGGACACCCAGAGAAGTAGGATGAAGGGAGACCGGGGATCGCGAGTGTCTGGGTTTCTGCAGTGTGCCCCACACAGGCCAGGGAAGATGCAGAGGGACAGCTTCCAAGAGAATAGGTCGGGGTGGAAGTGAGGGAGGCCAAGGAGTCGTCTTTGGAAAGGACTTGAGGACCAGCGGAAAAGTAAAGGACTCTGGGCACGACCAGAGCAAATTCAGCCTGATAGAGAACACGCAGCTCCGAAGGGCGAGTGGACAAAACCCTTCCACCCTGGAGTCTAGGGAGAACCTGGAGGGGTCTGATTCCTGCCTTTCGTCCCTCCTCATGAGGTCCGCCAGCGTGGCCAGCCTCGGGCGTCGCGTCTCACTGAGCTAAGGGGCCAGGGAGCTGGGCCATGGCCCAGCATGGGTGGAGGAATGGGTTCAGTTCTGGGTGGGCAGCGCCCGTAGACTGACCTCAATGGGGCTGACGGGAGTGGAAGACAGCGGTTGCAGGTACTCCGGGTGCAGGAGGTGACCGGTGTGAGCGCTCAGCATCTTCAGGACCCTGATAGGGAGCCGGTTCGCCTGGCGCAGGGGGTCCGCCGGGGGCAGGAGGGACACCACTGCCGGCACCGCCGGCCTCTTCCCGCCGCCGCCGCTACCGCCGCTGCCGCTGCTTTCGGGTGTCCTTGGGTTAGATCCAGCGGGCGAATCGCTCATTTGGAGGAGGCAGCGCCACTGGGGGGGCGGGGAGGGAGGGGAAGCTCCGGGAGGCGAGCTCCCGGGGCGGGTGGGCTCGCTCCGCTGGGTCGAAAGCCGTGCAGCAGTCGCTGCGCCTCGGTGCCGCCTCCCCTCCTCCACCGCCGCCGCTGCCGCCGCCGCCGCCGCCGCTAGCCTAGGCGAGGGACACAAAAACCTTCGCCTTCCGCGAGCTGCACGTCAAATAGCCGCGATCTGCAGCCACACTTCAAAGGGATCGCCGCGCCCGCCCAATCGCAGCTCTCTCCCGGACCCCGGGGCGGGGAGAGCGGCGGGGCGGAGGCGGGCGCCGCCGGTGGGCGGGGAGAGTCTTAAAGGGCCCTTGCTCGTTGCCACCTCTCGGCCTTCGCTGCGCGCTGGAACTACTCCCTTTTCCGGGTTCTGCCGGACTGCCCTCGCTACCGGGTCACACAAGGGATCGGACTTCGGGACATAGGCTCTGCGTCCTCTCCTGGCTGCTTCCCACCAGTGGTGTGTGTGTGTGTGTGTGTGTGTGTGTGTGTGTGTGCACTAGCAGGGGTTGTCGCCCAGTGTCTAGGGTGGGAGCACACGGCGCCTTCCTGTGTGGGTCCTATGATCCAAGCCTCTCCTGGGGGCCGCCTAGGGGCGAGTCATGGCTCTGGAGCCGGATCGCTTCTCAGAACTGCTTCGGCCGGTTCTCTTTCCCCTAATTGGCCTCGCCCGGATGTGTTCACTTGGAAGCGACGAAGCCTCGTAGGCAGCCACTATTCCCTGGGCGCTTCGTGAGCCGTTCTAACTACTTTGAGCTTGTCCAGTCAGCCTGCAAATTGAAGGACTCCGTTCCCGGTGATATGGTCTCGGTGAAACGCTGTACCCTGGCCAAGCAGAGTCGCCTGGAAAGCCCCCCCGGGGGGGGGCGCACTGAATTATAGATCGTGTTTAGAGTGTGCTTCAGGGTTCTTGTCCTGTTAAAACCCGTAAAGGTTTCTCAGTTGTGCTGTGATTAGCTGCTGTTTGGCGACGGGGTGGGGATTGGCATCAAAGCAGAGGCCGGTGTCGCAGAGGAGGGTGTCTCAGCACTGCTGGGCTATACAAACTCCAGAGACTACTCTATTGGTTTTTCCCCAGGGAAATTTTGAAATAAAACATTTTTATTAATAGCAGTACCCTCTCAGATTCCCCCGAGCCTTTGAGGTGGCGCGGGGGGGCGGGGCGGGAGTATATATTCACACTTGGCAGAGATTTTACATAGTCACGGACCTGACCTTAAAGTTCTCGACCCAAACGCTCAATCAGGTGAGACTGGTCCTTTGTGTCCCATGGCGGCCAGTGGAGGCGCGCTGGTGTCACTCACTGTTCCTTTTGAGCACCACTTTTCTAGTCCTGATATGTCACTCTGATCACCAAGGTCTGTTTTTTTTTTTTTTTTTTTTTTTTTTTTTTTTTTTTTTTTTTTTAAGTATTGCCCCAGGACTATCTGGTCTTTTTCTCTGATTCTGGTACCAACGACTCAAGACAGCGTGAGAACAGGAGATTTGAAATGGGGTCTTCAGAATAACTACTCATACAGCAATGATGACCTTTATCATGGTCAAGAGAGTGGCTGGCAGTCAGCTTCCAAGGCCACACCAGTTATACACTAAAACGCTCCCTGGATCCACATGCTCCCTGGATGTTAAATAAGTGGCCATAGACCTCTTAGAAATTACCCTACACTCCCTCTCCTCTTCTTTTCTTATAAAATTAGTTGAAAACGAATGGCCAGCGATGCCCTGACTCTGATATCATCCGTAGCACAGCAAGAGGAGCATAGGAACGGAAGCAGAAGATGTTTTCATTTATTTTATGGTGCAAAGTTTTATTCCCCGCCCCACTGGCTCTGCTCACTGCAGCCTTTGCATTCTGACCTCATGGTCACGGCCGGCCAACACTTATCTTTAAACTCCTACTCCAAGCTGGGCGTGCTGGCTCATAACTTGTAAACCCAAGCACTCAGGAGGCTGAGGCAGGAGGATCACATCCTGAATTTGAGGCCAACCTGGCCTACCTAGTGAGTTCCAGTCTAGCTTGGGCTACAGAGTGAGACCTTTCTCACGACAGACGAAGTCCACTGCTAGGCAACTTCAACTTACACAGTCCAGTGACCTTTGGGAGTCAAGAGCAGGACAGACCTAGAAGGGCCGGCCTCTGTGGACACCTTGGAGTGAGAACTAGGAAGAAGGAAGAATTAGGAGGCAGGGCTGGAAAGTCTCCTTGGTTATTGTAAGCGGTCCAGCTGTGGGAGTGAGCCAAGAAATCCTTCTCGGCCCTGAGCAGATGTGTGTTAGAAATGATTAATGGGAGATAAGTCAGAGGGAAGGAGTAGACGCTTAGGAATGTGGGTGGAAAAGAGGGGGCCGGAGGCAGCAGAAAAGACAGTAGAGTATTTTTATTTGGAGAGTAGAGAGATGTCAAATGGACAAAAGGAAGCGAGACAGGAGCACAGGCGGACTGCACAGGCTCGGGTAGTAGGGGGCAGGCAAGTTCCCTACGAAATAATACACGGTCCTTTTAAAAAACGCAGTTCCCTAAGCTCACAATAGTTAGCATGGGCAGAGATAATGGTGCTGTCCAGGCCAGGCCCACTTCCCGCCTGCTCCTGGACAGTGCGCAGGACTCATTCCACAGCATACACAGAGGGCAGGAATACCCTTTGGGGTGCTGATGAGGACATGAGAATTTCCTTGACTGGATCTATCCAGCTTCCTTCTGAGAGAAAAATGTAAAGGCATACTGAGCTAAGCCGAAGGCCTGATTAAAACACTTGCAGATGATTATTAAAATCACTATTTGACATTTACTTAGCAAAATTGTTACACGCCCCCCCCCCACACACAGAGCACTATACTGGGTCCCAGCCTCCAGGAAAGCATTTCAGTTTTTCAAAGGAACGGCTTGCCACCTGGGAGAGACTATGACTCATTAATCAACCAGACCATGTTTACTGAGGGCCAGCTGTGGGCAGAGCATTGTGCTAGGAATGTGGTTGAAAAGTCCATGTAAGATGTTGCAGTACAGGGCACATAGCACAACCCCTTCCCTTGCAGAAGTGTGGCAGATGTGTGAGGCCTTATTTGCCAGCCCTTCCTTCACTGGTTGCCCGGGGTGTTGGGGGGCCGGGAGGGGGAGGAAAAGGGAAGGAACAGTGGTTAAATAGGACAGGGTTAAGGATACTTGAGGCTGTTTCTATGACACTCTAGTAAAGAAAGAAAGACCTGCAAGCTAGCCATTTCTTTTTTCCCTCTGGAATACAGGATGTAGCTCCGTAGCTTGGCCTGGGTTAGAACTCATGCTCTCCCTAGCGGGAATCATAAGTGTGCTTGGTTTTATGCTATGCTTTCTATAATATTGGCTCCTGTAAGCAGCTTAGCTAGAGCTGAGTGTGAGGGATGGGCTTGTTACTTATCCGAAGTTACTGAATACTGAGAGGTAGAGCAGTCATATGCAGTCGGGTCATTGGGAGTCAGGCCTTTAAAGCATGCTGCCGTGGTGACACTGGGCACGTCCGTCACCCCCTCACTGATGCTTCGGGTTTTCCCATGCATAATATCTAAGAGTGGCCATCCCAGTCTTGGGAGGCCTCAGGCAGACAATGTGTGTCAGTTGTGGAGTATTGAGACAAAGGGAGCCCCAGGTAAATGATGGTCGTGATGCAGTGTACTGTGTACATCCTGGGAAAATTGTGACACCCATCAGCACCAAGACCCTGAAAAGCTCAGCCTAGACAGGGATTTCCATGTAAGTGGCAGCAGACCTTCCCCTGGGCTCCAGTCCAATCTATCTTAAAAAAAAAAAAAAAAAAAAAGTCCCTCAAAAGCTATTGAAAAAAAAAGCCTTTAGAAAATTGTGAATATTTATAGATTTTTTTTTCACAACTTCAATTTACATAAAATTTGCCACCCAGGAAAAAAATGCCTGAGTCAGGTGGAGAGGGAGAGGTGGCAGATTTGTTGTGAGGGGTTAATGGGTAGTTTTCACTCCTTGCTGGGGTGGAATTGCCTGATTGATCACCTGTATGCATAATACTCAAACTCTAATGGCAACAACATGAAATAATATCTCACTGGGTAACTATTTACTTTTTTTTTTTTTTTAACAAGCTGTAAGAACTCTGCGAAGTCTGTCTTGTAGAGAACTTGGTTTTCCTTCCCTGCGTTTAATATCTTTCAGCAGCTGGCAATTACTGCCTTGGCCAGAAGCCCTGAGTTAGCACAGCGCACTCAGGGCTCTAGAGGCGTTTCCTCTGCTGCCCCACCCCAGGCTTCAGACACTGCCGGGGGTGGGGGGGGGGGCATGACAGGGTCACTAAGGACGGTGGCAGCAAACTGCCAAGCCAAGACCCAGGCCAGCCAGTCTCAGATGATGACTACTCCAATGATGAAAGGGGCTTTAGGTGTCCTCACGGTTCTGTCACTGCAGGTGTCCCCGGGTTATCTGCCTTTGCCTCCACCGGAGTGTGGATGCTCTGTCTTTCTCACTCTCCATCTTCTTCCTGGCTAGCAGTGTGTGACCGTCCAGGCAGAGGCTGACACTATTCTAAGCACGTTGTGCCTACTATCTCACTTCACCCCTCCAGGACCCCCTGGAAGTAGGTTAGCCTAATCACAGAGGAAGACACGGGAGACCAGAAAGTTTAAGCGATTGCCCAAGATCTAGTGCGCCAAGTGCCCAGTCATTTCTCGCCTCTCTACTTCCCCTTCCCTTGTGTCTGACCCACCTCCTCTTCTCCTTTATCTCCTCACGTCCTCCCCTCCTCTCCCCTCTCTTTTCTCACTCTTTTCCTTGGGATGGTAGGAAAGGAACCCTTATGCACACTGCTCATGCCCTAGCCCTAAATGCACACGTGACTTCCACAAATACAGCACTACTTCTTTATATCTTTTCTCGCCATATTCATGAAAAAGTTAAGGCAGACAGCTGTAGTTCACAATATGTTGACTATATAGCCATGTGAAATGATCCCCCACACCAACCCCATGCAGTTATGAGAGGCAGGGTCTTGCTATATAATCCAGGCTGGCCTTGAACTCACAATCCTCCGTTCTTAGCTGCTCAAGTCTACTGTGTATGTGTGTGTGTGTGTGTGTGTGTGTGTGTGTGTGTGTGTGTGTGTGTATGGTGTGTAGTGTGTGGGTGGAGGTCAGTGGACACCTTACAGCAGTTGGCTTTTTCCTTCTGTCACGTGAGCCCTGGATATCAAACTCAGGTGCTTAGGCATAGCTGCAAGTGCCTTTCCCACTGGGTCATATCTCCGCTTCCCAAGTGAGTTCTTCTGTTCCTCTGCTTACAACCAATTTCAGAGTTATTTTGGGCAGGTTTTATTATCCCTTGTGACAGATGAAGGGCCTAGGTTCTAAGAGCTGAAAGAGTTTGAAAGTCACACAGCAAACAGTGGTGGGAGCTGGGCAGGCCGTGCGTGTTCCTCTTAACTCCTTCCTGTTGTTGGTCTATTAACTTCTGTCACTTCCATTGCTCTGTGGATGGGGGTGGGTGGGTGGCAACTCCTGATAAAAGGCGGAGGAGGAGGAGGAGGAGGAGGAGGAGGAGGAGGAGGAGGAGGAGGAATTAACTCCTTTTCCTCCCCCAGGAATTTCCTTTAGAGATGTGGAGGGAAGAGGGACAGAAGGAAATGTAGAACCAAGCAGCTTATCTTCAAGCCTGTCCTTTTGATTCAAGCCTTTGAGCAGGGCTCTTTGAAGAAGTTGTTTTCCCTTATCTCCCATCAGCCCCGGGGAGCCACACAGACCCAGGTCAGGGGGATGCTGTAGGGTAGGTGCGCTTTTGAAGTCTGTCTTCCTTGCTTGATGTGTCCTCATACATCAGCCTGGCTATTCATCTTTGATTACTTTCATCCATTTAGGCCTATATGCCTCTTAGAAACACCCAATGTTGGAGATCAGACTTAGGGTCTTGCATAGGCTGGGTAATTGCTTAAATGCTCAACCCTGAAACTTCTCTCTTAAGCTGCAAATATTGCTGGGGGTATATATATATATATATATATATATATATATATATATATATATATAT
>OU015752.1:38795664-38809472 GCA_907169655.1 Acomys percivali
TATATATATATATATATATATATATATATATATATATATATATATATCACCTTTGTTAACAGCCTGTACTTTGATTTAGATAGTAGGCAGTGAGGGCTGCATATAGGGCAAAGTTTATTGAGGGTTTATTGAATGCCAGCTGCCGTTCTGAGCACCTTGCAGGAACGAATTTATTTATTTCTCTCAGCAAGTCAATCAGGTGGGTACTACTGTTGTCCTTATCTTCTAGGTGATACACTCAGACCCAGAGAGGCTGAGGTTTCCCAGGTTTCCCAGGCAGGAAGTGGTAGAGGCGATACTACAGTGCAGGTAGGTGGTTCCTAGGCTGCTTGTATAGGCAGACCTAAAGGGGGAGGGATTTGCTCAAGGTGGAGGAAAGAAAAAGAAAAAACCAGCAACCCACACTGAAGACAAATTACTTTCATAATTTTCTAGAGGGTTGCTCACCCACACAGGGATTTCCCTTCATCTTGAGAAATGAGAAATACGGTAGAGAGGAAACTGAGGCCCAGAAAGGAGCAAAGGGAGCATTCATTCATTCGTTTAATTGGATTGGATTGATTAATTCAATGAATCATCCTCTCAACGACTATTTATTGACCACTTGGTAGGTGTGGGCCTGAGGCAGTCCCCAGAGGGTAAAGACAGACAGCTGTGTGGTAGCCAGTCTCCCCTCTCTTGGACGTAACTTCAGCATCTTGGGAAATGGATCACAGACCTTTCCTCTGAGCATCATGAGCTCTTACAGATTAAGCAACAACAGAAAACTGAGGAGGCTTGATCTTAACTCCTGTTTAATGTCTGTTGTAGTTTGAATACGAAGTGTTTCTAAAAAAAAAAAAAAAAAAAATGTGTTGAAAGGTTGGTCCTCAAGGTAATGTTCAGAGGTGAGTCATGAAGACTGTGACTCAGTAAAAACATTTAAAACTATTTATTTATTTATTTATTCATTTATTTATTTATGTGTGGGCACATATATGTCTTCAAGTGCCCACAGAGGCCAGAAGAGGACGTCATATCTTCTGGAACTGGGGTTATGTGTGGTTGTGAGTCAGTGTGAACTGAACTGAGCCATTTCCCCAGGCCTAACCAATGTTTTTTTTATCAGTTGATGAACTCATCATTACGTGGCTTTTTTAGATGGTGGAGACTATCAGGAGGCAGGGCTTAGCTGAAGAGAGTAAGTTTCTTGGAGACTCACCCTAAAAGGGGTTATCTTGTTCCTACTGCATTCCTTGCTCACCCCACTTTCTAGCTACCTTGAGGGCAGGGCCTTTGTTGTAATGAATGTTTCCTGTCTTGATGTTTGGTCTTATTTCAAGCCCAGAGTGAAAGAACAAAGCCACCATGCTTTGAAGCCTTTGAAACCACAAGGCTTCAGAATACATTTTTAAAACAAATCTTTCTCTCTGGTTTTGTTTGTCACAATGATGGAACATTACCACTATCTCTCAAGCACACATGCACTTTTCCCACTTTGGGTATAGTATCTTTCTATATAATAGTCCAGGCTCACCTGGAATATTCTTATGTAGTCCAGGTTAGCCCTGCAACTCATGAACCTCCTCCTTCAGCTTTCTAAGTACTGGGTCTATAGGCGTGTGCCTGGTAACTCAAATGAATTCAGATTTCCACTAACATTTATTGCACAGTGTGTGTGTGTGTGTGTGTGTGTGTGTGTGTGTGTACAGATATCATCCTAGGGTTGGTTGGACATCTTTCACTTCAGTAGAAGGGGAATCATTAAGAAGAGTGAAGGGTCTCTACAATGGGACACAGGGAGGACCATGCCTCCCACAGTGTGTCTCCGCCCACAGGGTGTCT
This sequence comes from Acomys percivali, assembly GCA_907169655.1. NCBI lineage: Eukaryota > Metazoa > Chordata > Mammalia > Rodentia > Muridae > Acomys > Acomys percivali. The sequence continues at coordinate 38,797,489 of OU015752.1, forward strand.
CCTCCCACAGTGTGTCTCCTCCCACAGCGTGTCTCCTCCAATTCTGCCTCCATGTGCTGAGTCATCAATCACTGGAGCCAAAGGGAACCCATGCCCCAGAGAAGATCTGGGTGGGCTATGATCGATCGATTGGTGAGTATCTCAGTTGTGCAGGGCTGATGTTCTCTGCTTTTGACCTTTTTTTTCATGAGATTTGGCCATGATGCTAATGGTATCTGTATGATCTCTCCTCCAAATTTGTTTAGTTGGCCTCTTCCTAAGCCATCTAAGCCATGCAATTCCAAATACAATTAGACAAACATACAAAAAAAAAAAAAAGAAAGAAAGAAAGAAAAAAGAAAAGAAAAAAAAGAAAGAAAGAAAAAAGAAAAGAAAAAAAAAGAAAGAAAGAAAAAAGAAAAGAAAAGAAAAGAAAAAGAATGTCAGGTTCATGGGTGTACACCCGAAATCCTGGCACTCAGGAGGCAGAGGCCACAAGACCTTGAGTTTGAGACTGGCCTGGGCTCTAGAGCAAGATCATGACCCAAAAACACAACAAACAAACAAACAAACAAAAAACAAGATGTAGAGTTTCTCAGATGATGCCTTGATTATTGCAACTAGTATATGATTAAAAAAAAATAATTGTAAGATGCCAGAAAAATGCAAGGAACATTCACTTTGGCATCCTTTCCTCCAGCCTCTGCCTGGAGAAGGGACCTAGGAGCAGGGGCTCAAGCAAACCTATGTCAGAGTAGAGAGGCCATCCAGAGTAAGTATATGTATGTACTTTAAAAAGGGGCTTAAACTTGCTTTTTGTTGAGAAAAAAATGTTTAGTGTTCATGATGAAGCGCATTCCCAGGACACCGCATCCTGAAGTTGTAAGGTAGAGAGTGAAAACTGTCTTTTTAGCCATTTGATCCCCCCACTGTACTCACATATGTGTTTGTCCTGTTGCTCATACATATGCAAATGCCTATCTACTTGCACCCCCACCTTCACACACAAATGGAACATAGTGTGTGAGGTATCCTGACCTCTGAAAACAGTGATGTATTTTTGAGATCTTGCAATGAGTGTCTGAGTCTTAATTTAATTTTCCCAGGCGCCATCATAGCTATCATAGTTAGGTGATGTGCCTGAGTTGGTTAACTAGTTCCCTACTGACGGATACTTACATTTATCGTTAGCATCCAGGGTGTGTGTTCGTGTGGGTGTGAGTGGGTTTGTGAGGGGGCTGGAGCAGGAGGCTCTCAACTTTGTCTCTTTACTAAACTTCAATTCCAGGCCTAGGTCTCCTTGAGCTATTGGGCCAAAGCTCATATTGTAGAAAGGTCAGGAATGGTTAGGGTCCCTGGATAAATTTAACCTCAGGGCATCTAAAGTAGAGTCCCAACAAGAACTCCAATTCCTACTGAGTACACGCTCCTGTTTGTTTGCCTTATGTGCGGAAAGGACTTTCCTTAGGTATCTTCAGGGGCCTGCCAAGATCTGACATTGATAGTTAAAACAATTGCTATATGTCAAAGCTGTCTTTGTTTTTCTCATCAGTTTTCTTAAATAAACCAATGTGCAAATGATTGAAAATTAAACCAATCTCCAAACAGCTGTTAGTCCAGGTTCCGTTACTGCAATGAAATATTTGAGGCTAGGTGACTTATACTGAAAAGAGGTTCGTTTATCCCATAGTACAGAGGTAAAAAGGCTAAATGACATGACTCTGGCACCTCTCCCCACCTGCTTGTGGGACACCATGGCAATGGTATGTGTGAGAAGGAGTGAGTACATGGTAGTATTTGGAAGCCAGAAGAGCGACATGGGTCAGTCCCAATGACCTGCTATCAGCCTCCGCCTTAACGTTACCACACCGAGCAGCCAATTCCCAGCAACAAATAATAAACCATATCTAAAGACAATAAACCGTATCTGAACCATCCCAACAGACAGAGTAGGAAAGCCACCGTAGTTAAAAGCTGTGTAGGATGGGGCCCTTTCTTCCCAGGCAACGACCAGAGTTGAACAGGCCCTCCAGAGGTCTGTCCTCTATCTATGCTGTGAGATTTCACCACTGCAGTCAAGATGCATAATGATGCTTTTATTTATGACAGGAGACATGTTTTAAAACAGTTGTTTTAAAACAACTGACAGAGCTGCAAGATGGGAGCCGACAAGAAAGTGCGATTTTTTTTTTTTTCTTTTTGGAGAGAGGAGGGGGACGGGGTGCTGGCAAAGAAAAGCAGGATTTTCCTTATTGAGGTTGGAATTCATCCTTTCTTCCTTGAGCAGATAAAGAAAACCATCCAGGAAGGAAGCTGGGGTGAGGGCACTGCTTAATGACAGTTCTTAGAGACCTGGGCAGTTAGCTGCTGGCTTGCTTGAACTGCCTCTAGTTTGGGACCTTTCAAAGGAGAGAATATAGTATGAGACTGTAGCGGAGCAGCTGGGGGGGGGGGGGGGGGTGGCCAGGCCCAGCCTCATATCTCTGTGTGAACGCAAGAGTGAGCTCAGCAGAATGTTGGGACCTTTAGATCTCTGCCTTCTACATGATGGTTCCCAGACTAGGCCAAGGACCCAAGACAGACACCCTCAGGATGGCAAGGGAACAGTAAACAGATGGCTCATTGAGGACCTTGTGTGCTAGGCAAGAGAAACACAGCCTTTTCAGACTGCTTAAAGAAAAATAGTTTTCCCATGGCCAACCAAAGGGAGTTTCTTTCTCCCTATAGCCTTTCTCCCCTGAAAGTCAAGGGGCAGGGATGGAGGGAGGTTGGGGTGGTGTGAGGCGGGGCTCGGGAAGATCTCTTACTGGCTTAAGCTTTGTTTACCTCTTCAGGAGAGAGAAATAGCAAAAATCAAGAATGCCCAAGAAAGTTATAAAAAAAGAATTGGGGGCTGGGGTGTGGTGGGGGGTGGGAGAGAGTAAGCCAGTGTCTTCATTATGATGATGGAAGAAAAAAAAACAAAAAAACAAAAAAGAAGTCCCCGGAGAGTGACAGGACCCAGGGTTTGGAGAGTAATTAGGGCACTCCTAGTACCTCTGTTGGAATTCTGTGTCTTGTGTACTGGGCTGAACAGGAAGCTGCAGCGTCATGGAAAGATCTTGGCTGTTTCTTTCCTCGTTTGTGATGTGATCAGGTTGACACATTTGACTAATTCGACTAGTTCATCTGGTCCCCGAGGAGCCACGATTCAGCAGTGTTGGGTGGCAAAGGCAGTAGTAGTTACACAGTGTGTTTGGGAAACACGCTTGGTGACCTTGGCTCAGCCTGGGCCAGCATGGGTAATTCAAGCAGTTAGCCAGCTTCTTCTTCCTTGTGGACACAAACTCAGACCTTAGCATGCTCTCCTTCATTTCTCTCTGCGAGCAAAGCAGGAGATTCATTTCTTACACCCCAGCACTTTGTGCCAAGTAGGAGTGCGTTAATATCCCCCCTCCCGCCCCTTGTGAATTGGATTACTTAACACATCTTTTTGGAGATGTCAGCAGTTTAATAGAGGCAGTAAGTCAGGGCCGCCCTTGTGTTTTATTTTTCTGCCAGTATTTAGTTAATTAAAGAATGCAAATTAAAACACCTTAATTTATATAATATCAATACCAACGCCTTAAAACATTTGGCATAACTGTGCTGGCACGTCCCTTACATAAACTCTTCAGAGCGGTACTAATAAAAATGAAAAGGGCTGTAAATCAAGTTTAATTTATTCATTTTTGTTCAGTATGGAAACATATGCCAGAATCAGGTTATTTACGAGTGTGTAATAACAATAGGTATTTTTTAAAAAACCAGTTGCAAATGACAAAAAGGGTTTTCAGAGGGATGTGGGTTTTAATTTTGAATTATCTCACACTGCACCTATTTTTCTAGGCTCTGATTTCTAGAATTTATATTTTTGATTTCCCATCTACAGTCAAAAATAGATTTAGATACTGCAAAGCATATCCAACTTAGAAACATAGCACCACCCACTCAGAAAGTCACCTGCAACCATTTGTGTGGATAGAAACACGCACAATGTATCCTGTGGTATATTAGCTGCAGGTGAGATTTTAAAAGGCAGCCGATACGTATCTCAAATATTCCATTAAGAGATTATCACACCGAGGGCTCAGATTTAGACAGCATCAGAAAGGATTTGGTGTGTGGCTGCTTTCTTGGGAGCCATAGAGATGAACTACATGTCCGCGAATCAAGTGCCAAGCATTCGTTTTCATTTTTCAGTCTTCGGCTGGTATCAATTGCTCTGTATGGGGGATCTGAGCCTGGGGCTCTTTCCCCCCCCACTCCCCCCAGCTCCAGAGGAGCAGTGGGCTCTACTCCTGAGTACCAAACAGTGGCATGCTCTCCCTACTTCCTTTGACAAAGCTCCTAGTTCAACCATCCCTTCCTCATCCCAACAACCCTCAGCTCTACCTTGACTCAAACAGAGCTCTCTCAGCGCATGGGGTGAAGTGAGCGAGGTACCGCCATCTTGTCCTCTTCTTGTTCTGGCTCCATTTTTTTGTCTTCTCAGGCACCACTGGCAAGGCCCTAGGCCCCTGAGCAGTTATGCCTGCCTTGACAACACATTCGAAACTTTCTTGGACTCTGACTGTTGTCCAGATGTCTAAACCAAACAACTGATGGGTTTCCATAGTCTGCACCTGACGATGATGACATGGTGGGTTTTGCCTGTATAAATGTGGCACCCTTGAGCTTTGATACCAAGAATTCTTTGCGGGCAAAGCCCTCTCTCTGTCATTGCCTAGTGAAGGACTCTAATTGGGCCACATATGCATGGTGGTCTATAAAATTATCACCGGGACCATAACAATGGGAAAGAGAAGAATTAGAAGAAGAAGAAGAAGAAGAAGAAGAAGAAGAAGAAGAAGAAAAAAATCGTCCACTCTGAAGTGCCCCAATCCTACCCGGATAGATCCAAACAAATTCACTGTGACCCTCCAGCTTTCACACAGACAATCAGCTTGAGGGACAAATGATCGTTGTGCACTTTATCAGGACACTTACCACCCGGTGCTCTCAGTGGTAGAAGGCAGGAACCTGAGGATGTTCTGTGGCCATGGAGACACGCTAGGCCATGTCTCAGGAGTGTACGCACGTATGCTCCACATTACCGAGTGACACTGTGGGCATAGTTCCATCTCTTCACTTGATGCATGTCATCTTTAAAAGCTGATCTTAATCTTTATATTTATTTATATCCCTCCTACCTCCATAAAAGATTTGAGGTCGCTTACAATTCAAAATGCAGATACTGTAAAATCTGAAGCCATTAAGGGAAAAGTAAAAAAGATCAGAGCCAAGTACAAAGAAGGAGGGGGAGGGAGAAGGAGGGTAATTATACCAGAGGGGGAAAAACTTAGATTAAAGAAAGCTAATGCAATTGAGAACAAAACGCAGCTCTGAACTCCCTGGTAGCTTGGTGGGCGGCTGCCAGCTCTTATAATAACTATAGATTATTACACCTCAAAGGCAGGTTTAAATGCCTACTGAGGACTCACTGGCTATGGGAGCTTGGTCAAATCACTTCATCTCTCCAGGTTTCTGTTTCCTCATCGGTAAAAGGAGGATTATCCCACTCATCATGTGCTCCTGAGAGGATGCTGTTGACAGCAACAACAGCAGCAGTTCGCCCACAGCACATGCTGTGTGTCTGCCACAGTTCTGAATATCTTACCTAACTATAGTCCATCGATTCTGAGTTCATATTTCAAATGTCAAGATCTCTGACACTGATTTAATGAAAACATAGTGTCGCAGATTATTTTGGCAGCATTTCTCTTTTCTTCTTTTTGGTTTTCTGAGATCTGTGTAACAGCCCTGGCTGTCCTAGAACTTTCTTTGAAGACCGGGCTGGCCTTGAACTCACAGAGCTCTGCTTGCCTCTGCTTCCTGAGCGCTGGGATAAAAAGCATGCTCCATCACACCGGGCTGTATTTTTCTTTCTTATTGGATCTAAAATAATGGTGCACTGTGGGGTATATGAAATAGATTATTAAGGTAGTCAAGCTTTATGGCTTCGTCCCATTTGACAGGTAAGGAGACTGAGCCATAACAAATATGAATGGCTTATCTAAGGGCCAGAGCTGGAAAGTAGTGGGGTTATTTGACCCCACTCTTACACTTACTGCTTTTCTATCAGTTATTTCAGCAATAAGCATTACAACAAAACTTTCTCTGTTGGGAAATATCGGAATGTAGTGAAAAGGTAAGTGCTTACCCCAAGGGTCAGGCTTTTCACTGAGAGTCCCAGTACATGGACACATACAATATCCTCTCAGGGCATTGAGCATATCAATGCAAATGCACTCACGTCATGGGGCAGAGAAGGGAAAGATGATTCACTTCTCCCAGCTTTTGCCTGAGAGCTTAGGTCTGTGTAGGAAATGCCCTTCCTGCAGGTCTCAGAGAGACTCATGATTTCATGGCTCTGTGACTTGTGCTTGGGGTTTCAGATGAACAACCTCAGCAGACACTGAATGCAGGCACAGGTCCTCGACCCGACGGCCATTTATGACACGGATGACAGAGGGAAGGCTGCAGATAGGGGCTCTCAGTCAAGGCTGGGAAGTTAAAGGACAAAGACAAAGTGAGAGGACTGGCTTCCTAAGGTCCCTGCACACACAAGCCAGAAGGGCAGAGAGACGGGAAGGCCTGGAGAGGGAGAAAAGTGAAAGGGAAATGTTCAAACCACCATTTGAAGTGGGAAAATGCAGCTTCCAAAGGAATAAGATGGGTTAGGATGTAGCTCAGGGACCGAGCACTTGCTTGGCACATACATGGTCCTGGGTTTGATCTGAGGAACCCCTCAAAGTGCGATGAAATCGTTTTTCCCATGCAAGTGGAGTGGGAGAAGGAACCACCCTGGAGGGGAGATAACTGAGTCTGAGACCCAATTGTGCAGTTTAGGAGCAAATTATGCATTGAGTCTCAGTTTCCTCATTTTGCTACTGGGCATCCTAACATTCCAGTGATTTACTTCACGTGGTTGTTTAGTGGAAGTCTTGGTTTCTTTAAAAACTCAGTTACATTATGTAAGTATGTTTTTGTTTTAATCGCAAGGGTAGGATATGGGACTGCCTTAGTTTATCCACAGCTGATAATTGTCTTCTGTGGCTCAGAGATGGGCCTGGTCTTTGCCAGCTGGAGATAGTTTAATTCTGAGGACTTGCAGAGGGTATAAATATGAGAGCCCAGAGAGAGAGAAGGTGGGGAGGGTTTGAGGGAATGGATGGAAGAGGACGTGAGCTGCTTATTCTTTCAGCTATGTTTGCCATTTGCTGTTGCTGGACTGCTATATATCCTGACAACTGAGATTGGTATTGCTCAAAAAGAACCCGACAACCCTAACCACATGGAACTAAATCTAAAGTGGTCTATGTCCCCAGTCCTGTCTAACCTTCTTTCTCTCCTACTTAGGTTTGGGAGAGGGTTGGAAGGGAGGTAGAAGCTTAAGGAACACCAAATAAAATAGAGGTTAGGAAAAAACAGCACCTACATAGTTGTTAAAAGATCAATTAAGATAACAGATGTAAAAGTGCTTTCCAGATGACGTAATGCTGTATAAATGTGGGTTGTTATCATGGTTTCTCTTCCTAGCAAGTGCCAGCTCTGTGAGCCTGGGCAAGTTCCTGCAAGGGAACAGAGATGAGCACTGGTTACAGGACTTGCCCGGTTTTGGGGAGCAGACCATAGAGGAGTTTAACTTAGAACTCCTCAGAGCTCCTCCTGGCTTGTGTTTTACTTGTCCTTGGCTGACCCAGTGGAAAGGTTTGGGGTTGCCCCAGAATGCCCCTCTTCTCAAGTTCTCAGATTCTGCCCTGCAGTAGGGTCTTAGTCTTGGAAACAAACCAAAGGGCCAAAAGCACCTCTAGCCTCGCCTTCTCTGGCATTAAGGCAAGTGTAGCAGCCAATAAATCGGAACTTCGTACGCCATAGCAAACCAAATCACAGCAAGTCAAATGCTTGTCCTGATAGATTAGCTGTAAGACGTCAGACTAAGTGAATCCCGCAAGACTCGAAGGGTCTTCTAGATGTAAAGAGAACAGAACAGTAATTCCATGTGCCTGAGTCCAGTGCCTTCAGTGGATATCTGAGACTGCAGATTCTGCAATTATATGTGTTAGGGTTTAATATAAATTAGGCACATAGGACATGAACAACTATGAATAATAAAATAGGACTGCTATAGTATATAGTAACAAATGCTATTTTAAAAAAATGAATGAATTGCTTATTATATCTAGAATTTTCCATTTAAATGTTTTTAGACAGAGGTTGATCACAGGTAAGTGGTAAGCTGGAGAGGAGTGCCTACAGGAAGTAGGCAACGTTGCCTACAGGAAGCAGGGGTTCATGGTAGAAGGCTGGTCTTGTCATCTAAGACCCTCTGGTCTGAAGGACCTAGCAGCCTGCAGCCTGGGAACTGAAAGAACATGTCCCTGTGAGGGGAGCATTGGTTTTACAGGGACACTAGAAGTGAGCCCCACCTTTTTCTGGCTTTCCCTTTGAAGAAGAAGGAAGGAGGAAGTGGGAGGAGAAAGAGGAGGGGAAGGAAGGGGCCTAGGGAAGCATAAAGAAAAAAAAAGTGCTTAATAAGAGGGAGGAAGTAGGGGAAAGCAGTGGAACACAGCCTGCCTTGGCAACGAGGTTTAGAACAAAGTAGCCATTTGCACATTGAGGGTGCCCCCGGAGGGACCTTTCCCTAGCCTAACACATCACCCTCTCCTCTAGCCTTTCTGGAAGATGCCGGGCCTTCCGAGCAGGGCCTGCCTTCTCTGGCAGCAGACAAAAGGCCATTTCTGAGTTACACAGAAAATGTGTTACTTTGCCAGAGGGTAGGGTAAGGGCTGGCCCGGCCAATCCTGGCCCAGCGTAGCTCGCTGGCGGAGGGGGCCTGTCAGTCACTGGGAGCCCCGCGTGAAAGGGCCCCCTTGTCAACTTCCCCTGCCTTTGAAGTGACTGGGATGGAGGTGCTCAATTAAAAGCCCATCAGTCTGTAAGTAAATCAACGCCTATCAGGCTTGTCACATCAAACAAACGATTATTACCCCAGCCCGCCCACCCCATTAATCTGGCTGTTCCTTCTTGACGGCTCAGGGTCAGGGCGGTGTAAATCCTGTACTGGATTCCAGCCACCTGGATCGGCATGAAAGACCTGGGGCAATGCACCGTGCTCTAAAGCATTTCCCAGGGGCCCTGGAGGGAGGGCAGAGGAGGCATAGAGGGGGTGGTGACAGAAGAGTCCCCAAAAGACATAAGACGCAAGGCAATGGGGAGAGATAAAAGAGGAATACTATGATAGAAACATCAGAAGGGGGTTGAGACAGGTGCTGTGAAAACTCACTCAGAATGTTATGGACCCCTGCGCACACTTCCAGAAGACAAGGTCTCCGGATGAAATTCTTAGACCTTGGGTTCTGAGTCGCAAGTCAGAGAGTAGATTTAAGATGAAGGTGATTTTCTTTGCCTCTCTCCCCATGGGTCACTTGGTCAAGGGAAAGAGAGGTGGTGGAGAGGGTACAAGAAAGAGTTCAGGCATCAGAACTGGCATGGGCAGAACCCAAGATGGTATGAACAGGACATGTCAACCTTCCTAACACTGTGACCCTTTAATACAGCTCCTTGTGTTGTGGTGACCCCCAAGCATAACATTATTTTTGTTGCTACTTTGTGTCTGTAATTTGCTACTGTTATAAACCATCATGTAAATATCTGATATGCAGGATATCTGATATTCAACCCCTGTGAAAAAGGTCATTAGACCCCATAGCAGTCTCTACGCACAGGTTGAGAATTGCTGCACTAGATCCTGGTCATGCACAAGTTCAGACGGTCTGCCCAAGTCCCTAAGAAGCAGTGCGTCCTGGTAAAGTTCTCCCAGGTTCTGTGTGCTGGGTTGTGGGGTTCTTCCTGCACCTGGGATGAAGCTCTTAGCTTTTCCCACTATAGACTAAAGAAAAATGTGGGTAGGGAGAAAGGGACACAATACAATTTGAAAGAGGAGCAAGAGTGGTGAAGGAAGGAAGTCAACTACATCCTCTGCAAAAACAAGGCAGACCTATTGGCAAAGGAAAGGTAGCCCCACTGACTTGTGGTGGTCCACATTAAAAAATGGCGGTTGCTTGCTTGTCCACTTCTAGAAGAGTAACTCCTTAAAGAAAGTGAGACTAGAGCTGAGACAGAAGACTTAGGAGGGGCAGTTTTTTTGGCTCAGTTGAGGAAGGAGCTCTGCTTGTCTGGCCTTGCAGATTGTGTTCAATTCTTACTACACAAAGGGTGAGAATTCTTGAAGGAACTGGAGACATATTTGTTCCTGTCTTCCTCTGGGTTGATAAGAATTACTCACAGCAAATCCTACAGACAGGCTGTATTAGTCAGCCTGCTGCTGCTATGACAAAACAGCCCGGGCAATCAACTTGTAAGGAGACAAGATTTATTTGATTCACAGTTTCAGAGGTTTCTGCTCATAGTCATTTGGCCCTATTGTTTAGGGCTTTGGGACAAGGTAAGTCATGAGCCATGGCATCAGTGAAGCAAGTGAATGGAGGAAAGGGACCCTTCCTAATACATCCTTCAAGAATGTGACTTAATTTCCTTCAACTAGGCCCCATCCCTTAAAGATTCTGCTACTTCCAAAGAGTGCCACAGGCTGGTGGCCAACCCTTTGTACATAGGCCTTTGTAAGGGATTTAAAATCCAAGTCACAACAGAGACTACCACCCCAACTACGTGTGTGGGCTTTCTCTCAAATGTTCTCTAAGGAGCCGGCTGCCCATCATGCCGATGTGAACTAATTTGTCCTTTCATCAAGACCCAGCAGTGCACAGTGCCTTTGTTATCTCTGTTGAGAGACATGTTGAGGCCTTTCCCAGAGGTGAGAAGGAATCATGTGAGAATATACTGTGGCTGTGTGTGTGTTGTTCACGAAGTATCTGTCCCATTCTTCCTCTTGTGAGGAGCATAGGTCCCATGTCATCTAATCAGAACTGTATATTTGGTGAACACTTGCAACCGACAGCTCCCTTTCTCAGTCATTGGAATACAGCAGTCAATGACGTGCAAGGTCGAGGATGTCCGGGAGTCTTTACAAAGAACCTATGTGTTTGATTCTATGTTGTCACATGTGCCCTTGTTAGGCAGATATCTGCAAAACATCTCAGTGTCTGAGTCACTTGCATAAGGAGTCAAAGAGTTGGAAAGAAATTCTGTCCTGGAAGAAAGCCACAGCTAATGAACTCTAACTTGGTGCATTGAGTGGTAGGTGAGTACTGTGTGCTGAGAAAGGATGCGAGGGAGTTCAGAGAGAAGATAATTTATTCAGGTTCTTCTTAGTGAAGGTCTAGAATTAAGCACTGTATTTGCTGTTGGATCATGTCAGGTTTTTAATATGCTCTATAATATAGTACTGTGTGGGCTTAATATCTGTTGTTACTGGCTGTAATGACAATATAACTCATTGTCATTGTAATTACAGCCACCCACATCACAATACCCTTCTCTATCAAGCAGGTGTATTTAACACGGGAACTCTGTTCCAGGCTTCTCCCCAGGTCCAGCTTATGGCCGAGGACTCCCAGACATGGGAGTTGTGTCTCTTATGAGAGGCAGAGTGGGGCAGAGGCTCTGAACCCAGGCTGCAATTCAAAAACAGGCTGGCTCTGCTCCTTGCCTGCTGTGAGGCCATGAGCAAATCACTTGAGCTCCCTGTGTGTGTTTCCCCATCTGTTAAATTGGGATGATAACATCCCTGGCCTCATAGGGTTATATGACAATTAAATGCATGTAAATCATTCACAACAGTGCTACAGATAGTGTGTACTCAGCAAGCCCCTTAGGATTCCTGCTTTACCTCAAAGTGGTCTCTTGAAGGGGAAATGCTAGGAAGGCACTAACCCAATGCAAGGTCCTCTTGCATTTTAACATCACTGAGTCACTTACATTAATTTTATTATAAAACTATCTATCTATCTATCTATCTATCTATCTATCTATCTATCTATCTA
>OU015752.1:38810056-38841493 GCA_907169655.1 Acomys percivali
TCTATCTATCTATCTATCTATCTATCTATCTATCTATCTATCTATCTATCTATCTGTTTATCTATCTATCTACCTTCCTACAGTGTTTCTCTGTGTAGCAGAGCCTTGGCTGTACTGGAACTTGCTTTGTAGACCAGGATGGCCATGAACTCAGAGATCTGCCTGCCTCTGTCTCCTGAGTGCTGGGATTAATGTCAAGTACCACCACACCTGGCTTAGGAAAACTTTTTTTTTTTTTAAATGTATGTTATACATAACATGCACAAATCTTTTTTTTTTTTAACATGCACAAATCTTAAGTGTACAGGTTGCTTAATTTTTTTAGTAAATTGCACATTATAAGAGCGCACCTTGGCGAGACACAGAATATTATACTCCAGAAGTCAAGTTCCCCCCACACCATCCCCCCAACCTCTTCTCTTCTTAAGGTGACTCTATTCTGACTTATATCACTATAGATTAGTTTGGGAATTATAATGGGGATGTAATGGGAATAAATTATAATAAATAAAATATACATCTAAAAACCAAACCTGCCTTCACCTTCCAAACACTGGGTTAATGGCTACGCACCACAGCATCCTATTTCATGCCTGCTGGTGACCAAACCCAGGGCTTCTTGCCTTGCAGAGAAGCATTCCAGCACCCGAGCCACATTGCCAGCCCTGTCTGCCAAAGCCCACACTCTGTTCGCAAGGTTGTCTGTGTTGTTATGCGCATCTCTAGTCTACCCCTTTTCATGGTAGGGTAAGGTATTCAACTGCAGGAATGACTCTCACAACTGATACATTTATTCTGCTGTTAATAACCATTTGTGCTGTGTTCCCTTTCTGGCTCTAATCAGCAAAGATGCTGTGAACTTTCTTGCCCACATCCTTTGGAAAAGCATATGAATTCAGTTCTTTCTTTTCTCTTTGTTTTGAAACAAGGTCTTGCTCTGTAGCCCTGGCTGGGCTCAAAGTATTATATTTTTCTCAACTGCCTTGTAGGCAGCCACAGTTGCCAGGCCATGTCTAGAAGCCAGCAGTTCCCAGAATTCCTCCTCATCTACAGGCTCTTATGTGCTTTCTGTCCTCTGTTCTGCAACATGCCCTCAGCCTCGGATGGTATAAAACTGATATATACATGACCTATCCCAAGCACTCAGAGTTATTTAAACTGGGCACTTTGGTCAGCTATGCATCTCTTCCTTAACAGCTGCCCATCACAAAAAGAAGCGTCTTGGAGCCAAGTTGAGAGAAGTCAAGACTGTGTTCATAAATCTACACTTATATAATATAGATTGATTTTAACACGTACATATTTGAAGTGAAATTTAGTAAAAAAAATTTTGTGGTCATTTTGGTAGGTGTAGCAGGCTATACATTTCTTACATATGTTTAATAAATTATTTTATTTTTGTGTGCATGGTGGGCATGTGTATAAGTAAGTTTGTGTGTGCATACACCCTAGGAGACAGTTCTCACCTTCCACCTCGTTTGAGACAAGACTTCTCATGTTGTTGGCTGCTGCATAAGCCTGGCTAACTTTCTGATGAGCTTCTGTTGTGTCTCCCATCTCTGTGATCCCATGGACATGCCTGGGATCACAAACATAAGCATTACCTTTTTTAAATCCTCTGACCCTGGGATGGTATTGGTCTTTGATAGTGAGGTTTGTGTGTTGAAGTCAGCAAAAAGATGGATCGGGTCTTCTAATCCAATCTGCTAGTGTGTGTCTCTTAATTGGGGGAACTGAGTTCATTAATGTTAAGAGTTGATGTTTGATGATGGGCCTCGACTGATTCTTGTCTTTTTTTTGTTTCTGTGGCATTTGCCGAAACACGGTTTAATCTCAGCTGTCCCGGAATTGTTATTTATTCCCTGTGACCTTTTGGGTGGACTTACCGATGTTTCAGGCTGAAATTCCTTCTGGCATCTTCTGTAGTGGTGGCTTAGTAGTTATACACACACACACACACACACACACACACACATATGTGTATATATATATTTTGGTAATATTTAATGTTTGATCATGGAAAGTTTTTACTTGTCCTTCAACTTTACTAGCTAGCTTTGCTGGATATACTATGTTGGGTCCGCAGCTGATATCTTTTAGAACTTGTGGTCCATCTCCCTAGGTCCTTGGGGATTTACAGGTTTCTTTCGAAGAGCTGGGTATTATTCAGATGAGGCTACCTTTATAAATTACTCCATCTCTCTTTCTTGTAACTTTCGATACTCTTTTTATTTGTGTTCTTTGTGTTTTAATTATAATATACCGTGAGAGTTTGTTTTCTGTTTGCGTTCTGGCATCTGGCACCTAGATAGGCCTCTCTTACTCATCTCACACTCTAAGTTTGGGGAATTTTCTTCTAGGATTTTAAAAAATGTGCTCTATGCCTTCACTATGATGTATGTTCTTCTTTTGTTCATATGATCAAAGATTAGGTCTTTTCATGGTGTCTCATTTTCTGTTCATATATTAAAAAAAAAATAAATGTATCATTGTTATTTACTGAATGACCTAATTCTTCTAACTTGTTTTCCATCCTGCTTCTTTGTTTTCCCACAGGATTCATTCTACTGGAGAGGCTTTCCACTGCATTTTTTTATTTGGATTATTGATTTTTTTTCCATTTTCAGTATCATCTCAGCTTGGGTTTTCTTCATCAATTCTATTTCTATTCTCACTTCTTATATTGACTGTTTTTTTATTTACCTTTTTGTCTTGTTCTCTTGGAGTATATTTGTGTATTATCTGAACTAGTTGAACATGCATTTAACAATTCTTTTGAATATTTTGCATAGTAGGTCTTCCAAGTCACTTCATTAGGTAGGTACTGTAATTACAGGATTATCATCGATTTGTGGAAGAGGCATGTCGTCTTAATTTTTCCATGATGTTTCTGTTTCTATGCTATGACATATGCATAAGGAGTTAGTTTAGTGGTTGAGTTTTTCTTTCTTTCTTTCATTTGTTTTATTTTTAAAATTATCGACACTTTTCTTTCAGTGGTGGCATTTGCAGTGTTGAGTAGAGGACTAACTCCTAGTACGGTTGACTTGTACTTTCTTCTTTGGGGCTGGTATTTAGGCCTAGAGTCTCTCTTTCTAGTTTTCTTAGAGGATCAGATATTGAGCTTTGTTAGCCAGGACTTCCTACCTTTGCTGCTCTCACTGTGAATTAGAGGATCTCTCCTAGACTCAGATCTGGCTCTCACCATGGTTCCTCAACTAGAACTGCAACTACTGGGAGACTCACAACTTTCAGACACCTGTGGGCCAAACCAAGAGTTGAACCCAAAGTTAAACCAGGATTTGAACCCCTACGCCTGGGTCTACAGCTTCCTTTGATTCTGTAGGATGTGAAACTCCCAAAGCACCAATAGGCTTTATGTCATGTTAGGGCTGGTCTAGCCTTTGGGTCTTTGGTTGTTGGAGCTGCTGAGAAATGGTGAAAGTGTTTCAAATAACTAATTCTGTGGTGACTTTGACTCTAGTTAGTAAGCCAGTGCAGTGCTCTTAGACATACTTGCAACAGACCATGTCAGTGGTGTAAGCAAACACAGTGTTCCATAATGAGAACAGTACAGCCTTTCCCCGGAATCCATGAATAAGATTGGAATGGAAACATAGGAAGCTAGTGCCTGTGTGTGCTTACACTACAGTCTCATAGGAAACAAATCCAGCTCCCAAATCCAAGGTCATCATCAGCCATTGGCTGCTTTGCTGGAGGCTGGGCCTCTGCTGTGGGAACTGTGAAGAGCAGAGACCACAAAATGCATCCAGATAATTCTGGGTTTGAATCTTGACCTTGACACAGGAGATTTTTTACAGTGAACTTAGGGAGGTTCCTTCATTTTTCTCATCTGCAAGATGGCCATGCTAGTGCCTTCCTTACTAATGTCTTATAAGGACTATATGTCAAGCTGTATTAGATCCCAGGACTAATGCAGACAATATTACATGCTCAACTTAAGTCTGTTTGTTTTCTTGTCAACACTATGTGGAAAAGTGGGGGCTACAAGGATGGCTCTGGGCATCTCAGGACCTCAGGAATCTGCTCTTTTGCTACTCACTGTGGCCAGCTGGTGTCTGTGTGCAAGTTATTAAGGCATTGGTACTTCTCAAGGCTCAGTCCTTGATGTGAAGGGCTTTCCTCAAAGAAGGAAGGGAAGAGCTCATTTTAGTTATAAGTAGGACGGTTAGAAAAGGGCAAGGTTTACTATAAACATACACAAATGGACTGATTTTCTGCACAGGAGGGCACATCATTATTAAGCAACCTGTTTGCTGGGAGGATATATCCATTGGGAAAGTACTAGCTTGCAAGTGTGAGGACCCAGTTTTGTTTTCTAGCACCCACAGGAGAAAAGTCAGGCATGGCACATACATGTAATCCCAGCACAGGGAGCTGGAGACAGGCAGATCCCTGGGGCCTGCTGGTCCACCAGGCTAGGTTTTTGGGGGTGAGTTCTCTGCCAGTGAAATACCAGGACTGAAAATGATAAGTGGATGACACCTTAGAAGTAAAACCCAAACTTGTCTTCTGGCTTCCACCAAGCATGTATACCCATATGTATGTGTACCTGTGTGCACATGTATGTACATACACACTGTCTGTCTCTGTCTCTCTGGTCTCTGTCTCTGTCTCTCTCCTCTCTCTCTCTCACACACACACTTTCTTCAGTACTATGGGATTTAAGTTTGCCAATTAATCCTGCTGACTTACGAAAGCCCTGATGGATGATGCGCACAGAGGCAGAGGGAGTCCATTGGGTTAGAAGGCCGGCGTAGTTATTTACCATCAGTTGGCCTTTTTTTTGCCCCTAGTCCAAGTAAGAGGCTCACAGCACATGGGCCTGATCTGCAGCATTTCACAATGTCCCTGGCATTATTACGTCGATGAGTTTATATTAAGCACTTACTGCATGTGCAGTGCCATGTTACTTTCTTCTAGGCATATAAAAGTTGTGTGGGGGCTGGAGAGATGGCTCAGAGGTTAAGAGTACTGTCTGTTCTTCCAAAGGTCCTGAGTTCAATTCTCAGCAACCACATGGCACCTCACAACCATCTATAATGAGATCTGGTGCCCTCTTCTGGTGTGCAGGTGTACATGCAGGCCAAAAACTGTATACATAATAAATAAATAAATCTTAAAAAAAAAAGTTGTGTGTATAAAGATACATAATATATGAACACACACGTTCACACATGTCTACTAGGAATGTTGAGTTTAACCAGTTCCTGTATATGGCTTATATATGTGAGAGCAACTATAAGAGAGGCCATAAGGTCATTAGAGATGTACCAGTTAAATTTTATGAGATCTCAGAAGACAGGCAAAATGACCTACAGGGAGAGTGGGCAGATCTTGCTGACTCTGCTCTCAGCTTTTTCTACTTAATTCTTCATATCAGTGACCCACAATGGCAGGGATGATGCAATCCTAACACCCAGAAACACCAATTTCAGCACACACCACATCTTTCAAACCTTTAAGTGATTTTCTATTGCCAATGATAGCGATTTCAAAGTGATTTCGAGTGTTCTACTGTCTCTACCACCATCACTCAAGGGATTTCTCTCTCTCTCTCTCTCTCTCTCTCTCTCTCTCTCTCTCTCTCTGGAGTAGGGGTGGAGTGGGAATGTCTGAGCTCTGAATTTTCACTTCCTCATACTTTGTGGTTTGGGCTCCAAGTGTGTCTTCCTGTGGGAATGCTGATATATGTGACCATTTTCATGTTTGTGTTTGGGCTGCAGAGGCCTGCCTATGAGGGTGATCCTCACTTGCCTCTGTCTGGGGCCTCTGGATTTCTGTTAGGAGGAGTATTAGGGTTTACACCTTGAGAGATCAAGGTCTTCCATGCAGGGTCTTTGTTCTCATTTCTCTTCACCGATATCCTAAACTCTACCAGCTTCAGGTTTGTGTAGGGAGCTTAGCTTGCTGACACATGGCTGACTTAGTAGTGAGTTCTGACATGTCCTGGCCCACTGGCATGGCTTGAATTTTATTGATGCCCAGGAGTCTCTAAGGAGTTGATTCTCTAAATGTATGCATCTATTCCTAACCTGCCCCCTGAGTGTGCTCTGTAATAGGCGCTCCTGTATCCAATGATTGGACGCCTTCATTATGACCATCCTAGATTAAACATGGTCAAAACAGGATTACTGATATATGTTAAACACACCCCAGGGCACACAGATACACTAACACTTACTGCGTCTGTTATATGCTAATCAGTTTAATGGCTGCTATCTCATTTTGGCATAATTTACACATACATTACTATGATAGCTGCCTAGCACAGCATGCACGCATATGTAGAGAGAGCATGGCTGCCTCGGGTAGCTCAGATACACTTTGCTTTAGTTAGTCCAGCAACTTTAAGGATTATAAGAGGCTCTTTAGATTCTGAAAACTTTAATGCTGAGTGCCCTTGAATTATTCCAATTGTGATTAGAATAAGAATGGCCCCCTCAGGCACTTATGTTTGAATGCTTTGTCATCAGGGAATGGCACTTCTTGGGAGGGAGTGGGAGGTGTGGTCTTGTTGGAGTAGGTGTGGCCTTGTTGAAGGAAGTGTGTTACTGGGGGTGGGCTTTGAAGTTTCAAGGGCCCAAGCCATGCCCAGTCCCTCTCTCTTTTTGCTGCCTGTGGATCTGAATGTGGAACTCTCAGCTCCTCTGGCACCTTGTCTGCCTGCATGCTACCATGCTTCCTGCCATGATGATACTGGACTAACCATCTGAAACTATAAGGCAGCCTCAGTTACACGCTTTCCTTTATAAGAGTTGCTGAGGTCAGGGTGCCTCTTCACTGCAGTGGAACATTGCCTGGGATAATTACTACGGTTTCCTGTTTCTTCTTGGGGAGGGGCTGATTCTGTTTTGCTTTTTGTGAGAGGAAAAGCAACTTCTACGGCTTTGCCTGCAGTCCAGTCTTAGAGGGCAAGCACGGATCACCAATTGCTTGCACCGAGACCATCCTGGGTCCTTGTGAACAAGACTGCTTCTTGCACTCTTCCAAACCAAACTTTCTGGGGAGAGGGCCCAGGATTGTAACATTTTAAGCAAGTTTCTCAGATTCTTCCTAAGTGCACTGTGGTTTGAGGATCGCTGCCCGAATCTCTTCTCCCCTTTGGCTTTGACACTGAAATATTCATGGGAGAGGCATTGCAGGGAGCCCACAAGAGAGGGGGCTGACTGTGGTATTTGGTCTCCTGTCACTGCAACAAATACTTGAGACAATCACTTATAGAGAGAAAAGATTTATTTTGGCTCCTGGTGTTGGAGAGTCAGTCCATGGCTGGTTGATGCTGTTGCTTTAAGGCTAGGGCGAGGCAGTACACATCAAAGTGCTCTGTAGGACAAAAATCACTTATATACTAGCCAGGGAACAGCTGAAGAAAGGATCTGGGCTTCCCACAAGTTCTATCTATAGGCATATATATCCCCAGTGTCCTAAAGGCCTCACACTAGGTCTTAAACATTTTTATTCTCTTTCAGGGAAATCATATGGGGACCAGGCCTTTGCCACACAAGTCTGTGGGGACACTTATTCAAGCCACAGCACTGACTCACAACTACTTTTTACCACACTGACGTTGTTATGGGAACCCCAGAACCTTGTGTGGCCATAGTCAGTGCCACACATGCCTTTCTGAGCTGTATGGTTGGCCCCCACTTATACTTTCTGGAACAACAACCACATTCTAAAATAGTTTTCATCAGAGAAGATCTTTTTTTTTTTTTTAAACAAAGATTTACTCAGGGATTTAAAAAAATCTTGCTGATCTAGGCATAAAATTCAGTAGAAGTTGATGAAATTTAGATATTAATACAGGTTGGCCAATGTCCAGGTATGCCCGGGACTGGGGGACGGGAGGATGCAAGAATTTCAGTGTCAAAGTCAGGATGTTCTGAGAAAATTGGGATGAGATAGTTACCCTTTAAGTGAGTGTGTTTTACAAATCAGCCTATGAGTTAAAATGAAATGTATCCGCGAATGTTAGATTTGAAGTGTATTCGGGCTGTATAATAAGGAAGACCAGTTTAGAACAAAACGCATTCTTGGGTTAGTCAGATGTGTGGCCAGCACTGAACAGCTCACTGTGGTGGAGAATGGTCATCGCCCTCGACCTTCAGTGAGGGTGTGGTATCAGCCACGTTGTGTGGTCAGTGACTCTTGTCAAAGTACACTGTGTTTGACAATAGTGATAGGGACACATTCGGGGTAAGGAATGCTTATTTTGAATCCCAAGAGAGGGATTCATTTTAAAAGATTTATTTATTTATTTCATTTATTAGCAAACATTCACTGAACAAAATGATGGCGTTTACTGTGGCGTTTTCATCCTGTGTATTGTGTTCATTTCTTGCAAGTACCTTCAGCACCATCCCTTCCCCCATCCTCCTCTCAGATAGTTCCCTCTCTACTCTCTGTATAGAAGAAAAGCCAGGCAATATTTGTCTTTCTTAGTCTGGCTTATTTCCCTTTACATGATGACCTTTAGCTCCCTCCATTTCTCTGCAAATGCCTTACTTTAACTTTTTTCTTTATGGCTGAGTACAATCCCACTGAGCAATATTTTTTCTTATTTTGCATATTTATTTTTTAAAAAAATTAAGTTTTTTAGGGATTCATACATGGGCACTCCATATTTTCTTTATTAATTAAGTCGATGAACATTGAGGCTGATTTTTTATAACGTGGGATTTGTGATTATTGCTGCAATAAACACAGGGTGTGCAGGCATGTCTGTAGGGTGTTGACTTCAGCTATATTCCCAGGAGCAGCAGTGTAGTGGTCTCATGTAGTAGGTCTGATGGCCAACCTTGGCTGTTACCTTGATACACCTGGAAAGAGGGACCCTCAACTGAAGAGTTGTCTTAATCAGATTGACCTGTGAGCGTGTCTGTGGGCAGATTCTTGATTACTGATTTGATGTAGGAGAGACATGCCTCAGCAGGTGGGCCTCAGATGTTAAAGAAAAGCAGTTGAATGTAAGCCTAGGAGCAAGCCTGGAAGCAGTGTTCCTCCTTAGTTCTTGCCCTGTCTTCCCTCAGCGATGGATTGTGATATGGAAAGGTAAGCCAAAGAAACATTTTACCCTACCTCCAAGTTGCTTTTGGTCACAGTGTTTATCAAAGTAACAGAAGGCAAACTACGCTAGTAGACCTACTTATGATGATGGTGATGATGGTGGTGGTGGTGGTGGTGGTGGTGGTCGTGGTGATGATGATGATGGAACCTCTCTATTGATTTCCACAGTGTCTGTATAAGAGTTCCTTTCCCTTTATATTCTTGTCAGCATTTGTTATTTTCTTGATCCCTGTTCTGACTGGGGTGAGACGGGATGTAAATGGAACTTTTATTCACCTGTTTCAGTTGTCTCGGACAATTACTGCCTCTGTCTCCTAACCTAGGCCTAGTCCTGGGAGTTTCTGACCTCCATACAATCTAACCTAGGCCTAGAATGTTTTCAGCCTCTGAGACTTACTGCTGAATAAGCTCACCTTTTCTTGTTTTTACTGAGCTCTGGGCTGGCTGGTTCAACTCAGCTGTTCTGGTTCTCAAACTCCTCTCCCAGCTGAGCTATTTAAGCTGGCTTCTTTCTTGGCCTCTGAATTACTCTGGTTTGGCCTCAAACTGACTCCACTAATCTTTTCTAATCTCCTGGCTCCTCATTTTCTGGCTTGTTCAGTCGTCACCTGAGTTCGAGTTCTTGCTCTGTAATTTGTCTCTCTATCACTGTTCTGGGAAACTGCCTCCCCTCTCTCTGCACTGCCCCTGAAGTAGCTTCCCTTTCCTATCTCTTCTCAATAGAGTTGGGCGTATCCTATTCTGTCAAATCTTTTTCTGATTTGTTACTTTTTCTGCCACTCAATTAAACATCACTTTCAAACATGGGTGCTTCCTTGTACAAACTAACTTTATTTACATTGTTCTGGATTAAAGGCATGTATCACTACACCTGACCTAAGCTTTTCTTTACCTCATACTTTCTCTATACCAGGCTGGCCTTGAACACAGATCTGCTTGCCCCTATCTCCTGGATTAATAGTGTGTTTGTATACCAGCCGGATTCCATGGACCTAGAGGGTCTTTGGATGTGATCTCTTGCCAGAACAGCCATGTTCTGAATTAAATTCCTCTATAGCTTCCCCCTTCTGTTTTTTTTTAAAGATTTATTTATTTATTAGTATGTATACAGTGCTTTGTTTGCACATACACCTGAAAGCCAGAAGAGGTCACCATATCACTTTACAGATGGTTATGAGCCACTATGTGGTTGCTGGGAATTGAACTCAGGACCTTTGGAAGAGCAGGCGGCACTCTTAACCACTGAGCCATCTCTCTAGCCCCTCCTTCTGTTTAAGCTAAACATTTTACACAGTTTAACTTTTACAATAGAAACAATTTTCAATCCCACAAACCTAACAGTCTGAATGTTGTTATGAAAATCCTCTCAGCCACTGATGCAACAATCCACTGTAATTACAGTCCTGATCATCTGTCCTTCAGCAAAAGTTCATTTCAGCATCAAGGTTTTCCAGTCTGCCAGTCTGATGAACTATATGTCCCTCTTCAACTGGTTTGTTAAGCTGTCTTCATGTAGGGGCATCTGCTTTCTGTGTCATCTCCATTGCTGTCTTTTGTGTCTGGTCCTTGAGTTGTGCCTTTCATTTGGAAGTTTCTTTCTCTCTCTCCCTCCCCCCTCTTTCTGTCATTTTGTTTGTTTGTTTGTTTTTATTTTTTGTTTTTGAGACAGGCTTTCTCTGTATAGCTTTGGCTGTCCAGGACTCACTTTGTAGATTAGGCTGGCTTTGAACTCACAGAGATCTGTCTGTCTCTGCCTCCCAAGTACTGGGATTAAAGGCATGAACCACTACAGTAAACTGGAAGCTTCTCTTATTCAGATCAGATCTTTACCAATTTTGATGCAAGCTGTAGTCTTTCACCGCATATGGAAATATAGGCAAAAACTCTTTCCCAACATAACATATTCTCTGAATTCCATCTGATGTTAAAACATCTTTAAAGTGTACAGGTTGATCAACTTCTGTAGTTTTTTTCCCATCATTCAGTGTCTTTTGGCTACTCTTATTCTCCCTTTCTGTTTTTCAAGGGTCAATTAGATCTTTATGAATCCACACATAAGCTAGACACTTAGGCATTCTCATTTCATGCCCAGCTCCTTGCCAGTGAGCTAGGCTCCACTCCAGGCTTCTTATCCACTATTAATGGCCTGCCTATCTTGATCATCATTTTCATTAGGTACCATAGGTTCACAATTAAGCATTTTCTGTTCTCTAATATAATTCCTAACTATATTCCTAATATAATTTTATTTGCCTTTCCCATAATGCTAAGAACATTGAACCCCTTTTCATATATTCATTATCTGTTTATATTTCTTCTTTTAAAGACTGTTCAATTCATTTGTCCATTTATTGATCTTTTGATATTTGATGTTTAGCTTTCTGAGTTCTTTATATAGTATAGATATTAATTCCTTGTCAAATGTATACCTGGTGAAGATTTCCTCTCATGCTGTACACTGTCTCTTGGCTCTGTTGTTTCGTTCTATGTGAAGATGCCTTTTACTTTTATGCAATCCTGTTGTGGACTTTTGCTCATATTTCCTGTGCCTCTATTTGAGAAAGTTCTTTCCTTTAGGGGGCTTCTTTTTCTGACCTAACTGTGGTTTAGTGCCTTGCATGCTCCTTGTTCATGCGAGAGTCAGGAAAGCTCATAGGGAGAGCACCATCTCTTGGGATGGAAGAGGTGACTGGTGCTCAGCCTTGGTCGCTTGCTTCTTCTTTCTCCCTCATTATCCTTCTAGTGGTCAGCATCTTCACTAACCTCATGATCCAGTGCCCAATGTCTATGATACTTTCAATCTCCTATAAAACATTTCAGCTTTTTTAGAACAATAGGAGAAAAACTGTTTGGGTAGTTTTTTTTTTTTTTTGAAACAGAGTTTTTCTGTGTAACAGCTCTGGCTGTCCTGGAACTGGCTCTGTAGTCCAGGCTGGCCTCGAACTCATGGAGATCCAACTGCCTCTGCCTCCCAAGTGCTGGGATTAAAGGTGTGTACCACCACCGCCCAGCTAGGGTAGATTTTAAAAAGCATAATATGAATGTATTTATCTTTCTACTGATGGTGGCATGAATATATGTTTTAATATCTAAACATTTATCTAAAGACCAAACCGGATGTGTTTGTTGCATTTTAAAGAAAAAGACCTTTGAAGCCAAGTGCCTAGGTTTCAGTTAAAGTTATAATACAGCCCCACCCTCCAGAGCAGCAGTTGCTGGCTACGTGGGCCAAGATGAAGAGAAGGGAGCAGCCAGCCCCTGCTGTCACTAGGGCACAGCTGTGGGGAAAACATGTGAACCCTTGGGAGGAGGACAGATAACCCCATGGGGAACAACCTGCAGTTTGAGGAGGAGCATCGCAGCCATCTGCAGGCAGCTAGAATAGCAGTGTGAGTGGTACTGGGATAGCAGCGAAACCTCCCCCACGTACAAGTGAGATCACACAGTGTCTGTCTGCACCTGGTTTATTTTACTTAACACGACATCTTCTAGTTACACCCACTTTGCGGCAGATGACAGGATTCTTTTTTTTTTTAATGCATGAATAATATTCCACAGAGTAGAGATGTTCCTTATCCATCCACCTGTCCATAAGCACCCCAGTTGATTCCATATCCTGGTTCTTCTAAGGAGTAAAAAGGGGGCAATTTCCCTGCTCTTCCTCACTTCTCCTGGCATCAGGTACAGTTGTTGCTGACTATCTTAGGCTACAGAGTGGAAGCCTGATCCTCGGGCTGTCAGAAACCTGGGTTCCTTTTATGCTTATTGTCCAACTGTCACCCTGCAAGCGCGTGTACATTCCTTCTTACCCGTCTCCTTGCAGTCTGGGTTATGTGGACTCATCTGCTGGGAACCTGGATCCCTGACACCTGTGGAGCGAGCTGCTCCAGCTCCATCGCTCTGGATTGCTTATATTTGAATTCTTGTGAGAAAGAAATAAGTGGTCATACTGGAACCACTATCATTTTGACTTTTGTTGTAGCAACTGAGTGTTTTTTATCTAAATTGTGCTCCATAGCCCTCCTCAGGTAAGTGAAAAGGACATCTGGCCTCACTCTTAAAAAAATGTCCAGGTTTTTTATGTCAGTGGAGAAAGGGTTGTATTTAATCTTGACCCCACCCATCATCCCCTGATGAAGTTCCTCCACAGGACAGGAAATATCTGGGAATGGGCGGGTCCAGTGGAGTGATTTTGTTGTCCAACTACATCTTCCTGTGCTTTAAATGTGCAACCTTGACCTCACCATTGATCAAGTTTACCAGGCTCTGCCCCGCACAGTGCTAAGCAGATTTGAGTGTTTTGACAACTGGGTATCTCCTGACAGATGTGTGGCAAGGGAGAAAGATTTAAGTGTCCCCTTGCTGCTTGCAGAAACCTGATTTTATTCTGGGAGCAAAACTGCCCTTTATGGTTTTCCAGTGTACAGTTGGGTGGTTTCTTTGATTTGTTTTTATTTATTATTATGTGCATGCATGTTTGTCTGTGTGTGGGTATGTGCATGTGAGTACAGGTATCAGTGGAGGCCAGCAGAGGGTGCTGGAGCCCATGGAACTGGAATCACAGGTGGTTGTGAGCTGGGTGCTGAAACTGAACTCTGGTAACTCTGGAGGACCAGCACCAAGTCTTAGCCACTGTTATCTCTCCAGCACCTCTTCAGCTGTATCTCGCTGAAGAGAATTCATTTCAATTTCTCCATGGGGTGTGTCAGTGGAGCTTCTTAGAGTATGATTTGTGAAGGTTTGTGTGTGTGTTATGTGTGTGTGTGTATGTGTACAAGGTGGTGTGGAGTGTGTGTATTTGTGTGTGTGTGTGTATGTGTATATGTGTGCATGTGCACATCAGAAAATAGTGGGTAAAATAGGGGCACAAGTGCATATGAGCACAGTAGAGACCACAGGTGAGCTGTGGAATGGAGAGAGACACTGTGTGTGTGCACATGTGTGCTGTACACACCAGTGGATGCCACAGGTGAGCTGTGGAATGGAATGTAGTAGCAAGAACCTGGCATTTACCGGATGTCTGTCCTCTTTGTGAGCAGTGCTGAACAGATACTATAGAGCTTAATTCTTACAACTCTCAGAAGTGCAGATTGCCTCTGAACTAGTTACTTTTCTTGCTTCTGAACTAGTTACTATTCTTGTCAAATACCTGGCAGAAGCAACATAAGACCGGGGAAGATTATTTTGACTCATAGTTGCATTCTGGGTAGGGCATGGTGGCTTAAGTGGTCCTTCCCAGTCCGCAGATTCAGGAGCTTGCAAGAGGATGTAGTGGAAGTGGGGCCTAGCTGGGTCCCTCAGAGACCTGTCCCTAGTGGCATGTGTCAGCCTGCTACAGCATAGGCTTCAAAGGTTCCACAGCTTCCCAAAACAGCACAGCAGCTGGTAACCAAGAGTTCAAACACATGAGCCTGTGGGGGGTGGGGGTGGGGCACATGTAGCTGGGAGCCCGGAAGCAGCATTTACTGCACACTGTTTCACTTCAGTGGACCTTTTCCACACAAAGCAACTACGCCCTTTGTTTTGTCTGTAAGAGATAATGGGAAAGTGGCAATTCTGTAAATATTTGGCTAATCTGATAGGGACTAGCCACTCAGGAAATGCGAGCAAAAGAATGGTCTTTGGGGACCTGTGTAGTTGAGGTTTCCCATACAAGCCAAGATGCTGGCTTCTGTTCTCCCGGCCTTCAACTCTCTACACACTGAGCAAGGATGAACAGCACTGCCGAGCTGCAGTGCGAGAACCAGAGCCAAGGAACCTGGTGAAAGTTGTTGGAGTCTTCTCAGTTTATTTCCTTGTTTTCTTTCTTTCTTTTCTTTTTTCTTTTTCTTTTTTGGGGGGGGGGAGTTGGTTTTTCAAAACAGGGTTTCTCTGTGTAGTCTTGGCTATCCTGAACTCGCTTTGTAGACCAGGCTGGCCTCAAACTCAGAGATCCACTTGCCTCTGCCTCCCGAGTGCTGGGATTACAGGCGTACACGTTGTGCCAGGGCTATTTCCTTGTTTTCTAATGGTTCTCTCACCACCAATACAGACTGTGAGATCAGTGTTGTAAACCGTCCTACTAAGCTACCTTCATTCCTTCCTTTATTCCTCCCTCTCTTCCTCCTTTCCTCCCTTTCTCACCAACCCCCTTTTCCATCTCCTTTATTTCTTTCTTCACTGTGTAGCCCAGGCTGGCCTCAAGCTCATCGTCCCCACTCCACCTCAGCTTCCTGAGCGCTTCTGTAAAAGTCTCTTTAGCACTTCTCGTCTCCTCCGGCAGAGTTTGCTTGCTAATTTATGTGTGGGCCAAGCCATGTGAAACAGGGTTCCTTTTGAGTAGCACTCTGTTCTCAGTTAAAAATTAACAACCATCTGAAGCCAGCATTTGAATGTATTGCCTTCTTATCGGCTCCCTATAATTAAAAATGTGTAATATAATTGCGGTGAAACTTTATATTTTTGTCTCTTCCCCAGGCTTGCCCATGAATTTAACCATGAGTATGCTGGAATTGGTGCATGCACTGTGCAGGTAGTAGTCACATCCAGCCACCTCTTACCCTGCACCCCGTTCTTGGGGCTGCTTCCACCTTTCCCTACAGACCACAAAGTGGCAGTGGACAATAAGGAGAAGTGTGTTCCTCTCCCCGTGGCTACTGTCACCTTGTGCTGGTGTTGTGATGTCCCGAGGGGGGAGGCTGGGAACTCAGCAGATGCAGGTTGTTGCAGGAGGGACAGATTACACTCCCCCCCCCAACACTATGGTCTACCCACTTACTATGCATAACAATGCTTTCCCCATTTCTATGCTCAAACAGTAGCCACTGAGTGTGTACACCACAATTTGTTTATCCTTTTGTCAGTGGATGTCTGTGCTACTTCCGGTGTATGGCCACAGTGAGGAATGCTGCTATGAACACGAGGACATAGCAGTTTGAGTCTTTGCCTTCACTCTTTCTGGGTAATGTCTGGATCTGGAGTTATGGATCATGTGCTGATTCTGTTCAGTTTCCTTAGTGAGTCACCATGCTGTTCTTCACATTAACTGCACCACTTCCGTTAGCAAACATCAAAGCCAGCTTCTGTCCTTCCTTTCTTTGCTTGCCTCCCTTCCTTTCTCCCTCCCTCCCTCCCTCTTTTTCTCCTCCCCTCCCTCCTTCCCTCCCTCCCTCTCTCCCTCCTTCCCTCCCTCCCTTCTTTTCTCCCTCCCTCCCTCCCTCCCTCCCTCTCTCCTGCCCTCCTTTTCTCCCTCCCTCTCTCCCTCCTTCCCTTTTCCCTCCCCTCCCTCCCATTCACTTCCTTTCTCTCCTATCATCTTGTCTTTCTCTCTTTTTATTGAAAATAGATTTTTTTTCATACAATATATTCTGATTGTGGTTTTCCCTCCCTGAACTCCTCCCCAACTCGCCACTCACTTAAATCCACACCCTTTCTCTCTCTCACTAGAATACAAGCAGACATCTAAAACTAATAAAATAAAAGAAAATAAATAAAACAGGCAAACAAGAATAGAGCAAAACAAGGTAACAGAAGGAAAAGCAAAGAACAAGTACAAGAAATACATCTGGAATCAGAGACACACACATACAGAAATTTCATAAAAACAAAAAAACCCCATAGCATATATGTAAAAGATCTTCAAAAAGAAGAAAAGACAAAAATAATAATGATAAATAATGCCCAAAGAATTATGAGATAAGGAACCCCACAAAATGCCATTGAGTTCACATTGTGTTGGCCATCTACTGCCTGGCCATGAGGGTGGTTTGTATACCCAGTAAGACTATCTCAGAGGAAACTGACTTTTCCTCAGTGAGCAGCTAGAGATTGTAGATAGCTTCTGTGTTAAGGATGGTAGAATGTGTCCATTTCCCCTCTCAGTGCTGGGACCCCATTTGGCTTAGACCCAAGACCCATGTGGGTCCTATAGCTGCTACCACAGCCTCTCTCTGACTCTTTCTCTCTTTCTTCTGTTTTATTTGCCATTTTAATGGAAATTATTTGGCTGCTCATCATCGTCTTGATTTGTATTTTTAATGATTAATTATGAGCATTATTTCACACGTATATGAACCATTTGAGTATGTTCTTTATAGAAATGTTCAGCCCATTGCCTATTTAAATATTACTTTTCTGTTGCTGAGTTTGGGGGCTCTTTATAGATTCTGAATATCAAGCCATTATCAGATATATGACTTGCAAGTATTTGCGTTCCACGTGCTGCCTTTTTACTCTGTCAGTTGAGGCACAGAAACTTGTAACTTTGATGACTTTGAGGCTTGTAACTTTGGTGAGATTTAGCTTTTTATGACTTTTCTTTCTGTGATTTTGAAATCATGGTCAAGAAAATACTTCAGATCCAGTGTCACAAAGACCTTTGTATGTATGACACACACACACACACACACACACACACACACACACACACACACTTTGGAGACAGGGTTTCTTTGTGAGGTCATTGCTGTCCTAGACTCACTTTGTAGACCAGGTTGGCCTTGAACTCACAGAGATCCACCTGCTCTGCTTCCCTGAATGCTGAAATTAAAGGTGTGTGCCACTACCACCTGGCCTTCTTTGTATTCTTATAAGAAACTGTTTATCTTTTGTTAAAAGCGGTTTGCTGTTGTTTTTAAAGTTTTTCATTTTTGTTTTGTTGTTATGTGTGTGGATGTTTTGCCTGTGTGTATGTCTGTGCATGCCTGGTGCCTCTGGAGGGCAAAAGTGGGTGTTAGATCCCACTTATAACTGGAGTTAAAGATGTCTGTGAGCCACCATGTGGGTGCTGGGAATTGAACCCAGGTCCTCTGGAAGAGCAGCCAGTGCTCTTAACCATTGAGCCATCTCTCCAGCCCCCTTGTTTTTTCTCTTATGGCCCACTGGCCTTTGACCCATTTTGGGCATTTTTGTATTTCATATAAGATCAGGAAACAATTTCATCTTCTGCATGTGGATATTCTGTTTTTCCATCACCACTAGTTGAAAAGACTGGTGAGTGGCTCTGGCACCCTTGTCAAAAATCATTTGAATATATATAGTATGTAATATATACATATATATATGTGTGTATGTATATATATTCACATACACACACTAGCACATGCACACACACAGGGTTTATTTCTGGTTATTTTTATCCTGTCAGCGCTACACAATTTTGATTGCTGAAGTTTTGCAATATGCAATAAAACTTGCAAGTGTGAGGGCTCTGATTACTTTTTTCCAGATTGTTCTGGCTGGTCAGAGTCCTCTGAGATTCCATGTGGAAATTAGGATGATTTTTTTTTTCTGTTTCTGGAAAAAAAAAAACAAACCAGATATTGTTGAGATTTTGCTAGACATTGCATAGAGTCTATAGACTGCCTTGTGTAGTGCCAGCATCTGTCTATAAAAATTTGTCTTTTGTCCCAAAAGACAAAAGATGTCTTTCGTTAATTTTTGTCTTTTGTCTTATTTAATTAAAAAATAGCTCTCTGTCTGTCTGTCTCTCTGTCTCTGTTTCTGTCTCTCTGTCTCTGTCTGTCTCTGTCTGTCTCTCTCTCGTGTGTGTATGTGTGTGTGTAGTTACATGTATGATATTGCATGTGGGTAGAGGTTATAGATCCATCGTGGGCATCAGTACTAGTGTTCCACATTGTTTGAGAGGCTCTCTTATTCCCTGCTCTATACACCAGGCTCGGTAGTCTAGGAACCTCTTGGGATGCTCTTGACTTCTCTTCCAATCTCACTGCATAAAGTCTGGGATTAAAGATGTGTGATCCTTTTTCTGGTTTTAAGTGGGTGATGGGTCCCTTGCTTGCACAGTGAGCCCTTTCTCAATTGCTTTTAGCAATATTCAGTGGCTCTTAGTGTGCAAGTCCTCCAGATTTTAAAATTTATTCCTAAACATTTTACTTTTTGTGATAGTATTCTAAGTGGATTTGTTTTCTGAGTTTCTGTTTCAAATTATTTGGAGTTAGTATAAGAATGCAACATTTTTGTGTTAGTTATTTTTAAGAAATTAATCTCTTACCTGACAGCCATTGCCCCATTTCTCGTGTTCCCTGACAGAACTCTCTTTTTATTCACTTAACTAGTTGTGGGCACTGGAGTTCTGGAGTTCCCTTGTCACTAATTCTGATAGTTTTTTTTTTTTTTTTTGGACAGGGTTGCATTACATCATGATTCTGAGAAATACAAGTGCGTGTGTGTGTGTGTGTGTGTGTGTGTGTGTGTGTGTGTGTGTGTGTGCGTGTGTGTATGTGTATGTGTGTGTTTCACTGGGGATTGAACCTCGGGTCCTATGCATGCTAGGAAATTCCAGTATCACTGAGCTACCTATCCCCCAGATCCAATATCTTCATCAGTAATTTTCTTCTCACATCTTCTCTTCATTTTTTTAATTGAAATTCTGGACATTGGCCTTTTGGACTTAACCCTGGATTTAAAATAATTTCTTCATTCATCTTATAGAGTCACCAACTGACCTCTAATGTACGGAAGATCCCCTTAACTTTTACTCTGAGTCTCTTTGAACAATCGTATTTAGCTATCAGTTTTTGTTTCTCATAGCAGTTTCTTGCTTTGAAGCTGGCATTTTAAGCAGCATTTTGTTTTCGTTTCACAGTGAGAAATCATCTTTGCTCTCTGAGAATGTGATCGCCCTGTCTGTTTTTCTTTCAAACACTTTTCCTCGTGTTTGTTTTTGATTATGTCTTCTGTGAAAAGTATTTCCTCGCTGTCTCTCCCTGCTGGAGTGGAGGATGTTTGTGTGTGGCCTTCCCTAGGGAGACCAGGTTGCCAGAGGTCTTTCCATTTTGTCTCTCTCATGCCAGCCTGTGAGGTCTTTTCTCTGGAGTGGGGAAGTGCTATGCAGTGCCCTGTTCCCCGTTCAGCTTTGTTGGGGTGTGCAAGGGTGCCCCAGATGCTGGCATTCCAGGAAGAGATGACAGGACTAGCATCTGCCCTTCTCCATGTGGAGTCAGTGTTCTCCCGAGTCCTTGTTTTACTTAGTCTATGAGCCTCTGTCTTGAGTTCAGACTCTATTTGATTTATTTTATTTTTATTTTTTAAATTCTTTGTGTGTGTCTATCCAGAAAGACCAGAAGCATTGGATCCTCTGGGGCTGGAGTAAATCAGGTGACTGTGATTCACCCGGTTTGGGTGTTGGGAAGCAAATGTGGGTCCTCTGTAAGAGGCAATATTCACTCTTAACTGTAGATCTATTTCTCCAGCCTATTTATTTTTTCCCTAGAGAAAAGACTTCCAGTTCCTTTGCAGGGTGAAACGAGATGGCTGTCTGGCTGCTGGTGCTGAGGAAGCGCCCTGGGAGTCTGTGTGGTCAGGACAGACAGACTTCCTGTCAGCTTTCCTCATTCTGTTCCTTCTCATGGCCACGGGTTGTCGTTTGAAAGTTTGTATATACAATGTGGTGAGCTCAGATCTCTTTGCCCCCGCCCCCACCCAAACACACACACACACACACACACACACACACACACACACACACACACATTTTGTTTGTGAGCCTTAGCCTTTCATGGCTGAACCGTCTCACTAGCCCCCACACCCACGTACATTTAGTATGCGATGACTCAAGCCCTTCCTAATTATTCTTAGATTTTATATGAACTTACAAACTTTTTAAGCACTGTATTTTCCATAAAGAACAGTATAGATTTACACATATTTTTTTGAAATAAGTTAACTTTGTTTTCCAGGTCACCTTTTTGGGATTTTAATTGAATCTGTATTCTTTCTTTTATTCCTAGTGCTTGGCCATGGGTATGAGGCATGCTAGGCTTTCAAGAAAAAACAAACAAACAAAGGGATCCCTAAACATATTTCCACATTTATGCTTTCTCTCTCTCTCTCTCTCTCTCTCTCTCTCTCTATATATATATATATATATATATATATATATATATTTTTTTTTTTTTAATTTTTAAGTTTTTTTTTTAAATTTAAAAATTTTTAAATTCCCCCGCCCCCCCAGACTGACCCGGAACTTGCCAGTCTCAGCATCCCTAAGTGCTTTGATTACAGTCTTGTGCCACCATGTCTGGCTGTTAGCTACTACTTCCTAATATCTCACTTGTATATGTGAAAGGATTCTTAGCAGCGCTGCCATACAGTCCAGGCCGAAAGCCATTGCAGTGTGAATGGAAGATGTTAAGGCCAGGACGTCAGAGTGTGTTCCAAAGACTGAGCCCATCCTTCGGAAACCAGAATGAACCTCCCTTGTGGGATGGTGGGCCAGGCTTCTAATGCAACCCTGATGGGCATGTGTGTGCTTGGGGCAGAGGCGATTCTATCCAGCTTATTTCTTCTTCCACCACAGGAGGGGCCGTCATGGAGGGGCATGAATTTAAGTGCAACAGGGGGCCGCTCCATCTGCCTGGTCAGACCCACATGGAGTTTACATAATAGAGTTTATTAGTGTCCCTGATTTAATGTGACATATTTCCAGGGCAAATTACTCTGAGATCATAGTGTTCATAAAATATGACAGAAATCTTTTAAGTGTGTGCATAAGTTCTGAATTAATGTAATAACCCAACCTGGGAAAAGGCGAGTGGCTGAAAGATTGCACTCAGGATCCCACTGTTTCCCCCCCACCCACCCCCATTTCCTGGGCCTCTGCCGAAAAGCCCATCTTCCTGTCTCTAGCCATCGGCCTCCAGTTGGAACCCAGACCTGGCCTTTTCTTTAGTAGGGTTGGAAGTGTGGCAGCTGTAATCCTGGAGGCTGGGGTTGTAGAACTGCCTCTCTGCATTCTTCCAGCTGAGCAAACAGTAGCAGGACACCTATTGGATGCACCTGAGAGTACAGTGAGGCCCCTCTAGGTCATAGGTCCATTTATGCTGTAGTGGTAAAGACCCTGAGATGACCGTGTGAATCCTAGGTCATGGTTCCTGTCACACTGTGGTGGTAGAGACGAAGCAATAACCACTACAAACCTTATAAGATTTTCATCAAGACAAAAAAGAAAAATAGAGAGAGACTGAATATTTGGTTAAGCCAATAGGACATCTGGCACTTCTATCGGGGGTGGGGGGGGGGGGAGCTTTGGCTACTGCACACCAGAGAAACACATCACCTGCTCTTCCCTCCCTCAGGTAGTCGGGGCTCATCTTCTTGCTCACTCACTGACTCGCCTCCCAGAAAATTCTGGGAATCTAATTCTTTATAATTAACTTCAAAGTCCCTCTAGATTCTGCCTGCCAGAAAGGCTGGGACACAGGACCAAAGGAACCTTCTGGTCCTCTGGTTTGCTCCTTGATTCCACCCTGAAGCAGAGATGAGAGAGCCAACCCAGGCTGTATGTTAAGACTTCTGGCTCCAAACCAGGAAGATGTGCTCTGGTGGCTTAGCACCCCGGAGATTGTGCTAGTAGGTGAGAGGCACGGCACCCTATGACCTGCAGTTCTCCCAAGGAACACTGTTCTAGAAAACACTGACCAAAAACAACTAAAAGAGGAAAAGGATTGATTCAGTTAATACTTCCAGGCCACATTGTTGAGAGAAGTCAGGGCAGGAACTCAAGCAAGAGCCTTGGAGCAGAGACCATGGAGGGATACCGTTTGCAAGCACATGCTCAGCTGATTTTCTTATATAGCCCAGACTACATGCCCAGGGGATGGTGCTGCCCATAGTGGGCTAGACCCTCCTACATCAGTTAACAATCAAGAGAGTCCCCCACAGACATGCCCACAGGACAGTTTAATCTGTGTAACCCTTCCGTTGGGATTCTCTACTCTGGTGACACTAGACTGTCAAAGTGACAAAACTAACTAGCACAGGAACCACGGACGGCAACGATTCCTAATTCACATTTGAAATGTATTACAGAAACTGTCATCAATGAGAGGTCAAGGTTGACCCAACATCATTATTTTTCTCAGGGTAGCGGTTCTCAACCTTCCTAAAACACTGCAACCCTTTACTGTATAGTTCCTTATGTTGTGATGACCACCAACCATAACATTACTTCCATTGCTACTTTATTACTGTATTTTTGCTACTGTTATGAATTATAATGTAAATATCTGACACGCAGATGATCTTAGCCAACCTCTACAAAAGGGTCATTGACCCCTCCCCCCCAGAAGGACCACAACCCACAGGTTGAGAACCACTATTTTAGGGAGAAGCCCAGAGAGTGAGAACAGCTATGCTCATCCATCTTTTATTTCTCCTTCTCATATTCTTTCCTTCTTTCTCCCCTCTATCTTCCCCTTTCCTCCTCTCTTTCCTGTCTCCTGATTT
Organism: Acomys percivali; assembly: GCA_907169655.1. Lineage (NCBI taxonomy): Eukaryota > Metazoa > Chordata > Mammalia > Rodentia > Muridae > Acomys > Acomys percivali. The sequence continues at coordinate 38,833,373 of OU015752.1, forward strand.
CCAGCTCTTCTGTCTTCCCTCTTCTCCATTCCTTCCTTCCTTTTTGAGGCAGGGTCTTGCCTTTAGCCTTTAGCCCAGGTTAGCTTTACATTCACCATCTTCCTACCCAGTGAACCCCGGGGTTACAGGCGTGTCAGCACCCCAGACTATATTCCTGTTTGTCATCTTCCTCTGTGACTTTTGATGAGAAGGCTTAGGAAGGTTCCTACACACAAATCCTGTGGGTGCTGCCGAGGGCTCAGAGCTCAGGAGCTGCATGTCAGACAGAGGACTCTGGCCAGGGGGTTAGAAACCACAGGAATTTCATAAGCCACCCTTGCCCTGGGTCAAAAGTTATCTTCTGGAAAACATAATCACCTAATCCTCCCCTTATTGCCCCAGGGTAGAGAATGAGGGGAAGACAGTGTTCTTGGCCTCAGCTTCTTGGCTTTTTCAGTATGTCATTCACTAAACTGTTCACATCCTTATGATGTAACTGTCTCTCAGCGGTCAACCTTACACCCAGGCCTGGAATCCTCCTTTTTGAGGCAGAATCCAGGGACCCAGGGACTTTATTATTTTGAGACAAGGTTTCATGGCCTATATTCCTCTTGAACTTGGTATGTAGCCAAGGACTTTTGGACTTCTGATCCTCCTGCCTCTACCCACTGAGTCCTGGGATTAAAGGTGTGCATTATGGTCGTGGGGTTTGAATCCAGGATCTTGGCATGCCAGGAGAGCACCATTCCAATCGGGCTGTATCCCTTCCCCCCTCTTTTTGTTTTGTTTTTTTTTTTACACTTTTTTTGTTTTTACATTTATTTACTGGGGGAAAGGGCACACATGCCTATGGAGGTCACAGGACAAATTGCAAGAATTGGTTCTCTCCTTCCACCATGTGAGTTCTGGGGACTTGAACTCAGTTACCCAGTATTGAAGGCAAGCACGGTTAGCTGCTGAGCCATTTTGCCAGCCCCTCCTCCTTTTATTTTTGAGACAAGGTTCCTATGAACCCTAGGCAGGCCATGAGTTCCTGATCCTCCTGCCTCTGCCTGCCTAGTACTGGAATTCCAGGTGTGCTCCACCATGCCTGGCTTGCAATATGGGGGAAATGTTGGGCAGGCTGTCAGGTGGGGAAAGGAAGCTCTGCCCCCCTCATTAAAGCTTTCCCGTCAAGAACAGATGACAGTGATGTCCTTGTCATCCTCTCTACTATTGTTTATGCATTAGGATAGGCCCTGGACCCTCAGTGGAAAGCCAAGTTCAGTCCTACACTGCGCATTGCCTTGTTTTGTTCTTCTGTCTAGAGAATACGACTCACTTGACCTGTAACCCTGCTAACGCCAACCCTGATGCAGGCTGGCAGTGTGGGGACAAGTGTCTCAGTGAGCTCATATCTGTTTAAACAAGGGGACCATCAGAATCTGGGTGCTAGAGTGAGGCTAGGGCTTGGGATGAGATGGGCTTCTTGACAATGTAGCCTGCAGAGCTAGGGCTTGAGGGCAGGCCATCTTATGGTGCCCCATGCCTGCCTTTTGCCCTGCATGCTGAGGTACCACCAAACTTCTTACCTGCTCTAGAGCCTCTAGCCTGTTTTCTATCTGAGCATCCTTCCTGCTGAAGCACAAGCATCCCATTTCTTTGGATCTAACCCAGATCCTTAAAAAAAAAAAAAAAAAAAAAAGAGCTCTAATGTTGTCTTCCTCAGAAAGCTAGGCCTGTATCTCAGCTGGATGTCGGCTTCCCTCGCAGAGCCTCATGGGCATCTTACATGTGTTTCCTTAACAGCACCCCAGCAGTAACGTGATGCAGTCTCTTTTTTACTGTTGCAGTGACAAATAGTCATCAAGAAAGTGACTTAAGAAAAATGTAGGTTTGAGGTCCAGCATGGACTTTGGTGGGCTAAATCAAGGTGCTGAACTCCCTCTGGAGGTCCTAAGGGAGAATCCATGCTGCTGTTCCCAGCTCCTAAAGGCTTCCCACATTCATTTGTGTCCTTTCCTCCATCTTTAGAGCCAGCAGCTCTGCCTCTGTGACTGCTTTTCCATTGTTAGGTCTCTCTCTGACCATTGCTGATGAGACCTGTAGGAGTCACACTAAAGCTGCTAAGCCAGTGGTAATTAGTCATGCATTAGTCAAATGTAGCCTGAGTCCCCTTTGCTGTGCATTGGAACATGAGCACAATTTCTGGAAATTATGGCAGAAACTTCTTTGGTTGAAGGTGCAATTCTGACAAAGTCACTTTGCACACTGAGGCCATTATCATTGTCCGATAGATATTTTTTTTTTTTCAAAATTGGATTGGGGTTTAGATACCACGAATACGGCTGGAGATTCGGAAAAAAAAATTAAATCAGTCTCCAGCCTGGAGGAGCTTAGGACCAGGTAGACAACAATCACACAAAAAGTGTCTGTACAGACAAGACAGCAGATGGGAGGGAGCAGAGGTGGCCAGAGCAGGCACAGGAATGTGGGCCAGGCAGCCAAACCTATACAAAGGGGAAGCTGAGGAGTTGAGTAGACTCTGAAGATCCAGGCTGTGCAGGTTCACTGGGAGGATCCAGATAGTCCAGAGAAAGGACACCAGGGGACAGTGTCTTGGGGTTGCTATAGATATAGGGACAGAGAGGAGAGTGGCTGGGGGGAGGAAATCTGGAGATACTGGGAGGAACTGGAAAATGAAAGTGTTCTTAAGCCAAGAAGTGTGGGAGACGGGAAGGCCCTCATGGGTTTTTAAGGAAAAGAGTATGTCAGAAAAGTTGGAAAGACCAAAACACAGCGGGGCCATGACCTGAAAGATAAGAGAAGGGTGAACATAGAAAGGGGCAGCGTGCCAACAGTCATGTTAGTCGATCACATTCACTTCAGAAGGACATCAAGTAACAAGAAAGTGAATCCCATGAGGATGATGCACACTGAGGAGGGTTCTGGAGTTTTCCGTGGGGCCAGTAGACTAAGCAATGAGCAGGAGGTTGAATGGAAGCGCATGGCGTAGACAGCTTGGCTGGGTGGTGGTTGCTGCCATGACCACAAGCTTGGTCAGATTTCTAGATGGAACTATGTTGGAGCTATGCTTGCTCTGTCTTTGGAAGTTTCTGGTCCCTAGCTTGTTGTCAGATTCATTGTGTGGATGATCAGCAATTGGCTGAAGCTGGACAACTCACATTAGGCATGCTTCCTGAACAGGGATGAAGCAATACTTTGGATCCACTCAGTGTGGACTTTTCTACTGTCCAGTTCTGGAAAGTGATGAAGTCATGAGCTCTGTTCCCAACCATGTGCTTTCTTTCCTGAAGTTTGGAAGGCAGAGGGCCAGAGTGTCAACACCTCAAGTCACACCGTATAATTCAGAGCCTCATTTGAGTCTCAGGCTGATGTCAACATTTCCTTACCTTGCTGAGACGCCGATGTGATGACTATACGTTAATTTACATTTGCTCGTGTTCAAATAATGAGTTCCAGAGCAGAGTTGGGCCGACTTTGAGGCAGAAGCCAGTGTTTCTTGGAGGATAAATACAAAGAAACAAACAATCAAGCAAAACAAAACTCTTCCTGGCCTGGGGAGATGGCTTATCAGATAAAAATGCTTGGCCTATGAGGTGATGACCTGAGTTCTGATCCTTGGAATGCATGTAACAGCCAGACACAATGACACATGCCTGTAATCCCAGTACATTTATGGTGAGATGACAGGCTGAAAGAGGAAAATATCCTGGAGCCTTACAGGCCAGCTAGCTTGAAACACGAAGTACAGTGACAAACAAGAGAGACCCTGCCTCAGCAGGTGGTGGTGTCAATGCCTTTAATCCCAGCAGAGGCAGAGGCAGGCAAATCTCTGTGTTTGAAGCCAGCCTGGTCTACACAGTGACTTCCAGGACAGCCAGGGCTACACAGAGAAGCCCTGTCTTGGAAAACAAAACCAGAGGGAGACAGACAGACAGACAGACAGACAGACAGACAGAGATGGAGACAGAGAAACCCTGCAGTACTCCAACTATTGACAATCTAGTAAGTAACCAATGGGTGGGTAGCACATACAGTGCGTATACACTGAACTTATGAATGACTCATGTCTTGGAAGAATGGAGTAAGATTTCATCATACTGTTCAGAACGATTTTGATTTAAAACGGGAATTCTTCATTTCTGAAAGCTTCCGTGTAACATTTTTTTTTAAACTGCAGTCGAACATAGGTAATAAATTATAAATGGCAAAACCCCAGACGGTGCGCCTCTATCCCAAAACTGTGAGTTTGTCATAGTGGGGTTCTAGATTGTCAGTGTCTAATGTGGTATTCAAGCCAAGCAGGGTCACTGAGTGAAGAGTGAAAATATTAACACAACACCCATTGCCATCATCACTCAGGGACCACCTCACAGTTTCTCTTGTCTTGCCTAATGTTTTTCAGACTAATAATCTTTAAGTATTATCATTTATTAACAAGCATTTATGGATTGTCTACTATAGAGCTGGGATCCATAAACTAGTCCTAGATGTCTGTCCTCAAGAAACTTTTCCTATAGTTGAGGATATCGGTAGATGAATCAACAAGTGAGACAGATGCTGCAGTAGAGACACAACCACAGAAAACAAAGGTGGCCTTTAAACACTTGTCTTATTTAAATCAACTGTTTGATAATTCTATACAATGTATTTTGATCATATTCACACTCCACCCCACCCAGCTCGGCCCCTTTCCCTACTCACTCAACTTTGTGTACTCTTTTCTCCCTCTTCTTCTTCTTGAAAATTTGTTGAGTTTAATTTATGCTGCTCATATCTTCTTGAGTGTGTGGCCTTCCACTGGGGTGTAGCCACGCACCGAGGGTCACACCCTTAAAGGCAGATGCTGTTCCTTCTCCTAGCAACTATCAGTGGTCAATAGCTCCTTAACTAGGGGCAGGGCTTCGTGCCCACTTCCCCTCTCCACTCTGGGATTTTCTCTGGCTATGCTTGCATGGCTCTTGTGCATGTTGTCACAGCCACTGAGTTCACACTTGCAACTTCCCTGTTGTGTCCAGGAACATGTTTTTCTGTGGTTATGTCCATCACTCTTGGCTCTTACAGTCTTTCCTCCCCCTCTTCCTTCATGATCTCCTTGGATAGAAGCAGTGTGCTATCAGTGTCACGTCTAAGACTGAGCACTCTTGTCTCTGTGTTAATATCTATCTATTATTTATATGTATTCATTAAAAGAAGCTCCACTGATGAGGATTGAGAGACACACTAATTTATAATATATCACTAAGTCATTAGGTGTTGGTTTAATACTATGTCCATTTAGCAGAATAATAAATGTACTAGTTTCTTCCCTAGGGCCTTTGACATTTTAGGAAATGTTTTATTATTTGGTGCCAGAATGAATTTTAATGGTTCTGAATGTGAAAACCTTAAATTTGTTCTTATGATGTATCCCAGATGAAATGTGCTTTCTCTAAATTAGAAAATAATGTGTCCACTAGAGGCATTCGGAGACACATCACAATAATAAGAAAGAAATGCAGCTCTCAGAGATATCGGTTGTCAGCTCTTCTGTGGGCAACTTTCTAGCCCTTTGATTGTTTCTACCTATTCTCCACCCACCTCTCAAAAGCAAGCAACCAGCAGCAAAGAGCATCCTGGTGGAGTGACACATCCATGAGTCCAACACTCAAGAGGCTGAAGCAAGAGAGTTACCAGTTCAAGGCTAGCTTGGGCTCCAGGGCAAGATCTTATCCTAAACAAAACTAGCTCAGAACCATGAAGCTTCATCCTTATTGTCTGCCCTTTATTTATTTATTTTTTTTACCACTTTCCTCTCTCATAAAGGATATGAAAAGTGTGACTATCAAAGGCTGTGGACATGACTGTCAGGAGTAAAGTGAAAACTAGTTCTACCACTTTAGATTTAGGTTGGCTTCAAGTTAAAATGAAATATTTAGTGGCAACAACTTTGTATGAAATCCTGTATGTGCCACCCATGTTTCCATTTTTGGGCAGCCATCTTTTCTATTGCTTTTTAAAAGCCCCTTTATACATTAAGCAATCCATTCTTTGACTTATTTATTAAAAATACATCACCTGTTTTGCCTCTTCATTTTACATCAGACTTTTAAAGCTAGAAAAAGTCTTTGTGGACTTTTAATTTTAGGCTTTTATCAGAAAAAAAAAACCAAGGAAGCCAAGGTAAAAATAGTTAAGTATCTCCAAAACACACTCAGAGTTGGCAGTAGAATTTGGCCAACCACAGATACCTGGGTTCCTGGTGTTTGGAAGTCACACTGTTTTCCCTGGCAGCATACTGCCCATGGTGAGCTGTTACTCTGTTCTGTCATGGTACCCGTTGGTAGCTTTGCAATCCTATATGGAAGACAGGATCACCTCTTGCCTTCTGTCTACTCCAACAGTGCTCAAGTTCTAGGCTCCCTGAATATGGCTCAACACTGCTAGAAACTTGGTAGTTCCTTAATAAATGCCCATTGGCTAGAATGCTGGCTTTAGACCTTAATTTTTTTTTTAAAGATTTATATATTTTATTTTTTATTGGTGTGAGTCTCTGTCTGCATGCATAGATATTCCCCACATGCATGTTTGGTGCCCATGGAAGACAGATACCCTGGAACTGAGTTATAGATGGTGTAAACTACTGTGTGTGTGTTGGAGTCGGAACCTGTATCCTTTGCAAAAACAACACCTGTCCTTAGCCTTTGAGTCATCTCTCCAACCCCCAATATACTGGCTTTCAAAGAGTCACCAATAATGACTGTGGTGGTTTGAGTCTTGGATGTCCCCTAACAGTCTCTGTAAAGGACTTAGTCCACGGCTGGGCAGGAAGTGAAACCTTTAAGAGTAGAGCCTAGTGTGAAGTCTATAGGTCACTGGATTAACGCTCCTTTTTTCTCTTTGGCTTTGCTGGTCAGGAGTGAGCAGTTTTGCTGTCACACTTCCTGCTATGACATCATCCTTACTTCCCCAGGATGTAGGACCAACATGGACTAGAACCTCTAAAATCATGAGTCAAAACATCTCTTTCTGTTTATAAAATTATTGCCTCAGGGATTTGCTATAGTAGCCGAAAGCTAATTAACACAATGGTAATGCGAAGTGTTTCATTTGATTGAAGCAAACCAATGAAGAAGGCAAGGTTGACGTGGCCATGCCTGTTGTACAAATGAGGACACAGGGAGGATGAAGGACTCCAGGGGCTTATTGAACAGGCCACTGCCAGACCTTACAGCAGCACCAGACTTTACAGAAGTTCTTGCTATCAAACTCCCTTTAAGCTCTTGCCATGCTATGCTCTTTCTCCTACCAGTCTGCTCACTTCCCAGGCAGCTCTTCTTGGCTGCTGGATGGGTTAATGAGGTGGAAGACAGAGATGTTTTACACAGGGGCCAGGATCGCAGAGCTGGGTCTTGACTGGGCTTCCTGGTAGGAAAATCAGCCGCTCACAAAGGAGCCAAGCTTCACAAATGAGGACATAGCAAATAGAATTTATCCTAGGGCTAGATTCTTTCCCTCAACACAAAAACAGACAAACAACAAAAGTGAAAGGCATATAACACAAAGATTTTTGTTTTAACCTATTTTTCTGTCTTTGTCTCTGTCTCTGTTTCTTCCTTCTCTGCATGCCTGTCTTTGTAGGTTCATGTGTGCGCGCGTGTGTGTGTGTGTGTGTGTGTGTGTGTGTGTGTGTGTGTGTATGCCTGTAGAGGTCAGAAGAGGGACTTGGACCATTTGGAACTGGAGTACAAGTGGGTGATTGTGAGCTGCCTGCCACAAGTGGGTGCTGGGAACCAACTGGAGTCCTCTGAAAAAGCAAAAAATGCATCCCTCCAGACCCCAATTAAGCATTTTAAAGTAAAGTATTCACCAGCACTCAGTCATTCAGAGATCCAAAATATTTTCATCACCCTACTCACCCACCAAATGAGACGCCCAGGAGGAGACTCTTCCTCCTAGGTCCTAGAAAACAGCCCTCTTCTTTTTCTGTGAATTGACCCAATCTGGATATTTCATAGACATAGACTCATACACCATGTCATCTTTAGTGCCTGACTCTTTTGTTTAGAATGTGCTTTATCCATGTGGTAACACATATGAGTTCTTTGTTCCTTGTCTGCCTAAATAACATTCCAACGTCGAATGCCTGTTAATCTATAG
>OU015752.1:38841503-38878172 GCA_907169655.1 Acomys percivali
GGACCATGGGCTCCAGTTTGATCTGGGGCAGCTCTTCTGGGTCCCCAAGGCAGGAGCAACCTCTCCCGCCATTGTCATCATCATCATCATTCTCCTCCACTTCGTTAACAACTTCAATTAGCCCAAGAGCTTGAGATGCTTCGTCAGCTGCCTGGATCCACAGCAAGATTAAGCCATCACGTTTATGAACTGCCCAGCGAGTTCTGAGAGGAACTTTGCATATTTCACATTTAATAACTTGCTTCTCTTTTTATTTATAATGTTAATAATGATGGGGAGTGCTCTGGGAGAGTGCAGGAGGAAGAGAGGGAGCCTCTGACTTCAACACAGAGAGGCAGCAAGACACTTGGCAAAGGGTGAACTGCTTCTGTCCTTATTGCTGTCTGTCCGCACTTTCTCTGTCTTTGTAGTAGCCCAACATTAATGAACTGGTGGGACTTTGCATCGCTCTGTAGACTGCTTTCTATGGAGGCTACAGGACCAGGGAGCTAGGAGTGTCTCTGTGTGCTCTCAAGCCTCCTAGTATCTGTGGCTCTATGTAGTTTGTTGGGGTTCATGGACACTTCGTGGGCTTTAGAGGGCCCCCATTCCACCCACCACCTCATTGGCATCTTCTATTGTTGATCCTTGGGTGGATCAGGCTTCAGGCTGAGTAAAAGAAAGGAGTTTTGCTTAGGTGCCCCTTGGCATGGTTATGCTATTGAGTCTTCATATTTTGAAGATACCAAGGTCCAGAAAGGCTAGTGACTTTCCCAGTGTCGCCGGCTGTGGATTGTCAGCTTTGGAGTGCACATGTAGGGTTCCTTGATTTCAGGGTATGAGAGTAAGGAAGCCTGGACTCTTCTCTAAACCCCACCTCTGTCTCCATGTAACCTTGGGCATGGTGTTTTACTCTCCTGGGCATGCTCCTCTGGAAACCTGGATAATAAGACTGTACGTCTTACAGTGGTGCTGAAGGAGTCAGTCAAGGTCATGCTCACCAAGACGTCAGTAAGTAACAAATGCCTGTGCAAGCAGCAAGCATGGATAACCTGCTACAGAGGCCTCTGCACTACCGTTGGGTAGAGCCAAGGTCAGGGCCTTGCTGTGTTTGAGGAGAGGGCAAACTTTATGTGTTTAGGCAGGTTATACTTTATGCTCTGTGCTGGAGCTACTCATAGCTGAAAGCAGCCACAGAAAACCTCTAGCAGGAAGTCAGGGCTGTATTCTAGTGAACCCTTATTCACAGCAATGGTGGTGGCGGCGGTGGTGGTTTGAAGGGGGTATGTCCAGGCACCCTTGCCAATTACTGTGTGATTGTCTAGCAGAACTTTTTTAATGGCAGATTATCACTCCCAAGACTACAGTGTTCCAGGCTCAATGCATCCTCTGGGGATGCATCTGAAGTTGCTGAAAAGGTCTTTTTTTCAAGCTTGGCTCAGCCTACGCTTAGAGGCCGGGAAGCTCATCTTCCCCACAGTGGTTTTCTTTTGTAGTAAACAGGGAGGCCTCACCCACAGGAAATGTGGTTAGAAAGAGGATCTACTTCCATCCCTGGGAGTTGCCATGGTGATTGTCCTACAAAAACAAGGCAGAGGGTGGTGGATAACACAGAAAGTACTGGGATTACCTTTCCTGTTCGACTGCTCCATGCATGGGAGTCTTTGACTGTTGTGACTCCCGCCAAACCTAGAACGTTCTCCAACCCACAAGCAGGATGACCGTTGTCATTGTCATCTTACAGCTTCAGAGGAGAGCGAGAAGTGGGGTACGTGAGGCAGCTTCGCTCATTGACTCTCTTTGTTCTGAGCTTTGCTTCAGGCAGACTGCTTGGGTTTATAAAGCCCAATCAGAAATACAACCGAATATGTCCATACCCTTCTCGGGGTGAACACCAGAAGTGGAATGGCAGAGATAGGGAAAAAAAATGGACTGAAGACCATCATCCAAGTCTGTTCTATCCCTAAATCCCTACCAGACTAGGGTCAAGTCACAACGCTTGCCAGGTCTTCTCTGTACAATCAGGTAGTTGTGACTGGGACTCTCAGAGATTTGCTGTGAATAGCCTGTGGTGGCCAATATTTCTGCTTCTCCTGGGTCTAGCTGCAAGATGAAAGGGCAGGAGGGAAGAAGAGAGGCAGCTGAAAAGCAAGGTCAATCAATTTTGAGCCAAGACTGAGCCTAAGAGATAGGGCGTGGCATGCTGAAAGATGATGGTTGGCAAAAATCATTAGAAGCATCTTTCAACAATCTATATGCTGTTATTGATTTTGTTATGGATCTTCTTCTTCCATCCCTTCCCTCCCCCCACCCCAAGATCTTCTGGATCAATACAGCAAGTGCATTGAGACTGTAGCAACACATTTAAAACCTTATAAAAGGTTATTTAGTTGCTAACAGTGCAGTGGTTTCTGCAGAGCCTGCCAAAAGGTTACAGCTTTTTGGGGATCATAAATTACAGACGACAGGAAAAAAGTAAGTGCGGTTTTCTTTATTGTCTCGATGATGGATGGACTCCTGAACAGGGCAGAAAATACATCATATCACCTTTAATGGGCGTGCATTTCTGCAGCCATAACTCACCATTTTAAAATAGAAAATGGTGAAATATGGCATTGTATATTCCACTTGTGACATATTTATGAGTCCTTGCCTTCTTATAAATACAGTGATTGCTATTTCAAAGCACCGTGTCAGGTATGAGCTGAGTACAAACAGCTGGTGCGGCTGAAAAATTATAGCCAGAGTGGACGTTTTCAAAAACTCTCTCTCGCAGCAGTAAATTTACAGTGTTTGCACTAACTGTTATTAAAACCAAATCCATATCTTGGCAACAGGAATCCATTGCTCAGTAACAGCTGGAATGACAGTGTGCCCGACAGCTGGGCTGAGCTATAACTTAGCCATGATGCACATCGAGGGGGAAGGTCAAGGACTCCAGACTGAGACCCGAGGGCCTCCCTCCAGGTCTGTCTAATCCAGGACTCCCCCAGGGCACATTGCAGTCTCTGGTCTGACTCTTGGGGCTGGGTGCTGCTTTCAGCTGCTTCTCTTAACCTGGGAACTACCCAGAGTGTAGTAGGCCTTTGAGGCATTTGGGCTTTCCTGTTCCTTCTCTTTCCCCTCACGAGTCACTCCAGCTTCTGAGGAGTTGAAAACAGGAAGAGAACCTGGGGCAAAAAGCCAGAGGGGAACCACTAAGGGAAGAGTCCATCAGGGATGTAGAGAGCCTAACGGGACTGCAGGTAAAAACCAAAGGGGGATAAAAATGACTCACTGGCTTATGCTTGCCTGCTTAATACGATTCACTTTGGTCAAAGATTTTCTGAGTCCTATTATAAACTGGTTGTCACTTTAAGGTATAGAAAATGAAAAGAACACATTTTAGCTTTTACTCCCAACACACTTATAGTCTATAGGTAGCCCAAAACTCTGCTGCATGTACCCCGTTTCCTCAATTACTTCCTATGGCTGTTTTGACAAATAAAACATAGATGTTATGCATAATGTAAGAGCCGGGCACAAAAGAGCACACACTCTGGGGTTCAATTTGTATACCAGGCCTAAGGATAGGCGAAATGAATCTGTGGGAAGTGAGGCGGAGGTGACAGTGCATTCATGAGGAAAGCCAGTGCACTGAACATTTAATTTTAATGTCCTTTAGAAACTTCATGTCCACCAGTCTTCAGTGCTCCCAGCATCTTCCACTATAGCCCACACAGAGGAAAGCCATCTGCAGTCTGACTTTTCAGGTGGGGAGACTGAGATACAAGCTTGCCAAAGACTCAGAGTCAATGTCTGGGGGGGGAAGTTCTTACTTCATTCCCAAGTCAACAATTATGATCTCAGAGAGATTCTTGCTTAGGTTATTCTTGCCAGCATAATCTTCCCTGAACACTGCCACTGACACTCAGAACCCAGATGAAGAAGCAGAGTGGTCCACTATAGGAAGTGGTAAGTAGTACACATGGCCCAGCTCTTTCTAGACCCCACAGTAACCTCAGTCTCTGTGAGCCGGAAGTGTTCAGAAAAATGACATTTGGAAAGCAATAGTCTAGTCATATTGAACTCCAGATTCTAACCCATACTTATCTAGCTTATGTCAGCATCATTGGTAGGTATAAAACCCACACGCACACTTGGGACTAATTGTGTATAATTGTTTTCTGTTTTAGCATTTTCTGGATCTTTCTGTTTGCTGAATGAGACATTTATAGGTCTGTGGAGGAGGCTGGGGATTACAGATGACAACAATATGCTCCATGTTCTCAGGGGCTGGCAGAGCAGTAAAGGCAACCCTTCGTCCACATAGGCAGAAAGAGTACCAATTCCTCTGGAGCATGATAGAAAATGTCTCTGCTGAGAGGTAATTCTGGCACTGTAGTGGTAGGCAGTCAGAGCTTATCAGTAAGAACATGTTAGGCAAAGAGAACAGGCTGAGCAAAGCCAAGGATGATAGAAGCATGCTCGGCGAGGGAGAGCGGCTTGAGATGAGACTGAAAACACAGGGCAGAGGCCAACATCACTTTAAAGAGTTGGGCTTCATCCAGGAGGCAAAAGGAATCCTAGAAAGTTTTTAGGACACAGATCCATGTTGAAGTGCTGCCCATGGAAGATGCCCCAGCCTGTTTGGAGTGACTCTTGGTGAGGGCCAGATACTCCATTAGGGACTTCTGATTGGGAGGCACAGTGGGTCCTGCTGATCCTTGGGGGTATTGCAAACAACTCTAGGACTCTTTGATTCACACTCAGCAATCGAACAAGAAGCTATCTGAAAGGTTAGAAGCACTCGGAGGTCCAGGACAACTATTTTAACATTCTCCTCCCACCCAGCCCCCTTGTTCCCTTATACCAGGACACTGTATTATTTACTGTTGGGATAAAGAACGTTCCAAAGGAGCAACATAACGAAAGCATTGATTTGTGGGCTCATGGTACTGAGAGAGTACAGTGTGTCGTGGTGGAAAATACACACAGTAGCTGGAGTGCGAAGCCGTGCTCAGGGAGCAGAGAGAAAGACAATGGGCTGGCAATGGAACTGAGTTATAACTCCAAGTATTCCCTTTACCACCAGCCGTCCACTTCTTCCCAGCTCGGCTTCGCTCCTTAAAGGCGCCACAACCTCCCCAAACAGTGTCACTTATTGGTGACCAAGCTCTCAGACATGTGAGCTCCTGGGAGGGAACACTTTTATACTCAAACTGTGGCAGGCAGTGTGTTAGTAAGCTTCTCCTCACTGTGGTAAAATACCCGACACAATCAACCTATAAAGAGGAGGGCTGTATTTTGGCTCATGGTTTCAGATGTCTCAGTCCACGGTCACGTGATCCTGGTGTTTTGAGTTTGAGATGAAGTCAAACATTATGATAGGGAAAATGTACTGAAACAAAGCTGAAGCTTACATCAAGGTGGCTAGGGAAGAAGAGAAGGAGGCAGCAGGAGCCGTACTTAAAGCAGGGCTTTCTTTTCTGAGTGATTTGTAACAGAAGTATGTGTTCAAATATGAAAGAAACGCATATTTGTAATAACAACAGCAGCAAAGTCATGGAAGAAGAGATAAACACACGATTCTAATAATAATAATAACAACAAAATCATGGAAGACAAGTATCTGTGAGGGGCTGGAGAACTGGCTCAGTGGTTAGGAGAACTCATTACTCTTTTTTAAAAATATATTTCACACTTGAGTGGAGAGAGGGATTTGACTTTCTCATGTACTCTGGTGCCTCACATTTGACTATGTCTCCTGGCAGGGGAGACCTAGTGGCACTCAGAGGAAAGACAGCAGGTCACCGAGAAGAGACTTGATACCCTATGAGCATATACAGAGGGAGGTAATACCTCTGAGGAACAGTCATAGAGGAGGGGAATAAGGGGAAAATGGGAGGGAGGGAAGAATGGGAGGATACAAGGGATGGGATAACCATAGAGATGTAACAAGAATAAATTAATAAAAAAAAAGCAGAAAGTAAACAACTCAAAAAAATATATTTTATTGATTTATTCATATTACATCTCAATGGTTATCCCATCCCTTGTATCCTCCCACTCTTCCCTCCCTCCCATTTTCCCTTTACTCCCCTCCCCTATGACTGTGACTGAGGGGGACCTCCTCTCCCTGTATATGCTCATAGGGTATCAAGTCTCTTCTTGGTAGCCTGCTATCCTTCCACTGAGTGCCACCAGGCCTCTCCATCCAGGGGATGTGGTCAAATATGGGGCACCAGAGTTTGTGTGAAAGTCAGAACCCATTCTCTACTCAACTATGAAGGATGTCCTGTCCATTGGCTAGATCTGGGTAGGGGTTCGAAGTTTACTGCATGTATTGTCCTTGGCTAGTGCCATAGTTTGAGCAGGACCCCTGGGCCCAGATGTGCCATCAGAATGTTCTTCTTGTAGGTTTCTAGGACCCTCTGGATCCTTCTATTTCCCCATTCTCCCATGCTTCTCTCACCTAAATCCCCAGTAGGATGTCCTCCCCTCTGTCCCACTTTCCTGATAAATGAAGACTTTCATGGGACATGCCCCTTGGGCTAGTGTCCAGATATAAGTAAGTATATGCCATTTGATCTTTCTGCTTCTGGGTTAACTCATTCATTATGATCATTTCTAGTTCAATCCATTTGTCTACAAATTTTGGGAATTCCTTGTTTTTAATAGGTGAGTAGTATTCCATAGTGTAAATGTACCACAGTTTCTTTATCCATTCTTCTACTGAGGGACACTTAGGCTGTTTCCATGTTCTGGCTATTATGAATAAGGCTGCTATGAACTCCAACAGCCCAGGCCTTAAGGTCAACAATTAATAAATGGGACCTCATGAGGCTGAGAAGCTTCTGTAAGGCAGGAGACACTGTCAAGAGAACAAAGCGACAGCCTACAGACTGGGAAAAGATCTTCACCAACCCTACATCTGACAAAGGTCTAATATCCAAAATATATAAAGAACTCAAGAAATTAAACACTACCAAACCAAATAACCCAACTGAGAAATGGGGCTCAGAACTAAACAGAGAATTCTCAACAGAGGAATATCAAAAGGCTGAGAAACACTAAAAGAAATGCTCAACCTCCTTAGTCATCAGGGAAATGCAAATCAAAACAACCCTGAGATTCTATCTTACACCCATCAGAATGGCTAAGGTCAAAAATTCAAGTGATACCACATGCTGGCGAGGATGTGGGGAGAGAGGAACACTCCTTCATTGCTGGTGGGAATGCATACTAGTACAGCCACTTTGGAAATCTATCTGGCACTATCTCAGAAAACTGGGAATAAGGCTTCCTCAAGACCCAGCTATTCCACTCCTTGGAATATACCCAGAAGATGCTCCAGCACACAACAAGAATATTTGCTCAACCATGTTCATAGCAGCCTTATTCATAATAGCCAGAACTCATTACTCTTGCAGAGGAAGAACGATCCCCGAGAGACGTGTCAAAGGTTAACTTTGGCCTCAAATTTTTGCCTTAGTCTTTCAGCTTTGGCCTTGACCTTGGAATGTTGGATAGTTGGTGCCAATTTCAATGCCATGGAGGGCATCCCTGAACTTGTGTGTGACCAATAGTTGATTTCTGCACTGTGTGTAATCATCATGAGACGCATGCGTTCTGAACAGGGTGTGGAAGGCAGACTTATTGATAGCTAAGATGAATTTTGAAGTGGAGGTGAGCCTTCCAGGGGGAGCTCAGAGAGAGAATGTCTTTTGCACCGCCTTTGCTGAAATTCCTTCAGCTGATGCTAAAATTTGCATTTGTGGTGGTAACACTGAAGGCTTTCAATAATCTCGAGGGTGAAAAGTATTTATTTTAGACATGGAAATTATTGTAGACTTTCAAACAGTGAAACAGACAGAAGGAAGGCTGACACTAATATGCATGATAGAAGAGAGAAGAGAATGTCAGCTTGACAGCTTAAAGGAAAGCATTATAGCTTTATATCCTGTTTGGGAACTAAACATACTGTGAAGCCCGAAACCATAACAAGATAAAAACTAGATTAGATTATGACATTAAGTCTCCTTTTTACAGTATTATTTGTTGTAATAACATTCATGGCATTAAAGAAAACAACCTTTCAGAACTGTTTTTAATTTTCAGATGTTTAATTCTCTTTATGTCAGAGCTCTTGCAAAAGACAGTCTCATCTGAGAAGCTCACTGTAGGAAGAGGAATGAAGAAGAAATCAGCTTTGGTACCTTCAAATTAGAAACATAGGAAAAAGTGGCTAAATCCCATTCAACATCTGTGACCAATGAGCCCTGATTCAGGCTTAAAAGAGAATTTGAAGAAAGAAAACTGGAACTGGGAGACTTGTCTCAAATACCTTGCTTGGTACCTTGGATACCTTGGTTGCATGTGACTGTCTCTCCATGTCACATAAATGGGCAGAAGGGGGGCCATTTCAGCCTCCTTATGCAAGCCCTTAACATGTCACTAGAGCTCTATTTGTTTTGAGTTTACATCATGTATATGTGGTGCATGCGCACACTATATTTACTGTCTCTGAAATCAGGTAACGACATCTTGTGATTTCACTCACATCACGGGGAATGCATACAGGCTATGCATTCATGAATCTCACTGTTGCTTTAATACAAAGTAGTAGCAATAAACAGTTTATTTAAAAAATTTTGCACATGCTTTGGTGTCTTCTCAGCTAAATTTGAACGTGCAACCTCTTGACAACTAGGTAGAATGTACCTCTAATTATAATGCACCACTAAATAGAAATAAAAGTTCTCTTTTTAACCTCTTTATTTCCCTAGAGGTAACCACTGGGGATTAAGAGTCTGGTGTTTATAGTTTTAGATTTCTGCACTCTCTATGTAAGATACTTGTGTTTTTTGCAACAGTGAGATCATGCTGTGAAAAGATCTGATAACATGCTGTACATCACACAAACATGGAACATCATCTTCTGAGCCCATACATGGCTCTCGTGTTTTGTGATGATTGTATGTGTTCAACTGTGTGGGTGTAGCATTATTTAAGCACATAAGCACATTTTTGTTCATTGTACAGGATGACTTATGGTATATTTTTCTCATTTTATGTATATATGCACACATATAAATATATACACCTTAAAATATTTTAAGAGATTTTATTTTATATGTATGAGTGTTTGCCTGTATCTATGTACTGTATATCTGTACCACCTGTGTGCAGTAGCCATGGGGCCAGCAGAGGGTATTAAGTCCTTGAAACTGGAGTCTTGGAGTGATGAGCTGCCATATAGTTGCTGGGAAGCTAACTCAGGTTCTCTGCAAGAGCAGCAAGTGCTCTTAACCACAACACACACACACTAACACACACACACACACACCACCAAGCCATCTCTTTGGTACACACACACACATTCTACCTGGATGTCACACATGTGCGTGCGTGCACACCCCCCCCCCCCACATTCTACCTTGATGTCGAGAGGTTAAGTGTTGAAATTATTCTGAGGAGACAAAGTATATGCAAAATTTTAAATAAAATCTTTATTGTTACAACTTTGTATTAAAAATATAGTGAGATCTATGAATCTGTATATGTGTGTATACGTGCATGTGTGCTTGTGTGTGTATGTGTTGCTGTATTGCCTTCTAGAACTATTGCATCAATATTCCCACCCACAGTGAATTTGAGAAAGCCCATTTTCCTCACCAATACTGAACATCATCTGCCTTTTGAATTGTTGCCAATAGTCTATGAATGCTGGTCTCTTGCTATTTTCATATTCAGCTTTAATTATTCACGAGGCTGGACAACTTTTGATGTTATTGGATTGATTCCTTTTAATCACAGAGGAAATGATGTCATTGTAAGTGAAGGGGAAACACAAACGCACAGACGAGCTATCTTATTTCAGAAGGTCCTATCTGGCCAGACGCGGTGGATTCTTTACTTGTGCCATCACAGCAGTCACATCTCATCCACTTCTACTCTGAGTCAGTCCTCACAGTCATCTGAAGAGGGCTCACTCTTATTTCTGGACACTTCCACGTGTAAAAAGATGGGCTCTAGAGAGGTAAGCTGATCGGGCTGTGATTTCTCAGATCTGTGGATGAAGGTATTCCTTCTGTGTTGGAGTCTGTATGCATTGGGTATTGAACCCAGATCTCCAGCATTCTAAACATATGTTGTACCACTGATGAACGCTACGGCCACGAAGCCCAATTTTGTACGTTCTTGTCTTCACTTCACCTTTGCTAAAGTGTGTTAGCAACTGAAAAAAAAAATTCAAATTCTTGGGCAAACATTTTTTCCAGCAGTGAAACCCTTTGTGCTCATTTACAGAAGGACTGAATACACACAATCTCATTGAGTTCCCAGAACAAGCCCACGAGGGAAGGACAAATTCCTGCCCACCTAGGCAGGATTTTAACATCTGAGGGCCATGCCTGTGACCACTGTCTCTCACATGGTCTCACTCCAGCTAGCACAGTGCACGCCCATGTACGCTAATGCATCCCCCAGACTGAATGTTCCCATGAAAGCGTGAAATTTATTCACAGAGTGAAAGGCAATTACAAGCCGAGAACCAAGGCCGGAGCAGAGGATGGCATGTATATAGTTTTCAACAGGACACTGGCTTTTGGGGTAGACCAGTATTTTGTGTGATTATTTTCTACATTGGCAAGAGGAATAACATTCTTGGCACCTGTCCTCTAGAGGCCAGTGAAATCTCCCAGGTGGCAGAGCACCTCGAACATTTCTTTCTGAATTTGTAGATACCCAGGGAGGGTTACATACTCCTTGAGTATATAACACGCTTATTACATGGCAGACATGATGGTATGTGGCTGGCATGGTTCGGCTAGGTCAACCCTTTTGTACAGGGCCTCAGGCTTGAAGTGTGCTCTGTAGAGGCAATGCGATATTTCCATTCCTTTCTTTGATCTTCAGCAGCTCCCCAGAGCCCCTGATACAGCCTCCGTCTACAGACAGTCAATAAACGTCAATGTGCACTACTGACGGATGTCTGCTGTTTTGTGCAAGGCTCAGAAATCATTTTTCCAGGCCTGGAGCATATCTTTCCTCTGGATCACAGAGGCAGTGGCAGGCAGGTGGATCACTGGCCCATAGAAGGGAACAGCTTGTAAAGGGTAGAACCGGAACTCTGCGAATCCAGCCTTTCCAAAATTGGCCTGACCCACTTGGCCATGGCAACAGACACACTGGTTTAGTTGTACCCTTCCTATTAAGCCCCTGCACACCCAGGGCTGTCATGTGTGTGTGTGTGTGTGTGTGTGTGTGTGTATGTGTGTGTGTGTATGTGTGCGTGCGCGCGCGCGCGCGCGCGCGCGCGCATACTCATGTGACCTTCAGAAAGAGCAGAGCCTTGGGATGCAATCTACAGAGCTTCAGGAAACTCAAAGAAGAAAGGACAGCAAGTGGCTACTTGGGGTTTGGCTCTGGGCCTGTAAGTGCCCTTAGCCAGTGGGCCATGCTCACCAAAACGGGCCCCCAAATGGGACATCCAGGTCGAAGCAGAATTTCAAACCTTTGCTTGTTTCCAGTTTGCTCAAGGTAGAGGATTTATTATGGAGCGGTCAGAAAACAGGCAGGAGGAGCCACTTCTTGAGGCAGGAAGTCCTTTAAACCAGTTAGACTTCCTCATTTATGTAGACAGACAAGGTCTATTTCATTCCTGCTTCTGGCTGGGGCTCAATGTGAACGAGACAGCTTGCTGTTTCAAAGGAACGTGTCTTTAAATCAGTGTATGCCAAATGCATTCTAAACGCTGTGTCAACTTCTTAAGTGTGATGGACCCTCCTGCCCCGGGGTGTGTCCTCTGCTGGGAAGGACTGGGCAGACAATTTTCTGGGTGAGGCTCGGGAACCATGGACTGTCCTCTGAGGCTCTTTCTAGAGATTTTCTTGCTGGCAGGCACGTAGCAGAGGCACTGAGGTCCTTGGAGGCAAAGAAAGGACCGTTATGGGACCTTCCCGGGCCCACTCCTTCTAGTTCCCCTACCCTGTGACTTGCCTTTCAGCTGGTGTGCCATGTGGCTTCCCGGGAGGTAGTGTAGGAGTGCGGCTGATGTGTCAGCTTTAGATACAGTGCCCAGAAGGCAACATATGCAGCTGCGAGAGAAACGGTAGAAGACGTGAAGGCTGCACCTTTATGCCAATTCCACATGCCCCCCATTCTCTTTGTGGCTTTGTGGCATCCAGACACAGGCCACAATCATGCTGGACCAATCATCAGAATGGTAAAGCCTTATAGACTGGGGGTGGGGGGTCTTGAGGATGGTACCCTGCAAATGCAGTATACTTCTATAAAGCCCAGGGACATACAATGGGGGGGACCAGCTCAGCACTAGGGCCACCATATTCTTCAGTTGGATTTCTCAGAACTCTACTTGTCTTGACTCTAGGGCTTCTGGGTAATGATGACAATCTTGAGGTGCCCCTCTAGAGCTGCATGTGGTGTACAGTGTGGTGTAGAAACAGATTGGAATTTGGACTCAACCAACCTGGGACCAATTATAGGAGGTCACCATTTAGTAACTTTACAAATTGCCTGAGTTCTGATTTCCTTGCCTCTCAAAGAGGGTTTATAATTACGTCTTACCTGAAACGATTGCCAGAAGATCAATTGAGAATTGAGAACAGACTTGGCAACCTGCAAAGTACTTTCCAACTGTAGCCTTTATTAGTCTCTTGCCTTAGAAGTTGAGCTTTCAAGTCCCGTTCAATCTCACAGTCCTGTGATGTTCGGCTTTCTACAGCACACCGCGCCCCTGCCTCCTACAGTCACTCGCAATCCTGAGAGTCCAGTGGAACGACCTTGTCCTCCTGATGGGCTATACTTTTACGTGTCTTAATTTTTGGTTCCGAGTTGAACTACACAGGCCCTCACAGCAGCAATGGGTCAGGAGTTACTGCGGACCTTCCTGCCAAGGCTGTATTGTTAGACATGAGGTCAGCATCACAGCATCACAGTCTGGAAGGCCGGCAGAAGTATGGGGGGGGGGGGGACCATCATGAGTTAGTGCCTTCTGGATGAGGTGTTTCTGTGAGAATGACTTATAGAGGCAAGGTCAAAGAATCAAGTGTTGAGTTTGGCTAATGCCCACTAGAGAGCTGTCAAGACATTAAGGTTAGCTCATGGCTTAAAAATGTCTTGAATATCAATTTTGTCTTTATTTTTTTTTTCACTGTGAGGAGTAGGCGTATTTGGCTAGTCTCGCCAAGAATAGGGGTTCTGGTTGAGGCTTTGATATTTAGATGAAAACAACAGAAAATAGTAGAAAGACTGCTTTTGGAATCCTAAAACGTAGGTAAAGATGTGGGCTCCTGTTAACTCATTGCCTGTGTGACTAGAGAGCAACAGTTCTATAGCTTCGATTCACAGGAATTAACACATACATAGAATACATATGGAATCCTGGGGATAACAATAAGTATCACATAGTATATAATTGCCCCTGTAAAAAAGAGATATAAAATTGATGTATATATATTTATATATAGGAAATTTCTCAATAAATAAACAGCCCCAGAAATATCACAAGGTGGTCACTCTCATATAGTCCCAACTCAGATGAGGAGTTCTGACATTACCAAATCCTTAGAGGTCCCTCCACCTCTCCCTGGCACTTGCGAACTCCTCCCAATAAAATAACCACATCATGTACCCTAACATCAGAGGTGAGTTTTGCTTGTTTTTGTACTTCATATGAACTCGCTGTGCGGTATGCACACTTCTGTGTGTGGCTTGTATTGTTGGTGAGATTCACCCATTGTCACCCATGACTCTGGTTCATTTGTAGCTCATGGCTAGACTGAACTTCGTCTGCACTGCTGCGTGATGCCCTGTGGTGTGAATATACCGCCACGTACCCCTCTACTGTCTATGGGCCTAGAGATTTTCAGTTTCTGGTGTGTCCATGTGACATTACATTGCATATATTGCCATCCAGCATATCCACGAATGGAACTGTAAGTCCTATAGTACACATACACACACACACACACACACACACACACACACACACACACACACGTTCACTCTTTGTTCTTTAAAATTTTTAATTTTTATTAACACATACTTCAATAGATAATGCCATTAAAGGGGTTCATAGAACTCTGCCTTCTTCTGTCACAATGGATTAGACCACGTGTGGATGTGGGAGTCATGAGTGACTGTGGGAAGGCCAGGGAATAGGCAGATCTTCTGGAATGGGCATGGTGGTGCAGGCTTGTCATGGCAGCAGCTGAGAGGTTGGGTGGGGGAAGGAGTTCAAGAACAGACTGAACTACAGAGGAAGACTGTGTCAAAACTAAACTGACTAGCTAACCAAATGACTGACTGACTGACTAACTAGCGGGGACAGGAACAAGATGTTCACCAAGGCCAATAGCATCCCATTTTGGAGACTTTTTTAAAATTAAATTTATTTATTTATTCATTTTACATTCCAATCACAGCTCCCTCCCATCCTTCCACCCTCTTGCCTTTAATGCTAGCACTCAGGAGGCAGAGGCAGGTGCATCTCGATGAGTTCAAGGTCAGCCTGATTTACACAGAGAAACCCTCTTTTGAAAAACCAAAACAACCCCAAAACAACACCCCTTCCACAAAGCCCTTGTTATCCTTGCACAGGACATGGTATAGTTGCCAGCGCCCATTTGGTGGCTCACAACTGGCTATAACCCCAGTTCCAAGGGATCCAGCATCATCTTGGAGACTTGTAATTGGGACCAGAAGGAAGGTGTTGCTTAGTTTGAAGCAATTGTTCTGAAAATAAAATCTGGAGCAAGGAGCTCCCCTGGGGGGGGGGGGAATGTGTGTTTCTCAAGGATGGGAGCCACTTAGGAGAAAAAAGAGTAGGAAGCCATGGTGCAAAGGAAAAAGAAAACGTGTGAACACAAGAGCAGCTAAGCAAACCCTGCTTTCTGCTGTTCTCAAGGCTAACATGTCCATCCTCACAATGACACCGTTTTTTATTGGAGCTAGGTAATTTCTGATGGCTGAAAAAAAAAAAAGTCCCAACTAAATAAAAACAGCCATGACCAAAGGTGAGAAAAAGAAAAAAAAATTATAGGTTGTATTTCATTTGATAAACTTAATAGAGTTCTAGTAAAAAATGGATCCCACTACCATTTAGATCATCCATCTTATTCACTGCAATAGTATCAGGGAGAATAAGCTCATTGCTCTAGAGCCATTAAAATGTTAATTCTGGATATATTAGCAGAGAAGGACATGCAGAGGCAGCTTCCTGATGCTCCAGCCTGGAGTTAATCATGCCCCTCATGGAGCCCAGGTAGGTGCAGGTGGGGATTTGCTCACAGGGCCAGTGGGTGGCAGAGCATTTACCTCTGCCCTAGACCAGGGACTTCCTAACTTCCATTTCTTGGTGCACCGGAGGTGTTCAGGGTTAAAAATTGGTCATGAGCTCAATGGCCAAGAAGAGAGCAGTTAAGTAAGTTAGTGGCTTCCAAAGGAAGGAATATTTATGGCGCCATTAAAGATG
The DNA here is from genome assembly GCA_907169655.1 of Acomys percivali. Classification (NCBI taxonomy): domain Eukaryota; kingdom Metazoa; phylum Chordata; class Mammalia; order Rodentia; family Muridae; genus Acomys; species Acomys percivali. The sequence goes on from OU015752.1 coordinate 38,856,961, forward strand.
ATGTCATCAGATAGGTTTCTAATGATATGAGAAAGTAATTGCATAATAATGTGTAACATTAAGTGGAAAACAGATGTAAAATATTTTATATAAGGGATCTCAACTATGCTAGAATAGTCCTAAAAAATGTCCAGGAAGAAATATATAAAATCGTTCATAGCAGTGATATTTATATATCCTTAGAGTTGTTGCATATAGATCTGCTCTTCTGTGTCTTTTAAAATACTTTTATAATCAGAAAAAGTTCAAGATCCAAATATAAATTAATAAATTGTTTAGTCGGGTCCTCAAAGCATGGCCATTCTGAATCTGAATTTTCTCACGTATCTATTTCTGCCCACTGCTAACATCCTGCCTGTTGCAGATGAGGGTATTTAGGATATTTACAGTTAGAGACCCAATAGAGTAACCTCCTGTGGTTCCCCCTGGCTGCATCTGCCTTCCATATCCACGGTGCATCCATAGCCCCTCTGTTTTCTTAGGATGTGTGGAGACAAAAACACTTCCTTTCCCCAAGCTGTGAGAGGATGAAGGTCGGGCCTCTGTAGTTACAATGCGGAACTTCATCAATAAAGAACATGGGGAAAGTGGGAGGGGCTTGGATGGGAAAGACTTACCTTCATGCAGGTGTAAGTACTGCCAGCTGCATGAATAAAACGTTAACCCTTAGAACAGCCCACGCAAGTGGGGTTTATGATCCTCATTTTTCCCATGAGAAAGGAATTAACTTCAGATCAAAGCTGATAGAGAAGCCAGTTGAGAGGTTAAAGTGGTAGCTACAGTTGATCATCCATCCAGGGATCAACGCCTCCCTGCTTTGCATCTTGTGACTGACCAGCATCCTGTGTGTCAAGTCTTTACAGTGTGTCCGACTCAGCCCAGTGCTCTTTTATGTCAGGAGTGACTCAGTGAAGTGGATCCTAATGGATTCAACTGACAAGAGAGAACGGAGACTTCAGATACCACGCTGACAGAGCCTACGGCAGCTCTGGATCCCAGTGCAATCTGAGGCTAGCTCACCATCTGAGTTGCGTGATTCCTGGGCATCTCCCTAGGGCTCATACCAGACATTATGTGTTGGGGTGGGGCCCCGTATCCCATCTTCTGCTGTAAAGGCATGTGCATGCATCAGTCACAGTGTGGCCTTTGCAGTTGTGCAGACTGGAGTTTTGTGTTGCCAGTCAACCAGGCCATCAATCAATGTATTGATCACTCAGTTACTCAGGTGCTGGAGTCAGGAAATCAGGGACCGTGGTGATCCTGGAAGTATCTCTACTTAGTGAGTTTTAAGATGTCATTGAGATCTGCCTTGGGTCTAGTCTATAGCTGAATTCTCTAGAGCAAAGAGCAAAATTAGGGGCAGTCTGTGGGAATAGATGGGATTAGTATGCACAAAACAATCAGACATCGTGGAGGATGCAGGGAGTATAGGATGGATTTTAGATTCTGAGGTCATTGTGGGAGCTCGGTGAGTTAGGTTCTGTCAGAGAGAGTGCATTAGTGAGCCGGGTATGTGCATGTACATGTGCGGTGTGTATGGGAGTGACTGTGACCATGAGTAATGCTCCCCTGGATAAGTATGCGTATGTGACTGTGTGAGTGCAAGGGTGTGTGAGTGAGAACACACTGTGTGAGTAGAAGAAGCTGATGTAGCTAGCTGTCCTTCATGAGGGACTGGGACCATAGGAATATTTCACAGTGCTTTTGAGAGAGAGATGTCTTTTTGTCATCTTGGGGTTCTGAGGCGCATCCCAGACTGTAAATATCCTAAATGCCCTCATCCTCAGCAGGCAGCATGTTAGCAGTGGGCAGAAATAGACACTTGATAAAATTCTGGAACAAATTAAGAATAGCCACGTTTGAGGCCCCGACTAAACAATTTATTAACTTACATTTCTGATTATAAAAGTATCGTAGAGGACACAGAAGATCAGATATAAATGCAACGGTACTAAGGATGTATACATATCACTGCTATGGATGATTCTGCATGTTTCCTTCTCATTCTGATGGGCTCAGGATCTCAGTAGGAGGTGGCTATCAGAAGGCTTCATGCAAGACCCCACATTCGGGGGACCTCTTGCAGTGACTGAGTAGAACCTTGAGCCTGTAGAAAGAGGCAGGTGGCCTAGCTATCCCAGAGTTTCTTGCTAGTTCTGGACTGTGTTGAGTCTGATCTGATGGGCACAGACTTTCTTGAAGGTTAAAAAAAAACCAAAAACAAAAACCTGTTGCTATTCCCTGCAGTGCACTGTGGCCCTAGATCTTAGGTGTTTCAGGAAACTGGGTTTCTGGAGTTTTCCACTCTGTCCCACCCACCCAACTGGAGCCACATCCAGAACATCTGCAATCGTTTGAAAAATCCAAGTTCCCAGGCCCCCGTGTCGACACTCTTTTCCTTCCTGCACACATGCAAAGCCCTTTGAGTCGGCAGCTCTGTTTTATAAGGTTGCCACTTCCTGCCCTCACTTTATTACATCTGTTCTTTGGGGCATGGTGTTATAAATTGGGTATGTGATGATGTGTAATCACTAACTGAAAAGCCAATACATTTCCACTGTACCAGCAGCAAGACAAATAAAAGGCAAAATGAAAGGCTTGTGCTCTCTCGACAAAGGGAAAGCACACGGCACATATTGAAGGAGAACAAAATCAGGTTGCAAATTGAAAATGTTATCCTTTTAGAGGTGTTTTCTTGGGGCAGTCTGGCTCATGCTGGGCCTCCTGGGAGTGGGGGTGCCTTGGCAGCCTGGGATGGGGAGGGTGAAAGATGGTTCTTTATTCCTCTCGGGAGCCATTTAGTCACCAGGCGTTGTGAACCTCAGGTCATTGCTCCGGGCACTTGTGAGTTGCTTTGCAACTATGATGCCAGCAGCCCTTGGTTGAGAACAGTTGGTCTGTGGTCGGAGAACACTGGCCAGGGAAAGACAGTAGGGAGTGGGGACTGAATCAGGGGGTGGAGGTCGGGGTCACGCGAAACTGGACGGAGGGAGTGTATTGTGATTTCCCCACCTCCTTCCTCGGGAGAGGTCCAGTGGAGTACACATTCCTGGCTGATAATGATGTGTGTTGGGCACTCCAGTCCATAGAAAGGCATCAGACGTGAGCATCACAGAATGCCTGCTTGCTCTCAGTCAGTGCCCGAGGTCTCTGAATAGGGTGAGCATGTGCTCTGGGCATCCCAGCACAGCTTCTGGGAAAAGAGTCTTCCCACCGATTCTTGTTCAGTGAGTGCAAACAGTCAATCACGCTCAACTCCGTGGCCTGCAGACATGTGGTCTGTGGGGAAGTGGGGCTTTGTTCTCAGCCCTTTCTTCCCTAGAGCTGTAAGGGAATAAGCTGCAAGAGAAATAAGGAGTGGGGAGCCGCTTTTTGCAATTGATTAAAGCAAAAGATTATAGGAATAATATATATATATATATATATATATATATATATATATATATACATATGTGTGTGTGTGTGTGTGTGTGTGTGTGTACAAAAGTTTACAGCTTTTGCCAGAAAAAAAAAAAAAAAAGGTCTTTAGGCTCACTAAGTAATAATGCTCAGGAAATTTAGATGGGTGTGAGCAGAGATTAGACTCTCTCTTTCCAAGAGAATCTGACTTTGTGAGCATCCTTGGCATCTGATGTTCTGTAGTTCTTCCAGTGCACAAAATAGCAGTTGTAATAATAGGACTCAATTACATCACAGGGCTTCTGGGTGCATGCAGTGCTGTAGGGGTTCAGAGCCCAGGCCCGGGCTGCATACTCCTTTGCTAGAGGCCTCTGATGTTCCTTTCTTTCTCTCCCTCCCTCCCTCCCTCCTTCCCTCCCTCTCTCAGCTCACTGTATTGCTTCTGAGTGCAGGCATGCACCTCAGGATCTCTTGTGACTGCACAGGGTGGCCCTCGGCTCTGCTCAAGACTGCTGCTCTGCAGATCAGGACAGCTTTCGTTCCCCTATATCCAATGCCTGGTGCCTCTGAGCATAGCTGGTGTGTCCTTCTTGACAGGCAGAGCTCATATAGCACATATGTGGACCTTTGTTTCAGGGCCATTATGAACACTTGAAATCAACCCCTTTCTGGTGGAAGATGCTGCTGTGGGCCTTGAGATCACAAGGCTCAGTGTTGTGCTGCTATTCACTCCTCTGAATGGGGAAACCAGAAAAGCTCCACAGGACCAGCTGTTATGGCCACACTCCTTGCTAGTGGCCAGAGCAGCAAAAGAGCCCTGACATCATCATCATCATCATCATCATCATCATCATCATCATCATCATAATAATAATAATAATAATAATTTATTTTTAGGGCACACTGGATCTCAGCAGATGCAACCTCAAGTTCCTTCCTTGCTGACGCCCATTTGGTTTTCTTAAGGACTTTATGTGAAAGATAAGATGACTATTTCCATTATTCTAGATTTACAGAGGGAAACTGAGGCTCAGATAAGTGGTCCATGCTCATCAGAGGCAGAGCCAGGATGTGACTAAGGTCCTTCAAGGTCTGCTTGGCTCTTCATTACACTGTCCTGTGGGGCTTCCACAGAGAGGAAACCATCAAAATGACGGGCTATTCAAGGTCAAAAGCACATAGCAAGAATGGGCATACCCCTGGCTTTTGGAGTGTTTGGCTTACTGGTGAGCAAGCTTGGTTTTTGGTAGTTTTCCTGTTCCCATGGCAGGACAAGGTACACACCGCTGGTCTTCCCTTTCTGAGTCCTTGCACAGGGTCCTAGCACTGTCTTTGCGATGATGTCTCACAACTGGGGATCATTTTCCAAGCTGAAGACAATTTGTTAATAGTTGTCTTTAGATAAAGACTCACTTTGGTCTCTCAGAGGTACGGGTCCAGGCCTACAGGCCTACAGAAGGCAAAGGCTTCAGCTTTGAGATATATAGTGCTCAGATTATGTCTTTTTTTTTTTTAATTAAGTATCAGTTTGCACAAGTTCTTCATCAGTGATTGAATGGTAAATAGGCAAGGACCATTTTCTACTAATTTGTTTTTCAAAGTTGAATTTTGGAGTGAATTATTGAAGTGACTGGTCCATAAGGAAAATAAATCATCAACAAATAGAAGTGATATCCGTTGTCAAAAGGCCAAAGGCCAAATGATGACATAATAAAGATGATGGATTGAATCGGGAGTCATCAAACTTCGGCCCTTGGGGCATATCCTGCCTGGAACCTGTTTTAGTAAATAAAGTTTTATTGGAACAGCGCCAGATGCATCAGTTTACGTATTGTCTATGGCTGAGCTCATGCCACATCAGAGTCAAGAAAGTTGTAATGGAGACTGTACAGTCCACATAAGTCTAAAATATTTATAATCTGGCCTTTGGCAGAAAATGTTTACTGACATCTGCATTAAATGAAGATCCATCTTTTTCACGTCAAAAGAACCAAACGACAACGAGGAAGAAAGGAAACAATGACATCTTTCCGATGCTAAAGCCGGACACTGGAGGTTGTCCTTTTGCAAAACTTCCTTACTTGTCGCAACAAACTGATGTCAACTTGAATTGTATTTGTTGCAGGTAGCTGAGACAGCTTATCTGGTAAAAGCGCTTTCCATGCCAGGCTGACAACCTGCGTTAGTGCCCCCAAAGCCACATAAAAGGGCTGGATGCAGTCTCTGTCCCTGTTCTGTCTTGCAGAATGGGAGGTAGAGAAGGGAGAATTCCCCAGAGGCTCATGAGCCAGCTAGCCTAGTGTAGGAAACAGCAGCAGCGACCCTGCCTCGAGAGCGAGGTAGAGATTGGAGAAAGCCAACTCACAGACATTGGCTCTCCTGACCTCACGTTATGCTAATCCCCTGTGTACAGGTAAGGTAGCCCCACCCTTGGCACCCACACTCTTTGCATCCTCACCACTTAAGTCTGAAAATCACTGTTTCAGAGGCATGCGCTAGGGGCTTGTTTCTAGGAACTGGAGCTTATGCAATGCTATTGTTAATTGTCCCCCACTAAACTTCTTCGGCCCAAGAGGACACTGACGCTGACCATTTTGGTTTGGTTCACATACCTTTTCTCCTACAATTTGGAAAACTCAAGAGAAAAGGACATAACTGCTTTATGACAGCCTGGCTGCTGCACTCTATTCTTGTAGACTTTGGGGTGACCGGACACCTCATCTTTACCAACACGGGACAAACTTTGATGTCTGTTTCTTTCCAAAGCACATCTCCTCCCACAGCTCCTTCCCAGCTTCCTGGAGCTGGGGAAATTGCATTTGAGAGATCGGGGGTGGGGGAGGGGGCTCAGAAGGCCTATAGTGTTACTTGTGTTTTGAAGCTGGACTGACCATAAATTTGTAGAGACTGAACTGTCTGATCTAAATGTATAGGTCACTTATAGACTTTCTATATGTCAGAGGAGAAGGTCATACTACTTTAGGAACCCAGTAAGAATACAGTTTAACAGAGCCACAAACTTTTGCCCAAGGTTGCATACTTAGGAGGCAGAGTGGGACTCCAATATCAGCTGCACTAAAGATGCCAAAAACAGTAACAGAGCAAAACAAACAAAACCCAAGACAGACCAGCTCATGTGACAATAGATCAAAACCTTCCGCTGATGACATTAACTCTGTTTATTTTTATTTCATTAACTCCCTTTAATTTTGTCCCAAGTTGTCTTTTGCAGCTTATTTTTCTGGAGCATCGTCTGCTGTTGTTATTTGTTACTTCTTACAGCAGCCAGTGAGCAAGATAATTGGCCACAGCTGGTAGAAGGCAAGATCCAAACGGTGGTTCTCAACTTGGGTGTGTGTGTGTGGCCAAATGACCCTTTCCTGGGGGTCACATATCAGATATCCTGCATATCAGATATTTACATTAAGATTCCTAACAGCAGAAAACTTACAGTTATGAAGTAGCAACAAAATTAAATTTATGGTTGAGTTGTCACTACAGCGTGAGGAAGTGTATTAAAGGGTCACACTGTTGGGAGGGTTGAGAACCACTGCCCCAAAAGGACACAGAGCCTTGCGCTCTCTCAGCTTTCAGTCTGAAAACAAGCTTGGCCTCCACAGGCCCAGAGGAGGCCCTTGAACTCCGGAGGGAGCTTCAGAGACAGGGATCAGGGATCTCGCCCTATCCCAGCTGTAATTTGGCGTTACTTTATAATAGAAGGAACTCCACATGGGACTGCTTTAGCTCTTTGACTCTCTGGCTCCCCCACACTTGTTCTCCTCACCCCAGTTTTGCACTGTAGCTCAGTAGGCTACTCCAGGCCCTAGCTTCCCTTGCTCTTTGGTCCAGTTGGTTGGCTAGTACCATCTCATCTAGGAACTGCCAGTTCAGTCTTCACCTCCCAGCATGCCCCTGCCCTGCCCTTGTTGATGTAGCCAGCTTTCTTAAGCGCCCAAGCGTGGAGTGTACCTTTCTGAACACTGTTAGAATTTTTCTTCCTTTATCCTCTTGTATATCTCAACTCAGTGTCTGGCACCTAATGGATGCTCAATAAACACGTACTGAAAGATGGAAGAGTGGATGTGTGAATGAATGAAACAGAGGATTCCAATACAAGGTGTGTGGAAAGGTCCTGCCAGCATCATTTGCCCCAGCCTGCAGGGGTTTGACTAAAGTTTGGGAGGAGATTCACCTGTATGAATGATAAAATACAGGACACGAAGAAGGAGAGCAAGTCTGAACGTTGATCAAGCTCTCAAATTTTATTATTCAGGCAGCAGCTTTTATAAGGCAGAAGGGAAGCATATTGCTATAGCAACCCAGCTGCAGGCAACTCAAAACACAGGGAATTCCAGGCAGGGTCATAACGTCCTGCCACACAGGGCATCTTGCTCTGTCTTCGTCTAGCTTTAGTCTAACTGCTAAACCACAACAGGGTTGCTCCATATCTATCTGTCTTTAGTCTAACTGCTGACCCACAACAGGGTCAGCTAGTTTCTGGTGAAAGGCAAGTTCTGGGAAAAACAGAGACTTAAAGGTTCTGGCTCTGACAAGATGGCTGAACATTGGCCATATGGCCTATTGTCCCCAACAATCATTGGAAACAGAACATGCTGGAAAAAGAGGCCACTTTGACATCACTAAGTGTGGTAGTTTGAATAAAAATGGCCCCCATAGGTCCATAGGGAGAAGCACTATTAGGAGGTGTGGCCTTTTTGGAGGAAGTGTGTTTCCCTCACTTCCTGTGGCTCTCTCTCTTCTTGCTTCCTGCAGATCTGCTTGTAAAAATTCTCAGCTACTTCTCTAGAATCATGCTGGCCTGCATGCTGCCGTGCTTCCCGGCATGACGGTAATGGACTAAACTTCAGGCCCAATTAAGTGTTTTCCTTTCTAAGAGTTGCAGTGGTTACAGTGTCTTTTCACAGCAACAGAACACCGACTAAGACACTGAGATGGACCTTGATACAGCCTCTGGGTAATTAGGAGGGCACCTGAGGATAAGCATCTGGCCATAAGAAGAAACCCATTACTGATGGAAGACACCAGGTCTTTCTTCCCTGGTACCCCTGTTTCAACAGGGCTGAGGAGCTGGTCCAGCCTCAAGCACATGTCAAGAGGACTGTGTGTTTAGGCTTTTTCTGTAGCTGGAGACCCAGCAGAGGAAGAGACTAGGCTGGGAGAAGAAGGGTTAAACAGCAGCCACTTAAGGTGTCCCATGCAGGGTTGTACCCGTTCATCATGATAAGTGTCACAGTAAGATCAATTCTCTGTGTGCTTTTGGGTATTACAACTATCACTTTAGTGTGATTTATTTGGTGTGTAACACGAACATGGCCGTTTGTTTCATCATTCTGAAAGTTCACCTCAAATGGCTTTGAGTTTCTGGGTTTTTTGGGGGAACAACATGTCCAATTGTTATCATCTCTCTTGTGAAATATAGGGGAGGGCTGCACAGATCTTCCCTGGCTACCCGATTTCCGTGGCAGGGGACGCTTTATTACTCTGACTTTCTTTCTCCTCTTATAGCCTTCCCCACATTGGGATATGTCTTTACAGAGGTCCACAGTTAGATGGGGGGTTGGTGTCCCTTCCTTGACAGGCAGAGGGGCTGTGAAATAGCTTGAAGTTTATCCACTCCCAAGCCTTCTCTGTTGCTTCGTCTTCCTCCCACTCAGCTCCAGGCTTGACATTGGCTTCTAAGTCTATCTACATTTGACCATAGAAGAGAAACACAGCTCTTACAGTCTTGGGACAAAAAGCCTGGCTTGAGAGCTGTTCCTATCATTTACCTAGCTGTGTGACTTTGGGGGATTCCTTCAACTTCTCTGAACTCTCTCATTTTGTGAAAAGCAGAGGCCGGTGTGAGTTGAGGGTGTAAGTACGTTTCTCAGAGCTTTGTCCTTACAGTCAACAAAACTCATTACCCTTGTCACTAGGTGTCTGTGTGACACGAACTATCTATCCAGCTGCAGTCTCAGCTTTCCCTACCTGGAGCAGTGCCCCGAGAGGTAAGGGGGGAACCTGGTGGCAAGGACAGTGTCTTTAAAGTCTGCTGACTCTCCTTCACAGTTTCCCTCCGCTTTGCTGATGAAGTGCTTGCTTCCTGGGCCCCTTGGGGATGCTCAGGGGGGATCCTGGGACACGGGAGCAAGTGAGGTGGAAACACTGTCAGCCCTCCATCTGGCCTTGGCATCTGCCAGGAGGCCTGTGGTCTATTCCTGACATCTTTTTATAATAATAACACCACCCACTGTGTATCACATGCACAGCCCCCTAAAAAAAGTCAGCATCGGGATATTCCTCTGCCCCCCCCCCAAACCTCCCCCCCTCCCGCCCCCATCCTGTTTTCCTGAAGCAGAGCAGCTATCTCTATCGACTTCTCCTGACTTTTGGGTCACTGCCTGGGCCACGAAGAGGTGGCCGTTGGGAACACCATGTCCAGGGGTCCTGTGCTCTTTGCTCTCACTGTGGGCCTCTCTTTGAACCCACTGCTTCACATAAGAATCTCTGAAACTTTCTAGTTCTGGGTGCCTCTCCTCCAAGGAGAACTCCTTCTCCTCCTCACAGCTTGGCGCTCCTGCTTTTTTTAAATATATATATTACACATATGTTATACATGATATATATGTGTATATGATGTATATACATGTGTATTTATGTATAAATATACAATATATATGTGTGTGTATATACATACATAATTATTTTTTGAATTATTATTTAGTACTTATATATGCAGGTCAGAGGACAACCTCTTTGTTGTTTCTTTATACTTCGTACTAGCTGGCCCTTGAGCTTGTGGGCAATTTCCCCGTCTCTGCTTTCTATCTTGCCATGGAAATTGCAATGTACAGATGTACGCCACGGTATTGGACGTTCACATGGGTTCTGGGATCTGAACCTGGGTCTTCACTTTGCCCGCTGAGCCATCTCCTCAGCCCAAGCAACTCCCACCTTTCTGTCATGGTTTCCTTTGCAGCAGGAACTCTGGGACTCTTCACCCACCTTTGGTTTGCTTTTCACGCCCCAGTCCCTAGCTCAGGGCATGCAACGATATCGATACATCATGGAGTCTCCCTAACCGTTAAACCAGAAGGTAAGCGATCATAACTTTGCGCTCTATAAAGCTCCTCCATGTTTGCGGCATCTGCAGTGCTCCCCTTATCCATGATTTTGCCTTCTATGACTTCAGGCTTTGACTGTCAATGTTCAGCTTCAGCATTGCGCCGTGTCCCATCATCATAGGAGAAAGCACGTGAGGAGGGAGAGGAAGGGAGAGAGAGGGAGACCAAGGCATCATGAGTTCGTTCACCGGGCGTTGGTGGCGCACGCCTTTAATCCCAGCACTTGGGAGGCAGAGGCAGGCAGATTGCTGTGAGTTCAAGGCCAGCCTGGTCTACAAAGCGAGTCCAGGACAGCCAAGGCTAGAGACAAAGACAGAGAAACCCTGTCTCAAAAAAACAAAAGCAAAAACAAAAACAAATCAACAACAAAAAAAGAAGTCATGAATTTGCATATTCTCATAACTTTTATTATAGGGTGCTGTAATTGTTCTATTTTATTAGTAGTATTGTTGTTTCTTTCTTTTATTGTGCTTAATATATAAACCTTCATAGGTACACATGTAGGTAAACAGAGTTTCAGGCATCTTCTAGGGGTCTGGTATGGTTTTTGCAAAGGGTATATGTTGGGGGTGGGCACAGTATATTCATTACTTTCCATTCAGACTTTTCCTGGATTGAAAGGGCTGTTTTGAACTTGCATTTTGGTGATGATTTCTCCTTTTGGAAAGCCTGCAGTTTAAATTTTCTCTGTGCTCTGACGTGGCATCTCAGAGTCCCTGGGTAGAACAGGTGGCTTTCCCAGGGTGGCAAGGAGGTGCTGTCCCAAGGATGAAAAGTCCTGGGGGCTAGGCAGGAAGGAAGACAGAGTCTGCCATGTGTCCAGCAGGACTAGCTGCTCTCTGGAGCTCAGCACAAGAATGTAGACTTGGCTTCCTGTTGTGAGTGGGGGCATGGTTCATAGTGGGGGGTTGGGGGGGAGAACCTTCTGGGAGTCGCTGTTCTGGGATCAACAGCCCCTACCCCCCTAGCCTGTAGTGAGGCTTGCTCACTCATCTGTCCTGGGCAGGTCAATAGGGCTACAAGAAGCAAAGGCAGTTTCCTTTCTGCTCCATAGAGCAGAAGAGAAAGTCCCAGAGGTATGCCAATTACTTGTATGGCTGGGAGAGCCTCAGTGCAAGTAATGGGGCCACTTGCCCGGCTTGAAGGGTGACAGTCCCCACCCCTGTCCTCCCCCAAGACTTCGTAAATGTGCACCATTGACCTTCGAAGGGCATGCCACTAATGCAGGTGCTAAACTCAATGCCACTCACTCAGGCCTGTCATTAACACTCAAGCCTTTGACAGGAGTTTGCCGTGGTTCTGGCAGGAGGGTCAGCACCTCAGAGCTGCTGAGTTCTTCAAGCTAAAGGCGACACTTGAAGGCTGGCTGATGGCCAGGCTGGGGCTGGCAGCAGCTTGTGGCCTCAGCAGAGGGCTGGTTGGCTGGCTGGCTGAGATCAGATCTGGCTTGGAAGAGCTCAGAGCTGGGGGGTTTAGTGTGTTCGGCTCTGCTGCTCCTGGTACCTGGGAACACGTTTCCCCTCCTCCTGCTAGGTTGTCATGGTGGTGACCTAGGCCTCTTGCCTAGGGCAGACTTAGACGAGCCTGGGCAGCTCCTGTGCCTGTTTCAACTCAGGATCTGCTGAGGCTGCTGGTCCTCAGGACACCACATAGTTCTGGCGGGCAGGCAGGCGAGCAGCTCTGATCTCAGCCACAGCCAAACGCTGGGGATAATAAAGATTAAAGTAAGCAGGTATGCATGGCTAGTTCTGAAGTTTGTTTTGAGAAAAGGTTTGGCTATGTGTAGGTCCAGGCTGGTCTAGAACTCAGGGCCCTCCTTCCTCAGCCTCCTGAGTGCTGGGCTGACAGGTATGGACCACCATGCTTGGAGGGAGGGCCCTGTTTTATTGACATACCTCACTCTTCACTGAGAGCCTTCCTCACCAATGGTCTGACTCCCGGCTGCCTTTTGGGAAGTGCAGGAACCTGAGCTTGTGGCTCCAGTAGAGGAGTGTTAGGCATCCTGGAGGTGTGTGTGGCCAGTGGAGGAACATGTGGCTTAGAACATGGGCTTAGAAACATTCTGGATAAACTTTTGTCACCTGTACAAATTGGCCAGTAAACATTAGCTTGTTCTTATTGTGAAATAACTAGTGATAAACACACAAGTCTCAAATGAGAGCATTTCATAAGTGACAAGTGGTCCTCAGTCATAATTATGAGCCCACTGCGTTTGTAAGGATGCGTGTGTGAGAAGTTGTGCGTGTGCCCATGTCTGTTTAAGAGGTTATTGTTACATTCACATATTTAACCCTGACTGTGAATGTTACGGTTAACACTTTCACCAGGCCTGGAAACAGATGTGCCTTGATTGGAGGCCTGGGTAGCGACGTGAGTGCATGGAACTCCGAGGCCAGTCCTGTTCATGCTGCACACAGATGCGCACATCACTCTGAAGCAGAAACAGCTCTATTCAGACGGTGGAGATGATGCATTTCTCTTGCAAAAAAACCCAGAAGATATACACATGTAAAAAGAAATAATAAGCCCTATTCCAAACAGCCACCACCATTGGTTTACTGTATTTCTTTCATTCTCTGTCTAATAGGTGCATTAAGCCTTTACATGGCATTGATGTCTTGTGTGCACATACAGCTTGCACATCTATGTGCTTGGTGCCTTTTCACAAATCTGAGGAGTACAGTTCTGAGGCCCAGGAGTTATTCCTGACATCTCTTCCCCTAAATGCCTTCTCGTACCTCCCCGCCCTCAACTAGCACTAACTCCTACTGATATGGCCTTCCTTTTCAGTGGGCCATCTATTCCCTCTGTGCTCCCACAGCCCCTCCTCTCCTCTCCCTCACCTTGGTAGTGGCAGCTAACTGCTCCACTCAGTTCTCTTCAACTATGGCACAAGCTTAGTGTCCCCAAGAAGAGAGGCTTTGCCTTCTACTAGCTGTACTTTGCTCTGAGCATGCCTCAGATTTCCTTCTTCCCAAGGCAGGAAGGGATAAAAAAAAGCAAATACATGTTAACACGCGCACATGCTGCCGTTTGGCGTGCATCCTCTACACGCTTTTCTGGAAAACAGTCAAGATGCAGTGTGGGCCCTCAGCGTGGCCCCCAGAGCTGAGCCTAAGCCCGACAGCCACAAGGTTTGGCTTCCACGCTCCTTGCTGAGGTCTTCCCTCCCAGGGCAGGGTCAAGCTTCTTTCAAGTTTGCCACAAGCCTCTTTGCATTTTCTCTTCTCTCTGCCTGGAAGCTTCCTGCTCTGCACTCTTCTCTCATATGACGCACTCGTGACCTGCCTTGTGTCTCGTGTTCTTCCGTCCCACACAGCGTAAATATGCCTTTGCCCATTATCTTCTTACACGCCTCTGAAGATGTCCTCAGAACTGATCCTTAGAAGTCGGGTTTCTAGGTCAAAGGTTATGAACACTTTATTTAGGCTTTTGATGAATATTTTAATGAGTACTTAGGATTTTGATGATTGCTTTCTAGAAACGCAAACACTTTTCTCGCCTTTGGGCCACAGTTTTCTTTCCCAGCTTTCTGTGGCATTTCGCTTGATGCTTTCATCTAGCGCTCACCACAACTCCTTCTTACTAGAGTTATTTGTTTACTCTCTGCCTCCTGGACTTGACAGCCAATCCTTGGGTAGGGGCTGCAGTAATCCATCCTCCTGTCTCCCTAGGGACCTGTTTATGCCAGGCGCCGGGTGACAGCAGCTGAGCCAGCTGCCTGTAGGTTGTCAGTCTCTTTCCAAGGTGGGTCAGAAAGCAACATCCCAGATGCTTTCTGATAAGCCAGCGGGTCTCCAAATGTCTAACACGAGGGAAACCCTGGCATTTGCCAAATACCAGTGGACTCTGTCTGCCTCTCTCTTTCTTTCTCTTTCCGCCCTAATAGAGGGATGAAAACAGTCCTGTTTAGGAGGTGTGTTTCCCACCTGGTGCGGGGTGGAGCAGCAGCTTGAGCCTCAGGCATGAAAGATGAAGCCTGTAATTTCTTCATAGGGCAGTGTCTCCTGTTTGCTTGCCCTCTTGCAGCCATGTCCCCCTAGTGTCTTGTTACCTGGTTGTGGTAGACTTGCATCTCCTTTTCTGTATGTATTTCAGTGACTTGGACATCTACTTCTAGGGCTAGGGACTCCCCTAAGGCCACCAGGGTGCAGGAGGCTGGGCTTTATTGGCACTGCCCTTCTGCATGGTGATTCAGGGGAGAAATGAACAGTTTGGAACCTTTAGCCTAACATCTCTCAACAACTGGGAAAACCTGGGACTGCCCCAGAGACCTTGTAAGGGGGTGCTTCCCGTCCCCAAAAGAAACCCTAAAGACTGAAGCCTGGATCTTTTTCTGTTTTTCAGCCTGTTTCGACTTGAAAAAATCTGGTGAGAGCTTCACTTGGAAGCGCCCCCCGCTCACTTAAAAACACTTCTTTTGAGATTAAAGAGTCACTCTATTTCCCAGACCGGCCATGAATTCAAGATCTGCCAGCCTCACCATCCCAGATGCTGTAATTGCAGATGTGTGTCACTGTGTTGAGCCGAGCCCAGGGCTCTCCTAACCCATGCCTTGACCTCTCATGGCCTGTCTAGACTCTCTGAAACCTTCTAGATGTTTGTGACAGATTTACCAATACTGATTCACTTCATTATTGCCCAGACACAGTGAAGGTAGGTGTTGATATCTTCATTTTACAGAAGGAGAAACTGAAGCTCAGAGAGGAACCTAAGCTAGAAAAAGGCAGAGCCAAGTATAGTAAAAAGCACCACCCAGAACCCAGGTTCCTAGTCGCAGGGCTGCGTGTTCTCCTGCAGCCTGTTCTGGGGTACTGGCTTCTGGCTTGGCTCTGTGAACCCACAGGCATGTATGCACATGTGCATGATGTATGCGTATTTAAACTACTTTCCAGCATGATGCTAAGGCCATCAACGGCACCAGGAGGGAGTGTGGTCTGGTCCCCACAGTGAGAAGGATTTGATACTTCACTTTCTAGCTGTGGGACGTAGGCAGAAGACTTGGGTAGTGCCTCTCTCTGAACCCTGACCTTTTATTTGTGATTGAGGCTCACTGGTTTAAACAAACCTGACTAGGTTTCATCGGGTGGTAGCGCCTGGTGCATGGCGGGCCCTACATTAAATGCTGTTTATCTTTTCCTCAGTCCCTCCAGACAAGTTGAGAGACAGAGGGAGTTTGGTTGACAGATTTGACCTGTCATGCCCTTTCTTTCATTTGTTTTGTGTTTGCCAAAAGCTCCTGTCTCTCCAGGTATATTCCCTTCTCACCATAAAAGTCTGTCAGCTCCATTCATATGAAGCTTTGCAAACTTTAATGCGATACTCTTCCAGGCAACTTCTTATTGAGTGAAGGAGTGGAGGAAGATAGCAACACTTAACTCTAAACGGGTAAGCCGTTAAAAGGGTCTGAAGACTTCATGCCTCCTGCAGGCACACACCCTGACGCCTGCACCCAGCTCTCCTGACTGCCCTGTGGTATTAGGGCAGACTCCAGGCAGCTCCCTTCCCTGACTTAGGGATTTCTGGGAAGCTTACCCTCTGCTCTGCTTTGTCACCAGGTCCCGCCGTCTAGGCTGAGTGGTGCCCTGGGAGCTGTCAGCAAGGCTTCTTGCTGGTATGCTGGCCCTGGGGCTTGGCGAGGGAAGGCGTGGCAGGCACTAGGAGGAATGCACCAGCCTGGTTTCCATTACGTGCCACCCTGGAAACCGCCTTGAATCGCCCTACACAGCTGAGGCTGCCCAGGGCAGAGTGCACTGTCATGTGAGGGAGTGGGACTTGGGCCTGAAAGGTAGAAGGTGTAACAAGCTGGCTTTTCCTCAAGGAAGAATACAATTAAACCAAACCTACTTAAATACTGGAATAAGCTCCCTGTTAGGCAGTGACCTCCCCATCCTTCTGGGTACTCAAAGGCTGCTCAAACTCAGTGGTGTGACCATGGTAACTTTGGGAGGAAGTAACTTTTTCCAATCTTAGAATCTGCCGAGCTATGACTGGGTTTTTGGCCTGCGATTTCAAATTTGAAGGCTGTGGGCATCTGCTTTTGCTCAGTAGTGTGCATTGTACTAACCACGAACCAAGTTCTGCTCTATTGACGCAGTGAACTCCAGACAGAACCTAGATGTAGGCACTCATGTTTGCAGTTTGGGAATTGCAAGGCGAGGAATAGCCCAAGCGCTCCACCAATCACTCTTTGTTACAGTTCTGCGAAAACCTGGAGGTATATCCAGGAGGCCTGGCATCACAGGTCTGGGCCCTCATTTGCCTGGGGAGGGTTTCTCAAAGTTAAACAAGGCAGATGAAGTTTCCTAGGATGGGCAGGCCTTTGGGAAGAGTCCCTTTCTGCAAGCTTATCTTATAACTGGAGGATGCTGCTGCAGACAAGGTAGCATCCTGATGATGAGTAAGGGGATGACCAGGGGACTCACAGGGCCAGACCTGGAACCTGGGTAGCCCATGTAGACATAAAGCTCAGAGGTAGAGTGCCTGCCTAGTGTGCCCAAGGTCCCAGTGGCCATTTCAGCACCACAGAGGAAACCGGTGACCACCAAAACAAAGCAGGCAAAGGGTTTATGGACCAAACAGAGCTGGCAAGTGTCATCAGAAACACTGGGAAGGGAAAGACGTGATGGGGAGCTGGGGGCCCTAGCCTAGGAAAGCAGAGGCTTTGAAACTTCAGAGCCTGGGTTTGCTCCTAGATTTGCCACTTTCGCTCCCTGTGTTCTAGGGTGGCTTGGCTGGCGTCGTGGACCCTCAGTGAAGATGGGTGATGTCTTGTCCGACGTGAGCAGGGAAGGAACCAAAGCAGGGTCCTGCTTACATAGAACTTTAGGAATGAGAGCTGCTCAGCAAATGCCTGTATGTTTCATTCTAGGAGGCAAAGCAGATCGAGGGCTGCCAGATGGGGCTGAGCAGGCAAACTGTCCAACGGATTCCCTCCAACTCTTGATGCCATCAATTCTCCTGTGTGTGTGTGTGTGTGTGTGTGTGTGTGTGTGTGTGTGTGTGTTAGCCAAAGGGATGTAGCGAGGTGGTAGGAAGCTTTTCAAGTAGGCAAGAAGCCCTAGGTACGTTCTCAACATCAGAGGGGGGGGGGGAATGGCTTTCTGGGACTCTTTGAGTACCACACTTGAACCAGGTGCCTGGGGCCTATGGAAATGGAGGTTGCTGAGGACCTGGGGCCAGAGACCTGCTTTGTCCCACTGGGCTGTCCAGTGTATGCGCTCTCCATCGTCCATGCTGGCCAGGGAGCACAGAAGACTCCATAGCATTGGAGGCCAACAGAGCTGGCCTCAGCGTCCTCCCCTGTCCCTTTCCTCAGGTATTCTTGCTGGACAACATCCTCTGTTTCCTAATCTGCAGAAAGAGCAGTGTTGGGTTAGCAGCTTTGCTGCTTCTGGTCACCTGAGAATCTGGAGGAATGACTTCCTGCAGCAGGCTGACTGACGGGAAAGGTGGAGAATGAGGAGAGTGGGTCAATGCGACAGTGGTCACTGCTCTACGGTCCTGAGTGAGGTTTAACACTCACCTGAGGACACAGAGCTGGTGAGTGATGATGTCAGGCCCCTAACCAGGACTTTCCACTTCCAGTTCATGCAAGAGAGGCCCTGACTATGTTCAGGCCTCAGCCTTCCCATCTGTAAAATGGGTGGATTCTTCTATGGCAATGGCATGCTCTGATTATGTTGCTCTGCTTTCATGCTACATGTTAGGACCAGAGAGAAACCTGTGTGCTCTGGGAAAGCTAGGAGTTGTGCTGGCACTGAGGGGCAGCTCACCTGACTTGAAGGGATGGAGATGCAGTTCTGGCTTGTGAGTATCTTTGTCTTGGTCTCCAGAGGGTTTAGGAATCACACTGGCTCTTCTCCCTATTATGGCTGACTACTGTTAGCAAAGGTTTGAGTGTTGGTCCCATAGGATGTCATTGGGGGGGGTCTCTTTTCCAGCATATTCATATCCCCTCTCTCTCTCTCTCTCTCTCTCTCTCTCTCTCTCTCTCTTCCCACCCCCACCCCTCGCCCCGCTCTCTTTCTGGTGCCTCTTTTCTTTTTAGATTAAAAAAAATGTTTTTTATATGTTTGAGAGTTTTGCCTGTATGTGTGTCTGGGCACCATACTTGTGCTGGTGCTTGAGGAGGTGGTGAGCCTCCATGTGGGTGCTGGGAATTGAACCTGGGCCCTGCTGTACCATCAACCAGTGCTCTTAACCACTGAGCCAACTCCCCAGCCCATGTTCTCTTCTCTTGAGACAGGGCTTTAGTATGCAGCCCTGGCTGACCTGGAACTCACTCTATAAACCAAGCTGGCCTTGAACTCACAGAGATGTGCCTGCTTCTACCTCCCAAGTACTGGGATTAATAAATTCGTGTGCCACCGCACTTGGCTCTTGCAGTGTTTTTGAAGGTAGGAACTGTCAAGGTCATCCGGTGCCCAGCGGTGCCTGGGGCTATGGGCACACAGTCCAGTGCCCTACCTTCAAGAGGAAGGATCAATGACTTAATAAAGTTCCTGACGCAGCCTCCTGGCAGATCATCAAGCTCACTCCCCCTCCCGCCCCCCCCACTCCCCTTCAGAGTCTCACTGGAAACAGGCTGTCTAGGAGATGCCGTGGTAACACATCATCGTGCTCTACAAGCCTCTGAGCCAGGAAGCTCTTCTGAGCATTTTTTAACCTGCTCTCCTCCCGCTGTAATTTAAGGCCCTTTTCTCTTGTTGAGTGCAAATGGCGAACAGCTGCTTACGATCATCCTCCGACATCAGCAATTTCTCAAGATGACCCTGTGAGACAGGCCAGGGTCATTAGACCCAATTTGGTGCTCAGCAAATATGTATTTCTTCCTCCGCTTGTCGGCCACGGCCTGGCTGGTTAGGCACGGTGAGGAGCTACAAGTTTATTAGGGCTCTTTGCAGGAGTTCCTGATGTCTCTCCACACTCTGGATCCCGGAAGGCAGAGATCTTGCCTTTTAGATTTGTTTGGAAAATGCTCTTCTATGGCCCTGGCTGAACAGGGCAGAGGCTGCTGTACTGAAGGGAACAAGTTTTGGCGGTGGCTGGGAGCCAAAGCCTCAGTTGCTGCCTTGGTTTTGCTTCTGAGGTGCATTTTCTTTTCCTTCCTTCCTTCCTTCCTTCCTTCCTTCCTTCCTTCCTTCCTTCCCTTCCCTTCTCTTCCCTTCCCTTTCCTTTCCTTTCCCTTTTTGTCTTTTTGAGATGGGATCTAGCTTTGTAGCCCAGGCTGGCCTTGAGCTCTCAAGGGCCCCGCCTCTGGGATTAGAGACTACACAGCAGCACAAGCCCTCAGGGATTTCTTTTCAATCAGCAAGAGCAAGTAGATTTCCTGCTGTCCTGAGGGGGCAAATTGAAGACAAGGGCGAAGGGCTGTGGGGCTGGTGACCACGTAGAGACTCCTGTCCCTTCTGAAGTGGGGGGCAGGGACAAACTATAACCAAGTAGCCAACTGGACCTGTCACTCAGGGCAACAGTATCAACAAGGAGGGGACAACAGTCCCCAGGGCTGCTGGGCATACCTCCTCTCTGATTCAGCTCCAAGTGCCTCGTCTCCTCCTGCTCTTCTGAATCATAGTGCAGAGAAACAGGGCGGTAATGTTTGGTGAAACAGGAGGCTGCTGGGGCGGCACCATCCAGGCTTGGCCCGCCCCTTTTCACCCCATCCCAGGCTGACCTTGAAGGAATCCTCACATTTTCCCCAGTGGGGGGGGGGTCTATGGGGGGATCTATAGTCCCCAGGGTTGTTGGTTCCACACACCTGTGTCCTTTTCCCCAGAGGTCAAGGGCTTAGGGACACAGATAACCCAAATCCCCTCCTGGGCTCCTTTATTTCTGGGGGCCAGAGGCCACACTCCCTCCTCAAGTCACTTGCAGCTCAGGGCTGAACTGTGCCTTAGGTTTTGTTAGAGGCTGAGATCAGACAGCGCTGGTCGCTAATCCCTCTTGGTGGCAGTCAGGTCCCAGGGCAGCTGAAGAGGGTTGACAGATTTTTGGACCTCAAAGGAAAAAAAAAAAATGTCCTCTTCTCCTTCCACTTCTACTTTCGGCCAACAAGCTGTCTTCCCAAGGGCCACTGTAGCCAGTTTATTCCCAGAGCTACTCTGGAGTTGGGGAGAGAAAGAGGAAGGCAGGAGAGGGGTACAGCACGTATGCACAGATGTGTGTGTGTGTGTGTGTGTGTGTGTGTGTGTGTGTGTGTGTCTTAGTCCTGTGTATCTTTTCCTACGTAGACAAGTAACTGGGGGTCAGGTAAACAAATTGAGGGCCTCATTAAACCCTAAGGCAGTGGTTCTTAGCCTTCCTAATGCTGTGACCCTTTAATACAGTTCCTTATGTTGTGGTGACCCCCAACCATAAAATGATATCTGTTGCTACTTTGTATCTGTAATCTTGCTGTGGTTGTGTAAATATTTGGGTTTTCTGATGGTTTTAGGGGACCCTGTAAAAGAGTCCCTCAACACACAGCTTGAGAACTGTTGCAGTCTAGTCCAAAGCCTGTTGGATCATGGGCTTGAGGCCTTGCTGTTGACCCTGAGCGAATGACCGTCTTCTTCATCTGTATCAACTCCCTAGGTGCA
The DNA here is from genome assembly GCA_907169655.1 of Acomys percivali. Taxonomy (NCBI): domain Eukaryota; kingdom Metazoa; phylum Chordata; class Mammalia; order Rodentia; family Muridae; genus Acomys; species Acomys percivali. Next base: position 38,878,064 of record OU015752.1, read on the forward strand.
CAGTGGGGCAAAGTTTGTCCCACTAACTGTTTACTTTAGAGACACATGGGATTCTCAGTCCAACTCACACTAAAGAGGATCCAACTGGGAGATAGAGTCAAGGGATCCG
>OU015752.1:38884615-38901839 GCA_907169655.1 Acomys percivali
TGTGTGTGTGTGTGTGTGTGTGTGTGTGTGTGTGTGTGTGTGTGTGTATGTGTGAATACTTGGGGAGGAGAGAGACTGAAACTTGAGGCCAAGACACCACTGATGTGATATAAACCATGCCAGTGGCTGAGGGGGGGGGACCGCAACATGGTGCTTGTGACAGTGAGGGTGCAGAGCTAAACAGAACACAGTCTGCACCTTCAAGGGGGACATCATTTCAGTCGGAAACAACCCACCCATCTCATTTGAGGTTACCTGGCTAGTCACCGTCCAGGTACTAGTCAGGCATGCAGTATAAAGGTTCAAATTGTCCTGTCACATGTCACATGTCACTGCCCAGTGAAGACCTACGCCACCTACAAGTACTTTTACAGCTGTCTGCAGCCCATGGGATGCTCTTGTGGCAGACATGGAGTTTAAGAGCAGATGTCTGGGAGTCATGGTGTCCTGGGTTTGAACCCCAAACTCATCAATTCCTGGCTATAAAACCTTGAACGGGGACCCTTCTCCCCCTTTCCTGTCTAATGGAGTAACACCGTGCCAAGGGTTAAATAAGCTAAGCCTGTTAACCAGACTCAGATGTGTACCAAGAGATGAGCCTGGTTGGGGCTGTTATAGTTATTACAGAACAAAGAAGTGGGATGTTCAGAGAGGGCAGGGGACACCTAGGTGACAGGTTCCGTTTAAATGCAGTCCGTTTGTCACTGGAGACTTGAGTCACTAAGTCATGCTGCTACACACACACACACACACACAGACACACACACACACAGACACACACACATACAATCCAAATGCAAACTGCTCAGAAAGGGTCTGATGTTCTTGTTCAACTACTAGTGAGTAGGTGGAGGGGTTTGGGTGACCTTTATATATACTGTGTGTTTGCATGCATGTGTACACGTGAGATTGTTGGGCGTTCTGCTCCACCCTCATCCCCCCAAGATGAAACGCTTACCAAACCTGTAGTGAGGCTAGCAGCCCCGCCCCAAAACAACACTCTCCTATCTCTGCCCTCTCACAGCACTGGTTGGAGAGGTAGGGGGCAGGGTATGAACTTGGGTCCTTGTGCTTGCTCAGCAAACACTCTTACCCAGCTTTGTTTATAGTCTTTTCTGTCAATTCCTAACTAGCTTCTAGTTGGTAGCATTGGTGGTATGTGGACTCTCAAGGACTTCCCAGTCAGTGCCTCTGAAACCAGGAGCGAAGGGGGAAGTGAGGGGAGGGTTCATTCACTCAACTTCCTGTCTGCCATCTGGTTCACCTTCCATATCAGCCATGGGAACTAAGCTAGTTTAGAGTCACATGCTGTTGTAGCAGGGCATCTCGAGCTCCAGAGGACACAGGCCTGAGCTTTGGTCCCGGTGTGATTCCATGCACAGCGGATCTGGTTTCATCATTTAGCCTGCTGTAAAATAGGGCCAGAAATTGTCCAAGCATCTCCTGAGTTTGAGGTGGGGCCCAAATAAGATGATGTAAGAGAAAGTTCTTTGAGGAGGAAAGCACCCTGTCAAGTTGTGGGTGAGATGTGCTTTCCCTGGAAGAGGTCTGGAGTTGGTCCTGGGAGTCTGGCTTCTTCTTATCACACCCTCTTGGGGCCCTGTGAGCTGCTGATCCCTGCTCCTCCCTGCATTGTATCAGCCCCACCCCCTCCTCCACAGCTGTGAGGTTGTGTATAGGCTCAGCCTCCCCAAGGGACAGAATTGACTCTCTTGAGTTGGGAGCTGCCTCTCTCTCTCCATGCCTTGGGCACTGAGCACAGGCTTAGGGAAGTAGGAGAGGTTTCCCTAATCTTGGCTGGGGAGTCTTCTCGGCTCTTGAATGCTGGGATGAGGTGACTTCTCTCAGGATCACATCCACACAGCAGCAGGGGGGCAGGGGGGGGGGGAGAGGCAGGCCTGGGAGGAGGGTGGACGCTGTCCTGTCCTTTCTCTCCTGAGTGATGGAGCTTTGTCAGGTCCCTGTGAAGTCTCTGCTCCTGGAGGTGGCTGTGCAGCACAGGTGGCTCAAATTGGAGACTAAGAGCTAAGTGTATGCTGGGATCAATGTCAAATTTCCTCACTCAGTAGGCTTGCAGCCACCCTGCCACCTTCAGAAGGAGCCTGGCTAGGTTCTCAGGAAGCCAGCAGGTACTCGGTCATGCCAGGGTATGGGAGCCTCTCTCTTTGTTTTTCCCAGGAGTACCCGTGGAAGCACTTTGTAATACCGCTTTTATTTTCATCTTTCTTGGAACCCAGTATCATCCACTAAAACCATCCAGGAGCTGTGGGTCTGGAAAGAAGCAGACAAAGAAGGAAGATGGCTTTATGTGAGCACCAATGATGTACCGATTCCAAGCAACTCCTAACCAATTCCATTAAGTTGTAGAGGAGCCCTGGAGCCAAGAGCTGGAGGGAGGGAGGGAGGGAGGGAGGGAGGGAGGGAGGGAAGTAGGCAGCTGTTGAGTTTGACCTCCATCATTTACCAACAACAAGGAAGTGACTCACTCATGGGTCCAGAGCAGAGTATTGCTTTTTACAACTAGGAAAGCAACTATCCTATAGTAACTCTCCTTTGTAGGCACTGGTGTTCTATGACACACCTGTTTCCATCAGCAATGAGATGGTAGTCTCTAGAGCCTTGTTGGCCACAGGGGCACTGGACCAGCCTCCCCACTGTACATCAGCTTTTGGTGTATCTGCCCTCTCCATACATCCTCCCTCTGTCTTTGTAATACATCCCTGCCCCCCCCAAGTCTTTTGACTCACCACTGCCAGTAGCCGCCTCCCCCTCCCCCACCTCCACTTTGCCTCTTGGCATCTTACCCTTCCCAGAATTCAAGGAGTCACCAGGAAAAAGATCATCTAATCTCTAATGAGGAGTCAACAGGAAAGGCCTGGGCAATCTTCTAGATAAGGGGGTTCACTTGGTGTTATGGGCTGAACTGTGCCTGCTGTATAAAGGAGACCCAGAACAAACAGATCCTTCCTCATGACCAGCTGAAGAAACCAGTACCCTTGATACCTTGACCTCTGCTCTCTAGACTCCAGATCTGCAGCAAACATGCCTCTAATGTGCAGGTTTCCCCATGCGAGGCACTTTGGCACGGCCACTCTAAGTGGCATGCTGTTCAACAGCCACCTGGCTCAGCTTCTGAGGTCGTGGAGGGTGAGGAATAACCTGACCAGTGTTGAGAGAGACATCAGAGTAACAAGAGGAAAGACCGGCTATGGCTGTCCCTTTGTGGACCAGGCAAATTTAGGTCCCCTGGGCTCAGTGGGAACCTTATTCTTACTGTGCTATGTTCGCGGGCGCATTTCTTCACCTCGCTGGGTCTCAGTTTCTCTGTCTGTGGGATGGGAAGAATAATGCCTCTCTCCCTTGCCTCACAGGTGTAGTATTGATTAGGTAATCAAGATGTACAGGTGCTTCGTAGGCGTGTTCATGAGAACGTCGGTTCCTGTGTTAGTCCAGTTTCCAGCGCTGTATCAAAATACTTGAAGTAATCAAGAGGGAGGAAGGTTTCTTTGGCTATTTTGGAAGCATCCGTCTATGGCCAGCTGGCCTCATGGCTGGGCCAATGGTGAGGGGACACATCATGACAGGGAAGTGTGGCAGAAAAGCTGCTCACCTGATGGTGGCCAAGAAATACAAGGAAGAGAAGGGACTGAATTCAACCATTCCCCTCAAGGCATGCCTCATGTGACATAAAGACCTCCTGTTAGGTCCCATGTGTTAAAGGTCCCATCGTAGTCCAACAGCACTGAGCGGAGAGCAAGCCACTAACCAACACGCGAACCAAAGAGTAGCAGAACCCTTCCCTGCAATGTCACACTGAGCTTATGGAGGAGCCAGGGTTGTTCTTAAAATAGGGCATCCCACAGTGGGAGACCATATGGTGGGGGCAGCATCTTAGGTCTAAAGTGTGTGGGGGAGAGGTTGCCCTTAGGCTTCCAAGAAGTTTGGAGGGAACTGTGTTCCTTCTAGTGTGCTGTCAAATGTGGGGTGGGGAGGAGGATGCCAACACCCCATGGCTACATTCCTGCTACTGTGGGAAGCTGCTAGGAAGAGACTGACCCTCATGAGCTGGGTCACCAGGAAGCATTCTTTTATTTTCGTGTTTTGTTTCATTTTGTTTTATCTTTGTTGTTGTTGTTGTTTTGTTTTTTGTTTTTTGTTTTTGTTTTGTTTTGTTTTGTTTTGTTTCGAGACAGGGTTTTTCTGTGTACCCCTGACTGTCCTGGAACTCATTCTATAGACCAGGCTAGCCTCAAACTCATAGAGATCCGCTTTACCTCTGTCTCTTGAATTCTGGAATTAAAGACATGCGTCTCCACTGCCTGGCCCCAAGCAGCATTGTATGAAGTAGGAAAGCCCATTGGAACCACCTGTCTGTGCTCTGTCGGGCAGAGTCAATGCCTTCCCTGGGCCTTCAGCAGTGGCTCAGGTGCTGGCCTACTCCATCCCCTGACACTGCTCAGCTGATCTCTGTGGGTAATGGCTCCAAGCTCATACTCTGGGGAAGGCAGCAGGCTGGAAGGCACTGAAGTTTCCTGGCGTAACGGCAGGGTGTGGAGGCTGCAAGGATTTGCTCAGTGTGTTGTGTGTGTCAGGGCCTGAGGTCTCAATGCACAGACTGTTCCTGAAGACCACAGGAGAGTGGACCAGCCACCGACCCTGTTAGGTCAGGACTAGGCAGGAGGCTGGGCCCGATGGGAGGAAGTTGTATGGATACCAAGTGCAAGATGCCTTGCAGACAGGCATAGAGAACTCCACCTCTTCTCCACTGCAGGACCCTTCCTATGGAACGCACAGACACAGACAGACAGACACCCCTACATCTTCCCTACTGCAGATACTTGTCTATATAGGGACACACACACACACATACACGTACTTTACTGACCTGATGTAACTTTAAAAAACGTAGCTGCAAAGGAATTTTAAGCAGATCAAATTAGAGATGAGTGGACAGTGTGGGTTCACGTGTACCCATCTTCCAGATCCAAGGTGATCAGGATTTCAGTGCGTCCTTACAGTCCCTCGGCTTCCTCTGACTCTCTCTTACCATGCCTGGTCTCTCTCTCCCTTTACAACTGCCTGCAGAGTTTTTCCAGGTGGTTGTGATTAGCCCCTCCTTTTAAAAGACAATCCCTGTTACACAGAGTAGAAGAACGTTTTTCCAAGGTCACAGAGTGAGGGGTGACAGAGCCAGATCGCTTGGGCCTTCTAGGATCTAATGGTGCATGTTCATCCCTGCTAGGATGCTGGCAGGGTGTTGGGGATACAGCTGGTTTTGGCTCTCTGGGACTCTTAGTTTACCAGGCTAGGCCTTTCTTTTTTAACCCCTGTGTGTGTCCTGCCCTGCTGCCAGGCCCCTGTGACTTGCGGGATTAGGGAGAAAAGGGCAAATTCAGCTCTCTGAGGCCTTTCATCTGTGGCTTCCTTGGATCATGGCTGCGGGATGTTTATGAAACTCTGAATCAATTTGAGGCGCAGAGACTTTCAATCAGGGAAGCAGATTGCGCTGATAGGGTCAAAAGGCCTGTCGCCAGCAAGGAGCTCGGCATCTGACATATTAATTTGAGCTGTCAGAACCAATATGTGTAAGAGAGGTGTGGAGGTACAGGCCCTGTTTCTGGAAAGGAGTAAGGGAAGAACGGGGGGGGGGTGAATACCACCCTAGGAGGGTCTGACATTTCACAGATTCCAGCAAAGCCAGGCCTGCCTGCAGCCTGTGACCACTGGGGCCCCTTACTCACTGGAGAGGGCAGGGGCTGGGGTGGGGGGCGGGTGGGGGGGCGGCAGGGTTGAGGCTGAGAGTGGCGGGAAGGCTCTAAGCCTCGCTGCAGGGTCCTGTTGCTCTGTAGGTAAAGTTTACTTGGCTTGCCAGAGACCTGGCCTCTCTCCTCTTATCTGCTGCCACCTGATTCCCAGGGCCCTCTTGCCTAGCACAGGAGACAGAGCTCAGCCCAGCAGGAAGCACTTGTTACTTACAGCCTTTGATAGTAGCATGTGAGTTGGTCAGCCAGAGTCGAGGAGGAGGAGGCATGCCTGGGCCAAGATCATGACAGTGTCACACTTTGTGCCCTTAGCTTTCTTGCCTTCTCCCCTCTCATGTCTTTCTTGGGGTCCATGACTTTCTTGACACTCTGACACCCTACTTCCTTTAAAACTTCTGTGGGAAGCTGTGCCATCCCCTCAAGGCCCACTACTTTCCTTGGCACAAGCTGGATGCTGCTGCTAGTGATCAGTGTGAGGGTCTATGTGAGGATACGCGTGATACCTGGGTCAACCTCCATCATGCTAGACCCTTCCTTGTGGTGGTGGCTAATTTTGATTGCCGACTTGATTGGACTAATAGGTGCCTAAGAGCTCATCGAGGCCCATCCCTGGGTGAGTCTGCCTGCCTGGGCATCTCCATGGACCACTGGATCCTGAGGGCACTGATGCGTTGAATGGTTTTATCCTTTGATAGAGTCATAACATGACATTATTGGAAAGTAGTGAAAGGCAAGAAGTAGGGGCTATAGGAGGATATAAGTCTCTCAGGGGGTGTCTCTGAGGTCCCCAGCATCTGTCTTTGTGCCGATTTTTCTACTCTTTCTTTGACAACCATGAAGCTCCTGTACCACAAATTCCAGTTGCTATGATAGTCTGCCTTCCAACAAACTCAGAAATGTGGGAGGCAGGGATCATGGGCAAGACTTTCTGAAATGTAATTTTCTGAAAAGAAGCTCTCCCCTCCGCCTCTGAATGTCAGGCATTTGGTTATGGAGGCGAGAGAAGAAGCCCATACCCAAGGGTAAGATGACAGTTTCTCCGGGCAGAGGTGTTAGAAGGCCTCCCTTGGGCACACAAAATTCCATGTGCTCTGAGATGTCTCTCTTCTCTCACAATATAGCCCCTTACCCATCAAATGTAAAATAACTTTACCAATGAAATTTGGCAATCAGATCTCAGTAAAGCCCACCCCCCAAATGGTAATATAAAATGTGCTCATGTTGGGGAGATAGCTCACTCATGTGGAAAAGTGCTTGTCATCTGAGGCTGAGGACACAAGTTTGGCGCGCGCGCGCGCACACACACACACACACACACACACACACACACACACACACAGAGCTGATATTTTGGAAGGTGACTGTGGGAACTGTGTGCTACATTGCCACAGGCCCAACTCATCAAAGACTGGAATCTTCCAACTGTGAGCCTAAACAAACCTTTCCCGTTTGTGAGTGGATTGCCTGAGGTATTTGTTGTAGTGACGGGAAGCTGACTGGCATCGCCACTGTACTTACTTAAAGTTTCCCAACTCCTGCCCGTGGGTGCAGTATAATGGGATATGCTGGGAGTAAGTTCATGTACATCTGTGTTCTGAGCTGTGAGGCCTTGGACAAGTTAACCTCTTTAGGCTTCGTGTTGTTCCTGTCCGAAGTGAGAGAGCCACTGCGTTGACCTTATGAAGCTTTGCAGAGTTAAGTGAGAACTCAGGTGAGATGCCAGGCACAGGAAGTACTCCTCAGCCACATTCGTTACTCTTCCGCAGGAGAGACTGGAAGAGTCTTAGCTCTGATGGCTGTGTAAGTTACTGGAATTTAAGGGAGGGCCCCCTGGTCCCCAGGTGCTCTGGGGATTGCAGCCAAGCCAGACTCTGCCTCCTTGACACATGTTTTCCCCATCCAGTTTACCTTGGCACAAAAGGACAATTCATGGGTATGTTCACATCCTGGCCCTCAACATCAATCTTCCTCCCCAGGCAAGTGGTGACAGCTCCTAGGTCTCCTGGACTTCTGTCTCCCCGTCTCCCATTTATGTTGCTATAGGAAGAAAAACCTAGTGTACTTACCCTCTCCTGAAGTATATTTCATGGAGAAGGGGTGAGAGGTGCGTGCCTGAAGCAGAAGGAGGTGGGAGAAAGACCACCTTAGGGCAAATATGATCTTAATATTGAAGGCTGAGGGCTTTGCCAGGAGCTTGGCATAGAAACACACAAGGCAGCCATCTCCCAACAAGGCTGTCCTGTGCCAGCACTGCCTCCAAGGGAGCTAGGGGGAGGCTGTCGCTTTCACAGGTCTAGACTGAAACTTGCCCTGGCCTTGGGGAGGAAGGGAGTGATTATGTGCAAAGCGAGTGTTTGAGTTGGATTTTTTTCCTCAGGTATCATATTTTCCCCTTCTTTTACCAAACAAATGCGAATTGCTCCTCTTTCACCACCCATTCCCAGCCCCAGTGATCTACCAGATTGGCTCATATAAGCAAGTCCTTCTCTTGGGTCCTATTGAAGTTTGAATTCCCAGCTGAGATCCTGAGAGTAAAGATAATCATCCTATTTCTTCCCCAGATGTTTAGACTTTGGGTCAGGAGCCACAGTGAAAAACAAAACAAGCCTCGGGGAGATGTGCCTTGCTTTTTTGGACAACGCTCAAGAGGCTGTGTGAGTGTAAGCGAGGTTACTTCGTTCACTCACTTCATTCACCTATTGACTCATTTGAAAACTTATCAATTCTTTCCAGCAACAGAACTTGTGTCTACAAGATCAAGCCAGTCAGTAATTGCAGTGGGGGTGGGGCTGGGGATGGGGGAGGGGAGGGGCCCATAAGGCTCTGGCCTTAGCTGAGGAGCCATTGGTGACCAATGGCTGTCCTGAGGGAGGGGTTACTTTGTGTGGGTAGGTGGGTGTTCACTAGTAGCTTGTTCCTGCTCCCGCAAGCAAGATTAATTAGATTGAATGGGTTACTGAAAAAGAGAAAGAACATAAACATGGAAGGACATGACTAGGGTGCCCAAAGAGAGTTGTGTGTAGGTGGGGGTATGGTTGGAGGGTGGACCTGACCAAGTTATATTGACTATATGTATGAAATTGTCAAAGAATAACTAAAAATCTTAAAAAAAAAAAAAAAAAAGAACTGGTCTATTTAGTGAGGTCATATCAGAGCCATTTTATAAATGTTGGAACTGAAGCTCACAGAGACTCATCGGTTTGCCCAAGGTGTACATCCTAGGCTATCGGGTGCTAGCTGATATCCAAGCATTCTCATTTCTAACCCATAGGTCAATCACACCCTCGCTATATTCTTAAGGTTCACTGGAAAGTCAGCTGTCTGGAACTTGTTCTCTATGGAAACAGTGATATAGATGGTGGCTGAGTTTCTAGACCAGGCCACCAGAGCCTGTTCAAATCCACAGTGTGCTAGAATTATGGAACTGCCTACCTTACTCTGTGTTACCAGATTGCAGAGATGGTATATTTACTGCTAACAGGACAGACAAGTCCTCTGCAGGAAATGAAGGTGTCTGCAACATTGCTCAAGTGGATCACAGACATCAGTAAGTGAGCACAAAAGGCATTTGAGTAAAGAATGGTTATCGCCAGGATACCTTGATCTCCTTATAATGCGAAGACCACACACCATTTTCAGCTTTTGTTTTCTTGAGCCAGGGTCCCTTAATAGAGCTTAGGCTGCCCTGAACTCATATATAGCCCAAGATAACCTTGAACATTAAGATATGGCCACATGCCACAGTGCCTAGCTTTTCTGTTTGTTTTCTTTTCTTTCGTGTCACCAACACATAATGCACAGTATGTGTTTGATTAATTATTGCTGAGTTAAAGAAATAGACTACAGTTTCATGGATTTCCCAAGGAGGAGGCCCTCACACACCTGCTTACAATCTAGTTACTACTATTTAGCACACAATTCTAACAGGCCTGTTTGTTTTGTTTCCAGGCCCCTTTTATTTAGAAACAACAAAATGAAAACTGATGTAGACAGATCACACCCACAGCAGTGAGAGGTGGTCAGCATTAAAGGAAGAGACAGAAAAACCCTAGAGCTGGCATGAACTGCAAAGGCACAGTTGTCTGGGACCATTTATCTCAGCAATCCCAGGGGTCATTATTGCAAAATAAACATTAGTTAGTGCTCTATAATTTATCACTACTATTTAAGGATGTAGGAAAGTACGTGTGGAAATTGTAGGAAGCTTAATAGAAAGTTATATTTTTTAAAGAAATAAACTCCTGTTATCTGGGAGGACATTTTTTAGATCATAGAGCACCCTGGTCTATGATATTGGAAAAGCTTGACTATGATGCTTAGTTACTGTACAGGCTATTTGGGGCTTTTGTTGGTGCTCTCATCATTTTCTTACTGAAAATATAATTGAATTACAAACAGGAAATATCCCCCATCTAAGCAAGGAAGAAATGAATCTGACCTGGGGACATAGGTCTGTAATTCCAGGTATTTGGGAGGCTGACACAAGACAACTGAGTTATCTTGTCCAGCTTGGATTACACAGTGAAATTAAAGGGCCCTGTCTCCAAATGAAAAATAAAAAGAGGGTTGGGGATATAGCTCAGTGGTAATGTATGAAGATCTAGGGTAACCTACAGTATTGCACTCAAGTTTGTGCATGCACTTGTACACACGCACACACGCACACATACACCAAGGAACCTGTAAGTGGTTCATATGGATAGGAGTGTTTCTCAGGTGGCTTCATGTGACCATTCTGTGGTAGGAGGAGGGAAGCGACACTTTCTGTAGCATGTACATGTTTAGGAAGGTGGTATTTGACGGCAAAGCATAGGATTCAGAGTAAGAGAGATCTTCATTAAGAAATCAGATCATCTACCGAGCCAGAGAATCTTCGTGATAAATCTCTAAGGTTTAACTAAACCTTAGTTTAGGGTCTAGCTTGCCACATAAAACATACTCAACACACATAGTCATCTCTTCCGGTTTCCTAGAAACCTCTTGGATCTGTTGTGTTTGTACATGTGTGGGACTTAACTTTTAACGAGTCTTCTCTTTAGCAACTCACTTCATTCCCTTACCTCCTCCAGGTCTGAAGAACAGGTGGCTGGAAGGAGAGATTTCAGCTAGATGTTTGGCCATTTCAGCTTAGGTAATGACTTGAAGTCAAGTACCAGCAACAGAGCACTGTTTCTATGAACAATTGTACTTGAATGCGTCTGAGTCCATCTGGACTCCTGTAACAAAAATACCATGGCTTAAACACATATTCCTCAGGATTTAGAGCTCTAGATCTCAGGATGAAGGCATTGGTGGAACTGGTGTTGAGTGACAGCCCACTTCCTATTCCCTGGATCCTTACATGGTGAAAGATATATTGTTCCAGCATTTCCTTAATAAGGGATCTTATTCATGCCCTCATGACTTAACCACATCCCAAACACTGAGATGACACTGGGGATTATGTTTCAATATATAAATTTCAGGGCTACCAAACATTCATCCTGCCATGGTCTGGAAATAAGAAAATAAAATAAAGCCCGTTCTATCCCCACTCTTTTTACTATGATCAAAATATCTATTAGGTGAGGGTCCACATGAGGCAAGGCACACTCATTGCACCAAAATCTCTTATCGAGTCTATCACCTGCCATTGCCCGGGGACAGAGAATCCAAAAGTTTTACATAGATCCTCCATACACCTTTATAATGGTATGAGTTTGAGGCCTGTAATGAGAGGTTATGCATGACCCAGATAACAGTGGAGATGAAGGGACCCCTAGCTGCTGGGGGCATGGCTGTGTGGGCATTGCTGCTGAGGGAATGAAGCTGTCTCTCACAGGTCGTGTCCCCTCGTGAGGGCACGTCTTCATCTAGTAGCTTGCAAATATGTTATGTCAGGATCTGGCCCTCTTGTCTCTATGTGAGATATCTCCGAACCCCATCCCAGCTCCAGAGCTCTCCACAAGAGCGACTAAGGTCCTTGTTTGCCTCTATGCGCACATCGACTTCAGCTTCTAGCCAACCTGCTTATTTCAGTCCATCCAAACCACTTCCCTGGGAATCACTCACAGGCAAAATCATATCCCAAAGCCTGTTTTCCTGGGGAAGAGATCTGCACCACTGGGTATGGGATGAAGTGCTGGGAAACAGGTGCTAAAACAAGACCTGGGAGAGAGCCCTGTCTTGGAAAGCAAACAGAATGCCGTCAGAATCTAGTATGCTGGACAGAGGAGCTGGGGGGCGGTGGGATGGGATATGGAAAGAAGGATCTATTCAGGCAAGTGCAACATCCTGGGTGTTTGACGGGCTTGGGCATAGTGGCAATTGAAAGGACAAAGGAAGCTTAGCAATTAATGTACCATGAAGGAAAATGAAGACCGGTCAACCAGCTTAAAATAAAGGACCTCTTTAAAGTGTAACATAAGGCTCTTCCTGTTTAAAGTGAGAAGATAGAAGGAGGCAAAGGGTTAGGCTCAGGGCTTTCACATCAGGATGGTAGAGCTCTGGAGCCAGCTGAGTTCTCAATTATAGCCAATCTGTTATGCTCCAATCAGGGTCCCTTGGGAAACAATGGGTCTGAGGCTTGGAGTGGGGACATTTGTGTCGATACACTAAAGGATATCCTGTTGGGAAGAGCAACTGAAATGGGAATGGCCAACTGGCCTGTGACTCATCCCCCCACCTTCTGCTTCAAATAGTAAAGAAAAACCAATATTGTATTCTGGTGAGAAGGAATGGCAGAAGTTAGTGCCATTAAAAAAAACCCTAAACCGGGTAGGGCTGTTGTTTTCATAATTTCCCCCTTGCGTTCATCAGTCTGATCCCCAACAAAACCCAGATGGATTCTGGAGGATGACAGTGACCTACCAAAGACTCAACCAAGTAGGAGTTCTGGATGCAACTGCAATTCCAGATGTGGTGTCCTAGACGGATCACCTGACCTCAGGCATGGAGTGTGTGGCCATTCGTCTGGTGAGCACAGTTTTTCATAGTTGTAAAGGGGGAGGATCAAAATGTTTGTTCACCTGAGATGGTGACAGTGTACATTGTGACTTGGCATAGGGCTAGGAAGTCCTCTGCTCTGCATCAAAGGCAAGGGAGACCCAGGCCATCTTGACATTCCAGTAGAATAGTATTTAGATATTGTATTGATGCCGATTTGAAAGCCACACTGCAGACTAACAAAAAGTGATGTATATATAAGAGGAATTCACAAGACACATGTGCTATAGTCAGCTGGAGATAATGCTACCAATATTTAAGAGCTTATCTGAATGGAAGTTTTGAAGGCCCAGTGATGCAGGGCATTCTGAGACATTTCTAAACTAAAGGAAACATTTTTATATCCCTCATCTTTTTCCCACTTACAAATAAGTACAACATATTGTCGGTTCCTTGAGTTCTTAAGGTAGTATGTTTCAAACTTGGCACAATAGCTCCGATCCATTTAGCTATTGACTTGAGTGGCTATTGGCATTCAGTGAAGACCAGAGCAGCACATGGCTGTTCAGAAATCCAGAGGTCCCCAAACTCCAGCTCCCTGGATCATAAGATCACGTGGACTCCATAATGTTAGAATATTAGTTCTGAGGAAGAGAGGTGAATGGGTGTGAAGTCTGACCTTGGTATTGCATTAGAGACCTGTTAGCCCTTTGAGGTAGAAGCACTTAGCATGGTATTCAAGCTGGCAGAATCATCCTTCTCCCCATATCAGCACAGTGGCAGTGACAGAGATGGTATCACCCCAAAGCACCAGTTGCCACCTATCTGTGATCTTGTCTTTGCTGGTGTGGAATATGTTTACAGTGACAACAGAGGTTCCACTACCAAACTCACCAACAACTATTTGATGATAACTAGACTGCATTATGACTCATACTGACTTCTACTGACACATGTTCTGGGTATGAATTTGGCCATTTTGCCCACAAGATCTCACCCTTTATTACTACCTGAAGACTAGTTGACTTTGATCCACCAACATGGTATCCTATTAACCTTATCCTAGACCAGTGTTGGATTTACTATAAAGGAGAGGGGTGGCAACAGCCTGTGAGCATCATGTCTATTGGTCCCATTGTATACAGTTGTTGGCTTGATAGAGATAGAATCCCCATCCTTACAGGCATAGCTAGAGTGCCACTGGTGATACCTATGAGCGTAAGATATTCCTCTGGGACACAGCATCATCTGAAGTTAGTGACTGCTGTGGCACATGTCTCCAACTGATAGGAGGCATATTCAATGAGGTGGCAAAGTACAACCACTTTATGGTACCCTTTACGGAGTCACTAAATGATCCCCTGCTCCCCATCACTTGCCATTATCCATCTGGGGGAATGTCTCACTAGCCTCATGCGTGGCTTAAGGTTGCATGAAGTTGAAGGTTGCTGTGTAGAGTGGAAAGTGTCAATGAGAAAACAAAGCAGACACCCCACTTACTTCTAGCTTTGACTGCCTTGGATTCCTTATATAAGCAATGGGAAAGCTGGAATAGCAATCTACAGTCTTTCAGGTGTCACTGAATTGGGTCATCAGCACAAGCAAGGCTACTAGCATGAATCAGGGCATGTGGAAAAATGAAATTTATTTATTTATTTATTTATTTTTTGCTACGGTGTTTCTAGGCCAATACTAATTGACAAGGCCAATAGTCATAGCCTGAGATGGGCCTATTGGCATGGTCAAAGATGAAGATCTGGATTCTATCCAAGCAGGCCACCTAGGCCAGTAAAAGTGCAGCAGAGTCCAAGAAGAATCTTGAATTGGCAGTAGGAGAAAAGATGATGGGTCCTAAAGTAGCCCCAAGGCCAGCTGTCGCAGAGGAGTCTATTGTTCCTTCTGAAAGGAGACCAGCCAGCCAGAGGATGTATGGCTCACTGCAGGTAAATAAATTCTAGTGGTACACAAGTGGTCTATAGTGACCCCTTTTAGAATTTACAGCACTGGTCACATGGGTACATAAAGAAGTGTTTATTCAGGGCCGTGGTTGTCAACCCCTTTCACAGGGGTCGCCCAAGACCATCAGAAAACACAGCTGTTTCCATTACAATTCATAGCAGTTGAACAATTACGGTTATGAAATAGCAATGAGAGCAGTGTTTTGGGTTTGGAGTCACCACAACATGAGGAGTTATATTAGAAGTTCAACATGAGGATGGCTGAGAACCACTGGCTTAGGGGCTTCTTTTCCTGTGCTTAATTGACAAGGATGTAAATGCCAGAAGAACCACTTGTCTTACAATGTCAAGGATTCTCTTCCCACTGTTCTCTCTCTGGAGCCTGAGATGGTTCTTAGGCCAGAACAGGCATGTGGTCCTCATTTGATGGGGAACCATCTGTATAACCTTTCTGCTCTACAGAGTCCTGCATGTAGCAGGTTGTAGAGTAAAATGGTTGCAAGGGTGGAAGGTTTGAGACCTTAGGTATTCCCTGTTAACAATGGAGTTTCAGATACAGTCTTTGTCTTTGTTAGGTTTCTATTGCTGTGATAAGACACCACATGGGCAAGAGAAACTTGAGGAAGGAAGGCTTTGTTTCGGCTTACAATACAACCCTCAGGGTACACTCCACACTGGGTGAAGTCAGGGCAGAAGCTGAAGCAGAGCCCATGGAAGAACACTGCTTACTGATTTTCCCCCTTGTGGCTTCAGCAACTTGCTTTCTTATACAACTCAAGACCGTCTGCATAGAGGTGGTACTGTCCATAACAGGCTGCCTACCTGCTTCAGTCATTAATCAAGAGGCTTGCCCACAGGCCAGTCTGGTAGGGGCATTCTTTTAATTGAAGTTCCCTCTTCTCAGATGATTCCAGCTTGTGTCTAGTTGACAAAGACCCAGCCAGCATAGTCTTCAACCTAAATGCAGTTGTATATGAACATGTGCATGCACATACACATTAATTCTGAAGCCTTATTCTCAAGATCTCTTTCTAAATCCTTTTTGAAGATTGAGGCCCAAGGAAATGAATTCTTGTCTAGTCATTTCCTCATTTCTCTGCTCTGAGAGGGTAAGCCTCATGGAGCACAGCTATTGGATCCCATCCCTTCATGTTCTCTGCCCCGAGGCCCCCACCTCACCGGCTGGCACATCATCAGACAGGCTCAATCCCTCAAAGTCACAGAACTTGTCTTAAATTGGATTTGCTGGTGGCTTTGTGGTCTTCATGTCCTCCTCCTTTTGTTTTTGAGTTATCATTTTAATCAGCTCTAGTCAATCATTCCCTTTCTGTCTTGCTCACCATAAACACAACCCCTTGCCAAAAAAATTATGACTGTATTAAATGATTTTATTACAGTAAACTGCAGATTGTACAGGGTAAACACAGGTGCTGCTCCAACTCCGCACCCTCCAGCTCTGTCCAGACTAGCTTGGCGAGGTGGAGGAGGGGAGGAAGCACTCCAGTAGGAGGGGAGCCAGTTCAGGGTGTCAGGGATCAGGAGGTCACTATGCCCAACCCTTGAACACAGAGATGAGGGCACTGTCCTCTGGTGATGACTCTATTGGTTTCAGGTCATACACAAATCCAGTGACAGAGCTAGAGTCACCCCCGAGTCATCTGAGGTTTAAGAAGACCCATGTGATAGCCACCTTGCCTTCATCTCCTCCCTTTCCTAAACTTATTTAAGGGGAGGAATTTCATCATAGAACAAACTGGAAGAAAATTGAATCTGGCAACTTGCAGCTTAGTGAGGCTCACTCTTTTCACACCCACTCTCTGCCCCCCTCCCCAGGAGGGGAGGGGTAAATATAATACAGATGAAGAGTTGATAGCTCTTTCTGCTCTCTGACCAGGGGACAGAAGACATGAAGACCTCTCATTCTATTTGAATGTGTCATTCCTCATCAATGTGACAAAACGGGGGGGGGGAAGAGGGGGGGAACTTACAGGAGGACAAATATCTGTTTTGCCTGTTTTAGAACTTTACCTCATGGCTGTTGACCATTGCGTTTAGCCTGGGATGAGGTAGAACAGCATGGTGATGGGAAGGGAGAGTCTGGAGGTGGGCGTGGGAGGGGTGAAAGTGGGGGGTAGAGGAGGGGTGGAGGATGGGGGACAGGGGACAGCCATGTCATAGAGCTAAGCTGCATCTCATGGCAGAAGGGAAACAGCCCTGAGAGACAAGGAGAGACCTGGATGAAGACACACCTTTCAAAGGCATACCTTCGGTTATCCACTTTCTCTAGAGAGTTCTGCCACTACAGCCCACCCATTCAGCTACAAACTCAGCCCTGTGCTGTCCATTGTGATGTGAACACCCTTATAACTGAATCACCCTTTGAGTTGCTCTACTTTGGAACACTATTCATGGAGGACCAAGCCTTCAAGACAACAGCCTTTGGGAGGTAGTTCATATCCAAACCATAATTAACAGTGGACATCCGCCATTGATGACACCATTTTACCAATCCTTTAGGAAGCAACACACACATACACACACACACACACACACACACACACACACACACACACACACACA
>OU015752.1:38901849-38941796 GCA_907169655.1 Acomys percivali
ACACACACACACACACACACACACACACACACACACACACACACACATGCATGCACGCACGCACATGCACACATACACCACACACATGCAGAGGCAATTGTCTGTCTTTCTTTCTTTCTTTTTTTTTTTTTTTTTTTTTTTTTTTTTTGTTGCATCTCAACCCTTGTAGTTAGCAGATTCGATATTCAAAACTAGCTCCAAAGGTTACACTTGCTTCCCCAAACTTTAATTTCTCCTTCATTTGGGTAAGTTCGAGCTGCATCAAGAAGCTGTTTCTGCTGAGCTGGGGCTGTGTGTGAGAGAGAGGCAGGAACATAGACCCATCTGTTGAAGATTGGAACATAAATAGCCCCCTTTAAAAATAAATCTCTACTTTTAACTCTGCAGATAAAAATATCCGAATAAAGGACAGTGCTTAATTTCCACCCTCTCCTCTGCTTGGTCGAGCATTTCTAAGTGCAGTCTTTTCCCCTTCTCCTTTTACAGGTTTCATTTTGGCTTTGATTCTAGTGAGTTTACTGACATATTACTTCATTTTAACTATATGGCTTTCCTGTCTAGTGGGAGGCATATTTCTAAGTATCATATTTATCAAAAGAGCTGTGCAAAACAAGGGCCAGAATTACTCTTTTGATGGTTCCCCCTCTAACTACAACTACAATAAATTTTGTGAGAAAGAATGCTCAACTGGGGACCTTTTATGTTAAAGCCGAGAACCAGGGTTCAGACACTGTCACTTTCAAACCTCCACCAGTTGGGCTGTTTTTTTCCCCTTCTTCTTCCCTCCCTGGGCAGAAATCTCACATCTGGTCTCACTTGCAAGGCTGGTCCTGGGCTCCCAGGGGCTCTATATTTTCCCCCTATAACTTTAAATCAGAAGAGCATTTCAGTAAATCACAGGGACACTTATTTATTGGACATAGTTTGGGTCTCTTAAAGCATGGAGAGTAAATTTAATGGAGCGTTCCGAGCGTTCTCCAATCTTTTGAGGGATTACTTGGGGAATTTGTCAACTGCACCAGGCCCAGCAGCCCGATCCAGAGAGATGGGGAGGAAATGATGGGAGAATCTTCTCAGAGGACCCAGGTGGATCCTAAATCACTCCAAGGAAGATTAATATAAGAGGCCAGTTGCCAGCAAAGTTGATGGGCAGCACTGCCGTTTATTTAATAAACTATCATTTCAGCTGGAGGGCGACTTTAATCTGAATTACACTTTGTTCTTGTCATCCACTCTTGCCAAGTAATTTATGGAATACCATAGCATGTTCTTAACCTCAAACAGCAGAGGAAGGAGGAGAAAATGGAGGCTGGGCTAAGAACAAAGAAGGATTGCAGAAGGGAAAAGAAGGAAGGGAGTGGTTCTTGGAGGCT
Source organism: Acomys percivali (assembly GCA_907169655.1). Lineage (NCBI taxonomy): Eukaryota > Metazoa > Chordata > Mammalia > Rodentia > Muridae > Acomys > Acomys percivali. Next base: position 38,903,223 of record OU015752.1, read on the forward strand.
ATGAAAACCTGGGGGTGCACGGAAGAGCAAGGTGGGGAGACTAGGTGGCTGGAGATGGAGATGGAGGGGGAGCAGATGGGTAGAGAGATTGGTAGAGATGCCTAGATGGGGGGAGGGGACTGTGTAGAGGCTGTCTAGTCCAATAGGAAGCTTCGATTCTTGGGTCCTTTTAAGTGAGCAAAGGTTCTTGGGTTTGGTCTTTCTTCCATTAGGAAATTAGGCCAGGATGAGTTCTGTAGCCTTGAGGAACCTCGATTCAAAACAGAGTACAAATTGAGACCTCTGTGTTCCCCTAGGTGTTTGTGAAGGTGGGGGTAGCCACGGATGTGGAAGAAACTGGAGGAAGAGGGATTCCCTGGTCACAGTGTACTGAAACCCCGCCCTTCCAGTGTCTTCTCCCTGGCTTTGCCATTCTCCCTGTGCTTAGGAACCTCTTCACCTAGCTCCATCCTAGATCCCTCCCCATCTCCTCCTGGTCCTGTGCTCTGACCTCCTTGCAGTGTCACGGGCACACCGGAACTGAGCTACCTTTTTCACTACTCATTCATTTGATCCAGTGGACACTTCAAGGTTGAGACCAAGTTTTATGTTTTCGTCCAACATTCCCCTGGCCAGCTGTTCTCTCTCCAGCCAGTTGTGGTCCCCTCATGCTTGTTTCTCATTCCTTCACTTGGTTCTTGACCCTTCCCTCTGTCTTATTGCTTTATAAGTAAGCGAGGGGCATAGATGGATGAGATCTAAGCTGCTCGCAGATCTAGGACCCCAGGTCTATTTGGTTTACCACCTCAGCCTGATTACAGGCACCTCCAGAGCAAGGGCATCTTTTTCTTCTGTGGAGTCCTACAATATTCCTGCCCAGGACTGGGCCCTGACCGAGTATTCTACAAGGGACTGTGGTTTATGTGACTTACAGGCATCCCTTTCTCCTAGTAGAAGGAGTGGCTTAGCTACCCTGGAAGCCTGTTTTGTACTAGGCCTGCAGTGAAACTGTTCTGCAGTTAGTAGATATAGAGCAGTGTCACGGGTCGGGGTGAGGAGTGGGGATGGGGGTGAGGGGTGGGAGTAGGGGGTGAGGGATGGGGGTGGGGGATGAGGGGGCAGGGGAGGGAGCTATGACGCTTCTGCTCTCAGCGTGTCTAGTTAAACAAACACCAGAGTGCACCCCTGCAGCAAATACAAATGCCCTGGTGGTACAGGCCCACAATCGCAGCCACTCAGGAGACTGAGGCAGGAGGGTCTTATTAAGTTCTAATCTCGTGTGGGGCTGGCTACATGGAAAGTTCAAAGCCTGCCCAGACAACATATTGAATCCAAAGCAACAAAGGGCAGGAGGAGGAGTGGGGGGGAGGGGGCAGGGATCTATAGCTTCATGGCACAGTACATACTCCATAAGTGTGACACCGTGGATTCAATCTTCAGCACCACCAGGACAAGAGCTGCTGACTTCCGGGTCATACCTGAACCCCCTCCTGAAAGACTTGGGATGGGCACTTGCTTTGTGTGTCTTGTTTGCTCATCTCTTAAATGGTGATCCCAATAGATGCCTTGTCTGTCTCAGACGGTCGTTATGGGAATAAGGACATGGGTCAACATGTGACAGTGCTCTCTAAATTACGCCTCATGCCAAGAAATAGCTTAGCATAAGAGGTCAACAGTAAAATATAAAGAAACAGAGAAAGAGGCACCGAGGGTCCCTTGGTCCCCGTCTTCACCGCTGGACAAAAACAAACTGACTTTTTCTGGAAGATACTAGGTGGAAATTGGTTCCACTCCCCCCCCCCCCCAAAAAAAAATAGAAATGGAAAACTCAAGTGTGGAGGAACATTCTGGTATATTCTGAGAGTTGACTCTGGGAGGATAGGAAAACATGAGAAAACAAAAGCTGTCACTCACTGGCAAGCTGCTCCCCATGGGGAGTAATCTCTATAAAGGAAAATCGATTCCCTGCTGCTGCCTTGAGCAGGGTGCAGACAGTGCCGTGAGTGGGCACCTCTGGGCCATACCTCCCCACTCACTCTTGGGTTTGACTGTCTTGGAAGAGGTGGCTTGCTTTCTCCCAAGCGGGGACAGTCTCCCCATCCTAGTGTGGTCCCACCCTAGGGGTGTCACTGCTCATGCCCTGATCTCCTAGAGCTGTGCCCACCCTCTGGTTGGCTGCCACACTTATGACCCTCCTTGTCGGGCTCCACTTCTCTCTTTGCTCTCATCCATCACCCTGCCTTGTCACCTTTCACCCCGTGATTCAGAAGTTAGAGGAACCCAGGCTGGCAACGGGGACTCCAGCCTTCTAGCAACCTGTCTGTGTGCAAACAGACAAAGGCCTTCCCCTCCCCACGCGCACCATCCCGACTTTTCCAAGATGATGATTGAGTTTTTCCCCTCTTCTGCTTGATATTTCTGCCAAAGCAAGAAAAATCCTTGTTGAAGTCTAGCAGGAAATCCAATAAAAATTCTTCAAAAGATGGGCTTGACATTGAAAAACAGCAAAATTATAAAATAGGCCTTAGAAAAGAGAGAGGAGAGTTATTATATCTGGCACCGAGCAAAAGCCCCGAGACCCCGTCCAAATGAGCCATCGCAGACTGAAAGTGTTTAGCTTCCCGTTGATTAAATATGGAGAAGGACCCAGGGCCTGCCAAGCCTCGGGGATCCAAAGTTTGTTTTCAGTCAGAATGTGTTTTCAGTCAATGGAAAAAATGGTCGGCCTGTGCCGGGCTATGTAACCGAGAAGCCCCAGGTTCGCAATGAGTAATGGCTCTGAAGCAGAAAACCATGCGAGCTGTTAATCACCCGTCGCAGGCCCCTGTAATTTCACTCAGCGACTCAGTAGGCTTGGACCATGCTCTTAGCGCCCCCCCCCCTCATTTTTTTTTTCTCCCTCAGCTCGTTTTGCTCAAGGGAGAAGAGAGGAGCCCTTCTAGTTGTGGGCATGTTTCGGTTCTTAAACCCTTTTCTTCACTCCTCTACCCACAGTGCCCTCTGCCAGCTGCTGCTCTGAGCATCGGGATGAAGCGCCAGAGTGCGGATGTTTTTGCATCTCTGGGGCTCTTCCAGGGGAACTTTCCTAGTCCCACAGGGGCTCTGGAATCAAAGCCTGGGAAAACCCCTCCTCCCCATTGCCTTCCCGAGGCCAGCAGCTGTCCATGGAATGTTCTTACATGTTCTTGAGAGGGATTGTCTTAGCCCTGTTTCGTTGTATTCTTTCCCACCTTCTCCCCCACTTCCATTTTAGGGAAAGCCTCGCTTTGTAGCCCAGGCTGGACCAAACACTCCTTGTAATGGACCATTCTGCTTGGCTTCACATTTTCCATTTCTTGTGAGCTCTTACTGATCTTATCCCATCCCCTTAAAGCGAAGAGGATGAGGATTCTAGTTTCTGACGTCATTGAAGTCCTCGGTAACTGGGGAGGTGCAGGAAAATAAAGGGAGAGAAATGAGAGAGGGGAAGAGGAAGGAGGGGGGGGAGATCTGACCTCTAGGATGCTCCTGGGCATGAGGCAGGCCAAACTCCTTTCCTGTTAAATGCCACCCCCCTCTGTTTTCTGGTTTGCTTGAACTCCCACCTCCCCTTTCCCTAGTACCGTTTACCCAGCATGAGAGTGGCAAGAGGGTGCTGGTGGCAATCTCATTCTTCGCTTGATTGCTCCCCAGTGCGGGTTTCAGAGCCTTCGTTGTCACCGTGGGTGTCATCAGCTTCAGGCCCATGGGTCGTATCTCACTGACAGCAAGAAGCCCAACAGGGTACTCTTTTAGGCTGTTTATTAAAGTCACTTCAACCAATTTTTTTCCCTTTTTTTTTTTTTTAAAGACCTTGGCAAGTAATCTGAAGTGAATTCGTAAATAAATGGCTTTGAAGGTATGACATGAGGATGCTTGGTGGTTTAGTGGAGACAAATTCTTCTGTAAGGAGAGCAAGCACAGTCAACAAATACCCTAAGTGACCAAGGCCACTAAATGCTACAAAGGAGACAGTTCCAGGGGACTGGCCTGCCCCGAAGAGCCAGCTAGAAAAGTTCTGGCAGGGATGAAGTTAAATAAAAGGCCACGGACAGGATGATGGCTAGAAGGCGTGCTTGGTATGTCATCTTTCTGGGCGGAAGTGTTGCTATAAGGAAGTAAAGCTAGCCAGGTTGGTCCTTGTGTCCAACCCACCTGCCTTCACAGGGTCCTCCTCTCTAATGCTGTCGTTTACTGAGCAGTCACAGTATAACAGCCCTGGGGCCAAGAGCTTTACGTGTCACCCATCGATCCTCTCAAGAAGAGGGCTAGTCATGTTCCTTCATTAGCATAAGAATCTGAGGAGAAGAGCTTGTAAATGGTAGAGTCGGGATTTGAACCCAGGTCTGTCTAGTTTCAAGCCCCTGAACCACACACAGACAGAATCTGGTGAGTATGTTGTAGTCAGCTGGTCTGTGGACCAGACATTTGCAGAGGATCCAGTAGGATACACACCAAAGATTCTACTTGACAAGATGAAGAAAACCAGCAGTCTATGAAGAAGCAGGCATCAGCATTTCAAATAGCTAGTGGAGGTTGCTGAACTGAGGGCCTGTGGGTAGCAGCAGGACCCAGGCTGGGGTGGGGTGGGGGTGGGGGTCAGTGGCAGGTCAGTGTCATCATCAATCACTTCCACGCCTTTTGTGCACAGGGCAAGGGTCTGAGCTAGGCATCAAGCGGAGCAGGTGAAACAACAGTTAAAAGGATTCACTGGGGATGGATGAGAGGGTGGGCGGGCTGTAGGAAGGATCTCTTGGTTTGGGGAATCTCCTGTGGGGCGGAATGTGCTGTTCCTCAGTCCCACCCCCTGCCCAATGGCAGCGCTGCAGGTCACAAGCTGGCTCATTGCAATGGGGAGTTGCTCTTGACGCTGAGTTCTTACACATCTGTCCTTCGTAGCTGTTTTGAATATGCCTTTCACCACAGCACTACAGTTCTAGAAGGAACCAAGAACACACTGTGGTACTTAAAAGTCCAAAGGGAAAGAATATTTTCACAGGGGACAGCACATGCGCGTGCGCGCACACACACACTTGTGTACTGTGTTGTGTTAGTAATCTCGTGTGTCCATAGAGGCCATGCTAATGACGGAGGTTGGGGAAGGAGCTCGCCCTATGGCCCTTCACCAGGAGAAGAAACAGCAGCCCAGCGTAGTTTAAGTAGCTTGCTTTGGCTCCACAGCCAGAGGCTGATGGGCCAGAATTCTGCTTCAGACTGCCAGGCTCCATGGCCACACTCAGGGCACACTCAGGTGTATAGCTTCTGTAGTGGAGGGGAATTGTGTATGTGTGTGTGTGTGTGTGTGTGTGTGTGTGTGTGTCTGTGTGTCTGTGTGTGTGTAAGTGTGTGTAGGTGGAGGGGGCTTTCTGAGGTGGGCCAGGGTCCATACAAATGCTGGTACCTGTTGGGGAGAGCGAGCGAGCACTTGTAGAGGAGGAAGGTGGTCATTGCGGAGGCCTAGAAAGCCAGGAAGGGGTTCAATGTGTTCCTGAGGAGAAGGTGAAGTTGTCTGGGCACTCAGCTGGAGCTGGCAAAGCATAAGGGACAGAGTGCCAAGAGACTCACTTGCACTGCAGGCCTGGTTCTGCGGGAGGCATCTGGGCCAAGGTCACCAAGCTAAGTCATGTCTTGGATTCCAGCAACCTTGGTCTTTAAATAAAAGGATTAGGCCAGATAATCCCCTGACTATAAAGTTCTGTGGTGAGAGCAGAAAAATAGGGTGGGGGTGGGGTAGGGGGTGTGGAAGAACCCGGAAGCAATGAGAACTTGGAGTTAGGATGGAGCACAGGAGGAGAGCTTTTTAAAACCTCCCCTCCACGTAGTTTTGCAAAGGGGAAACTGAGGCACAAAATCCTAAATGTCATATAGCCCCCTCCCCCATTGGAAGGACTAAGATCATCATCTAGGCTCTGGCCTTTAGCCTACTAGACTCACCCCTCAAACAGGAACTGGTGGGGGAGATTTAGTCAAGATCAGAGTGCAAAAGGAAAGAATATGGTGTAGAGACTGTGTCATCAGGCTCTTGTCTTCCCAGCCCAGGCTGAGCAATGATCCCCACAGGTGTGTAACTTTGTAGCTACTTGTTCAGAGCTACTGCCTCTGGTTCCAGCCTTTGTCCTGCCAAGCCCTGTCTCTGCCTGGATACCACTAGGTGCCCATCTTAAAATGGCAGGCCAGACACTGCTCATGCCTGAGAGCTGAGGCCCTAACATCCTGGGAAGCCATCTGCAGAGGAAATTGAAGACAGGGTGGGGACTGGAGCTCATGGTCCAGTGTGGTGGCAGATCCTCTGGGCTTGGGCTCCTCTGTTGCTTTTGTAGGCCCAGAGCCCTGTTCCTTACACTTCCCATGACAGGCATGGAGGAGCGGGTAGTTGGCCTGCAGCTTGGGACTTGGGCAGGGCTCTGTGGGGAGGTAGCCAGGCTGAATGATGCCGGAGCCCTGTGACACTTCTGCGAACCTCACTCCCTCCGTTACCTATTAGCATGCCACTCCCAGGGAGGCTGGTGAAGGTTAACTGGTCTGCCTGCCTTTCTGCAGGCCACAGGGTCAGGGAAAGGTCACTGAAACCTGCTGGCTTGCTAATCTAGGAATCTGTCTCTGCACACTCCTTCCAGAGTGAGAAGCGGAGGAGCCCATTCCCCTAGGGACCCTTTTCAGGTCCCCCCTTTTCCTGTGGACCAGGTCTCCCCCAGGTCCACATCTGGAATGGGAAGGTGTATGGCAGGAGCAAGTGGGCAGACTCTGGATGATGACAGGCCTTGGAATTTAGGGGCCTGGCCAGGTGTGACCCCAGTCCCTGACCCCTGGTGGCCCCGGAGGGTAAAGAGGTGAGAGGTTGGGGGCTGGGAGGAGGCTCCTGGCTAACATTCACCAGGACCTTTGAAGCTGTAAATGCTTGCCCAGCCCCTGCTGGGATCCATGGGGTCAAAGTTCACTGGCATGGTTGGCTGGAAATCTTGCAGGCAGATGGAGCAGGGACCCATGTGATGGGACATTCCCCAGAGGTGGAAGGTTCGGCTCATGGGAAATGCTATTTCTGGTGCTTGCTTGGATCAGGCCCAGTGACTTGGAAGCCTTGGGAGGGGCTGGTGGAAGTTGTTTTTGTCAAATGCTCTCTTGGGTACGCTTCCCAGGTTGTGTTTGGTCACACTCAGATCAACTACTGAAAGATGTAGGAGAGAGCTTCCAGTTTGCCTCTGCCTGACTAGTAGTTTTTAGTTGACCTGTCCTGCACTGCCTGAGGTCTCTGGTCCCACTCAATGGTCCTTCTTACCTGGCATCCCTCCTGTCCTATTTCCGCTGCATGCCTGGCCCTTCCCCTTCTCATTATGAACTCTTATTTACCCTGCTACACCACCTATTGCAGGAAACCTTCTTGGGATGCAGTCTGCCACTGCTCTGTGTTAGCACATAGATTAACTCACTCATTCAACTAATGCTGATAACTGTGGGGGCAGCACCTGTTCTTCTGGGGGGATGTGCCACTGCATAGAAAGGCAGCCCTGAGTCTTTCTTTCAGGGGGCTTATATGCTCCAAGACCATCAAAGCTAATATTTATTTAGCTCTGCTTGACAAGTTTTGTATGTACTGACGCATTTAATCTGTAGATCATCCCTGTTAGCTAGATTAGTCTCCACATCACACGTGGGAGGCTCTCTGTGTGATGGTCACTAATTCAGCCCTTTCCACAGACCTGTGAGATAGACAATGTTTTTATCTTTTTACCAATGGGGAGATCAAGAAGGGTCAAGATCACAGAGCCATAAGCAGTGTACAAAACAGATGCGCCCTCAGCTTGCCAAAGTGCAAGTTGCCCCTTTAAAATAATGTTGCTGTCTGTTTCTGTGTAGTATTTCTTTTAATTTAAAAAATGTACATCTTTTCTATTATCCTAGGAGCTTCCCCCAAGGTAGTGAGTGGGTGACTTTGGCTTATTCATTTCTATTCTTTGAATACCTACCACATTGGGTCACTCAACTGGCACCCAGTGAACACTGCCTATTGACTGATTGCTAGCTGTGGGTGGTGATAAGAACACAGCAGCCAGTACTTATTTTTATATTTTTATTTAAAAAATGAAAAGTCACATTTATTTATCTATGCGTGAGAGCCCATGCAATGCAGGTCAGAGAACAGCTTATTAGAGTTGCCTCTGTCTTTGACTATGTGAGGTACAGGGACTGAACTAACTAGTTGGGTTTGGTGGCAAGCACCTCCTCCAGCCAAGCCATCTCACTGGGTTTAGTTGTATTTTAAAATTTTTATTTATTTATCTGTGTGTGTGTGTGTATGTGTGTGTGTGTGTGTGTGTGTGTGTGTGTGTGTGTGTGTGCACGAGTACATATGGCGTGCACATGTGTGGCTGATGGAGAGCAACTTTCTAGACTAGGTTCTATTTACTATGTGGTTCCTAGAACTCAAACTCAGGTCATCAGGCTTTGTGGCTAATGCCTTTACCAACAGAACAATCTTGCAGGCCCAGCGGCTGATATTTATCACATATACTCTGTTAGTGTAAAAGCTGGTTCTTGCTAACCACGATCAGTTTGAGTCCTTACAGCTGTTCCGGGATCTAGCCTTCAGCAAGCAGACACCTAGTACGTGATAGGATAAGACTTGAATTACAGCTTTCTGTGACTCAAAAATTTAAAAAAAAATCTGGGTTCTTTTGTTTTATTTTGTTTTGATTTTCTTTACACCACAGGCTTATTTATGGAAAGGTGGCCTCTGTGGAAAGCCCCAGGGCGAAGCTGCTAGCTGCTTGGATGCTTGCAAACCCATCCCTACCTGGGTTGGGGAGACAGGGAGTTGGGTGGCCCTGGGTGGACTGGAAGGCATCTGGGGAAACTGAGACTTGGGCTTGCTACCCGCTCAGATGGCTGAAGTGGTTAAAGGTCAGTTGATCACGCTACAGGTGTTTAGTGAGCTTTTACCATTGCTGCCGAATTGGTAACAACCTGTCCCGGGATAACAGCTGGATTTAGAAGGAACTGGCAAATGCCCTGAAGGACTCTGGCAGAGTGGACGGCAGTCTTAAGGCCCGAGGCAGAGACAGAGGGTTCCTGTTCTGAGTCTATTTCGTTCCTTTGTCCTGACATCTGTTTCTGTTTCCCTTCCCCTTTTCTTTTAGTCAGGGAGGAAGCACAGAATAGTGTCTTCTGATTCATGTCTCGGTGTGTCCAGCAGACTGGACAATTGTGCACATATGAGGAAATGAGGGACAAGAGGTTGCAAGGCTGAGGGGGGAAACCCCATAACTCAATGTCTTGGACCTCCAGCTCTCCACTCTGAGCAGCAGGGTTTCTAGGGCCCTGCCACTCCCACTGGACAGCGTGCCAAGTCCTCAACCCCTGTGGCTAATCCCCTATTTTGCTTGACTTAAGAGTCACCATTCAGGCAGACTGCACCCGAATGGACTAAGCTTACTGAAATCACCCGCAGGTAACTTGATAGATGGCTGAGACAGCGCCCATGGTGGGAATTAAGCAAGGCCCAAGGGAAATGACCTTGAGTGACCGCGGTGAGCAGGCAGCCTCGCTTCACAGGAGGACATCACCTGCTCTGGAAATGCTGTGCAGATGGAAGGTTGCATCTAGTGGCCGCAGGGTTGATGGGGGACATTTCTCTCCCAGCTTCCTGCCCCATAGGCAGGAGCCAAGACTCAACAGCCAGGCCTCAGAATGACAGAACTTTTTTTTTTTTTTTTTTTTTTTTGGTCCTGCTCTGGCTAACTGGTGACAGATAGTGTAGATAGCTGTTGAGAAGGGACTGGCTCACATTGGTCTCCAGTGTCCCCAGCCTCACTGCAAAAGATCTAGTCTGTTGATCCACACATCTCTTGAGGAAACAAGCGGCTCAGTTACGAGCAGCTTTGTCACGCAGGCGTTTAAGGAGACATATGTTAGCCCCTGGCCAGTGGCAGAGGGTGATACTGCTTTTGTACGAGCCACAGCAAAGGAGAAACTTAGATTGTCTTTTGGCTTGATGAGCACTGTTAGCTCTGACTTCAGATAAGCAGAACAAACAAGCCACAGCCCGAGTGGGAACTGGTTCTGCCCCTTTTCTTTGCTTTTCTAAGTCATCAAAGCCAAGTTCCTAAAGCTTGAATGTCTCGGTACTTTCTGATGGTCTCATTGTTTTGTTTACTGTGCTTATGACAAGTGCTAACAGACCACTTTCAAAAGTGTGTTGATGTTTCAGTTGTTTTTGAATGGCCCTTCTGTTTTGCTGCATCTGGGCAGCGTTATAGAGTCTGGCTCCAGGGAACAACTGGGTTCCTATAAAAGTGTACCAGGTCCCCTTATGCGGAAAAACTGGCCAGGACAAGATCAGACACCCATCTGGGCAGGAACGCACAGCACACATGTGAACATCATTCGGCAGCGGCAGAAGCCGGGTCAGGCTGGGAAGATGCCAGCGAGCCCTGCCAAGTGGACTGTGGGTGTTCTCTTTCTGTGCGTGGGCACGCTGTGATCTTCCTGAGGGAGGACAAGCAGAGTGCCTGGCACTAGGCGATGCCCCTAAATGTTTATTGTTCCTCTGTCTTCTTAGCTCAGGTTGCTTGCCAATCACCAGCATAAGAGGTTGCTGAGAACTTGCCAAGTTGCTGGACACAGGGCAGTTGAGAGCTCAGGGGTTCACTAGGAAAGACAGGCAGACCCTAACAGTCCGGTTTCCGAGCTCTCTTGAGGGAGCTTTTGCTGTGTTGCTCAAACCGCTGAAGCAGGGAAAAGGGCGGGGCGGGCGTGTTTCCTCCAGACTCCATCTTGGGGTTTTATGGTCCTTTCCTCTGCGCTTCTGTTCTGTGCCCTGCCTCTCTTCACCACCTTGCTCTCTAGTGTGCTAGAACACTTCAGGCGAGGCAAAGCCATGCTCAAAGCAGCTCCCTCCAGTGGGAGAGAGTCTCTGGGTACAAGACACGGCTCCCAGGAAATGAGCCTCACATATCTCACTTCATTTTACGCTGTCAGCAGCCTCTAGGCCTGTTTGAAAGCTGCCTTCATTTTCTTCCTTTCAAGCTGGCTGAGTTTCTGTTTAGCCCGTAAGACCTGACCTGTTCATAAACGGTCCTCCTGTGGCTTCCCAGAGTTCTAGTCTAATCTGGAGCTGCTTTTGAAGAGATCCCATCTTTATCCCCCATCCTGATCCCCACCCCTGCTGAACTCACACTAGGGTGCTAAGCAAGCTTTGGCGCTACTGTTTGGAGCAGGTCATCCCTATCAGGGGGGCCATTAGTGGTTCTAAAACAGGACCTCGGGGTCTCGTCTTCCTGCAGTAGGTATTCAAATCTACAAACACGTTAGGGTGGGCAAGGACCGCCCTGTATGATCGGTAATCACCAGTGTATACTCAGAAGAAGGCCCCAGGCATCTTGAATCTTCCTTAATCCTTATGATGAAGCTCCCTCGCTTTTCCTTCTAAGTGTCAACTTATTGTGTCAGCCATCTTTCTGTTACTGTGACAAATATCCAGACAATCAGCATACAAAGAGAGAAGGTTTCCTCCAATGCATTGTTTGGATGGTTCCACCTGGGCATAGACTAGAAACGCTGCAGCCAGCAGTCAGATCAGATCAGATCACATCTTAGCCTCCCAAATTCCCATGACGGCAAGCATTTTGTTGACCTGTGTTCCTTCAAGGAAACAAAGGGAGACTTAGGTGTGGAGCCTGGCAGGCTGAGGTGGTGGGTCTCAGAGAAGCTGAGCACGGCATCCACAAAGCAGGAGTGTCCATTGGAAAGGCATTTCTTGAGTCTCTGGGTGGGCTGGGTAGAGAATTGTGGTCTTAAGCTTGACATAGTGTGTGCATATATTTGTGAACACTTGTCACTTTGAAAAATTTTAGACTTTATGTAGCAGTTTCTTTCTCACCAGGGTCTCTCCTTGTGTGAAACTTTAATTTTATAGCTTTGGCTGTTAATGCATCATGGGTACTGCCATCGATAAATATTTATTGAGCTTTCACCACACACAGCGTGTTGAAGTAGAAACTATATATTTGCGTCAAGAGGAGTTGATGGCAGATGGGGCTAGACTTGAGGAAGGGTGGGAGAAATCTCTGGGAAGCCTTTCCCAACCCTGAGATTTTATGATTCTGTGGCTAAACGTGTCACATGGAGTTGTCAACTGAGGAGAATGGGGCGTCAAGAGATGGCTAGGCCATGACAAAGATCCTCACCTGCAGAAAACCCACTTAGAACATGCAACACTGCAGCCAGCAGTTGGATCATGTCATGTAGAGACCAGGGGCTTCATAGGAACAAGGACCCCTTTGACCTTTCCCATGGTGCTCAGTAGATGGAACTCTTTGCTGATGGGATGGCCATGGAATTCAAAAGGAACATAGAGGTTGGGAAAATTTGGAGTCCATTGGTGCTTTGACAAAGAAGACCCGAGTCTTCTTTGCTGCTCAGCGGCAGCCTGGCAGGAGGCCCCCGTGGAGGGAGCCCCTGGAGTGGTGTGCGGTGGCAGGAAGGCTGCTGGAAGGGTATCTGCATGTTCCTGAAGGAGCTCTCGTTAATCACATCTGCCTGCTTCTTCAGCAGCGACTTAGGCCTCCTGAGGGGTTTTCTTCATCGTTATGAAGATGAACATGGCTCCAAGAATTCCTCTTGGGCCTGGGTTTTGTGTTAATTGCCTCCATATTTATGGGAAGATGGGCAGAACATGGGTGGGGGCTTCTGGAACAGAGTTTGGGTACCCTTTGCAAAGAGGCCTTGGGTAGTGAGAGTCAGGGAAAGACGGGTCTGGACCTCAAGGGGTCAGGGTGCTCAGCTCTCAGGGGTCCGCTAGTCACACTGGTATTGTCACCAACATCCCTTCTGTCCCAGCAGGAAGGTAAAAGAGAAAGCTGGTGAGGTTAAGTGCCCTAGGCAACACCGTGGGAACAGATCTGAAGCATCACCTGTGGAGAAGAGGCAGGAAGTCTGGGTCTCCTGTGTCTAGGTTACTGTTTTTTTCTGCTGCCCTGGGGCAGGGGCAGGAGGTGGATGAAGCAGAGCTGAGCTATCTTCCTTAGGGAAAGTGATGCTCTGCATATGCTAATTCAGCCTTCTCAGTGAAGTGATGCTGGAGGTGTGGGGCTGAAGGGAAGTGAATAGAGAAGCAAGAGACAGGGCTACTGTCTGGTCAACACAGTCCTAGTTTGCCCATGGGCCACTTACCTCCCTCGCCCTATCTATAAAGTACAGAGAGCCGCAGGCAGTAACCGTCTCTTAACAATTGTTGGGAGTAGCGAAAGGAACAGTATGCATAAAGAGATGTGCATTATGCCTGGGGCACAACTTGGTGATTGATAAACATTTGTGTCATTGTAGTGAGGGTGTTTGGTGGCTAAAGGGGTTGGCACGGAGCACTAGCCAGCTACCTCCGGGTCACTGTGGTGGCGAAGAGGAGAGCCATGAAGAGTTTCCTGGCTCAACACTCTTTCTAGGCCTCTCCACAATAATCCTTTACTCAGGCGACTGGGATGGGCTCTTCAGACACCAGCAATAACTGTACAAGGTGCTTTATTGGTGGTAGGGGGTGACTCAACTTCCTAGTGCCCTGGGACAGCTGCCACTTGGTGAGTGGCACAGCCCCGAGAGCAGGCTCTGAGACTAGCCAGATCTGCTGCCACTTGTCCCACAATCTGGGCAAAGTGTAGTTGTTTCCAGGTGGGGTGGAAGCCATATGGGCCAGGCAGAGTGGTGGTGCCCCTGGCGCCCTGGGATTTCTTCCTGGCTTTCCTTCAAGCCTCTGTTGGTGCCTGGTTCCCCATGAAGCCATTATGTGCTGGGAGAATTAATCATGCCTTTGGGTAAGCACTGTGGCACTTTCATGGCAGCTTTGAAGCTAATCTGTCACTAATGCCTGCTGGATTACCATGATTTCTTGCAGTTGTGATTCATTAACTTAAAGCCTAATAGTAATTTTTATCAAACATCCCCCATCACTGTTTGCCCCAACACGCCTGCCCATCCCCGCTCTCTGTTCCATTGTGCTGTGGCGGTGTCACAACCAGCAACCTGTGTGGTCTCCAAGAAAAAGAAAGCCCCAGGGAGATGGGCATGTCCCTGAGCCAGCTAGAAACTAAACTGCCTGGTAGTGAATCCTCTGCTCAGGCCCGGAGCCTCTTTTTCCACACGCTGCTGTCCAGAATTCCTTGGACTTCGCAGTCCATTGTAGCTCATCTCTATAGGAGATCATAGTGCCTCTTCTGAAATCCTAGCTTTAAAAAATAAAAAATAAAAATCCTAATTTATTCTTCAACAATTCATATATGTATGTCATACATTCTGATAATATTCATCCTGTCCCCCCCCATCCTCCTTTTACCCCCCTCTATTTTTTTGCTTCCTTCCACCAAGTCATCATCCCACTATCATGCCTTTCTGTTTTGTTTTGGCTTTGTGGCACTGCTGGGTTTAACCATGGCTACCCCCGCTAGGCATGGGTGTGGAGCCATCTCTGAAAAACTCACCAGTGGCTACATCATGGAAGACCAATGCCTCCCCCTCCTCTGCCTTCTCCTGCCATTAGCTGGCTCCTCTGGGAGGGTCCCCCAAGTCCTTCCTCCCATTATGTCCTGAATGTGAAACCAGAGCAAGCACTAGTGACCAGTGAACTGTAGACGGGCACCCAACCACAGCTCTGCAGGCATGGTCGGGTCAGGAGGAAAGACTAGGAACCCTGCTAACGACATCTGTCTCCACTTCCTTTTGCTTCTGGCTCATGCGGAAGAAGTGAGCGGAAGATAGAATCCTGGCTACACTGCTGCTGAAGTTATTGTTGGGCCTGGGCTGGCCAGCATTGACAAAACTCCTTGGTGAGGTGTGTCAGCAAGAAACGCTTCTTAGGCTCGCTGCTCTCCGCAAAGGTCAGCTTTGGGGCATGGCTTGATGGATGGACTATGAATAGGCAGGAAAAAGAAAGCTGGGGAAAGGGGTATGATGTCAGGGTGACCAGGGGAAGTTAGTGGATGGCTGGGGCTCAGGCTGTGTCCTGCCATCAGGGGAGACTTAGAAACAGCGCCTTGCCCCTCCTTCTGTATCATCCGTCAAGCACAGCTCTGATATCTCCACAATTTGTAGCCCCCACCTGTCTCTACAGCACTCAAGTGCACACCAGCTTTGACCCTCTGCCGCCGCTGAGTTGATGGATGGCTTCTGCTCCCGCCTCTGCCTCACCACAGCTGCAGAAACATGCTCAGGTAGAGGCAGGGTCAAGCCTAGGGCATCCCAGTGGCCCAGTGGCCCAGGCCAGGCAACCGAGTTCTTAGCAGCAGCGAGTGATCCGGGGACCCAAGGCAATAGAGACAAGAGAGGAGACAGGAGATGACTCCAACTCCACGAGGAGGGAAGGAGGGAAAAGACCCAAACCCAGAGAAAAAAAAAAAAAAATCTACTTTACATCCTGAGGTCTTCCAAGATTTCCGAAAACGTACAGCAGCGTGGTGGTGTGATGTCTTCTGTGCACAACGACAACGCTGTCTGCTCCTCTCCATCTGTGTTTTATCACGCCTGTACGCCTTAGAGCCACTGAAATGAAAAACAAGTTAAAAAATACATAGATGTACGTAAATGGTTATGAGAAAGAGGGGCTGTGTTCTGCAGCCTGTGGGTTGTTGTTTTTTTTTTTTTTTTTGGGTGGGTGGGTTGTTTTGTTTTGCTTTTTTGTTTCTGCCAGTTGTTTGTTGTAAGAAAAGCAAAGCACCATCTTAGACAAGGCAGGAAGTATTTCTTAGTGCATCAGTAAAGTGAGAAGCGAGGGTCAGTGTTCTGTCCTCTGCTTCCTAGGCAGATAGGGGAAGAAGAGAAAGGACCATATCTGGCTTCTATATTTCTTCCTCCTTCTCCCACTTTCCTTCTCTGTTCTGTCTCTTTTCTCCTTCTCTTCCTTCTTCCCCTTCTTTCCTTTCTTCTCTTTTGCATTTTTTTTTTTTTTTTTAAAGATAGGATCTTGCTATTGTATTGCAGGCTGACTTTGAACTTGCTACACAGCACAGGACATCTTTGACCTCGCATCCTTCTGTCTCAGCACCCCTGAGTGCTGGCTTCGCAATATATGCACCATCATGCCAGGCTTGTTTGCTTTTTCTTGTTCTGGGTGAAACTGGCTTTCCTGGAGGTCTCTATATGAACTGAGAAAACTGTCAGGTGGTTCAGCAACAGAGGCACCACTGACAGGTCCTCTCTGAGGCCCAGAGCCCTTTTGAAATAGGAAGTGTGTTAGCCCTTGAACTTACAGCCCGTGTATGTGTGTGAACCAGAGATGCCTGGGTCTGAAATCAGAAAATTCAGGTCAGCTTTTGTGAATTCACCCCTACCCTTGGAGGCTGGGGTGTTGGGGGAGGGGAACAGGGAGGGGGATTGCTCTCCTATACCACCAAGCAAAGCATCCTTGGCACCATCAGCTGGGTCCCAGGGCCCCAGGGGATCTCCTTCTGGGAACTCATAGACTGAGAAGGGTCTTGAAAGGGCAAAGTCTCCAGGCTGCAGAGTCTGAGGCCCTTGGAATTCCAAACAAATGAAAATAGGGGACTAGAGGGTTATGTATAGAGAATGTTAAGAATCAAGGGAAAGAAACGGAGAAAAAAGTAAAATTGCAAAATCTATGGAAAGAGGGTAAAAGGGGGAGAAGTGCACACACACACACACACACACACACACACAGAGAGAGAGAGAGAGAGAGAGAGAGAGAGAGAGAGAGAGAGAGAGAGAGAGAGAGAGAGAGAGAGCGCCAAGAGCTGGATATTCACAGGGCAAGGGGAGGGAGGGCAATTTAATGAGGGCAACTTGAAGGCCAGCTTTAACCAACAGCTGGCGGGGTGCCTGGTTTGATCTTCCTGTGAGTTGGTCGGTTTGATTAATTGTGGCCTGTGGCGGAGGACAGACACCTGGCCCTGAGTGCTTTGATCTCAGGGTTTCTCAGGGCCGGTGGGAGGAGAGTTGCCTCCCTGACAAGGAAAGCAGGAGGCCAGGGCCCTTGGTAGAGGCTGGAAGAGTCAATGTGGGGTGTGGGGGTGGCTGGGCCAGCGAGCAGGGGCTACAGAGGGCAATGAATTGCGGGCCTGAAGAGGATGGTTCAGGAAATAATGTGGAGCGAAGGGAGGCCATCTGTAGGAGAAAGTCCATTTGTAACGTGGGGTGATTCATCCACTTTAAAACAGCTCTGTTCCTACGTAAGAGAGAGAACTGAATTGGGGGAGGGGAGAATAAATTCATGCTCCTCAGCTTATGGATACAGGCCTGTCTCATTTATTTGAGGAGTAGGCTCTTCTGGGAGTGTGAGGAAAGGGGAGACGTAGGGCCCTATCAAACTGACTTCATTTTATACATATTGGATGAAAACAGATTTGAGAAAGAAAGATACAGATTGCTAAAAAAAGAAGAGGAGAGAAAGAGAGAAGAAGAAGAAGAAGAAGAAGGAGAAGGAGAAGGAGAAGGAGAAGGAGAAAAGGAACTAAACCCCTAATGCCCTTAAAAAAGAAAACCAAAAAAAAAAAAAAAAAAAAAGAAAAGAAAAAGAAAAAAACCCATAAATTATGTCTTTGGACTAAATCCATTGGTGTCTTGCCAGTTTCAAATAATAGTGTAACTTGATTAAGAAACTTTGCAGGATTTAAAGTTACTGGCTTTTCTGACTCCTCCCTGAGACTTCTCCTTAACTCACTGTCTATACCAGCCTAATTTGTTCCCAGATTTTTAAATCTCCTGCAAGTCTGTGATGATGTTCATAACTCTGTAGCCATATTAGGATTCTCTTTCTGTGTGTGTATAATGGCGGGACTTAAACCCAGGGGCCTTAGCATGCGAGACTAGTGTTCTGCTTCTGAACTGTGTCACCAGTCCTCATGGTCACTTCTACCTGTGACTTCAACTCAGAATCCTGGGTCAGCTTAAACCATTACCCTGGAAATATTTTGCAGTTGAAACACAGTGTCTGAGTGCTCAATTCTCTGAATTCTGGTCTCCTTTTGGGCCATAAAGTTGCTATTCAGAGTCACAACATGTATCAGAAAAGAGACACCTGAGAGTAAGAACAATTCTTAAGTGTCTGTAACAATCGCACTCCAGTGGCAGAGGGAGAAGGGTCTGAGCTCGAAGCCAGGCTTGACTGTAGGTCAGCAGGAGCTACACAGAAAGCAGGCAGGCAAGCAAGCAAGCAAGCAAGCAAGCAAGCAAGCAAAACCAAAACAACAAATAAATAGAGGAAGAAAGAAGAAAGGAAGGAAGGAAAGAAAGGAAAGAAAGAAGGAAGGAAAATGAAAAGAAAAGGCAAGACTGTTTTGAAGCACACAGCAGGACTCAGGATGTAGCTTGTTAGAGACTCAGGCTCTGATGACTTAGGAGCAGAGGAATCCCAGCAATGCAATGCACATTTTCTGCTGGGACTAGGGTTCTGACTGCCTGAAGTGAAGCAGCCTGGTTTGGGAGGAGGCCGCAGGGCACAGGGCACCCAGTCTGTATCGCTGAAGGCCTGGATTCAAACTGCAGTGCTTTGAATCAGTCGGGGCTGTGTGACCTTGAGCTCGCTACCTCATATTCCCCCCCCATCCTCACTCCCACCCCCCCAGTTTCAGCTTCCTTATGTAGAAAGTGAATTTAGGGAAAAGAAAAAAAAAATCCTTGCCTCACGGCCTCCTCATCACAAAGATTAAATGCATTAGCCTACGTGAAAGCACCCTGTAAAAGATGAAGCCTTCAATTAACAGTTGGCGTTAGAATTACTGCTTATATTACAGAAATCCAGGTCTCTTTAAATACTCGTGTTGACAGCGGGGATGTTTTAATTTCAGAAAGGGTTTGCACACGGAGGGCATTAGAAAAAAAGGGCTCACATGCTACCTGCTCCCCCTGGGGCATTTGTTCTCCTGTAATTACTGTTTACTAATAAGTACGTTTTGCTCATAAATGTCCTATTAAACTGGGCTGAAGCCCTTCACCAGGCTTGCCTGGCTTCTCTGGCTGCGCTCAAAGCTCCCCGGAGTACCGAGTCTCTCAGACTGTGGAATTTTGTACTTGACCCTGAGAGTCCTTAACTGTGCACCACAAGTACCCCTCAGCGGGTGTCCTTACCACTCCCTGCTCCCTTCCCACTTGCGCTGGTGTGTGGAGGGAGTGCTGCATTCCACTAGTCTGGGTTTCCTGCAGCTTTGTGGCTGTTCCTCCTTGGTCTGGTATCGGGATGTAGCAACCATTATGGAGGGTGGTACTTGGAGCTCAAGGCTTTGGGTTTAAGCGACTGCTCTGGGACCTGCCATCTCTGACACTAAACAATGCTTACCTTTCTAGTGTTGTGATGAGGATAAAGAAAGCCTTTGAAAGCACATAACCAACGACACACAGATGCTCAATAAATGATTATTGTTTTTTATTCTTTTATTATTCTTGCGTGAGTTGAAGTTACTGAGTGTAGGGCCCATGTTCTGATCTTCTTGGTTCTGAATTTGTTAGTCTGGCAGTCCTCAGCCTGGAAGTACCTCCTCACTACAGATGACAGGAATGTGCACAAATTAATGCCCCTGTCCAGACACAGCTGCAGAGAGAGATGCTGGGAGCCATTACACTGGACATTGTAGTGTTTCTGTCAAGCACAATCACACTTACACCATATTTTGTGAGTTTATGGCATCATAAACAGAAAAGGGAATAAGTACATATCTGATAGCAATTCCTTGATAAGGATTGGACTTTGTGCAATTGAGACTCCTCTGCCATTGGACCTGTGGGACAAAGCCATGGGAAGCAAGGACCTGGCGTGGAGTGTGGCTGGGTATGTGTATCCATGATCTCTGGTTAGCACATGAGCAACCCAAAAGCCACAAAAGAAGCCCTTATGTGACCTGTATTATAAAAATTTTTAAAAATACATACTTATTTACTCACTTTATATCTTGGTCATATTATAGGATTTTTTGCTCATCCAGGAAATGATCCATCAAAATTTTGCCATTTGACCGAAAAATGGTAATTGACACTAGAATAACATGAGAGGCGTGCCTGTATTTAATTTCTTTTCTTCTCATGCCCTCCCCTTCCTATCTCCTCCCTCTCCCTTCTTCTGAGTCAGAGTTTCCCTATATAGCCCAGGCAGGCCTTGAAGTCATGAGCCTCCTGCCTCAGCCTCTCAAATACAGGGTTTATAGGTCTACAGGCATCTCTTGATCCATGGTTTCAGTCTTGATTGAGCTATTCAGCAGGGCTACGTTAACTGCTCAGCAAGCAGTCTCTCTATTTCAGGCTGAGATCTGTCTCTATCCCTTTCTATTGCTTTTGTGAAGCAGGGGTTATTGAGAGACAGATGTGTCTGCCCAAGAGGGACCCAAGTGTCAGTCACTGTCAAAGGTCCTGGCAGGCCTGGCAACTAGGCAGGTGGCCCCTTGTCCTCATCAACCTTTCATTTTGTGGTGCCACTGATGTCAGCAAAATAAAGAGTACCCCAAAACCCTGGTCAACTGGCCCAGGCAGAGCCTACCTGCCTCTAAGTCTGGGGCCTGTTTGCAGGCAGAAATTGACATGTGTCATTGTCCAAATCTTCTCTCATTGTTCCTTTCCTATCCAACAGTCCCCTCCCCTCCCACCCTCTCCTTCTAGCCTGCCCCCCTTCTCTTCCTTGGAATCCTGGTCCCACATGCAATTCTCTCTTTCCTCTGATTGGGAATTTGTTGTTTTTCCCATAACCCAGTCATGTTGCCTGTTAGAGAAACCAAAAAGAAACCCTCTAACTTTCTGGGAAGACATCTAATTAAATTTTCAAAGAAGGGATAGGAAAGCCCCCCCCGTGACCCCCCATACCTGTCTTCTCCCTGCATGGAAACAGACAGCTCCGACTCATACAGCCTAATGGTGACAGAAAGGAAAGTGTGGGCATTGGCCTGGGGAGCCGGTGACATGCTGTTCTTTCTTAATGTCCTCTGCAAAGGAGCTGGTCCTGGGTTTAAAATAGCCCTCTGGTAAAAGCAACTATTTAAAGAGTATTGGGGTATGAGAAATGCAAAACAAAGTGTTGTTGATTAAAAACACATGGTTTGTTCTCGAGACGAGAGTAGCCAGCAAAATCAAATGTGACAGTGTTTTGGCTTTTTCTATCCCACAAGACATGATGGTGATTTATTAGAGTGATGTCAGCTGTGGTTAAAAAAAGTTTGCTGTGTTGTCTTAATAAAATGAGGCTTTACCTTGCAGCTGTCAAACTCTCTCTCCTCTGGCTCGAGGCAGCAACTGACGAGTCCTCCTTGGGCCTCTTGTGGGGGTTTCTCTCCAAGGGACAAAACTTTGCCTTTTAGAGAATACATGAGGTTACAGGGCATTGTGTAACTCTGCTGGTCCTGTGGAGGTGCTGCAGGCTGACCCCAGTTTATTTGATTTGCCAAGTCAGTTCCTGCAACTAGCTTGGAGCCAGAGACAAGATGGCTCAACAGGGCAGGGTGGTGGAGTCTTTGCATGGAGGGCGTACTACTAAGGGCAAGAGGGCCTGGCCTTTGCTAGCTGGTCTAGGTGGTAGGGGCATTATTCACCTGGGTGGATGATCTATTAACATAAAATGACAATTTGGACTGTTAGCTGAACACATGCTCCTAGGCTTACAGTGGGCTTATGTCCTAAATATCTGCTAACAATCTACTCAAGTTGGAAAAGCATTGGATGTACCCAGCCTACCTAACAGCCTCACAACAGTGATATTGACAATTTCCCCCTACCGACTGCATGGCTACCTGGGAACTGTGACTCACTGCTGCTGTTAACACTTTAAGTTAAGTATGGCACCTCTGTTGCTAGCCTGGGAAAAGACCACAACTCAACATTTAAAGTACTTTCTACAGAACACAGGACTCTTGTTGGGTGGGAACTCAGTGTATGCTTTGAACTTTCTCAAACCTACTTTATTTGGGGTTCTTTAATGCTTGCATCTCCCTTCCAACCCACCTACCCTAGATAGGAGAAAAGAGAGGTTAATAGGAACAGAAAAGATAGACCTCTTTTATACTCAGTTCCTTGGAGCGATTCCACTTGCATAGTCGGCAGGATTCCAATAGACCAGTTAAACAGTAAACCAACAATTCAGCGAAGGTGACTATAACCACAACTGCTGGAACCCGGACCAGTAGCCAGAGCCCAGAGCCTAGAATCCTTCATTGGAGCGGCTCTCTCTAGGAGCATCTTGAAGTAAAGTGACCAAGACCAAACAAGCCCCGCCTCTTGTTTGGGGCATATCTATCTATAGCTATAACTATAACTATAACTATAACTATAACTATAACTATAACTATAACTATATCTATATCTATATCTATATCTATATCTATATCTATATCTATATCTATATCTATATCTATATCTATATCTATATCTATATATCTATCTCAGAGTCTGTACTAGGATGTTTATCAGCTGGCAAAGACCATGTCCCCTCAAGAGGCGGTTTTTCTTCCAGTGGACAAACATCACCCGTTCTCTCATAAGTCTGTTTTTAGAGGAAAACATGGCACATCCTCATGCAAGTCTGTTTCAAATCCCACACTTGGGATCCAACCGAAAACATGGTTACATCTACTGCATTCAGTGTCAAGCTGATTCTTAATGAAAACCCTTGCCAGGCGTGGATCTCCATGAGTTCGAGGCCAGCCTGGTCTATAAAGTGAATTCCAGGACATCCAGGACTATAAGAGAAATCCTATCTTGAACAACAACAACAACAACAACAACAACAACAACAACAACAACATGAAAACCCTTTGCTTGTGAGAAGAGAAACTCTAGCAATTCAGGTAAGCAGGGCTTGCTGAGAGGACACGACAGTCCAGCTTACCATAAGGACAGGCCATTTAGGGATTAGCAGTGGGCCTTCCCAGGGCCGCTGTTGCATCTTCAGCCCACTGTGGACTAAAGGATGGACCAGGGATCCTGAGGACCTGGATCCCTCTTACATGCCTCTGTGGTGCTCTGTTCTCCCCTTGCTGCTTTCCCTTCCATGGCATTTGCTTGCTACACAGACCAGTACATGCTGCCGAGGACCACACTTGTGTTGAAGAACCATCCGTCCTTTCCAACTTAGTCATTTACCTCTGGTCCCGTGGGTAGCAGCTTAAGGACCGGGGACAAGGCAGGTGGTTCAGAGCAGAGCCATTTCTCTGAAAGGAAGGGTCCAGGAAGCCATACTGGGATAGCCTAGATCTACCGAAGGTATTTGTTGCCTGCTCTCGTTTTCTGTTTTAAGAATTGGACTTGCTGCGAAGATGGCTCTGTACTTTCTGTGGCCCATGCCTCTTTGTCTTACCCAGGAAGGACAATGATGTCCATAGGAAGATAAAATCTTAGGCCTGTAATCACCATACTTATGAGGCAGAGGCAGGAGGATCAGAAGTTCAAGGGTAGCCTGGGCTACATGAGACCCTTTCTCAAAACCAACCAACCAACCAACCAACCAACCAACCAACCAACCAACCAACCAACCAACCAAACAACCAACTGAGCGACCAGCAGATACTTTAAAGTGTTCTTGTTCTCACTCAGAAAGCGAGGAAGTAGCACTGTTCTTTATAAGTGAACAGGACTGTTATTTTCTCCCCTTTCCCCAGTTACAAAAGAAACACACAACTGACATCAGAACATTTAGAACTAACAAAAATACAAAGACGGAAGTTAAAAAAAAAAAAAAAGAAGTCCTAATCCCAGAAAAATGGCTGTTAACATATTGGTGTGTTTCTTTCTATCCCTTTTTCTTTAAGCAGTAGCCCGAGGCTTTGTGAACGATCTCTGCTCAGGATCTATCTTTCTACTTTAATTATATCTCTTCAGATGCCATAAGACTTTAAGATCGCCTGAAATTGATTCCCATAATTTCGCCCCCAGCACTCGAGATTGTTTTCCCATTGCTCTTTTACCTTCTGCTGGAGGTGGTAGCTCAAGTGGAGTCGATATGTACTCAGACCTTCTTGACACTGTCTCACGTTTGCGCGTGTCACCACCCACTTGCCCCTTCCCATACCGCAATAACTTAAGATGCAGATGTCCCGCCTGCTCATATTTTCTTTTACAGCTGTGTTCCTGCTCTCATCATTCTTGCTGTTTCTTTGCTTGTTACTTCTGGCATTAGGGATGAATTAGAGACAATATCGACCCTGTGCTTCTGCCCCATTGCCCACAATTTGTTGCCGCATGTTTTTCCCTACAGCCCTTGGAGTAGCTAGATTGCTGTTTAGCCCCGTGACTGTCTGAATGACTTCACTCTCCGTTTCAGCTGGTTCACATGTGCTCATTCTCCAGGTCTTGATTTAAATGTAGTGCTGCCTAGAGGCCTCTTCTTGACTTTGTCCCTATCCCCTCCCCCCACCCCCCACCCCTTTTATAGCCCTTCTTAATACATCAGTTTGTTGTGGTGGCGCATGCCCTTAATCCCAGAACTGGGGAGACAGATGCAGGCGGATCTCTGTGAGTTCGAGGCCAGCCTGGTCTACAAAGTGAATCCAGGACAGCCAAGGCTACACAGAGAAACCCTGTCTCAAAACAAACAAACAAACAAACAAACCAACAAACAAAAATCAGTTTGTAGTCATACCCTCATTTGTGTGGTTGTACCGTTGTATATGTGTCCCCATGTCTTGTGCAGCTTTAGCAGAATAGCACAGTGATAATTTATAAGGAAAATACACCAACTTCTCCCGATTCTGGAGGCTGTGCAGTCCAAAATTAAAGTACTGGCATCTGGCAAGGGCTCCATGCTGCACCCCATCCCGATGGAAGACATCACATGGCAAAAGAGCTTCTTACAGGGGGAGGATGGGAGTATGACTACTGAAGGAGCTGAGCTTGACCCTTAACAAACACAGCCTTGTGCTACCTACCACACAGGGTGGTAGCCTTAGCACTCTTAGAGTGTTGCCTTCATGACGTAATTCCTTTGAGCCCTTCAGCATGACCTTGCTACTTTGCCTCTGACATCTGATGGACAAGCTCATTCTGGGCAGAGCACCTGGGATTGAACTCCTTCATGGAGCAAAGCTTTCCCACCAGCCCTTTTGACTCATCTGCTCTGAGAGAACTTCTATAAGTCAGAGAAAGGTTTAGTGCCCTTAAAACAGTTAAGTATTGATTGCGCCTGTTACTCCAGACAAATATCAAGTTCACTCAATAGCCACTTAGCACACACTGACATTATGCACAGCAGTAGGGTGCCTGGTACTGGGTGCAGAGAGCTGAGTAAGGCACACGGGGAGAGCTCAGCTGGGGGACACTAATTACAGCTCAAGTTGACATACCTTCATGTAGTTGTCTTGGTTTGTCACAACAGCTTTGTGACGTGCATGTCATTAGGGCCATTTTACAGCGTAGGCCATGAAGGCTTGGTAAGTTTGCATTTGAAGGAACCACAGCTCAAGGCCAAGTGTTTTCACTTCAAATCCATGTGCACGGTCACCCTATGAAGCTGACAGTACTGATTCACTGCTTCGTGAAGTCTCAGGGTACAGTCCTCTCAGCATCTGCTCTAATGAACTTTATCCCAGCCCATACGATGGTACCCATGAATTCTGCTTGGACCTAATCACATGGCATCAGACCTTCAAGTGGCAGAAGGTCCTCCAACTGCTAGCCAGGAAAGCATCAACCCTGAGAATCACATTCTAGAGAGGAATTCAAGGTGGTTCCTCATCGCAGACACTAAGGCTGGTGGCTAAGCCAGGGACTTTTATTTCAGGATAGTTCAAGAGGCCAGTTTCCATCAACCATTGTACAGTGAAAGATGATGAATGGACTGATTCCCTGCATGGAATGTGTGACACTGGGGCATCTCAGTAAACAGTTTCATGGTTCACATTACAGGGGACTCATGACCCTTGGAAAAGTTTCATTCTAGTTCTGAAATATCTATAGCTTTCTGGCTTAACATATAAGGCAAATAATCTTTGCTTCTCCTTTGTAGTTTTTGTTCACTGGTCCTAGCTGGGTTGGGCAGCATAAACACGGTACCTCTGCTCTGGGAGCCACTCTGTCACCCAGTAACTGTTCAGGGAGTCCCAGCTTGAGCCTCAGCCTAGCTTAGATGTGTCTGAGCAAGTCTGAAGAACTACAACGTGGAACTGCTAGGAATCTACACATGTCCAAGAGAGTGGAGCCTCCTGGGAAGGATGAAAGAATCAGGAGCAACCTAGGCCTGATAACAGGATGCTGCTTGCATTAGGAAATGAGCAGTTGATCACTGTTTAGGGAGTGGCCACAACTGTGTGCATCCATAAGTCAGCCCCCACTGGACTTCTTAAAAGCCATGGGGAATGGGTAGGACATATGTAAGGGGGGGGGAAGAGAGAGGGAGTGTGGGAGGAAAAGGGAAGGAGAGAGGAGAAAGAGGCCAGGCGGGGGAGACAGAGACAGAGAGAGACAAAGACAGAGACAGAGACACTATGGTTTAAAGCAGTACATGACAGTTGCTGGGAAATGAGCTCAGGGACTCATATAAACCACAGTATAGAGGGGTCCTACCCTCCACTTTATGGCAGAACCTAAGCTTCTTTGATCTTCAGCACCTATGAAGTTGCAGGAGCTTGGGACTTTAGCACTCAGCAAGAGGTGGCTCTTTCATCTTTCCAGGGTCCTAGTAAGGGACCTTGTGCAAGTCAAGGGGACAAAATGGTGAGCAAATAGGTTAGGTGCAGCTCTCAGTCTTCATCAGAGGCATGTGTCAATCCCCTCCCACCATGGCTCAGGGAATATCTTGGAAGATGGGCCAGAAAGAACTTAAGATCCAGCAGGCTGCTGGACTCAGAGTCTGACAGCTACTGAGGCTGCTGGCATGAGTCTTTACACCATCAAGCCAGTCAACATTCTAGCATAGAGGGGCTCCTGAGTCCCCACCCCTAGCTCGGAGCCATTAAAGACTTGATGGCTGGCACACGAGAGAGGTTCAATTTCTTTAAGGCTGTGCCCCCTAGTAGATCATAGTCCAGTGAGTGGACCCACACCCATGGGCATATGGGCAGCACAAATTGGATCCTATAGATTATTATTTAAAAAAAAGAGAAGAAAAGAAGAACATGAAATTGGGCATTGGGTGAGGGAAATAGGTATAGATTGGATCTGGGAGAAGTTAGTGTGAGGAGTAGAGGATGAATATGATCATATTATTAGATACACACATTAAACTATCAAAGAATGAATACAATATATTTTTAAAAAATAGTAGATCACCAGAATACTGACTGTATGCCCTGGGCATGCTGTGCACATCTCCTAGGCATTCTAGAAACATTGGGAGGTACTTCAACCCTAAGTAAGTCAGAGAAAGTTAAGTCATCATTACTTATGTGATGGGATGCTCATGGCCAAGGCCTGGGAAGACCATCATGGGCTTACCAGTGGTAGATGATTCCTGAAACCTACATCTCTGAGCCCCTGCCAATCTTGAGACTCTCTTTTGGAATTACTCCAGGCTAAAAAGCCAATAGGGATTACCAGAGAGGTCATAAGCAATCCTAGAACAAATCTATCTGGTCTAACGTTTTTTTTTTTTATTATAATATATATAGACCAGATGAACAGAAGGCTAAAAGTGGCTTGATGTAACTTGTCCAAACTCACTAGAAATTTCACAGATAACTCCACTTCCAATCCTGAGTGTACCAGTGGTAACCAGGCCAGCAAATCACTTGGCAGTTTACCCACCACCAGTTGACTGCAGAAGCATGCTCAATGGGAATCTGAGCCTGAATCTGAGGCAGCTGTAAGTGCTGAGCTACTGATATCAGTCTACAACTGGGGAATGAATTGGGAGGTATGAGCACTGGTTGGCAGAATAATGATTCTCTACACATGCCTAGGTCTTAGCTCTGGAACCTGCAAATATATTCTTATATATTTTTGTGAGGGTTATGGGTGCAGATGGAATCCCAACTATTGATCAGCTGTCCTCAAGATGAAAGTGTGTGCCCTGAATACCCATGGGCCCAATGTCATCACAGGAGTCCTTGAAAGTAAAACAGGGAGACCAGTGACCCAGAGTCAGTTACATTGTACAGGAAAGAGTGGTGTGGTGATTTGATTAAAGTGGTCCCCACAGACTCATAGGGAATGGCATTATTGAAGGTGTGGCCTTATTGGAGGAAGTGTGGCTTTATTGGAGGAAGTGTGTCGCTCGGGGTGGTTTCAGAAGCTCAAGCCAGGCCCAGCAGCTCAAGCCAGGCCCAGCGTCACTCTTTTTTTTTCCTGCTGCCTGCCCATCTGGATATAGAACTCTCAGTTCCTTCTCCAGCACCATGTTTGCCTGTGTGGCACCATGCTTCCCACCACGATGATAATGGACTAAATCCCTAAAATGACAAGCCATCCCTAATTAAACACTTACCTTAAAAGACTTGCCATGGTCATGACATCTCTTTACAGCAATAGAAAGGGTAACTAAGACAGTAGCCATTGGTGGATTAGAAGACGGAGCGATCTGTGAGCCAAGGACCTTGGGAAGTCTCTCAGGAGGAAGGGATACAACAGCTCCTCCTCTCAGCATCCTCAGAGGAACATGCTCTGATCACAACTCAGATTTAGTCCTGTGAGAACCATTTTAGACCCATTGTTCTTGTAGGTATAAGACACTGTTTTAAGCTACTCTGTTTATGGTGTTTCTGTTACAGCACCAGGAGGAAACTCACTCAGACCCTGCTGCCCTCCTCTGGCTTGTCAAGAAAAGCTTACCCATGTTTAACCTAAGGATTCTGTCCACCTGAGCTCACGTCTTTTCTTAAAGCAGGAGGAACAGAATCACTATGGTCTAAGACCTCAGGACAATTTCCCTTACAAAGAGCTATCAAAGGACCATTAGTAGGAGCCCTTTAAAATACAAGGACACAGGGTCTGTGATATACCTACACAGTTAAAGTAGGCAGGGTAGGGAATGTGTCCCAGAGCAGGATTGGAGTTGGGTTATGTGCTATTAGCATTTGCTGTCCTGCCATGTACCGTGTCCTTGGAGACATAGTTAGACTGGGACATGTCCTTGGTAGCCTTTGGCATGAGCAATACATGATCTCAGGAGGTCTCTTTGATGATCTATAGTTTTAAGACTCAGAAGTGACTCAGTTCCCTGAGTCACACACTGGTGGCAGGTCTCATCTTCACCATCTTGCTCCTCTCTCCCCTGCTCCTTCCTTTCCTTGCTCTTGAGGTAGGCTCTTACTGGTGCCCACCTGGCCTGGAACTTTCTATGTAATCCAGGCTGGCTTGGAGCTGGGCATTCCTCTGCCTTAGCCCCTCAGGTAGGTGCACCAATTGAGACATGTAAATACCAAGTGTTCTTGTTCCATGCCCTCATTTTTTTTCCCTCATAACAGTTCCCTGAGGTAGTTATGCTAGGCGGGAACCCATTTTGCAGAGACGGACATAAGAGGATTGGCGAAGTTAAGCAGTTTTCTAAATCGTTCAGTTGGCCATCTGAAGAGCTGCAAGTCAAATCCTATGTCAGAAGGTCCTGGGTTATTTCATGACACTGTGACATCTCCACAGTGATATTCTTGGGCATTCTGAGAACTTTGGGCAATAAGAAAACTGGCTTTATATATGAATATCTGTGATTTTGTGTCTCTCCCTGGCTTGGCTAAAAAAAAAGCCATGTGACCATGGGTAAGTCACTTTCCTTCTTTGCCCTCATGTTTCCAGTCACTGATTTGGGCAACATGGTGGAAAAGGTATTTTTTTTTTAATGAATAGAAGAAACATCTATGGCCTATCAACTAAGGAAGTTTCTCCTGGGTGTTGCATGCTGAGGCTGATAGGCTAAAAGCGTCGGGATATTTCTGAATAGCCACAAAACAGTCTCTCACCTTGTACATCCCTGCCTCCCTTCACCCTTCTTGGCCATACACTCTTCACCCCATCTGTTGCCCGCCAGTGAGGATCCCTCTGCTTGATGCTTAGAAGTTTTTCTTTGTTATAAGGTGAGTGCAGTCTAAGCATATACGTATGTCTGGGAGAGAGGAGACAAGACAGCCTTACTGTGTTGCCTGCGTATCTTCTGGGAACACTCCTTTGCCAGGAGCATTAATCTCCAAGTCCCTAGCCACCCCTGGCTCTTGTGTCTTTAAGACAGCAGGCAGGTGGCCTTCCTGTCTGATCACCATCTCTCAGTGACTGGGAGAGTGCCTATGTTTTATTTCTGGCATGTGCTGTGACATAAGAGTGACCCCAGCTTCAGAGACCATCATGTCATCACTTCTCCCTCTTTCTCTTCATCTCTCTTTTCTTCCTGCAAGATAATAAAATTACCAGACAAACCCATCCCTCCTCCTAACCTACTCTGGGCTCACACATATTTCCTTTTTGGGTAAACAGCTCTCATCTTCCTGTCTAGACTTTATCACAGTTCAATGAGTTAAATTCCCCCAGGGTCAAACCTTTGCATGCTGTGGTCTTCTTTTGAGTGTGAACCTTTTGGTATCTTTTGATATGAAATGGCAACTCTTGGCTACTGGGTGAGATTAGACATCAGATAAAGAGATTTTTACTTTGAGCAGATTGGAAAATCAGAGTCTCTTTTCAAAATAGCTTTGGATGGGACAAATATACACAGAGAAGAGTAAGAGGGAAGGGAGGAAGGTCAGATGGGTATTTTTTAGATCACACTCGTCCTTGGTGGCCAGTCGGGAACATAAGGGTCACAGATGGACTAGTTCCATGTCCTGCCCTTCTGTGGTTTCCTTCCTTAACTATACACTAAACCTAGAGGGTGGTGCCATAGGAGTTGGTGGCTGCATTTCTGAACTCAGGGGACATGCCATTTTCGGTGAGCAAGATGTACTCAAATCTTTAGAAAAATAACGAGGAACAGTGTGGGATCAAAGTCTAACTCATACTTGGCTCAAATGTTCAGATTCTGGGGAAGAGGCATAAACAGTTAGATGATGAGAGATCCGTATTGTTACTAGGAAGGCATCTGAATGCAAATGGAGACTGGAGTGTGTGTGTGTATGTGTGTGTGTGTGTGTGTGTGTGTGTGTGTGTGTGTGTGTGTGTATACACACATGCATGTGCTGTGTCATAGTGATATTGCCCATGGAGGTGGCAGAGCTACATTCTAAGTGTGGGAATAAGCAGAGACAAAGGCTGAGGCCCAGGAACAAGCCTGGAGTGGAACTGCAAGCTCTTCAGGCCTAGAGGAACTGTGGGTGCTCTGCGAGAGCTGCAGCCAGGCTCAGAAGTGCTGCTTGTTTCTATGTATATATGCCACGCGTTGGCTTTTCTTTCTTGTCGACCTTCCAGTCACTCCTAAATTCGGTTCCGTTCTCTGCCTCTCCCTGCCTGCCAGTGCTCCATGCTCCCAGCCAAGCAGTGACATTTCCCCAAGCACAGCCTGTGCCATTTGAGAGCCCCAGATAGGCTTCATCTCAGGGGGTTTGATTCCTCCCGTGTCCTTCTATGGCATCTGTGTATAGATGGGTATGGGACTCGACCTCTGATACAAAGAAAGGCAAGAATCTCTTGCCAGGGCCTAGGGCTGGTAGGTAAGTGATTTCCCAAGAGCCCAGCAAGCTGCCCCACTGCCCCATCGCTGGCTACACTTGGTTGGGGGCAGATCCATGAGCACGTTAAATTGTTCTTTCTGAAAGTCTGGACACTCTGCTGGGGGTGCCGGGGTGCTAGGAGGTTTCTCCCACTTATTGTTCCACTTGGGGACAGGTGGCCTCAGGCCTCCTTTCCATGTGTGTTCTCCCTCTGCTTCCAAGGGCCAAGTGCATGCTGCCAATTGCAGGAGGGGCTTCCAGGCCAGGGGAGAGCTGGGCAGCTCCTGGCTGTGCTTGGCACACATCCTAAATTTGTCCCTTGCAGATTCCCTGATCCTTGTGTAGCCTTTCACTTCTAGAGACCTCTGATGTGCACTCCCCTCCTCCCCGTTCTGGGTTTTCATCTTCACATGTTCAGTCCTTGAGATAGTCTCTTCTTTCATGCTGTTGAGATGTGGATATGTGAAGAAAATATAACTAAGATTTGGATGCTGGCGTTTGATAGCAGTCACTAGAATACCGGCCCCTTCTCTCTGTAAAAGGTCATTATTTCTTCTTTTTGAATTTGCAATGATTATTTTTTCTTTTATTTTTATTTGTATTTTTCCAGAGGAAGGATGTTTAAGGCTCTTCCTCATTTTGGAGTAAGTGACTAATAAACACTCAGACATCATTTTCAATTGTCTCTATGATGGCTGAAAGGGACTGGGTTGGGTGGCCTATAGGAATAGAGAGACAGCTAGAGGCATTGTGCTGGGGACATGCTCTGAGCTGCCAAGGGATTCTGCATATTGGCTTCCAGATAACCATGTACAATGCATGGAGGGCTTGGTGGGAGTGGAGGGGGACGCAGCACCAGAATGAAATGTGTTCATTTCCTTTCCTAACTGAATTAACTTGTATTAATATGCTTTGCAGTTCTGGGGATCCAATCCAAGGCCTTGCTTATGCTAGGCCAGGGCTCTGTGGCTGAGCCACACGCATCCTAGAATAGATGACCAACAATGGGCACCACCTGCTTCTCCTTCTCTGTCCACACTGTCTCTCCCAGAGCTGCCTTGGCCAGGGCTGGTAGGAGGAAGGACAGTGCTTTGAGAAGGATGCCATTACTGCCAAGACAGGGATCTGTCAGCAGGATGGAGCCCACGGATCCGAGAAGGGGTGAGCAGCAGGCTCCCTTCCCTCTGGGAGGCTGAATATGATTTGCTTGGTGATGTGGCTGCCAGGCTGGCCTCTGAGTTCCAGTCCTGTCTTAGAGAGGCCCTGTCTGAAGCATGCCGGTGTGGAACCCTCTCACCCCACCCATGTGTTTAACTGCAATCAAATTAAATGTAAGACTTTAAACTCTGTAAGTACTCAGTCCTGAAAGGTTGTCCATTGTCATTGAGATCATGGAGAACTGAGTGGAACAGCATTCCTTAAGCATCCGCTATGGCAAAGGCTTTGAACCTGTGTCTCCCATCACAGGACGGCTGCTGACAACAGCTGTCATTATACTGACGGGCGTGTTCATAGCGTGCCTTTCATGTGCCAGGCATGCTCTCATCCAGTCTCTACAATAACCCTTTTATTTCCAACTGACAGACAAAGGAAACAGACTTAAAGAGCTTGAGTAACTTGCCCAAGGCCATGTGGCTACCTCAGCGGCAAGGCTGGGCTCTGGCCTCAGCAGCTGCCCTGTGCCCGGACAGCAGGAGATACTGAACTTCTTTGCTACCTCAGGCAGCAGCGTGAAATCAGATGCTCATGTCTGCAGAGGTCACAGTGACTCTCAGAGGGTCTGGAAGAGGAGGTGTGCAGGGGTTTCTGAAGGAGCAAAGACTTGGTCTGGATTCAGCCAGGTGAAGGGTGCTGCAGGTGTTTCAGGGTAGATTAAATTATATGAGCAAGTGCTAGGCATGAGAGGATCAGAGAAGGGGTCAAGGCACAGTGGGGTCACAGCTTAACAAATCTGTGGGAAGGAAATCAGAGGATACTGTCCCCATCTATTCTTTGTATAGTTTATTATTACTATTATTATTTTTTTGTGGAGGCATGGAATGAATAAACCTGTCAAGTCCCAGTTCACCAACAGTAAGACAGAGCTTATTGTTTTAGGCTTTTCCTTTCTGCTACTGTAACGGAATGCCCGATGCTGGATAGCTTATATATTATAGAAGGCCATCTGTCTCTCAGTGCTGAAGTTAGGAAGTCTGGGGGCGTGTCAGGGTCTAATGTGGGGTCATCTCAGGCTGCAAGGCAGAGATACAGTGATGGGCAAGGCAAAGAGCGAGAAAATTCTCTCTCTCTTCTTTCTTCTTTCTTTTTTCTTTTTTTTGGTTCTGATCTCTGTGATCCTCCAGCCTCAGCCTGCTGATTACTTCTGGGATTACAGGTGAACACCACAATGACCATCATATTAACACTGATGATTCCTTATTTTATTATTTTTAAAGACTTATTTTTAATCCCTCTCTCTCTCTCTCTCTCTCTCTCTGTTTGTGGGTATATGAGCTTCTTCTTGGGGCTGGGGCTTGAGCCCAGATCTTGTGTACACTAGACAAATATAACTTTTAAGCATGGAACCCATTCCTGTGATAAAGGCATTGATCTACTCATGACCTAATTATCTCTTACAAGTCTTACTTCTTTGAACTGTTAGAGTAGTAGTTAGATTTCCACATGAGTCGTGGATGGGACACTGAGCCCACAGGAGTGACAGGACCTACCATGCGTCACTTGAAAGGAAAGAGACCATTCATGTATGGCCTTAGTTTGTGTCCCTGTTTATCGTCTGTCACACACATGCCATCCATAGTTGCCAACGCTGTGCCCTCAGTTGACACACTCCCAGGCTTCTGTGTCATCTACTCAGCCCCCTTCCTCAGGGCCCTCGACACTGAGTCACTCAGCCCAGTTCTTTTCTGTCACCACCCCCTTTGAGATCACTGTCATTACATGCCTGCATGATTACAGCAGACTCCTGACTGGTACCCTGCCTCCTGCTTGTCATCACATCCCGACACCCTGTCCCTTCACAACAGGTTGATTCTCTCAGAGCACTGCCCTCCTGGTCTTACTTTCCTCCCTCAGACTCTGCGCTCATTCACCTGGGCTCTGAGATTGAGGCTAGGAGCCAAATCACCTGCAGCCTACATCCCTTGTTCAGCTCTGTTCCTCCACGCAGCAGCCTTTGCCCCACCAGCAGGCTACAATTCGCCTTTATACCATCTTCCGGGGCCATGTCTTCTTTTCTGCCATCTAGCTAGATGCCTTCAGCCTGGCTCTCTGAAACCAGCCTAGGCCCAACAACTGTCCCTTGAAGGTGTTGCTTCCCAGCCCAGCATCTGAGCTCTCTCTCATTGGTGGGAATTGTTTACTCTCGCCAGTGTCTTGCTCATTGGGCCAATGACAGATCGTCAAGGGAAACAAAGAGTGTCTCTCTAATGTCTGCAAGACGCTCTGGGAAAGGCCTTTGGTCCCCCTGGTTCCTCGTGAAGAGCCCTGTTGAACATATACTAGTTAGTCCATACACTTTTGTAGGAAAAATTAAAGCCAATGTGGGATTGAACATTATGGCAATGAAGTAATGGAAGATGGGAGAAAAGATCTCTTTTTGGTAAAGGGCACCGAGCAGAGGCCAATCACACTCTGGAAATCTAGGTTTGTGTTTGGTGTTTCTGCCTGGGCCACCAGCAGCCCAGCCCTGCTTTTGTCCTTGGAAATTGCCGTCTTCTACCCTTCTGGAACTCCTAGTCCTTGTGGAAGGCAGATGGGGGTGGGGGGTGGGGGTGAGCCCTGGTGCTTAAAGGTAAGTGCTGCACATGAGGTCCCTCAGGCCCTGCTGGGGGTTTGTGGCGGGTGGGGTTGGGCGTGTTTGTGGAGTGCCTTGCCAGATGAGTTCGGGGAGCAGAATGAAGAATGGCAGGCAGTGAAGTGCACACAGCCTTTCACACTAATGTGTGGCTGTCCATTATTTCCTTAATGACAATGACAGCATAACGGTGATAATGGTGTGATGGGCAGAGCGAGTGGGATAAATGATGGGGTGTGGACATCAAGGGAGCCGGTGGCTCGCATCCTGGGGAATTGGAGTTCCAAGCAGGCTTTCTAGTTTCGGGGTGTGCGCGCGCCATGCCATGCTCTGCTGGCAGGATGCCCCCGTGGGACCCAGAGGGGCAAGAAGAATCCCCCCACTAGGGATCTTGGGGACGTCAAACCGCTTCTTACGCAACAGCCTCCTAATGAGTTAAGTGTAAACGAATCAGAAGCAGATGGATCGGATCGTTCTGGAAATACACCCGAGGTTTAAAAATTAAGGGAAAAAGCAGTTGGCAAAAGGCATTTTGGGGTTTGCCAAGACCCAGAACATTTGAAAAACAGTTCAAGCTTTTTTTTTTTTTTTTTTTTTTTTTTTTTCTTCCCCCTTCCTTTTTCCTTTTCTTTTCTCTTTGGTTGCAAAACCCAAAATGCTGCCCGGAGGCAGTAGAAGGAGCTGGGCCTCCATTCTTTCAAGCTGACGTTCTCCTGCCGTGTGGGTAATGGGCCCCAGTCAGGAGGCAATGGGCTATGGAATTGCACTGAGGAAAGACAGTCCAGGGCCAAGGCAGCCTCTCCATGTGAGAGAGTGGCTCTGGAGGCCGCAGCCGCCCTCTGGGCCTCAGCTTTGGGCTGTTACTTAGGCCTCAGGTGGCGCCTCTGTCTTTCTTAAGAACTTGGCTCATTCCTGCCAATCCAGAAGAACTTCATTTAGACAGGGAAATAGATTCCAATGTTTCAGGTACGAGACTTTTGAGCTGAACAAACATCAATTCATGAACTATAAAGCCAAGTGCTTACTTTTTGGGGGAGAAGGCGGGCAGAACCTTCAAACAATATTTTTAAATTAGTCACATTTGGCATAACCAAGGCTTTGTCTAGAGGGACTGTCTTGCCAAGGGAAAATAAAATAAATAAAAAGCAACTGTCTCAAAGGAAAACTGAATCCAGC
The DNA here is from genome assembly GCA_907169655.1 of Acomys percivali. Taxonomy (NCBI): domain Eukaryota; kingdom Metazoa; phylum Chordata; class Mammalia; order Rodentia; family Muridae; genus Acomys; species Acomys percivali. The sequence continues at coordinate 38,939,655 of OU015752.1, forward strand.
CGTTTCTAAATCTGCCTGCTGGCTGTATGAGTGTGCATCAGAACCTTCCTGTGCCTTGGCTTGCTAACTGTCCCCTCTAGAGAGATACTCAGACTTGACCCACGTATGTGCTAATCCACGTACGTGGATCAAGTATGTTGGGGACTGTGCTTTTGGTAATCCACACCAGACACTGGAGCTCTCTGTTATGGGAACATTGGATTCTCCATGTCCAATACACGGTCCACCTGATGAAGTTCCCTGTCACTGTCCCCACCCCTCCAAACACTTACCCTCAAGACTGATGTATCTTTCAAGCTTTCAGACCCAGGCTTTCAGGAGGGGGCACCATGTAAGTCAGGCCTGGTTAACTGTCCAAGCAGGTCCAGGAGGCAAGACCCAGATGGAAGAAAGTGTAGGCTCCAGGGGTGGGTGGCTCAGGGTAGGGGAGGGGGTTAGTGGGGATGACCACTTCCATATGTAAACAGAATGGCTGCTTTGTGCAGTGAGTCTGGCTGGGAGGGAGTGGCTCAGTGACCCGGGGTCCCACCGCAGCATTTTGATCGTCTTATTCTAGGGTCTTCTATTTCCAAGACACGCGGTCCTCATTTGTGGTTTTATCCGAACTGTCTGGCAGAGCACTGTTGGTGTTTCGTTGTGAGCCTTCTCTGCTTTTCTCTCCTCTGCAGGCAACTGCCTGCCGCCCTTGCCCACCTTCATCGGGCTGGGGGGTTATCCAGGGCTCCCTGCATGGAGACGGGAGGCTGGGAGCTGCCGCAGTGTAGGCTGTAGGTGGTACAGACTATGCTAGGGCAGAGTAGAAATGAGTTCTTATCCTCCCTGGAGACCCAGATTGCTTCTTTGTGTATTTGTCCACTTAGCCCTTTATCTGCTATTTGATGCTGGCTCATAACTTGCTCCCCCAGTGAAGACAGGCCTGAGTAGCCCGACCCATGTCTCTGAGGACAATAACTAGCCATTGCATAACTCTTTCTTCTGGTCTTCTGAGCACAAAACTACCAAAGGGGGTGGGGGTGGGGGCACAGAAAATACAGCGGGCCAACTGCATCATTCAACAGAGGACCACAGTGGTGCTCCACAGCCAGTTGACAGGGCACGGTCACGTGCCTCCTCCTATCCTCCGCCTCCTTTCCAAACTTGAGCTCTGTTCTCCATCAGGCTCTAATTTGTTCCTTGCTATGTTGTGTATCACGGTTTCAACACCCCATATGGACTGTAAACCCTTTTAGGACCAGATCACACTTTGCACTTCTCCATGATTCACACAATGCTGAGTGAAGCGTCATGGACACGGAATCTGCTTGACAGGGAAACATTGAATTGGGCAGAGCTTATGGCAGCTCCAGTTTGCTTAAGAAAGCTAGGCACTGTGTCCTTAACCTAACAGAGGGCTGCTCGGGGTCTCTGTGTGGGCCCCTTGTTGTTTCGTGACATCCCTGTTGGTCCCATTCTTTGTCCACATCACCACAATTCTTATTATGTGCCATGCTGAGCTCCCAAGGCACACCCTAAAATAAAAAAAAGGTAGTTTTGGGGGGATTGATATGGTCCTAGTAGAGTGAAAATCAAGCAGAAATTCTAGGAAGGGTTTGGGGTGGTACCTGCAAGGCCTCCTAGTGGGCTTCATTCCCGTCAAGCTCTGGCTTCCATGGTGGATGTGCGGGGTGAGCTGAGGGTCCCCTTTTTTCTACTTGGATACGAGAGGGACTAGTCTGCATGTCTGTCCCTGCCCGATGGCTTCTTAATTGTAGAAGAAAGAGGGCATCAGATTTGAACTCTGGAGAAGGAAGCAGAGAACACAATGCTGGTTTAGCTGATCCGGCCTGGTGAGGCTGTATTGAATAGTCACTTACCCTGAGGGGCAGCAGCAGGCACTTCTAGAAGGTGGCACGGCACAGGGGGAAGGCTGCATGATTCAAAGGTTTGTTTGTTTGTTTGTTTGTTTGTTTGTTTCCCAGACTTTCTTCTCCATGTATCCTAAATATAATTTAATCTTAAGAAGGACTTTGTCCCCCCACCCCCACCCCGCCCCCCTGCTTTGCTTACCAGAGTGTTCTGTCACATAGCATTTCTCACTGGATGTTGCAGAATGAAATCTCTCTCTCTCTCTCTCTCTCTCTCTCTCTCTCTCTCTCTCTCTCT
>OU015752.1:38958586-38973353 GCA_907169655.1 Acomys percivali
TCTCTCTCTCTCTCTCTTTCATTTTTGAGACAGGATCTAACTCTATTTAAAAAGTTCTGTACAAAAACTACAAAAATTCTGTACTTCAGACTGGCCTAGATCTCTCTATGTAACTGAGGCTGGCCTTGAACTTGCGGTGTCCCTCATGCCTCAGGTTACAGTTGTAAGCCATCAAATCCAGTATCTTCTTTTTACCCAATGTGTTGTCCAAGTCAAGTCATAATATAAGTAAGTATCATGTGTACAACATTGGTCCCAGGCCCAGTGGGGATGGTTTATGAAGTTAGTGGAAGACATGGTTTCTCTCTTGAGAAATATTTAAAGTAATATATATATATATATAATACATATATATATGATATCTGCATACAGTGAACGTGTATCCCACCTGTATGCATTTACATCTTCTCTCCCAACAAAGAGGGGCTGCTCTTTCTTTCTTCCCACAGAAACCACAACAGTGAGGACAGGCAACAATGCACAGAGGGGTAAGTAGAACACAGAGAACAGAGGGCTCATTAAAAAAAAAAAATTCCCTATGTCCCACTTGGCTGAATAAATGCTCAACAAATATGACAAGTTAACTAAACATCAGTTGAGAAGGCTGGAAGATTTGAGGGACTTTCAAGGGGGGCTAAAGGCAGCCCTAGCATTGGAGGTAGAGTTGGTACCAGTCAGCCAACTTTTGAACCCCCCCCCCACCGTGACCCAACATGTTTTGTCTTAATGCATTTCATCTTTGATTTGGCCTTGCTCCCCAGCTCCAGACATGTATAGGGTTGCACTTGAGGCCCATCACCTTCCCCTGGGTGGTGCCAGTGTCAACAGTAGTGGTGAATCTGGCAAAGCCCCATGCACTTGACTTTGCCCACCCTGGAGCCAGACAACCGGGGCCTTTGCTCACACTCTTCCCTGCACCCCATTCCCTCATGTGTTGGGGAGAATATTGTGTCAGAAAACTTCAAGACTCTCCTGCACCAGTTGGATGACCAGTGAAATGGCTTAGCACTCAGAGGAACTTCACTTCCCTTCCTTTGAGGGAACCTCAATTGAGCAAATGCCTCTGTAAGATCCAGCTGTAAGGCATTTTCTCAATCAGTGATCAATGGGAAGAGCCCAGCCCATGGTGGGTGGGGCCATCGCTGGGCTGGTGGTCCTGGGTTCTATAAGAAAACAGGCTGAGCAAGCCATGAGCAACAAGCCAGGCAGCAGCACCCCTCCATGGCCTCCACATCAGCTCCTGCCTCCGCATCAGCTCCTGCCTCCAGGTTCCTGCCCTGCTTGAGTTCCTGTCCTGACTTCCTTCACTGATGGAATACAACATGGAAGTGTAAGCCACATAAACCCTTCCTCCCCGTGTTGCTCTGATCATGGCGTTTCCTTGCTGCAATAGTCATCCTAACTACGACATTGAGGCTCCCTGACCCCAGATAGTGGAGTTAGAATTCCAAGTCAGTTTCCTTTGCTAAAAAGTCTACGTTATTATTATTATGAGCACCATGCTTTATGTAATTACAGCAAGCAGCCGATTAAGTTAATGATTATTTCCCCCAGCCCAAGAGTATTCTTGAGGGAGTGAGTTTCGAAGGAGTAGGGAGGGTTTCATGTGGGGAGATTGTGGTAAGAAAATGAAGAGGAAGAAAAGAAAGAGGGCTTGAGGGAAGGGCTAAGTTTAGGATCACAGGAGGCTCGTTGAGAAGCATGCTGCTGTTTCAGCTGCCTGGGTCTCTAGGCAGCCATCAGCCTCTCCATCAGTGGTTTTCATCAGCAAACCAATGAACCAATATTTACTTGGGGATTTAAAAGTGGACACAGAAGGTTTATTGTTAGAGGGCACGTGATGGGACTGCCATTTTCTCTGGCCATAGAACCCTAGCCCTACAGCCCCAGGGGGTCTGCCATGTTCTTTGGAGAGTTTGTGAGAAACTTAGCAGTTTCTAGCACTTGGCCAAGTTAACACAGATGCAGGTGGGGAAGGGGGGGCCATATCAGGCTCGAGTGGGGCCTGATGAGCCAGTTTCCCCGAAGGGTCAATTCCACATGGCTTCGGTTTGCTTTGCCGCGTTCCATCCTCATGATGCCTTCAATAGGAGGTTCTCTGCTCTACCCTGATGCACCCTCCCAGCAATCCTCAGTGGGTGCCAGGATGATACACACTTTACTAATGAGGAAACCTGGGCTCTAAGAGAAGCCGCAGTGTGTAGCGGGTCCTGGGAGCAGGTTTGGAGTGTCACAGTCCACTGTGATCCCCCTACGTTTCTTCAGGTGTTCGAGCTCTTGTAGGAAGCCCAAGTCTTCACAAAGAGCTGCATTGGTACCAAGGTCATGACTCAATCTCAGGTCTGAGACTCTAGGTTCATGCAGGCAGGTCCATAGTGATGCTTTTCGTTTGGTGTCCTCACTAATGTCCTGCCTCTGGAGGACGGCTTTGCAGTGAGTGGCCGTAATGGCTTGACTATGAAGTATACCTCCCTTCAAAGGCTCAGGTGTTGAGGGCTTGGCCCCCTGCTGGTGTTCCTTCACTGTTGCGGGACTGTATCATGATGGTTCTGACCTAATCAGCTGATTAATTTATGGACAGGTTAATAATTTGATGGAATTGTTGGAAAGTGTCAGAAACACTGGGAGGTGGGCCCTGGTGAGAGAAAGTGGGCTGGCTACAGCGAGTATGGCCTTGAGAGGCATGTCTTATCCTAGTCTCTTTCTGTCTCGCTCTTCTTCACACTGCCATGAGGTGAGTGTCTGTATTCCACTGTACCCTCTTGGCTGTGATATTCTGACTTGCTTCAGGTCCAGCCAATCAGTGAATCACAACTTTCAAAACTGCGAGCCCAAACACATAGGTCTCCTTTTAAATGCTTTATCTCAGTATTTGTCACAGTGCTGAAAAGACAATGACCACAAGGACCTGCATCATTATTACAAATCTTTGACCTTAACACAGGATCTGTAAAAGCTGCCCAGATCATCCAGAACCCGCACCTCTGTTCTATCCTTCCCCTTTATCAGCAGCCTTGTTAGTTAGTATGCCTATCTTCTAGACTTTTCCATTGTGGATATGCAATGTGTGTTAAATGCAGAAAGCTTGTAGATACAATGGTATTTCAATGGCCGTTTTCATTAAGGAATTCTTTATAGTCCTGCATTTGTGTAAGAGCCTATAGCCCTAGCACATTTTTCTTAGCATATGACAGTACTAGTATTTTAATTTCAGGACGAACCAGTTGACTTAACCCATTCTCTGTTGATAGATGCTTGGGTGGATTCCAGGTTTTTCTCCTACAAACAGTGCTCAGAAGAGCATCCTCATATAGTTGGATAAAGTTATGTAAATGACACCTGTGGCACATGGGATTTGTGCTTTTAGAATCTTGATCAATATTGCCACATTGCTCTAAAAAAGGGGAGGGTTGTCTTCATTTACACAATCTCAACAGGAGTTTTGCACATGTCCGGCAAAAGCTGTGGAAATTGCTCCTGACAGTTTATTCAGTTATTATTGTGACTCAGCTTTCCCCTCTCTCTGCTCACGATGATCCTGCTGCATTCTGGAGGGAGAAGGTTCAGTCCATCTCAACCCTTCGCCGACTTGGCGGCCAGAGGCACCATTTCCCTGTGGAGGTAACAGTGTGTCTCTCATCAAGAATAGATTCAGAGACCCAATAACTACTTGTTAATCTTCTGCCCAGTGCATGGTTATTGAGAAACTCTTTTTGAAGGACACACAGATAAATATATTCATCCCAGATGGGGTGCCAGTAGACCAAAGAAAAGTCTCATGGAAGCCCATCTTGGTGTATCGATGAGTCTATTGGTGTTACTTACAGGACCATGGGTGAAATGTCACCCAAAGAGATGGGTGACTCACCCCTGGCTCTTAAAATCTTTCCACCTCCTTTTTGGTCTAGATTCCTGAGGACAGTGGTTTGACGGAGACATCCCGTTTAGGACTGAGTAGCCCCAAATCCCTCCTTCTCTGCCCACTGTCCGGTTGTGAGTCTCCGTGTCGGTTCCCATCTTCTCTGATGGTGGCTGGGCAAAGCACTGATTTGTAGGTATATCCGAATGTGATGGGGAGTCATTTTGTTGCTATGTTCTTAAAGGTGATTTCTAAAAGGGACTTTTCTCTCACTTCCTCTTTACCAACTCCCACTATGCTTCTTTCTAAAGCTTTGAATAGGAAAAGAGTGAGACACATAATTTGATTTTAACTTGCATGAATTCTAAATAGTACTCTATCGTACAGGACCTCTACAAGTTCCATGTGTTCCCCAGCTAAAAGCCTCACTTCTGCCCAAGTATACAGGGACCCCCACCTCATTCTAGATGCTAGACTCCACAGTGGTGGGAATTAGAATCTATTAAGTTAAGAGTTTTTATTCTGTCACTACAAAATCAGACAAACCGTTGCTGTCTATAAAGCATGTTTCTCCTTCAGGGCTGCTTCTGCTCCTCTCTGCAGCTCTCCTTGCAGATATCCCATGGCTCTGGCACCTCCAACATCTTCAACAGAATTAAAGCTTCCCTCACAAAATTGCCTCTCAGGACCTACGTATGGGGACTCCCCTGCCACATGCTGGCCTCAAAGGCTGTCAACCACAGAGGGATATTCCATCTCCTGTCTTAGTTAGGGTTTTATTGCTGTGTAGAGACATTTATGACCAAGGCAACTCTTGTAAAGACAAACATTTATTTGGAGCTGGCTTATAGTTTCAGAAGTTTAGTCCATTATCACTATGGTGGACATGGTGCTGGAGGAGGAGCTGAGAGTCCTACATCTTGATCCGCAGGCAGCAGAAGGTGACTGTGTACCACACTGAGGGTAGCTTGAGTAAGTATAGGAGACCCCACAGTGACACACTTCCTCTATCAAGGCCACACCTACCCCAACAAGACCACACCTCCTAATAGTGCCACTCCCCATGAGCCAAGCTTTCAAACACATGAGTCTATAGGGGCCAAACCTATTCAAACCGCCATAACTTCCATACCTATGAATCTTTCATGACATTAAAGCCAGAACCTTGTGGACAATACTACTAACTTTGGCTACGTGTTTGGGGTGGAACCCTCTCCCCTTGAGTCACATGTGTAGCAGCTTTCATTTGTTGTTTTTAGGAGCATGGCTTTTAAAGATTTTTCCTTTCACAGGTTAGAAGCTCAGCTGGTGTGCTCTTGCCCTGAGGGCATCCTTCCCTTTCTGTGGATCAGGCCTTTTTAATCAATCTGTTTATCTCTTTTAGCGCAAGCCTTGCCACTGACACTACATTTCCTGGGGCTCCTTTTTTCTTCAAACTGTACATTTTGTATTTCTTTTTCCCCCACTTGCTCTTTTTCATTATAGACATGCATAAGAGTAATCACTATTTATTAATTGTTAATCTTAGTGCCTACACTATCAGTGTTCTGTTTAGGAAATTATCTCCTGGGCCAATACATTCAAGGCTGTTCCCCACTTTCCCTTCTATCAGGTTCAGTGTATCTGGTTTTGTGTTGAGGTCTTTGATTCACTTGGACTTGAGTTTTGTGCAGGGTAATAGATGTGGGTCTGCTTGAGTTCTTCTACATTCAGACATCTAGTTAATTTATTATTTATTAAAGCTGCTTTCTTTTTTCCACTGTGTATTTCTGACTTCTTTATAAAAAACCAGATGTCCATAGGTATGTGGGTTTATGCCTGGGTCTTCGATTGCATTGATCAATGTGTCTGTTTTTAGGCCAATACCTGGATGATGCCTTGCCTACCCATCATCAGAGAGGCTCCATCCAGTGACTGCTGGGAGCAGATGCAGAGACCCACAGCCAAGTGTTTATTAGGTGGTTCTTGGGGTACTCTGTTGAAAGAGAGGAGGAATGATTGTAGGAAGGAGTCAAGACAGAGGGGTGCAGGACACCATAAGAACACGGCCCACAGAATGAACTAAGCAGGCCTCATAGGGGCTCACAGAGGCTGAAGATGCAATCAAGGAGCCTTCACGGGTCTGCACTAGGCTCTCTACACATGTGTTATGCTTGTATAGCTTGGTGTTCTTGGAGGAGTCCTAACAGTAGAATTAGGGGCCATCTCTGACTCATGTCTGCTTTTGGGACCCTTTCCTTTTAGTGGGTGGCCTCATCTAGCACTGATATGAGAGTTTGTACCTAATCTTATTGTATCTTGTCATGCTGTGTTCCATTGATACCCACGGGAGGCCTGCTCTTTTCTGAAGGGAAATGGAGGAGAAGTGGATCTGGGCAGGAGTGGGAGGCGGTGGTGGTGGGGACTTGAAGGAGTAGAGGGTGAGGCATCTGCAGTTGGGATGTAATGTCTGAGAAAAGAATCTTAAAAATGTTAACCACTAATGTCCACACAGCAGATTCAGTATTAGGCTGTCTTCAAATCTCCTCCGCTAAAGAAATTGGTCAATTGATTTTCAGCTTCGACTCCGGCAAATTCTTAGGACAAGGGCAGAGAGGCACATTCTTTAGGAAAATATCACAAGACTGGTGTCTAGTCCAGTTGCTAATGTTGCTTCCTTCTGGGTCTTCAGAGTCCACATTGTTCCCAGCACTGCTGTCTTCCAAGATCCTCCTATCATGGCCACTGAGCTCTGCATACAGCGTTCAACCATTTTCCTAGTCCAAAGTCTCCTAGTCTCCCACATTTCTGCAAAACAAAAACAGCAAACAAACAAAAAAAAAAACTCCCCCCCCCACCGTAACACATGGTTAGGTCTGTTTGTCATAGCAATAGCCTACACCCTGGTTCCAACTTCTATCTTAGTTTATTTTCTACTGCTGTGATAGAATGCTGCTATAAGAACAACACATAAAAGAAAGCATTTAATTGCACTTAATGGCTTCAAAGTGTTAGAATCCACTGAGTAAACAGTTTCGAACTGTGGCTTCTGACTCCAGCTCGGTTTGGGACCTGGCCTGCTGGCCTGCTGGCCTGCTGGCCTACAACAGAGGAGAAGCCTGGTCTCTGAGCGCTGTGTTCACGTTGCTTTGTCTTTAAAACTAAAGTGATGCTATATGGATGTCACTCCTAGGCAGCTGGCCTCCATCCAGGCCTCGGATATTCGAGAGGGATGAGGTTGATTTTAATCTCCTTTGACTGAGACTGGGTCATTTTCTTCTTCCCTCAGTTCCATTCATAAGGAGGCCTAGGCCTCCACACATGGTATGCATATGCATGCACACACAAACCTAAGAAGAAAAATTAGCAAATCTGTTAACCAGGCCTTTGCTTAGGCCAACTGTGAGGAGTGAAGGCCCCTGCAGCTTGAATGTTGGTGTCAACACCTTTAACTTATTGATTGAGTTTTGAGCCCAGAGGTAAAAGGCACGTGTGGAATTCAAATACAGGATTTCCTACCCCATGGGCACCTCTTGGGAGTCTCCATGGCTGTAATAAGGGACAAGCAGCAATTTGATGGCAAATGATTGTATTTTGCAGTGTAAACACAGATTAGACCATAATTAATGATTTTGATATATATTCTTCCTTACGTTGATAAGATAATAGTCTGCCTATCAACAACATGTACCTGACTTTATAGTCTTTAGAGGGAAGCGGGTGCTGCTTTGTGCAGATGAGCGTTTGCTTGGTTGAAAGACCTGTCTCAGAGCAACCAATCCGGGACACACCACTTCTCTTTCTTCCTGTCGTCCTTCCTTCCAGCACCAGTTTTACAAATTTTGAAACACGATGGTTCCTGGAAGCTTCTAGATTGTTGTTGTACACGCCAGAGTATTCGCTCAACATTCTTTATTCTCTTGCCTGTCTTAGCATCTCCAGTTTTTCTTTTTTCTTTCTTTCTTTCTTTCTTTCTTTCTTTCTTTCTTTCTTTCTTTCTTTCTTTCTTTCTTTGCCTCCTTCTTTCCTTATGATTACATCTATAAAGGTGATGATAGCTGAGCTGTTGGCTAATTTAAGGTACTAGGAACAAATCCTATCTGTTGTAGAAGAATCTAGAAGACTCAGTTTCATTTAGCAAGTGTTTAACTGAGTGTCTGCCATAGTCATCACCAGAAGTAGAAAGACCAATAATGTCAGTTCTTTCCTTTGAGTTGCTGAGCCCAGTTTCATGCCTCATTCTCCCACAGTTCAAGCCAGTGTGGTTCCCAATCTCTCCTCTCCTCACACTGCCACATTCCAAGCATTCTTTCTAGAAAGATGTGAGGCATAAAACAGAGGCACTTCCTGAAGGGCCCAGGTCAACAGTGGCTGCTATGAGGGTTGCTCTTCAGCTCAAAGGCAGGGCCATCAGTTCCAACCCACTCTGGAAGTCAGCGCCCTATAATTGTCTGTGGAGAGAGCATCACGAGGTTTGGGGAAAGCATGGCAGGTGCTCTTCCCAAAGAAAACATTGGTTCCCTGTCCGCCCCCCCCCACCCCCTCATCCCCCACCCCCTCACCCCCCACCCACCCGCCATGGGAGGTGTTGAAATCATCCTTTGGCGATTTAGATGGACGGGAGAATACTATTTTTTAGATGGGGTCCGTTTCAAGAGAAGCCTCAAGGAAAAGATTTGTCATCCAGATCCCTGAGTAGGTAGAAGCCAAAGAATCAACGTTGTCATGGGAGGAATTGGAGGAATTGGGCCTTCCTGAGAGCTTAAGTCACCCCTCCCCTCCCCCAAGCTTCTAGCTTTGCCTTGGTGACTTGTGTGAGGCAAGCACATAGGAAGCTGGGGCCAGACCTCTTGTCCTTGTATGAAATCAGGTCCCCGTCCTTTGGGAGGTTTTGTGGGTCCCTAGGTTGGTTCCTCCACTATGGATCATTTTGGAAGATTCCCCAGGTATGGAGAGATGAGTTGAGGGTGGACTCTTGGTCCTCTCTGGCACCAGGCCACCCCCACCCCGAGGCCTTCAGGGAGAGGTATGTATCTGCTGAGGGAATTGCTCACTTCTCACCGCGTGGGGTGTGTGACAGGCTAGGGAAGACGCAGACGGCGGGGGCGGGCGCCAGCAGGCAGGGTGGGATGGCAAGAGAGCTCTGCTGTCTGGCGGCTGTGACAGCGGGTACTTGCCTACCGGCCTCCGCCCGCGCCACCGCCGCCGCCCAGCCTTTGCTGACAGGCTGCCTATTAATTGGGGAGACGCAGGGGAAATCACGGCGGGCTGTGGAGATTTGCTGGGTCTCAGGGCCCTGTGTGATGCTCTCACACCCTTAATCAGAGAGAGGGCTGTGAGGACCCACAGGCCTGTCACTGTCCTAAGAGCTACAAGCAAAGCCTGGCTGTAGGACTTCCTTATCGTCTGTCCCCTCCCCCCAGCACCCTAACTCCCGCCTCAACAAAAGAAAAGAGGAGGAAAGCAGCCTATAATTGGGCTTTGAGGATGGGATAGGTGTTACTGATAGAAGTGTAAACGGCGAAGGGGGGCAGTGGGGAAGGGAAGGGGTGTGTGTGTGTGTGTCCAGAAGATGACCCTCACAAAGGAGAGCCAGGTTATAGGCCTTTCCGGTCCTCCCTGGTGAAAAATGGATCTCCTTTCCATACGGATAGGATGAATCACTTGGGAACCCAGGCCTCTGTGGAGGAGGTCTTCCCCAGAGGTGGGTGTAGAGTACACAAAGCAGGAAGGATGCTCTGCAGTCCAGCTTAGACTTGACTTTTCTGCTCCCTTCTACACCCTACACACAGCACACATGGGGGGGGTGTCAGAGAGCCACTAAGGTGTCCCCAGTTCCTCACAGGTAGCGGTGGTTGGGGAGCCTAGGGGAAGAAGGGCTTACTGAGAGTCACACTCCAGTTAGAGGTAGGGTTGGTGCGCCTCCAGTTTTAAACTGAGGCTTAGAAGTGATGTTGGGGATTCCGAGTACCTATTCACTTCTTTCCCAACTATTACCATTTCTCCTCCTTGGACATTACTAAACTCACGTTCGTAAGAGACTTATCTCATTTTGATTCAGGCTTAGCTCGCAATTGTCCAGCCAACTTTCCTGGGGAGCATCTATGTTAAGTTCTGTCAGTGATTTCTCTCATAGAAGAACAAGACTGTATATATATACCTGGTTTGCAAGTGATGAGAGGGAAACATCTGGTCACTGCGGTGCACAGGAATAGAGGCTGGGGGGGGGGGCTCTGCAGTAGGAGTCCAGGTTAGCCCAAATAACTTCATGACCATTAGAAGTTAGCCTCCAATAGGCTCAGGCTTTAGGTTTCCCCCCGCACCTGTGCACAGGTGAGGGTCCACTGCTAATGGGTGGTGCTCCCATCCAGGCACGGGCAGCTCCTGTAGCTGACATCCTCCTGGAGTGTGACAGAATGGGACCTGTGGGGGAAAGCTGCCACGTCAGCACCCAGCCCTACTTTGCACTCCAGCAGCTAATTAAAGCCAGGAAGGTAATTTATTGCTGAGGGAGAATGTGCGGGAGGTTTGGCTTAGCTGAAATGGCCCCCAAAGAGTTATGGAAAGCTAAAGTGGGTTTTCAGAAGCAAAAGTTAATTGCTCTTCACTTAGCATTTCGGTGTCATATGGCTCTGAGTTACATGCACGCACTGAGTGGAGGACTTTACCCAGATGTGAGGTAGGGAGGACGGGGATGGATATGGCAGGGGTGAGGGTGGGGGGTGGGGGGTCTGTATACTGCAGCCAGGGCTTCCAGGTGGCTGGAGGGCGGCTCCTGGGCATGGATAAAAAAATGCCACCACTCTTCCCACAGTGTGCTAGACCAGACCTGCTCCTTGCAAATTCAGTCCCAGGAGGCATCTATTCCTGGAAGAGTGTCTGGTGGTGTGTGGCAGGGAGAGACACTGTCCAGGAATTTGGAGGCTGGGAGAAGGGAGACATTGGGGACCCTAGTTCTATCCAGAGGTGTCAGTGACTTGGGCATGGTCCTGTTCCCGACTTTCCATTTAATGATGGCTAGCTTACATGGCAACATCTGGTCCTTTCTAATGCTGTGATCCACATGGCCCACATGCTGGAGTCAGATGGATGCCATTGACACTGCTGTTAGGTAGGCAGCCAGACTGTGGCGGGCTTAGGGGCCATGGAGGAGGGAAGGATGGCTGTCTTCCTCATGCTCAACGTTGGACCCCACCTCCTGTTTTCCTAGTAACCTGTTGATTTTTTTTTTAAAGAAAAATATCACAATTGATCCTGCTCCAAGACTGAAAGACTACCTGAGAGGGAGGAAGGGATGGAGAGAGAGAGAGAGAGAGAGAGAGAGTCACAGTTGCCCCTTAAGACTTACAGTACCACATGTGTGTGTGTGTGTGTGTGTGTGTGCGTGTGTGTATGTGTGTTTGTGTATGTGTGTGTGTGTAGGGTAGGGGTGCGCTGTGGAGTAGCAACATTTGAGCCTCATTGATAAAATGCTATTTCCAGATAAACCATGTCTATCTTATAAATTTATCTATATTATTTTCTCTATTTCTTTTTAATCTACTCTGTTACATAATTCGTTTGATGAAGAATCTGGGAATTCAGTCATACTTTTGCCTGCCAGAGTAGAGACACAGAATTCTAAACTCGCCCCACCCCCAACCCCTGCTAAATTATAAACTCACACACATACTATCGCCCCTTCCCTTAAGAGTTTATTCAAGTGGGCTGTCAATCACCTGGATAGAAAATTGCCTCTCAGGAAGCTGCATCAAGAAACCTTAAGAAATAGTCTGAAAGCCTGTTTTTGAATACAAATTGGGTCATTGGGTGGTCATTGCACGCCTTCTTCCTTGAGAGTGTATCACTTTATTTTGGCATAAGCATCTATATGCCACAACTGAAGACACAATGACAGGGTCCAGGAAGGCGGGAGGGAACAGTGAGATCTCGACTGTTACTGTGTGACCCATTTGGCAGAGGAGAAGACCAAAGTCTCAGCTGGTACATGGAGGCCTGTATGAAAACTGTCTTGAATTACCATCAGGAAAGAGCACACAGATGCATGTACATCTCTTGGCTCTCCCGGTAAAATGGAGACGTGTTTTTAAACTGAACCCATTACGGTACTCAGAATCTAGAAGAACATTCAGGATGCCAAAGTCTGGATGGAGACCTTTCTGTTACCTGGTTTGGCCTCTCCTGTGCAAGAAGAAGAATGCGGATGCCATGGCCATCCTGTGACCAAAGATGGTGTTGTGGCCCCCAGCTGTCCACAAGCAGCCCGGCTTTTACTCCATGTTGGCTCCTTGCTCAGCAGGTTGTGGTAGCAAATCTCCTCTTTAAGAATGACAGGGGTGGAGAGCTTTTCATCTGTAGCCTACACTAGCCCTCTGTCTTTGGAATCCACAGTTTCATGGTAGTATTGGGGGTTGGGGTGGGAAGAGCGAGGGGTGATGTTTCAAAGAACCCAGAATTCAGGTGCATTAGCAAGTTCCAAGTCCAGTTGGTGTCTTTGTGTCTCCCTCGAAATGCTTGTGGCCCTTTGCAACTTCTCAACATTCTGGGGGTCAAAATGGCATCCAAGTATTCTCCCTGGTCCTCTTATCGAAGCTAAAGAGCAGGGTGCTGGGGACGGTCCATTGCTGCAGAGCCCAGGATGCGACCCCACTTCTCTAAGCTAAGATTGCCACATGGTTCGGAATAATCCTCAGATACTGAGCCTTTTCCCAATTTTTCCCTAGCCTATTTTTTTTTTAACCTCTGCATCCTCATCTCTAAATTGGGCAAGATGAGCAGCCAGGGGTCAGACTGGGCACCATGCTGTAGTGGGGACTCCACACCTAGTCCCTGTTGAGTCCTCTGCTTAAGTAGACTTGTCTACGGGACAGAACCCTGCTGACCTCTGAGAATAAAGTTCCAGTCCTTTGCTGTCCCATTATTAATGACTTTAAACCCAAGCTGATGACAGGAAATGAGAAGAGGAGAAGAAAATCAGAAAAACGCTTTAACCACATTAGCCCTCTCAGTAGAAGGAAGTTTCTTGTAGTAGGGCAGGAGGCTAAGGCTTTGCCCCTCTCCAGAGCTTGGGGCTTTGGCACAGGGAATGGCAGGCGCTGCTGCTTCTTAAACAGGGACCTTGTTGCACCCGATGGCAAAGAGCCCACAAATAACTGAGCTGTGCTTTTGAAATGGGTCTGATGAGTCTTTTAATAGGAGAAAATCATCATTATTTCCCAAGAGTTCACATTGCCATAACATTTTATTAGCAGCTTCTCTTCTAAATAAAGTTCAGTGGATTGATGTCAGTGGTGCTTTCTCGTTTTGAATATCCCCTTAAATTATGGCCCTGGATGTAGCCCTGTCATCACTGTTACTATTATCAGCACCAGCAACTCCATTGTGATGTTTATGATGCACTTAGGAAGCTCTCAAAACAATTCAGGTATATTACCTCATTTGTCCTCATATCTTCCTAAGCAGGGGACTGTATACCAAGTGCACATACAGACCAGACCTCTCTGTATGTGAATGCCCCTGTTGGGTATGTCCCGAACACCATCTTGACCCTTTCTTCTATGGCTTGCTCCACTTTACCCAGAGCACAGGAGGTTGCATTAGGATCAGGCTGGGCAGCTCAGAAGACTTGGCTCCGGGTGGGATGGAAGGGACCAACCTTTGTGTGTGTGTGTGTGAAAGGAACAGGACCCTTGGGAATCACCTTGACCACTCTAGGTATTGACATGAGCTCTTTGGGCCCAACAGGGCAAACTTGCTTTAAAAAATGGCACCATGGACTAGTAGAAAGATGCCATCTTGGGAGTCAAGAGATCTGAGTTCAAATCCCAATTCTGTCATTTAAAAGCTCTCTTAACATGTTTGTGACCTTACTTTCACCTTTATAAAAGATGGTGTAGTAATACTTGACTTCTGGGTTTTTGTGAGGATTAATGTGTTAGTCATTTGTTATTGTTGTTGTTGTTTTGCTGCTGTGAAAAAATACTTAGGAGAGACAAGATCAATCATGGCAGCTTACAAGAGGAAGGAGGAGGAGAGGAAAGGGTGGGGCCAGGGTCCCAATATACTGCTTAGGGGCAAGTAAGACTGGAAGACACCACCAGACTCCACCTTGTAGAGTTTTTTCTACCTCCCAAGAGTGCCACAAGCTTTAAATACACAGGTTCTCTCCCCTCCCCCCTACTCTCTGTCTCTCCAAATCATAGCAACTCTTTACCTTATTTTCTTAGTTCTAGAAAACAAAGAAATGCCCATTGAACTGCTTGTGAGATGACTTGTTGCCCTGGGTCCTGTGATGGTTAATGTGGCCCTGCCCTATTTGCTAAGGCTGGAAGCCTAGGGCAACAGGGAGGTGACACATTACTAACCAGGCAACAAGGCAGCAAGGAATGCGTTTTATGAAGTCTGTAATGGTTTGGAGGAAGAATTCCACCGAGGAAGAGAAATGTTGTCAGATCTGTTGTTAGGAAGCAGGCAGGGCTTGAAAGGATGCAATAAAAATACATTAGAAAGCCGGGCGTGGTGGCGCACGCCTTTTTTTTTTTTAAATTTTTTTTTTATTAATTTATTCTTGTTACATCTCAATGGTTATCCCATCCCTTGTATCCTCCCATTCTTCCCTCCCTCCCATTTTCCCCTTATTCCCAGCACTCGGGAGGCAGAGGCAGGCGGATCTCTGTGAGTTCGAGGCCAGCCTGGTCTACAAAGTGAGTCCAGGACAGTCAAGGCTACACAGAGAGACCCTGTCTCAAAAAAAAAAAAAAATTAGAAGGGCTAGACATGGCGGCATATGCCCACAACCTCAGCACTCTGGAGGCTAAGTCAGAAGCATTGCAAGCTTGAAGTCAGCCTGGGATCTATAGCAAGACTCTGTCTCAAGACACAGACACACACACACACACACACACACACACACACACACACACACACACA
>OU015752.1:38985852-39009803 GCA_907169655.1 Acomys percivali
TGTGTGTGTGTGTGTGTGTGTGTGTGTGTGTGTGTGTGTGTGTGTGTAGATATGTGCAAGTTTATGAGCATATACACATATGTAAATGGTGTCTGAAAGACACAAACAGGTCCTGGAGATACGACTCTTACTTCCAAGGACAGTCACTACTTCCAAGGACCACTTACTTCCTTGCCACAAGGTGTAGCTTTGGATGGGTTGAACCACACTGGTTGTTTTGAAAAGATGAATTTTCAAAGTGTAAAAAGCAGCCAGACAGGATACATACTGAGGATGGTTTCTTTTAGCTGGGGGGCGGGAGTAAGAATGGCAAGTGATGCTCTCAGGTGTGTTGGCACATCGGAGTAAGTGTTCAAGACTCTCAGAATGACGTCTTAGAGGTTTCTTCATAAAAGGATAAAACAGAAAATAAAGAAGCTACATCCTCCAACCCCCAGCATAGATTCTGCCTTAAGTAAATGTGTACCTTAGAAAAACCTAGAACTTATGATAGGGATATATGAATTAATTTCCCTCTCTGGTCCATGTAGAAAAGGTGGAATGGTAAGGACAAGCTACTTGAAAAGGGACAGTGTCTGAAGATGAAGTGTGTATCCTGTTTTTGTTTTTGTTTTTGTTTTTTGTTTTGTTTTTTTTTGTTTTTTTTGTGTGTGTGTGTGTGTGTGTGTGTGAGAGAGAGAGAGAGAGAGAGAGAGAGAGAGAGAGAGAGAGAGAGAGATCTGGGAAGAGGAACTTCAACTGAGAAGATGCCTCCATCACAACTTGTCTGTAGGCAAATGTGTAGAGCTTTTTCTTGACTGATGATTATGTAGGAGGACCCAGTTCACTGCATGTGATACTTACTGGGCAGGTCCTGCTGTGTCTAAGGAAACCAGGGGGGAACAAGCAAGTAAGCAGCATTCCTCCATGGTAGCTGCTTCAGTTCCTGCCTCCATATTCCTGCCTTGAGTTCCTGCCCTGACTTCCTTCTATGCTGAACTGTGATGTGGAAGCATAAGCCAACTAAATCCTTCATTCTCTGAGTTGATTTTAGTCATTGTATTTTATCAAAGCAATAAAAAGCAACTGATACGGTGTGTAAGAAAAACATTGGATCCAGGATCAGGAGCTGGGATACTAGTGTCTGCTGCCATGAGCCAGGACCTCATAACCTTGGGTAATTGCATTGTCTCTAAGGTCACAGCCTAAGACACTGGGCTGCATGGGGTCTCTCTGGAACCAGATGATCCATGTTCCAAGTCCTTCATTTCTGCTGTTTTGGAGACAGGAAGACTGGAGGCTGAAATCCTTGCTAGTTCACAATGCAGAAGTGCTGTATGGAATGAATTTTAGAGTTCAGATGAAAACTTGGGCAAGATCATGGATAGCTGCTTATTCTCTTCTCACAAGAACTTTGGCTTTCAGGAGGAGCTTACCTCATCTGGTGGTCTGAATAAGAATGGTCTCCACAGGCTCAGATATTTGAATGCTTTGTCACTAGGGAATGGCACTACTTGAGAGGATTAGGAGGTGTGGCCTTGTTGGAGTGGGTGGAGGTAGCCTTGTCAAAGGAAGCATGTTCCAAGAGGTGGGACTTCAAAGTTTTAGAAGCCCAAGCCAGGACCAGTGGCGCTTTTGTCTTCCTGCTGCCTGCAGATCTGGATGTAGAACTCCCAGCTCCTGCTCCAGAATGGCATCTGCCTATGTGCTGTCACATTTTCTGCCATGCTGATAATGGACTACAGCTCTGTAAGCCAGCCCCCAATTAAATGTTTTCTTTTATAAGAGTTACTGTAGTTGTGGTGTCTCTTCACAGCAATAGACCATTGACTAAAACACTTCAGGAGCAAGATAAACAGAGGGGCCCTGCACTTTGTCAGCCACAATAGACTGGGAAGGTACACACTCTATCAAAATGACCCGAGGCTAAGAGCGAGCTTCTTCTAACCAGATAATCAGTCTACAATTCTTTCCCCCTTCCTTCTGCCCCCAGCTTCAGAAATTTCAGGAACCTCCCTGCTTTTAGTATCTTTTCCAATTGCAATTTTTAAAAGGTCTTGGTTCTTGATTTTACTTAGAAGATCAAGTGTTGGAGTACTTTTTTAAAAAAATCTATTTTTATTTTGAGTTCCTTATATCTCTTTTTTCCTTTTCCACCCCAATCCCTTCTAACACCCCAACACCAGGTAGGAGAGAAAGGTTAGTGGGGAGAAGGGATATAGTTTTCCTTAGCTACGTCCTGCTGTTTAGGGTCGTCAAGCTCCTTGGGGCAAGTCCAATCTCTGTTTGAGGATATCTCCAACTTCTTCTCTCAAACTTCATCAACAGCAACCGGGCACAGCACCAGCAGCCTTCTTCTATCTCAGAGTCTCCAGTCTCTCTCCCTGTCTGGCTTTTATGCCCACTGACAAAGATCACGCACCCACACCAGGGAGTTCACAGCTGACAAACATCAGGTGTCCTCTCAGGAGGCAATTATCAGCTGTGGAAAAACTGGGGCAGCCCCTCCCCCACATCCCACAACTAAGATTAAAACAAAAACATGTTTACATACAACCAAAAACTTCCACAACCACCAAGTGTTTGGTCTGAATCCAATGGGGGCTGGGTTCTAGGACCACCAAGGACCCACAAATCCACAGATGCTCCAATCCTGTGTGTAAACCGGTATCCTTTGGGTTTAGCTCCCACACACCCTCCCACATTCTCTCTTCATTATTTATAATACCCATCCCAGTGAAAATGTTATGTAAAGAGTTGTCACACTGTATGGCTTCGGAATGATGGGGCAGATACCCCAGCACCAACACTGTCAGCTCACAGGTAATCAAATCCATGGATCTAAAACTTGTGGGTACTGAGGGACAACTGTGTGTCTCCAAAACTCAGGAGCTCTACCATTTGTGCAGTTGTTCAAATACACTACATGTATTTATGCGCAAAATGTGAATGTATTTGAGTTCTAAATATACTATGTACCTCCTGGTAATAAAGATATTAGTTAAACAAACAACAAACAAACAAATGCAAGCAAAGCCAACCTACCAAGCAGCCAAACAAACAATGGCAGGAAGCTTCCTGTTTCAGCTTCAGGCAACCCTAGAGTATTTATGGAGTACCGTTAAGTCTAGAGCGACAACGAAAGTTTGCCTTCAGATAGCTTGCTGCATCTCAGTCTTGAGTGAGGTCTGTGCGGAGTTTGAGTAGACATACTGGTAGCATCATAAATTTTGGGGAGTTTCATTATCCGCTGATTTGGTTGTTTCCAAATCTGTAAAAGAGAGGCACAGTTTCACATGCTTATTAAAGGGCCAATGCCGGCCTCAGTCCTGCCTTCCTCTCCTTGCTTGGAAAACTTGTACTTCTCCCGCAGAGAGCTCCATTCAAGGCTGGGTTTTGCCAATGAGACATCCTCTTTTCTGCTAGCCGATGACTCTGTCCTCTCTGTAAAGGCGGAAGCCACCGTTGTCCCACTCTCCTCTGTGACCATTTCCTCTACTTAGATCTAGATCATTTCATTCCTGTTCAATTCTGTGTGATCTAGGACTCCATACTATATTTATGTGCTCCTTTATCTTTGGCACTTAAATATGTGGGAGTCTCTCCATCTTTTTAAAAATATATATATTTATTGTTATTTTAAATTATGTGTATGTGTGTCTTTTTCAGTTGGGCTTGCTCACATATATGCAGGGCCTGTGAGGCCAGAAGGAGGCTTCAGATCCCCCAGAGTAGGAGGGGTTGTGAACTAAAGGATGTGAGTGCTGGGAACCAAACCTAGGTCCTCTGCAAGAGCCACCACTGGTCTCTCCCTGCAGCTCACAATCTCTCCAACTTAAAAGAGGTGGTTACTGCCATCATCTCTGCATCAACCACTTTTTGTATTTTTGAAGCCACCCTCTCTGAGCAGCCACTCACTCCTGTGGTATCTCAGCCCACTTGGGGTGGCTTCTGGTCTCACTCCATGCACTGAGTCCCCCATGAGGTACCAGACATGGACTGTAACAGGCACCATCTGTCCTATAAGACATCATATTCTCCTGGGGTTTGCTCATCTTTCTGACCATTTCTCTGTTTGCTTTGTGAGCTTGAGGTTTGATGACTGACACTTTTGTTGATGTCTTCAGGGTTTCCTCAAAGTATCTGAATTTATACTAATTCTCGGTCTTTGCCAAACCATTCTTATCAGTTGGCCACAGCTTCTGTGGCCTGTGGGTGATGTTGCCAAGAAGTCTGTCCTGAGTTTGTGCAGCTTCTTACCACACAGCTCCCCATTGGCTACGTTGTGGAAAATAGGTGGGAGCCCATTTGTCTTACACACTCTGCTCGGAGTTTCTGGACATCCCAAGGAGGGTTGGTATACCTGTGCTGTTGTCCAGCAGCTTTAAGGTTATGCTACAGTGATGGAAACAGGATCACAGTGTGGACACCCACAGTCATCATATGCTCAAAAGACCTGGCATGACCCGACAAAACAAGTCCTCTGCAGGTTTCAACAGATCATCATCCCATGCCTCTGGTTTTGGTCGTCTCCAATCCTGACTGACATCACGTGACTCCTAACATCAGCTGTGCTGACCCTTTGACTTTGGGCTTCCATATCCACTTCTCTCTGCAGGACCATGCTTCCTGCTTCATTCCCTTGCTGAGTAAACTTCCTCCAGAAAGCTCTGTTCAGGCTGGGTGTTGTCAGTGAGAAATGCCTTTTTTTCCTGCTAGTCTTCTCTTTCCTCTGTGCTCTTTCATTACCTTGTTCATCTTTGCTAACACGGATAGATGACCAAATGGCTGTGACTATATTGTAAGTCCCAAGAAGGTCAGGGGCTCCCTTACTTGATAAATAAAGCACATGAGGTTATTTGGAGGAAATATGCTAACTTCAAAGAATTCTTTTGCTTCTAGACTCACTCATAAAAACAGTAAGTAGTGATGCCCTGCTTAGACATGATGATAATAGAAACAACAGCTTCTGATTATGAAATGCTTTGAAATGTGTAATGGAAGGTGAATTAGTAATAAACACAAATGACAGATTAAACCCAGCTTTAATAATGACAACTTCTGTTTAAGGTTATATGCCTTTTATACTTTTAATTATATAACCTAATTTGATCTTTGTAAGACCATTTCAGAGATGTCAAATAAATGACCATTTTACAAGTGTCCAAACTGAGACTTGGTGAAGTAACACACCTTCCATTGCATAAACAAAGGAGCCAGAACTTGAGTCCAAATCTCTGAGTCCAGAACCAGGGCCATGCTCCCTGTTCCAGGCCATGATAGATAATAGAAAATTCTGGAGAGTGGGTTAATTGCTTACTGTTCAAGCATAAGGATCTGAGTTCAATCCTGGGAAACCACATGTAAAAAATATGGGCCCGGTGGGGTTCATTTGTGACCCCTGTGTTCCTATGGGAAAATGGAAGGCAGATGGAAGATAGGACAGTCCCTGGAAGCTCGAAGGCCAGCCAGCATGCTTGGCATAACCACAGTAAAAACCAAAGACACCCCATCTCAGTTAACATGGAGGATGAGGACTGACAGCTGAGGTGGTCATCTGACCTTAACCCACGTATCGTGGCATGCACACACTTGCACTCTTACACACAAACACACATCAGATACATACATAAACACATACACAGAAATATTAAAAAATAATAAGCACAATTCTGCTAATTCTGAGTTTGTATTTAGCCTAGGCAGTCATTTGATAATTATTTGTTCAATATCTAAATACATGTATAGAAAGACCAACAGGCCTGACAATGTTACTAAGATTTTACAAACACCTATAAGTCACCAATTATAAGAAAATAAGCAGAAGCAATAAAATATGCCATATTATGTGGAGAGGTGGAACCTGGCCAACAGATTAGATAATCTCTTTTAAGTGACTTCAGCAATCACTTTAAATAACTGTGTGGGTGTGGGAGGTTTGTGTACACTCCTCGAGAATCCTGAACTGACTAATGACAGGGTTGACAAAGGAAGCTTTATTATAACTTGGAACTTGATTGACATGCAAGACATAAGATGTGTGAGTAATACCCAGCCTGACTCTCTCGTGTGCATGAAAAGGAATAGAGGACTCCATTGTCCCTGTTACTGCTAGGACAGTGCCATGGATAGTTGTCTGTTCAAATTTCCTTCTCTCCCCTACTCCATCTGAACACTTAAACACGTTCTAAGATTAAGAGGGCAGCAGTAGTCATTTAGGGACCTTGCCTCTATAGAACAAGCAGGGTGTCTTTCTCTAGTGTTGTGAAGTAGAAGGCCCTCCACTTAAGTCACGGCTACCCTCAAGGGAAGACCTTAATTCTGCAAAAGGAAGGATTACCTCAAAGGTCTTCAGTGCTGATGATTCTGTAAGCAAAAAATTGCTGATATGAGGATTTTGCCATTTTAAGTTTTCTTTTAAAAATAACAGATTAAATTAGCAAATGTTCATGTGTATGCAAGTGCGTATGTGTTTGCACACCTCTCTCTCTTTCTCTTTGTCTCTCTGTCTCTCTGTCTCTGTGTCTCTGTCTCTGTGTGTCTCTCTCTGTGTGTGTGTGTGTGTGTGTGTGTGTGTGTGTGTGTGTGAACGCGCGCGCGAGCGCCAAAGAACAACAACCTTGGCTATCATTATATAGGAACTGTCCTTTTGTATTTTGAGACAGCCTTTGTCACTGGCCTGGACCTTGACATCTAGTCTAGGCTGGTTGCTCAGTAAGCCCCAGGATCTATTAGTCTGCACCTAACCAACTGTCATTACAAATGTGTACATTTAAAAAACCAAATCTGGCTTTTTAATGTGGCTTCTAAAGAATTTAACTCTGGGTCTGGATGTTTGCATGGCAAGCAGTTTACCAAGTGAGCCTCCCCTGGCTGTAAATCTTGCCTTTTAAATATTTGGCTAGTTTCTGGGGTTGCCTCCCGGTATGCAAAACCCTTGTGTAGTGCTTGGGCACAGTAGATGTTTAATACTCAGTGATAGTTATGAAGAGAATGCATCCAACTGGGAATAAAGTACTCAGGTTCAGATTTGAAACCCAGCCCTTCAAGTTAGATGACAAAATAAGCATCCTAACCTAAAGTCAGCAACCAATGTGAAGTTTTTTTAAATCTGTGAAAGTGGTGTAGCCATTATGGGCAGGGTTCTCTAGTAGGTGCTTTATTTCTTATCAGCACTGCAATGTTGAATGCTCAGTGTTATAGGTGAACTACCTGAGGCTCATGGACAGCAAGTAATTTGTCTTTGGAGATATCATTTACCTCGTGCCCATCAACGCAAAGACAAACCCAAGCCCGTATGACTCTGATGTCTGACTGTCTTCTACTTCACGCTTCTGAGTGTGTGAAGTAGAGATGAGAGAGATGCTGAACGGTGAGGATGCGAGTCACAGCACACAGCACGTATCCAGCACACAGAACTGTAGGTACTATTATTATTAATTATGTTTAGAGTGGTTTATTTATTCATATTAATTAGTACTGGTCGAGTCCTGACACGTGATACCCATCAGGAGCCCTGGTTGGAAATTCCGTGGTTGGTAAGTAGTAGAAAAATCAATAAATGCCTGTTGACATATCAAAGATGTTGCAATTGATGCGCATTAAAGGCCTGATGTCATCTGCATTTATAACTGGATGCTGTCCTTTCACACTCCTGTTTATAAGCATGCCATTTTGCTTATGAAAGCTCTGGAAAGTTTTTTTTATGTTAATTAATTTTGAGAACTTTACAAATTATGTTTTGATTGCATTTATCTCCTCTTCTATCTCCTTCCAGATTTATTCTCCACTTCATACTCAATTAACTTTGTATTTTTCATTTTTTAAAATACCCATAGAGTCCCATTAGAGCTGCTTATATACTCTTGGGTATGTGGTCATCCACTGGAGCATGTTAGATGTACCAGGGACCACACCCTTTAAGAAAGCTAACTCTTCCTTCCCTGGAAACTTTCAGCTACCAATAGTTCCTCAGCTGGAGGATGTACTTCATGCTCACTCTCCACCTCCATGCTGTGATATTGTGTGGCTTGAGCTTGTACATCCTGTCACAACTGCTATGAGTTCATCATCAAAACTATACTGCTGTGCTCAGAAAACAGTGTTGCCTTGTAGTCAGTCATTCATTGCTTTGGGCTCTTAGTCTTGCTGTCTCTTCTGCCATGAGCCTATAGTCTTGGGAGAAGGGGTGTGTGATAGGGGTATCCAGTTTAAGACTGGACAGTCCAGAGCCATTTATATACCCCAGCCAGTTGTGAGTCTCTGTGGCAATCACTGTCTACTGCCCAAAGAAACTTCCCTGATGAGGTTCTAAAAGATACACTAGTCTATGGGTATAATAACAAGCCATTAGGAGTCACTCTAGTACTGTGTCCCATTAGCAGAGGACTGGTTATAGGTTTTCTCCTAGGGTCTATGACCTATCTAGCTATAGGTTCTTGGCCTCTATAACTGTGCCAGGTATGAGTTCCATTTTGTGGACTGGACCTTAAATTCAATCAGAGATTGAACTCCCATGTCATTGGTGCCGCTGTTGCATCAATGAGCATATTTTACTAGGTAGACTACTCTTATAACTCAATGAGTTTAGAGCTGGATGAGACTTTTTAATTTTAATTTTTATATTATTTATTTGTATACTTTAACTAAAAAATATAAATAGTTTAGGGGGGAAAGTTAAGTTGGGAGAGGCAAAGTAGTCAGTGAGTGGTAAACAAATGAAATAATGCGGGTCAATGAATCTTTTGAGTATGTTTTTGCCTAAAGATAAAAACGCTTGATATCTGGGTAAGATTGGCAACCACTTTTCTCATCCAGTAGCATGCATAGAACCTTCCAGCACCGCAAGAACTAGCTGGTGGGGATGAAGCTTCCAGGTCAGTCCCAGCGTGATTTCTCTGTGTTGAGTGGCTTAAGTATGTGATGTCTTCAGCAACATGGTCTTATTGTCATATTCTAAAGCATAAGCAGGAACAATGGCAATCACCAGCAATAGTTGAGGATCATTGGCCAACAGCTTCTATAGGGGTAATCTATAGGCTGTTCCTATCTCCTGGCTATTGTGAATAGCATAGTGATAAGATAAGGATTAGTAGTTGAGGGGTGGTGAGTTCTCCTTACAATATGGAGACGTAGGCTCATATCATACCAGCCCTCTATAAACAACAACCATAAGCTCTACACAAAGATTTAAAAATCCAAGTGCTTACAGCTTGATTTCGTAAGATTCTTCAGGTAAAAGGAAGAGTTTCAGATAACTTTTTTTGGTTATTATGACCACATCTGAAGTTAGCATCACATGGGGTAGCTAGCTCCAATTCCCATAGGAAACCTGTGGTACCTTTGGCTTGAAGAACCAGATGACAGAGGTTTGGGCAACTATAGCTGCTAAATATAAACCCTGTGCAAAAATCTCTGGGTGACTTCAGGATCAAGTGCGTACAGGGCAGTATCCAAGCAGCTCAGCTAAAGACAGGAGGGTTAGAGGGCTGCCCATGAGATAGTTTGCCCTCTGAGTCCAACCAAATTGTTCACCATTGTAACAACAGTAGCTCAATAATCTTCAGAGAATATAGCAGAACTCAGAAGAACTGCAGCACAACACTCACATTATATTCCAGACAGAATATAATCCAAGAAGTTTAACACAGAAAGATCAAAAAAGATGCAGAGGAACTATAGTCTATAAATATTATTTAGTCCAAATACTGACTATATACCAAGATAGGAGAAAGTATGATTCAAATAAATGAATAAAAGAGGAACTCTTAGTGGAAACACAATACACTAAATAAAACTGCAGAACAGAACATTAGATGCAAAACTGCAGTAACTGAGAAGGGCGGATGTGACAGGAGGAGTCAGTGAAGTTACAGAGCAAGGTAAGAGTCTTTAGGCCTAAGAATAGATGAGAACAAAGCCATGAGCAGCAGCTCAGACACTGCGAGGCAAAGTCAAAATGTCTAACACATGCTTAGAGTTGCAAAAGCGAATCAGAAAAAAGGAAATAATGAGTGAAAGTATACTGCAAAAA
The DNA here is from genome assembly GCA_907169655.1 of Acomys percivali. NCBI lineage: Eukaryota > Metazoa > Chordata > Mammalia > Rodentia > Muridae > Acomys > Acomys percivali. The sequence goes on from OU015752.1 coordinate 38,995,865, forward strand.
TGACAAAATCACATGAACAGAAATATAAAATCTTGAAAATGACAAGCAGGCATCAGTCTTCACAGATTTCCCAAATTTGATAAACGGCCTAAGTTAACACATTTAAGAAGAATCTTAGTGGATCCAAAGCAAGATACATATGTAGAAAATCGTGCTGTGGGGCCCCACAGTCCACCCATCCTCAAATGTCAAAAAATTAAGAGAACTGAAAATCTGGAGAGAAAGGACCTACTACATGTAAAATAGTAATTCACTGGAGGCCCAAGAGTGATGGAAGCTCATCCCCAAAGGTATGATGAGTATAAGAAAACAGAAGAGACCTGTCCACCCAGAGTACATCCTCTGTGAAGATTGTTTAATAACAAAAGCAGTGCAGAGACCCTCTTAGATTGAGCAAGATTGTTTGAACTCAGAAAAAACCTGAAAGTCTCCCAAAGGCTCATATGCTGAAGACTTGGCCTCCAGCATTTGAGTAGTGGGAGGTGCTAAACCATTAAGATGTGGGGCCCAGTGGGAGGAAGGTAGATAATTGGCAGGTATGTGTCTTTGGAGGCCATACTGCCATATCCCACTATCTTGTCTTTGCTTTTCTGCTACCCTGAAGTGAATAGACTTCCTCCAACATGCACGCCTGCCATGACATACTGTGCCACCTCAGGCCCAAAGTACCGGGGCCCTGCTACCACAGAGTGATATCTCTGAGACAATCAGCCAAGGCAAAACTTTCCGACTTTTAAAGCCACTCATCTCAGGTATAAATGGAATGTTAACAACCCCACACTACGACAGATGCTACAGAATTCTTTAGATGCAAAGGAGATGCTACCATATGGAAAAAGTAGATCTTCAGGAAGGAAGAACATCTAAATGGTAAATACCTGGTATAAATAGAAAACAGCATATTTTATTTCTTTAAAATGCACATTCTATTTGATAAATTAAAACCGTATCTTGTAGGGTTTACGGTACAGTAGATGTCTTGTAGGGTTTACGGTACAGTAGATGTGTCTGGATGACAGACTCAGCATTTGCAATGGGGTGAGGTAGTTCAGGGGCCTAAAAAGTGGCAATGGTTTTTAGTTTTTGCGCAGAGAGAACAATATTAATTCCCAGCAGACTGTACATTTTAGCGTCTCAAGAAAAGAAGAATGATTCCATGAAGGAGCTTATGTGGAAGCCACTTATGATGATTTCAATTACAAATCATGTTGATTAATTGCTTCTATGTAGCTTTATAAAGATAAAAGAAATGCAATAAAAACAGCCAGTAGGAAAAGAAGTGAAAGGACTGGTATTGTCACAAGACATCCTAAGACCAAGTTCTCAGCACAAAGAACACTTATTTGCTCCTGAGGGACAAAGAACAGGGAATAAAAAAACAAATACAAGAGGTAGAGGATGAAGGAGAAGGGGAACAGGACAAGGGATTGGGGGGAGGAGGTGGATATTTGCCCTGAAAGGAGAAAGGATTGCCTCTGGATGAGAGGAAATAGGCATGACCCATAGGCAAATGGCAGCTTATACAGAGAAAGGGGACAACCTGTGTTACGATGATTGGTTTGTTTTGTTTGGGCATGCTATCTGGGTGAGCCAAAAGGGTTTGATTGTGGACTTCAATACTTCTATAGCTGGACCTTGGTAGTCAGTGTCAGGAGGAGGACGTGGCCAAGAAAGGGAATAGACCTTGGTGGTTAGCTTTAGGAACACAGTCTAACATTTTTTTTTCTAGCAAGGCAGGGGGAATGGATAAGGGTAAAGGGTGACATGTTTGCCATGCTTGGGCCTGCTGGAGCCCCTCAGGAGTGGCCTGTCCTTCCTTGGTCTTCTCTGCCTGGGGGTCACCTAGATTCTAGTTCTTGGTGGGAAAATGGAGAATACTTTAATTTACTCATTCAGATCTGTTTCTGTCTAGTAGGTGTTCATTGGATTTGAGGTATTATATTAGCTATTGAGGATGTAAATACAATAGGACATAGTTTTTGCCCTCAAAGAGAGTTGTCCTTCTCACTCATGCATTTATGCAGAGTCTCTTGATTCTACACTGGTAGAATCTTTGATCTTGTTTGGTCTTTTTAGGGGAAAGAAACAGTGTGCCTCAAAACACTCACCTTTCCAGATTCAGATAATTGGTACCAGGTTGTGATGGTGATACTGTCAACTAGACAGGATTGTAGTCTCCAAAGACACAAGGCATGGTACACTCATGAGGGACAATTTGACTAGGTTAGCTATGGCCATGGTTAGGTTCATCAAAGTGGGAGGAAGCATTATAAAAATGGGAGGGTCTGTTCTCTAGTTGTGGGTCCTGGTCTGTATCTACTGGAGAAAGCTAGCTGATCACCAGTATTCATCTCTTTCTGCTTCCTGATAGCAGATGTAACATGACCAGATGCCACAAGCTGCTACCAGAACCTCTCTAACCATGAGTTGAGAGAAGGCTCTGCCTTTACATTGTTTCCCTCAGGAAAAGCAACTATGGCATGGGTATCCAAGCAGGCTAAGCATGAGGAGTGTGGTGGTCTCTGATTTTCTTTCATGCTGTGATGTCAGAAGCCCCAAAGGATAAGAAGGCTGTAGATCTGGAGAGTATACCCTTGACAGAGAGTGAGAATTGTAGGCTTAGATTTTTCAAAACCTATTTTAGGTAAGGTTCTTAAACAGTGCAACCTCACTTCTAACCCACCAACCAGTCGAAGGGGAGAAAGAGTGTCAATAGGAAAAAGGGGTTGTGGACCTGTTCAGGCAGTTCCTTGGGCCAATTACACTCTGTGTGGTCAGGATAACAGCAGTCCAGTCCCACAGCCAACACCAAACAACTACAGGAATCCATAGCAGTGGCACGAACCAGCAGAAACAGCAAGGCTCAGCCAAATCATCACGAGTCAGTGGAAGCAGCCAGAATCAGCTAGAGTGCTATGACAATGTTTCTGTCTGCTAAGGGAAGACCAGCAAAGACCAACAAAGACCAGTGAAGAGTTACATGATGCAAAAAGCGTCGAATCCCCACTTCCATGGGGTTCTATTTGCTTCCTCCAAACATCATGTGCCCCCTCACATGTCTTCTCCCAGGAAAATATCACATGCCCTCTCACAAGACATCTTCCAAAAAAAAAAAAAAAAAATCACATGCCTTCTCACAAGACAGCTCCAAGCAAAATACCATGTGACCCAACTGAGTCTTCAAAGAAACCAGAAACTTGCACTTCAGAGAATACTAGATTACCTTCCTAACTGTGTGACTTTAAGCAAGTCACTAACCTTCCTGAGCCTTAGTTCATCGTGTGAAACATTGAGTAGTGATCTTTGCCTAAGCTTTCAAAGGAAAATAAATGAAGTTCTATTTCCTGAGTCTGTTAGTGCTCCACTTTGAAGTAGGCAGTCGAACCCTATGTTTCCAAGTTGAGTCTTAGGGAAAGATGAGTGATGTCACTTGTCCAAAATCTTTGTTCTTGGTTATATTTTGTTTTATTGTGTGATATAAATTGGCAGAGTGGGATAACTATGTTTAAGTTACAGCTGTGTGACTTTGGATGTGATGTCTCAGTTTCCTTGCTTGATCTTGGTTCAGATAATATTGAGATTGCATGACAGGGGCGACCAGTTGTCATTCTTGTTCTTTTCTGTGGTACAAACACATTTATGTGAGTTTCCCAGGTAGCGCCAAGGAGGAGTGGGTTTACAAATAGTTCTCAACACAGCCTAGAGAAACATCTACCCTTCCATGGATAAGCTTGAATATTCCTTCTTTGCATACATAACCACAGCAAGTAGGAACCTATATGCTGAAGATGAAGGAGCCACAACATGGAAGGATGCTGGGCCTCTGTCACTACTTGAGAGAGAACTGTCCTGCTCGTTAGGGATGCCATTTTGGAATTAGTATAAGTGTCAGATAAACTACTGTTGTATTTGTGTTGTCATGCATTTAGTGTTTTCTTTTATAGCATTAGCGAATTAATTTAGGAAGCAAAAGTTATGCAGAGCATCTGGTATGGGTCGACTATCACTTACTAGGATTAAAGAAGTAAAAATGCTCTTCTTCCTGCAAACAGTATTTTTTAAAAATCAGATCTGATGGCTGCATTGTTCTTGCCAAGGCTATATTTCCATCGTCCATTCCTGTGATCCTCATTTCTCCAGTAGATGAGGCAAAGGTAGCAATACAACATAGCCCAGAGGCATTGAGAAGTAAGAAATAAGTAACTAAGGAGGAAGGGGGAAGGAACTTGGTTAAGAATTTCCAGAAATAGCAGATGATGGCAGAGCCAGGCAGGGGGAACTAAATTCAACACCAAAGCCTTTCATGAAATCAGTGACGGGTTTTCAGCCATTATAAGACAAGGAGGCTGAGACAATTTTTTTTTTTTTCTGGCAAAACTGTTTCTGGTAGAGCCCTTCTGTCACGAGTGCTATTTAGGCATTCTGTGAAGATGAGCCTTTGACTGTGAAGGACAGTTTCAGTGCAGCCTTGGAACTGGAGGATATGGAGCTGTATAGCAGCAAGTCTCTCAATTCAGCATCCCTTAGGCACAAGAGCTCCAGGGAATGGACAACATCTCCTCAGCACCACAGCCTCTACATAAAGGCTAGATGTGTCTACTCTATAATCACTGATTCCCTGTCTCTCCCCCTACTTATTTGTCCTCCCCCCAACTCATTGCACAGACCCATGACTGGCTTCTGTGTTCCTGGTCCAGGAGAGTTCTGAGGTTGTGTCCTGTTCCTCTCCCAGAACTCAGGGCTCTCTGAGAACTCAAGAGCCAATCAGGCAGATACGAAATGACAGCAAGGAAGTGTTCCAAACCACGGCCAACAATGGAGTCTGACAATTGGAGTCTGATAATGGAGTCAACTTGGAGAGGGCACAGGCAAAGGGGCATAGAGAAATAGAAATGTCCACAGTGTGAGGAGACAGAGGGTCCTGAATATGACAGAAAGGGAAGGGTCTAGCCAGCTGCTAATGGTGTCCAGAGGGATCTATTTGAGGGTAAAGGCAGAGAAGTTGTGTCACACAGACCTTCTGGGAGGGGGGCCTGTGCTGGTCAGTGCATCCCGCTAAGTCCTTCCCCCGATGGTCACCACAGCCAGCTGGCCAATCTGCTCTTCATTTTCATCCAGCTCAGCTCAGCAGATCTCATTCCTCCCCCACCCAGATCCCTTGAAACCACGTGTTTCTCTTGGAGGAGAAGAGTTTGTGGTTGATTGTGGCCTCTGTGCCGCTACTTACCAACAGAGTGTTGCCTCTCTCTCCTGCATCTCTCCATCTCTCCCAGGGATTGGACCAGCCCAACCCACATTCCAGAGCATCTCCTTCCAATGGCTTAATCCCATGCTGCCCAGAGTACTCAGAACTTGTCCAATCCATGCCTCTTGTTCTAGCACACTGGACCAGCTTGCTTTTGTTACCCAAGGCACTGATGGGCTCTCTCTCTCTCTCTCTCTCTCTCTCCTCTTACAAATGGCTCTGCAGAAGCCCTGGGAGGACGCAGCAGCACCAATCACGTCTCCATGGTTCCTTGTTAGCTGCGCTCTAAGCAGGAAAGTGACTGGGCCTGACAATATAATTTACATTGCTGTATAAAACTATCTGTGGAAGCCAAGCTAATTTGTGCCAGATTAGGCTATTTGTCTCAGCCACTGTCTCGCAGCACAATCTATCAGAGGGCTGTTTTCAAATATCGCTTTTCAAGCGTGCCCTTGAGAGGCAGAAATTGATTGGGATCTTAGAGAGCAAAATTACAGCAATAACTTAAAAGAAACAATAATTACTGAATCATACCAGTGTCAGCACTCTGCAAAACACGAAATAGCCATCAAACCCCAATCCAATATATTCTGAAGCGAATTTATTGAATGGAAAAAGCAGTTGAGTGAGGGTTTTTCTGCCCCCTCCTCCCCTTCCCCTGTACATATGGTTATCTCAAAACCGCAAGTGAATGAGTCGATAATTCTTGTCACTGACTGCTCCATTTTCAGCAGGCAGAGGAGCCCCATTAGTTGCCTGCTGCTGCACAGGCTCCCTCCCTCCCCCCCTCCCTCCCTCTCTCTCTCTCTCTCTCTCTCTCTCTCTCTCTCTCTCTCTCTCTCCCCAGTCCTTTCCCCTCTCCGTTGCCCATTCATTTGCTAGTCTCTGCTCTTCAAGCAAACAAACATGTATAAGTAATCATCTGTTAAAATGCAGAGGGCCGCTAATAAATCTCCGCAGCTGAAATACTTTAATGGGTAATTAATTGATCCTGTTGCAGAAGAGTAATAAGATAATAAATTAGACAATATTTCACTCAGTCGTGTCAGGCGCCTAGCTAATGGCGCTGTAGGGCTAAAGCTGAAGGATAATAAATTAGCCAGAAATTAACTGCTAAGAGGTTTCTGTAGAGAAATCGGTTGACAAGTGAGTCACACTCCGTGGTGATTCAGGGCCTGCCTGGTAGTGTGGCAATCTCTATGAATGTGAACTTGGGCCTTGGGAGGGGGCCCTGTGGGGCACTCCCAGCCAGGCTCCAGCAGGATTAAGTTCCCAGCCAGAGACTGCCTGTTGGGAAATACTCAGAGTCTGTGAAGTGGGCCAGGGCCCTGCCTTGCACACCCAGCAGGGCCCTGGCTTCAGTAAGCTAGGCATAACATGTGTTGTGCTCTGGGAAATAGCTCCTCACCCCCAAGCCAGCAGGCTCTCTGAGCTTTTAATGGGTCCTATCCACTGTTGTGTGAGCAGCCTAGGCCACAGAACACCTATAGCCACCATATTGCATTGGCTGGGAAGCCCAAGGAAATATGCTAATGAGGGAGGGCGGAGTCTGGGAAAGAGATTGGCACTCCTTTACTATCAAGGCTATCATAAACATGAGGCAGGAGAAATCACAGCAGGTGGGGGGGGATGATGAAGTGAGTTTTACTTTTTCACAAGCCAGAGAGGTTTGTTATGGAGTTGGAGGGAGATGTTTTAGTTTTATTAAGACCCTTGGAAAGGTGTTGACAGTTAATAGGGAAGAAAAGACATGAGGGAATGGAAGGCTGCTTTGTATGAGGAGGAGGTGGAGGCGGAGCTCAGCGTGGGGCAAAACACTGGGGAAGCAGTCATTTCATCTCTCTCTGTGCTTCACCCGGGAGACCATTCGTGGGGTACTGAGACCCTCTGAGCTCTGATCTGTGGACCAGCAAAACAGTACCGAGTAAATGAAATATATATGAACAGCTCCCAGGTTTATATCTCCTCACAGGAGAGACAGTTAGGTGCTAGTTATTATTTTTCAGGGAAGGTTATTTAAAGGGAGAGAGAGAGAGCAGCTAAGGAAATGAGGCAGGACAGGCTGGTCTGCTCCTCTCAGTCAGGGACCAGGTCACCTGCATCCCTCCTTGAGGATGGTCCCCATCAAGGTACTGTGCTCACCTTCTCCAGCTGTTTTCTCCCTATGCGGATGGTAGAGGCGAGTGGATCTGTTTTCTGACTCATGCGGGCTTTGGCAGTGTGCGTTGAAAGCAAATAGAGAGCCTAGTCATTTAAACGAGGTAACGCAGGCCATACTAGTTAGAGGCCAGAAAGGAGACGAAATGGTGTATGTTGACTCGGAGTCCCTGGCAAGAGTGACTGGTTGTCACCTATTTCGCATATCCAGAGAGACAGAGGGGGATCTGGAAACAGCGCTGCCCACTTATACTGAGCATTGCAACCCGGGCAGGCCCTGGTTCCGTCATTATTGCCCCTTTGGCTGCAAAGGCCTGGGCTGCAGGAAGAGTGTGGCTGTCCTATGCAGCTGACATCATGAGCACAATGGAACCGCACACCTCATCCAAACAACTAGCTTATTGTTTGCTAAGACAGAAAGCACTTTAGTGTTCACTTGACAGTCACACTCAAGCATCCTGTGAGTGCAAGGGCATTCCCTAGTACACAAGCTTTTTTTTTTTTTTTTTTTGACATTTATCTCTTTTTATTTTTATTTTTATTTTTATTTTTCAAATCTGACAATTTTATTTTATTTTATTTTATTTTTTTATTATTTTTTTGGCTGTAACTGTGTTTTCTTTCTTTTTTTTTATTAATTTATTCTTGTTACATCTCTATGGTTATCCCATCCCTTGTATCCTCCCATTCTCCCCTCCCTCCCATTTTCCCCTTATTCCCCTCCCCTATGACTGTTCCTCAGAGGGATTACCTCCCTCTGTATATGCTCATAGGGTATCAAGTCTCTTCTCGATGACCTGCTGTCCTTCCTCTGAGAGCCACCAGGTCTCCCCCGCCAGGGGACATAGTCAAATGTGAGGCACCAGAGTACATGAGAAAGTCAAATCCCTCTCTCCACTCAAGCGTGGAGACTGTCCTGTCCATGGGCTAGATCTGGGTAGGGGTTTAAATTTTACCGCCTGTATTGTCCTTGGCTGGTGCCTTAGTTTGAGTGGGACCCCTTGACCCAAATCTGCCTATCATAATGTTCTACTTGTAGGTTTCTAGGACCCACTGGATCCTTCTACATTGCTATTCTCTCATTGTTCTCTCATCTAGAGTCCCAATAGGATGTCCTCCCCTCTGTCCCAGTTTCCTGGTAAGTGAAGGCTTTCGTGGGACATGCCCATTGGGCTAGTATGCAGATATAAGTGAGTATATACCATTTGAGTCTTTCTGCTTCTGGCTTAACTCACTCATTATGATCATCTCTAGCTCAATCCTTTTGTCCACAAATTTCGGGAATTCCTTGTTTTTAATAGCTGAGTAGTATTCCATAGTGTATATGTACCACAGTTTCTTTATCCATTCTTCTACTGAGGGACATTTAGGCTGTTTCCATGATCTGGCTATTATGAATAAGGCTGCTATGAACATGGTTCAGCAAAGTTTCTTGTTTCATCTTCTAGGTATATTCCAAGGAGTGGAATAGCTGGGTCTTGAGAAAGCCCTATTCCCAGTTTTCTGAGATAGCACCAGATAGATTTCCAGAGTGGCTGTACTAGTTTGCATTCCCACCAGCAATGAAGGAGTGTTCCTCTCTCCCCACATCCTCTCCAGCATGTGGTGTTGCTTGAGTTTTTGATCTTAGCCATTCTGATGGGTGTAAGATGGAATCGCAGAGTTGTTTTGATTTGCATTTCCCTGATGACTAAGGAGGTTGAGCATTTCTTTAAGGTAACACAAGCTTTGCCCAATGAATGAAGTACTCCCCGTTCACCCTGGACAATGTGAAGATGGGGTAGTTTCCTACGACATCTATGCAAATGTCTTCTGCCTGATTCAGCTGTGTGTTTCCACTACCGGCCACCCCTGCCACCACCCTCCCCTCCTCTGCTACCCAGTTTTGTTTCTTACTCCTTTCTCCAGCTTACACTCTACTAAAACACTTGACATGAAAAGAGCTAATGCATCTGAGCACGTGGCCCGTGTGTGCTGTTATATAGCATTACTAGCTGTGACTTTCCCGTCTTGCAGAGCATGCGGCTCATCTCTCCAGGTGCAAGCTAGTGGACCTCAGGGTGTCTGCAAACAACTTGAGCAGCCCCTGTGCGGTTGGTTCCTGCTATATGGAGCTGCTGAGTTCCCAAGGCGCTTGCCTGGAGGGCCACACCAGAACAAGTTTAGCCAGAACCAGAACCCGGAAACAAATCTACCCTTGTGAAAGTGAAAGGAGTAGGCAGGAGGTGGGGTGAGTAGGAGGGTGGGAGTGGGGTCTCCCTCAGAGTGCGGCAGGGGCTTAACATGTAAGGCCTTGAGAATTAAAAAAAAAAAAAAAAATCAAAAGCCAACAAGGAAGGAAGGCACAAGGTGTGGCCCCAGGTTAGAGAAGGACAGGGGCCCTGATATTTAAAAAGTAAAGTCATCCTCACTCATTCCTTTTTCCTTAATGAGGAATGGTGTCAGCCTGTCTCTCTTCTACTTCTCTGTAGAGGCCTCAGAGCTGAAAGAGGGGTGCGGGTACCAACCTGGCCTCAGCCACTGATGGAGCGGCCCAGGGTAAAGGACAAGCTTGGATGCTCACTACATGTACTTGGATCATTGGAAAACTCCTTTTTTTTTTTTTTTTTTTTTTTTCTTTCTCAAAGGTCCCAGCTATGCCCTGTGGAAAACACATGGCAAATTTACTTTCTTTCTTTCCACAATTGATGACCATTAACTGACCCATGAGCCTTTTTTTTTTTTTTTTTCCGGGCTAAACTTGCCTAGTTCCTTTAACTATTAAGTATGTACCATTCTCTCTTCTTTTTATTGTGAAATAAAACATGCAAGAAGAAAAGCACCCTAACCTGCGGGTACAGCTTGATTAATAAGCATAAAGTCAGCGTGCATAAAGGGCTGGAAGTTCAGTTGTATCCCCTGGGCATAACTCTCTGGGTCAGAGTTGCCCATGCCCTGCGGAAGAGCCATGATGACCCTGGCTGTTGTGCAAATCTCTTGTCGCTTTTCCTCAGACATCTCTAACTTATATTCCACGTTCTTCAGAGATGTTGCGGCTTCAGTCCCAGACCTCTGCAACAAAGCAGACATCTCAAAGAAAGGAAGTTGCACGAGAGAGCTTCGTTTTCTAGTGCGCATGAAAATTGTCCTTTCACTACAGTTCACTCTATTTCGCATGCGACTGTGTGTCTATAAGACAATGCACACAACCAAAGACCCTTTAATTTGCCCCAAATCCTAATCATCATCTGAGCCAATAAAAAAAAAAAAGGTGTCTTTAGGTTTGTTGGGAGCAGGGTGGGCACACACGTTCAGTGGGGACAAACAGTCTCTGTGAAGTGCAGAGACAAAGCATGATAAAATGAGGCGTACCCAGGCCTTGGTGGTTCTGGTGGTAAATCATACACTGCAGGCAGCCTAGATGTATTCTTTGTCCCTTCTTCTTGCTTTAACACACTATTTCTAAGTGCTGTGATGACAGCGTGCCCCTCAGGGGTGGCTAGGGGTGGAACCTTGATTGTAGAAAGAACAGTGTTGGCGGTATGGCCTTGTGGGAGGGATCTGGGTCAAGGGGCGGAGTCCTGGTGAGCAGGTTAATGGTTCTGTTACAAGAATCAGTAAGCTGTCCGTCCTTCCCCCTTCTTCCACAGAAGCCCCCTAGCTCTTCTGCCTTCACCCAAGAGCTGATACAGCCTGGAGCCCTTGCAGGACCCATGAGGGCTTCTAGACCAAGGACTCACTGGCTCCAAAATGATAAGCCAAAATGAACCTCTTTTCTTTATAAATGCCCAGTCTTGGGGATTCTGATATAACAGTAAAAAACTGGACCAAAGCATGAGATATATTCATGTTTCTACTTATTGCTTCCTATCAATACATGGCATGCTGTGTTTCATGCATGTATTAGATAGCGATTTTGTTGACACATGGTAATGTATTGGTAAATTCACAATAGAGACGTGTGTGTGCGCGTGCGTGTGTGCATGTGTGTGTGTGTGTGTGTGTGTGTGTGTGTGTGTGTGTGTGTTAGATCTCAAGGTGTGTTGACATCTCAGCTCTTTCAAGGTCTAGCTCCCTTGAAGATCTGCTCACACCTTAGGCGTCAGCTTGCTCACAGCTGATGGCTGTGAGGAATGAGGTACCAGGCCTGGCCACTGTGGAGCACACTCGGCTGACTTCAGCGGGAGTTCCTCACTCCAGGGCATCCACCTCGACTCGGCCTTATCTGCACGTTAGCTCCCTATCCTCATCCCTGTATCTTTGCCTTCTTTTTCATACTTGATCCCTGGAAGCAAGTCCTCTACCAAGATAACCCAGAGCTCTCATACCGAGCACCCAGCCTGCACCCAGCCCTGTGGTTCTTCATCTCTTCCCTTGTCAACATTTGGTGTCGACAGACTTAAAATTTCATCAATCTAGGCTAGTGAGTCTTTAGGACAGGTTATTGTGGATCTTTTTTTTTAAACTAGTGAAATATTCAAAACCTCACTCAGTGAGTACTCTGCTAACTGGAGACCTTGCTTCAATCCCTGGAACCCATAAAAATGTGGAAGGAAGGAACTAACTCCACAGAGTTGTCCTCTGACTTGTATGTAGGCTGTGGCCTGAGCACCCCCCCCCCCAAATCATGTACTTGCAGAAGCACAAGGTAATAACAACTAATTAAATTAAACCCTAAAATTAAATACATTAAAAATTTAAATTATTGGTGTATAATTTATACACAGTGAAATGTTTCTCCTCTGGACACGAAGAGTACGGGAGGTTTTGACAGCTGTATACCATCAGACAGTCATTACTACAGTCAAGACACAGATTATTTGCATCATCACAGACGTTTGCTTATGGCCCCTGGGCTTTACCCTACCATTGCTTCTTTGCTTTCTATTACTAAAAATTTGTCTTCTCCAGATGTTCAGTAAATGGATTCACTTAGAATATATCCTTCTTCCCCTTGGCACAAGGCTTCTGAGAGTCATCTATGTTCTTGCCTGTGCTGGGAGTTTCCCCTGTTTATTGCCGAATACTACTCCATTGCATGACTGCATCTCAGTTTATCCATCAACTCCTTGATGGGCATTTGGATGGACGCCATCGCTTGGCAATTATGAGCAAAGCTTCTACCATATACTTGATGAAAATCTTTTTGTGGAGACAGAACTTTCATTGCTTCTGGATAGATGTGTAGGCGTTGGCATCACTGGGTCATAAGGTAGGTGTAATTTTGACTATAAAAAAAAAATTAAACCCGACCACAGTCTTCCATGGTAGTTTTCCACATTTGACAGGGTGGCAGCCTGTGGGAATTCTGGCTATTTTACATTCTTGTTAAAGCACTGCAGCAGCACATTCAGTCTTTAAGCTTTTTGGTAATCCTACTGTGTGCAGTGGTGGTTTCTCTGTGTAGCCTTGGCTGTCCTGGACTTGCTTTGTAAGCCAGGCTGGCCTTGAACTTGCAGAGAGCCACCTGCTTCTGCCTCCCTGAATGCTGGGATTACAGATGTATGCCACCACACCTGGCTGAATTATATTTTTAATTTACAGTTAAGTAATGCAAAATTTTGGCTAATGTTATTAAGTAGTACCCTTTTTGTATGTGTATTGAAGTTCATGTATCTTCTTGAGAAGTGTCCCTTAAGTCTTTTTAAGTCTATTTGTTTATGTATAATGGAAATTTGAGAGTTCTTTGTCCAAGATACAAACTCCTCATTAGCTATATAGCCCCACCAACTCGTTGTTTCAGGACATATCTTGGTTTTTAATTTTCTTAAGAATGCCTTTTAAAGATAAGTTCTGAATTTGAAGGTTTAATTTATGAAACTTTTGAATGGATTAAGCCTTTTGTGTTCTGAATATTTTTTTTTACCTCAAATCCTGAAGATTGTTTTTCAACATTTTAAATTAAAACTTTACTATAAAGAACCTACACATAAAACTATCACACAGTGAAACGGGCCAGACCCAAAGTCTGCACATCTCAGTGAACTTCTATACACTGAAAACAGCATTCTGAAGCTGTGGAGACTCACACTTGAGTTCATACTTATCTGCTATCAAAAATTAAAATTCCATGACAGAATTCACACTGAAAAAGAAACTAGCTTTATGTCCCTGTTCACAACTTATGTGTTCTTTATGTGTTTCTACTTCTTCCTCATCAATAACATTTACCTTTTCCTTTTCTTCTTTTCACATGCTACACTGTGGGTACACACACACACACACACACACACACACACATGCTCTTGACAGGTTTATATTTTTATAGTCAAAATTACACATACCCTATGACCCAGTGATGCCAACGCCTACACATCTATCCAGGAGCGATGAAAGTCTGTCTCCACAAAAAAGATTTTCATCAAGTATGTACTAGAAGCTTTCCTCATAATTACGAAACAATGGATCCTGTCCAAGTGCCCGTCAAGGAGTTGATGGATGAACTGAGATGCACTTATGCAATGGAATAGCACTCAGCAATAAACAGGGGAAACTCCTACTATATATCCTAACACACACACACACACACACACACACACACACACACACACACACACA